>JAQPPZ010000160.1:1200000-1800000 GCA_028583015.1 Wollemia nobilis
CCTTCGTCATAATTATTACATAGCATGACTTCTACACAAGACACCTTTTAAGTTTCCTCATATCCAAATGCAAATATTACATTTCAATTCATTAATACATAATATAGCTAGCACTCATTTTTTTTCAATATCTTCTGCTTGATAGGTCTTTTCCCCACCATGCTTTGATCATAAGTATAGGGATCAAGACAAATCTTTGAATGAATATGCAAGCCTAACATGCATCATTCAAATAAAATCATTCAACAATGCAAGAACTCAGTTTCATGATAGATTTCAAAGCATTCTTTTTATGTGGGGGTTCACTCTTCTAACCTCATTGTTAGAAAAAATGCCATAAGTGGTCCCATCCATTTCCCTACACTACCTTGTATGGGATAACTTGACCACAACATGGGGTTACCATTTAAATCCTATATCACTTAAAGGTGATGCCTATCCACTAACCCTACATATCTCTTAAAGTGACACCTATCACCTTAAGGCCCATATCTCTTAAGGTGATCTTTTTAGAATTATTGGCATAATGCTTATTAGTCATATATGAGAGAAGCCCATAATTATCTAATTTAATTATGGTTTATTTGCTACACAAACCACATCTATCCTTTTGGACTAATTTACTAATCATCCCTTAAATAGTAAACAATAATTCCTCATTTCTTAAACATAGAGTTATTTCTAATACACATATTTTATTATTAATTCTTACAATTTCCTTATAACATGGGTTTATTACTCTTCTAATAGACCCAACTATAATCATAAATTAATATTGATTAATAAAAAACACATTATTTAATAAATATTAAGAAAGACAAAAATCTTCAACCTTCTATTAATATTAATTAATAGTTTCAACCCTATTAATTAAAATTGACTTGATAAAAGTATTAATTCTAATTACATAATTAATAGTTTTGCATTTATCAAAACATTTATTGATTTTTAGTGCTAAGGCCAATGGATTCTAGAAGCCCGAATACTATAGTAATTAAATATTAGATTTGCTTGTAAGGAGATATCATTTAAATCCTATGGTCTTTGAGTTTGAGCTTTGGTTTTAATTGAATAGTGGCTAGTTGTAAAGGCTATAAATTTATGTTGGTAGAGGCCATACCTATACACTTTCTTATCTTTTTCAAGTTTCATTACAATCATCAAACGCTAGGTAACCAGATAGCCAAAATTACAAATATTTGCATGGTGGAAGTGATGACTATGTAGCTATTATCGTCGGGTCTTCGGATATCACCATTAAAAATATCTAAGGTGGTCTAGGTTACAAAGTATGGTAACTCTTGCTAAAGTGATAGAAAAAGCTTTGATTTTCATCTGAAACTATATGTTGGGTTTACTTTATTGAAAGCCAAAACATATGATTATGAACAATATTGTATTGTAGTGTGGAAAACATGGGCATGGATAACTCCAAACAGAGGTGTCTCATATACTAATAGATGAAAACTTTCACATCTACTGACAATATATTATGAAACAAATCCTGGTAGGTAGATGATGCATTTATAAAATATATCAAAAAAATGAACTAAAAAAGCATTCTGATTTGTATTCCCTTTCCTCCTCAAGATTAACCCGTCCACTGTTATTGCAATTGCTATGACGAAACAGGGTGGTTCAGGCATGGCACAAGATATTGTATTTAAGAATATTCGCATGGTTGATGCTAAGAACCCTATCATAATCACTTAGTACTATTATTACTTGATAATTCATTATGCCAATTAAGTGCATTCAAACACTTGCTTTTGTATCTCATGCAACTGATGAATGTAGACCTCTACTCTTAGATTTAGGTACCCAAATAGGGATCCAAGCAAAATCGAGAGTCTAGAAATCAAATTGTAAAACAAGAAAAACAAACATATAAGCATTTACACTCACTCAAAGGATAAATAGGCAGAAATTACCTCCACAACAAAAAAACATGAATTCTCCCACCTCGAATTTTTCCCAAACCTTCACACCCTATAATTTCCTCCCAGCTAGCAATCCTCTCCAACATCGACAACAACAAGAATAAAATAGGATTTGGATGGAAGAGTAAGATCAATAATATGGGAAGATGAAGCTCAAGATTTAGGTAACTCCCTCTTCATTTTTCAGGCTACATTTTAAAAATGAGTAATTTTCCATCACTTTCCCAAGTTCCTCACAATATTTAAAACATGAACTTTATAATTATATTTATTAAATATGCCTTTTTATAAAGTATTAAATAAATAAGGATAATAATAATTTACTAATACTATTTTAGAAAAGATATTCCTAATTAAATTATTTACTTATTTCATAGTATTAAATTAATTAAGAGTATTACTAATTTATCTAATGATAATATTAATTATTAACGCTAGTATTTAATATTTTTAAGTATTAATAATGCTAACATTACTATCAATATCTTGTTAAATATTTAACCAATTAAGTTCTATTTTCAAAACACAAGTATGAATGCATCTTAATGATAAATTAAGAGCACAAGCAATATAAGGGCTCTTGCCAAAGATGTCCTCATCCAAACTAAGATGCATCCAACAATAAACAAGAAAAATATAATGCACAAATATTACTATTGCTTAAGCAGGAGGTATCATGATAACTACAAGGTTATCATCCATTTATGAGGGACACATAAGCAGAGGGGTAAGGGCTATTTTTCCTTTATAGCAACCTCCTTGCTTGATAATGCATTTAATCACACATACACACATGAAAATGTTTCTACATGACTGTTTTACCCCTATGGGTTGTAAGACTAAAAATATATCATTTTTTATTTCATATTTATCTCAACTTTGGTATTTATCCCATAGCAATCTACTTGGGAGATTACCTGGTCCTACAACCACAAAATTCATCAACACCACCATGTTATATAAAATAACATAATCCAACTCAAGTAAGCATAAAGTAGAATTATCAACTCATCTTGATATAACAAAATAGGATCATGCACTAATTATGAAAACATTAGTACATCAATCAAAAATAAGGAAGGTCTTGCCAATATGGGACATTACATACTCCCCCCTAGGATTAAACATGGTCCCTTGTGTTTTTTGAAAACAAAATATTTTATTCAAACAAAAATAGAAATTGCTTTTTCATTACATCAACATTTTTCCAAGTAGCACAATTCTCAAAAAAATGGTCCCACTAGACCTTACACTAATCTAAGGTACAATTTCTTAGATTTTTGGAGTGAAACCCTAAAATATTGATAGGTCACACTTCAATAGCCATGGGATCTACCATCTATAAATTAGATATATTCCACACATGAGAGGGATCAACAACATATTTCTTAAGCAAGGATATGTAGAAAGTATCATGGATTTTTGATAGTTTGGACAATAAGGCAACCTGGTAGGTTATTGGATATTCTTATCAATTATTATAAATGGCCCAAAAAATTAGAAATCCAACTTAGTTGAATTTATGGCACTTATATTAGGTCACACTCTTAAGAAGACTTTATCTCTCATAGAGAATTCCCTTAGTGACATTTTTAAATTTTCATATCTATTATGGCAATTAGCTACTTCCTTGAGATTTTTTCGAATCAATTTTAGTTATTCCTCCATATCCTTCACAATTTCTAGTCTGATCACCACCCAACCTTTAATATTATTCCAAGATAGAGGTGCTTTGCATCTTCTTCCATATAAGGCCTCGAATGGATCCATTCCCAAGGATGCATGGTATCCATTATCATATGCAAATTCTACCAAATGTAAATAGTCTTCCCATTTAGACTATTGATCCATGCAATACATGTAGAACATGCGGACTTGGTTTACCCTCTCTGTTTGTCCATCTATTTTTAGATGCTAGGCATAATTGATATTCAACTTGGTGCCTAAGGTATGGTGAAGAGCTTGCTAGAATTCTAATGTAAACTTGGAGTCTCTATCTAAAATAACTACTTCATGGAAACCATACAATTGGATTATTTCCTTGGAAAACTTACTAGCCGCCATCAATGCATCGTCCTTAATGTTTCCTAGTATGAAGTGTGCAACCTTTGTCAAATTATCCACCACTATTGCATCATGTTAGTACCTAGTTTTGGGTGATCCCACAATAAAATCCATCAAGATGACTTACCAATTTTGAGTGGGTATATCATGTGGATACAATTTTTTCCACTTGCTTTTTGATATTTTACCTTTACTTTATGATATTCTAAACACCTAACAATGAAACTAATGACATCCTATTTCATTCCAGGCCAATAAAAGGTCTTTTAATATTCTCTCTCATCTTGGCACCTCTTGGATGAGAAGAATATGGAGAACAATGTACCTCTTGCATGATAATTCTCCTTAAATATTCATTTTTTGCTATTACAAACCTATTTTTGAAGCATAAAATCTCATCTATTATGTTGAATCCCCTCTTTCCTTAGGGTTTACCTCTACTTTAGTATGTATTTTGATGCAATAGGGTTCTATAACTACATTTTCTTACTTTTACATTCAAATCAACATGAGTCTAGGTTAAAGTTGTTATATGTCTCCTCCTACTCACGACATCAGCCACCTTATTTTTTTTCTTTGATATATTCTATTACCAAATTCATACTCAACTAGGAATTCTATTCATATTCTTTGCCTTGCATTAAATGTTGGATGGGTAAAAACATACCTTAGGCTTTGGTGATATGTTCTTAGCTTACAAGGTTTTTACAATAAGTAATGCCTCCAAACCTTAAGAGCATGGACAATTGCTACCAACTCTAGATCATACGTAGCATAGTTCAACTCATGCTTCTTAAGTTCCCTAGATTTATAGGCTATTATAGCTTCATTTTTGTGATAAAACTCCTCCCAACCCTTCTAAAGAAGCATTTATGCATATCATAAAATTCCTAAAAGGATCATGTATTTTGAGAATTGGTATCATAGTAAGCTTATTCTTGAGAGTTGCTAAGGCAACCTCACACTTCTCCATCCATTTGAGCTCCTTGTCTTTTCTTTGGAGGCTAGTAATGAAGTATGTAATCCTTGAGAAGTTTTCCACAAATCATCTATAGTAACCTATCAGTCCCATAAAAATTCTAATTTTTGTTAGTTTTTGATGTAGTATGCAATGGGAGACAACAATCACAAGATGCAGAAATAATATGAAAGAAACTAAATTTACGATATGAGTAAAATATGCTATAAATATAAATTATGGAAATGAATACAATGTAGCTATGGAGAAAATGAACACTCCATGAATAATACTACCGGACTACATTGCACCCATCTCCAATATGGGAAATTGTATCTATGCTATGCCACCTATGTTATGCTATTACAATGAAGACATTATATAGGAAGATAATTTCCTTGGCCAAAACTCTATCTAGTTGTACAAGGGATAACTTGCACATATACAACTTGCACATTAACAATTGTGCATTTATTACATTGCTTGAAGAAAATAGGTAACTTCCCTCTATAGTAATCTAATATCCTAAGTATGTACCTTGGAAGGTACATTTAAATTACCCAAATTATGTAATATAATCTATTTATAACACCACATGTATTACATTATTTGGGTACTAAAGACTTTAGTCTTTAATGTGGATCTTCTTATTGATATTGAGATTTATATTCTTCTTTTCTATTTTTTGTAACATGTTCAAGCAAGTAGTTACTGTCTTTATAACATGTCATTCTTGCTTAAAGATATTTGACTTCATAATAATATGTGGATCCTTCAATTTCTTTGATTTCTTCTATCCTCTGAGCTAGATGTCCTTTTTAATTTATTTTGCGATACTCTAATTAGGGTTAACTGGTTGGATGTTGAAAATGTTGCTGATGCATATTTTGATATTATCATGGATAAAATTAGTTCCAATTTTTCATTTGATTTCCTTGATTTTGATTTTTGGGATTGAATCTGTAATAGCTGGTACTGTGGCCTTTTTTATTACATATCTGACAATCCCTGTTGTACCATGGTTTTCTTTCTTTTGATGATGAAGCAATATATCCCTATGGATTATCTTTAGATGATAATGCAGTGTAAGTCATTTCATATTTAATTGTATTCTCCACCTCATATTCCTATAGAATATTTACTAGGTCATCAAAAGAGGTATATTTACTTAGGAATTGTAAAGATGTTACAAAATGCTTATATATTTTTGGAAGTGCCCTCATGGTTACTTGAGTAAGGTGTTCATTCTTAACCATTTCTCCTAAGGTCAATAATTTCTCTTTTATATTTGCTACCTTCCTTAGGAATAGTTCTATGCTTTCTCCACTATTCATTTTTAATGAGTGAAGTCAAGTTTGAATATGTAGAATAGTGACCTTATTATTTCCTTCAAATATTTTATGTAGTCTTGTCCATGCATTTGAAGATGTTTTTGCTAAACTGATATAGGTTTTTATCTCACAAGTGATAGCAAAGGTTATTATCATTAGAGCCTTTGAATCATTTTCCTCAAACTTTAGGATTTCAGTATCACCTGTGGCAGGTCTCTGTGTTTTCCTTTTGACAATATCCCAAAACTTTTCATATACCAAGATTGCTTTCACTTTATTCTTCTAGGAGAAATAATTAGGGTCCTTGAGTAATTGAGATTCTTCTAGGAAGAATTTTTTTGATGCCATTTAAATTCCCTAATATCAATCCTTAGATTTTGTGGACTTTCTTATGTCTCCCTAGGGATATAATATAGTGCTCTTGAAAAAATAGTTCAATTTTTAGTTGATTTTGTAAAGTTTTGTAAATATCAAAAATCAATTTTTATTATCCCTTATTGCTCCATTTGAACTAAGCACTTTTAAATCTTGAAGAGGTTTTAATGCAGGATTTCTTTTGTCCTTTTTTTTAAGTTTTTCAAACAAGAATATTATAAATCTCCAACCTTGGAAAAAATATTTAATAACCTCTTTTAATATCCTTTTAGGATTTAATTGTAGTGTATCTAATATCCAGTAATTTTTTTTGATGTAGTAATCCTTATAACTCCTAAATTTTGGAAAAATTAGACCACAATAATATTTGTAAATATTTAAAACAATTTCTAGTAGAAATCCTTATTGCTCATATGTTTAATATTGCAAATATTATATTGATTTTATATTTAATATATGGCTTTCAATATGGTTAAATTCCTCTAAGTTTAACCTTATAAATCCCAAGAAATGAAAGCATAATATAGTGGGAATAAACCTTACCTTATATCATTCAATAGTTGGCATTGATTTTTGTTGTGCAAGGGCTACAATATTGACATTGCTGCTTTGGTCATTCCCTCCAATGGTATTGCTTGGAACCTTAATGGGTTTTGACATTCCAAATCTAACACCTTTAATATCTACCTTTGACCTTCCTTGACCAAAGTATTTAAGGCTCTTTCACCTTGCTTCCATGCTACCACTCAGCCCTATATGTGCAAACTTCGGATATAAGTTCTTGTTGAATGACTTAGTCGTTGATGCTCTTAAAATGGAGGATAATATTATGTTGAGTGCAAAGTGGAACATTTGTTTCTTTCCTTGAGTGTTTGAGGAGTAGAAGGTGCTAGAAAAATACTTATTTCACTCTTTGAGTAACATATGGATGTTACGTTATTCAAGGAAGTGCTTGACTTATCTTTGAACAAGTGTTCTTTATATACTCATTGCACCAACATGTAGCTTGTAACTCCTTTGATGATGAAGATGATCACTCGCGTGATGAGCATTAGGGTATAGTCTCAAGTTACAAGTGTCACTTCCTCCTTGTGTATGGATATCTTCTATAACGCTTCTTCAAAATATCCTTTGGAGGTTCTTTAAACCCTGTAACATTCATATCTCCTTTTTCGATCAATAGCTCTTGCGTGTAGATTGTTTCCAGTTGAGTTGAGAAGCGATGATTTGGAGGTTTGAGCACCGATTTTCAGCTTTGAATATGTGGACTTTGGAACACTCCAATGGTGCTTTTTTCTTCCTCTTTTCTCACCTGTTATACATACTCCTTGTAGATAGCATTGCTTCTTGATTATAACATGATTTTTCCTTTGATTTTTCATCTTGTCTCTTGCAGGTTCGACCATCCAAAATGAAGGGAGTATGAGCCCTTAGAGTGGCTCCTTTTGCTATGCTTGGAAATATGCTAGTGTTTGACCGTCTTCATCTATTTTTTCTAGTGAATGTTGTGCCTTTGAGACACCTTAAAATATGCCTTATTTTCCTATATAAAACATATTAGGATGGTGCAATGTAATGTAATATATTTATGTATAAAATAGTCTTTATTGCACCTTCTTTTGCACCCTTTTTCAGGTATGAATTTTTGGTTTTGTGTCAAAATGTTGAACATAATATAGGGGTATTGAGGTTTTTTCTTTGATTAGACACCTCCCTCTTTTTGCTTTGATATTTTACAAATGAACCCAAGCTTGTAACCACTTGATAGAAGCTCTATTTTTTCTGTATTTTCTACACTATTTCTTTATAAAAATCTTATTGTGCTTTGAATTTGAGACTAACCAAGTCTCGATTCGAGGCTTCCTTTGTTGATATTTTGTGGATACTTTCTTCTCCAATGCTTGGATTATTGAGCTGATTTTGTAGCTTCCCTAGGCCACTCAGTGTTGTATATTGTTTTGCACTAATAGTGTCTTTGGAAACTTTGACAAATTCTGTTTTTGTGCCTTTCTCAAGAACAAAAACAATAATCTTTTGAGAGCAATAGAATAGTGCAAATTAATATAATAATATTTCACTTTTAATGCACTAACAATTTCACCTTATCAATCCAGTTAAATATAAAAAAATTTGCACTTAATAAATTTACTATAACTAATCAAGAATAATCTGAAATGAATCTTCAGAAATTATTCTACAATTTCCTTACAATTAAAATTGTAGGGACTAGTATTCTTTTGCTTTCCAAAGTAGATGATAGGTAGTTGATAGATAGTTGTAATGCATAAATCTAATCAACTACTAATGTGCAAATGAACATTAAAAGGTATTTTTCTATTTTTACACTTTTGAATACTGTAATCCAATGTTTCTTATTGCAACTTTGATCCAAATTAAGGTGCTTTAATAAATATGATAAGTAATCCAATTAATGAATCTACTTACACCAATAGTTGCATACTTTTTTTGAAAGCTTTTGTAGCTCTTCTACCGCTTGTATGGAGTATGTAGATTTTGCTACTTTATATAGACTATACTAAATAACTCATTATTCACCAAAATATGGTCTCAAACTTTCCTTCATGTACCTGGAATTTGGTGGTTTGTTCTCCTTTTGTAGTCTCCTCTTTTTGCTATAGATTTGAAGAAGTATTTGTCTCTAAAATGATGCCTTCTTGGTGTGAGATGTAATCTTCAAATATCTTGGATCTTGCATGCTTCTCTTGTATTCAAGTCTTCTTATATAATTTTAACTTCAAGCAGGATCTTCTTCTCAAGATTCTGAATGTCTTGAGGTCTTCACTGGATTCTTCTTCTGGGATTTGGCACTCCTTACCAAATTATTCTTCTCTTGGTTTTTTTTTTGGATGGAGACAATTGTCCCAATTCCTTCACTATCAAAGGCTTCTCCTTAGTAGTGGAATTCTCCAATGAGTTATTCTTTAATGATTTCTTCAGTAAGGCTCTCCAAGCCTTACTCGCGTGATGAGCGTTAGGGTATAGTCTCAAGTGACAAGTGTCACTTCCTCCTTGTGTATGGATGTCTTCTATAACGCTTCTTCAACATATCCTTTGGAGGTTTTTTAAACCCTGTAACATTCATATCTCCTTTTTCGATCAATAGCTCTTGCGTGTAGATTGTTTCCAGTTGAGTTGAGAAGCGATGATTTGGAGGTTTGAGCACCGATTTTCAGCTTTGAATATGTGGAGTTTGGAACACTCCAATGGTGTTTTTTTCTTCCTCTTTTCTCACCTGTTATACATACTCCTTGTATATAGCATTGCTTCTTGATTATAACATGATTTTTCCTTTGATTTTTCATCTTGTCTCTTGCAGGTTCGACCGTCCAATATGAAGGGAGTATGAGCCCTTAGAGTGGCTCCTTTTGCTGTGCTTGGAAAGACGCTAGTGTTTGACCGTCTTCATCTATTTTTTCCAGTGAATGTTGTGCCTTTGAGACACCTTAAAATATGCCTTATTTTCCTATATAAACCAGATTAGGATGATGCAATGTAATGTAATATATTTATGTATAAAATAGTCTTTATTGCACCTTCTTTTGCACCCTTTTTCAGGTATGAATTTTTGGTTTTGTGATAAAATGTTGAACGCAATATAGGGGTCTTGAGGTTTTTTCTTTGATTAGACACCTCCCTCTTTTTTCTTGGATATTTTACAAATGAACCCAAGCTTGTAACCACTTGATAGAAGCTCTATTTTTTCTGTATTTTCTACACTATTTCTTTATAAAAATCTTATTGTGCTTTGAATTTGAGACTAACCAAGTCTCGATTCAAGGCTTCCTTTGTTGATATTTGGTGGATACTTTCTTCTCCAATGCTTGGATTATTGAGCTGATTTTGTAGCTCCCCTAGGCCACTCAGTTTTGTAGATTGTTTTACACTAATAGTGTCTTTGAAAACTTTGACAAATTCTGTTTTTGTGCCTTTCTCAAGAACAAAAACAATAATCTTTTGAGAGCAATAGAATAGTGTAAATTAATATAATAATATTTCACTTTTAATGCACTAACAATTTCACCTTATCAATCCAATTAAATATAAAAATTAATGCACTTAATAAATTTACTACAACTAATCAAGAATAATCTGAAATGAATCTTCAGAAATTATTCTACAATTTCCTTACAAATAAAATTGTAGGGACTAGTCTTCTTTTTCTTTCCAAAGTAGATGATAGGTAGTTGATAGATAGTTGTAATGCATAAATCTAATCAACTCCTAATGTGCAAATGAACCTTAAAATGAATTTTTCTCTTTTTACACTTTTGAATACTGTAATCCAATGTTTCTTATTGCAACTTTGATCCAAATTAAGGTGCTTCAATAAATATGATAAGTAATCCAATTAATGAATCTACTTACACCAATAGTTGCATACTTTTTTTGAAATATTTTGTAGCTCTTCTACCACTTGTATGGAGTATGTAGATTTTGCTACTTTATATAGACAATACTAAATAACTCCTTATTCACCAAAATATGGTCTCAAACTTTCCTTCATGTACCTGGAATTTGGTGGCTTGTTCTCCTTTTGTAGTCTCCTCTTTTTGCTATAGATTTGAAGAAGTATTTGTCTCTAAAATGATGCCTTCTTGGTGTGAGATGTAATATTCAAATGTCTTGGATCTTGCATGCTTCTCTTATATTCAAGTCTTCTTATATAATTTTAACTTCAAGCAGGATCTTCTTCTCAAGATTCTAAATGTCTTGAGGTCTTCACTAGATTCTTATTTGGGATTTGGCACTCCTTACCAAATTCTTCTTCTCTTGGGATTTTTTTGGATGGAGCCAATTTCCCCAAGTCCTTCACTATCAAATGCTTCTCCTTGGTAGTGGAATTCTCCAATGAGTTATTCTTTAATGATTTCTTCAGTAAGGCTCTCCAAGCCTTTTACTAGATGCTCGTTGAGACCTCCCCAAGGTCTTTGATCTTGTAGCTTCTTATGGTCTTCCTTGAGACATTTTCTTCAACCTTTTACTCCTAGAAGTGTTGGTGGTGATATATTCCTCTGGATATTTGATTCAACTACTTCTATATTCAAGCAGAAATCTCCTAGTTCTTCTTCCAATATTGGAAGTTCTTCAATGAGATCTCCTCCTAATCTCTTTTCCTTCAATTTTGCTTCAAGTGCTGGATTGATTCTGAAGAAGATACTCTTCCTAAATTTCTTGTAGGAAGTTTCCTAACTCACTGAATTTCCTTTCCATGCAATAAATTATTAGTACTAAAATATTAATCTTCTTCTGAATCATATGCTCACTTTTGGAGTCTTCTTCAAGATCAAGGCTTCTGTGGCCTTTTTTTAGTATCAATGCTTATGTGGACTTTTATTCAATATCAAGGATTATATGGTATTTTTTTCAATATCAAGGCTTCTATGGCCTTTTTTAGGATCAAGTCTACTATGGCCTTTTCTTATGGATCTAGGTTACTATGGCCTTTTCTTCTAGATTAAGGCTACTATGGCATTTTCTTGTTGATCAAGGCTACTATGGATTTTTCTTCTTGTGTGAAGTTCTCAATTTTGTAATGGAGATCTCCAGTCTCCTAAATTCACCACAAATATTTTCTAGAAATCTTCTTCTAAAGTATTCTTTTCTTGAGCAAGGAACTAATATCTGCACTATGAAGGCACACCGACATTTGGGCAATGAAGTTGAAGTCTCCTAACTTTTTGTTGTAGGAGGAGTCCCAATATTTTGAGAATTAGTTTTCTACAACAAAAAAAATTGGGTAATAGTTAAGAAATTCCAAATATCCAAAATTATATTCACTAGTTGATTTGTCAATCTAGTCTTCACAAGTATTTTTACAACTTTGTGGAAAGAATCTAGCCAAATGCAATCTCAATATTTTTGGAATTGAGATTTATTTCAGTCCTCACTTGTGGCTTTACCTAATTCTATTTTTTGAATTTTATCTAAAACCCCTTGTGAGGCTACCTTTGTCTGAAAAACCATGACTAGGGAGTTCTACACCATCAAAATCACTCGAGAGTCACACCCAGTCCTAATCACACCAACATTATCAACTGGATTTTGGGTACCCAATGTGCATTTGGTAGGGTGGAGATTCGAACTAGGGACCTCCCTTGGAGGATTTCCCTACCCTCTCCAACTCACCTAAAACACGTGGGTGGCTCTCCCTAATTCTACCACCTTGATTCTTCTAAGATTTTTGTTAGCGATTGGTTCAACAACTCGTCAGTTTGACAAAAACATAGACTCAATGATGATGGTGGTTTTATTGTGGTTAGATCTACTGGAGATTTGATACCACTATTAGCTTTTTATGCAACATGTAATGAGAGACAACAATCACAAGATGCAAAAATAATATGAAAGAAATTAGATCTACAAGATGACTAAAATATGCTATAAATATAAATGATGGAAATTAATACAATGTAGTTATGGAGGAAATGAACACTCCATGAATAATGCTACCAAACTACATTGCACCCATTTCCAATATGGGTGATTGTATCTATACTATGCTCTGCTATACTCACCTATGCTATGCTATTACAATGAGGCCATTATATAGGAAGATAAGTTCCTTGGCTAACACTCTATCTAGTTGTGCAAGGGACAACTTGCACATTGACACTTGTGCATTTATTATATTTCATGAAGAAACTAGGTAACTTCCCCCTAAAGTAATCTAATGTCCTAAGTATGTACCTTGGTAGATACATTTACATGATCCAAATGATGTAATATAATATATTTCTAAAAAATTTTAGACACATTGGTAGGTGCAAGCTAACTTAGTATGGCTTAAATATTCTTTGGGTCAACAATAATTCCTTCCACATATATAATATGCCCTAGATACCACACTTGTAGAACATAGAAGTCACACTTTGAAAATTTCTTGTATAGTTAATTCTTCTTTAACACCTTTAAAATCAATCTCAAATGTTGATAATGTTTTTCTTTGGTGTGGGAATAAATCAATATGTTATCCAGAAATATCAAAACAAAATGGTCCAAATATTGCTTGAACACATTTTTCATTAGGTTCATAAATGCCACTAGTGTATTTATCAATCCAAATGGCAAAACCGTAAATTTAAAGTGTCCTTATATTGTCTTGAGAGTTGTTTTGTGAGTGTCTTCATCATAAATTCTCAATTGATGGTATTCTAATCTTAGGTCAAATTTTTAGAAAATAGTGGTATGTTTTAATTGATCAAAAATATTGTCAATTCTTGGCAAGGAATACCTATTCTTGATTGTTACTTTTTTCAACAAACTGTAATTAATTCATAGTATTAAAGACCCTCCTTTTTCTTTACAAACATCAGAGCACCCCAGGGCGATACACTAGCTTTAATTAAACCTTTTTCCAACAAGTCTTGGAGTTGAACTTTTAACTCCTACATATCAATAGTGGTTATTCTATAGGGTGTCCTAGTAATATGTTCAGCTTCAAGAATTAATTCAATAGTAAAATCAAACTCATGTTGAGGTGGAAATTCTAGAAGATTTTTTAAAAACACATCCCTAAATTCATGCAAGATTGGATGTTTCTTATATATTTTTGAATCTCCATTACTTCCTTCCATTACATTTTATTTAACCAAATACAACATTCCACCTCTTTTAATTATCTTCTTAAGTAGCAAGGCTTACAATAAATTGGGTTGGAAAGACCCTTTCTTGATTTGAACCCTTAATATTTTCTTATCTTTAATAGTATAACCCATCCACCTTTCTTGGAAATTGTTTAAGGCATCATTGGCTCTCAACCAATCCATCCCTAGAATTATTTTGGAGGTATGTAATGGCATTGCATATAAGTGCTAAATAATTGATCCATTAGGTAATAAAATATCGGCATTGAACAAGCATTAACTCACTGGATAGGTTTGACCAAACCCATACTCAACTTTCCATTCTTGTGCTAGAAATCTAGTTTTTTTGGCATATCCCTAATAATACTAGTAGAAATAAAACTATCTATAGTGTTTTAGATTTAAGCAAGTTGATCATCATTTTAATTTTAGGATCTACTCCCAAGATAAAATTTTACACTTTCACATGTTCCTTAGTTTCATATATAGGGAGATATTTCAATAGTTTGATGAACTTATGATAGTAAGTTTCCACAGTCAAGGTACCTTGTTGAAACATAAAAAATTCCTCAATTTTTTATATAGAATTATTTGGTTAGGAATCTTTTCTTGAATACCTTTACAATTTTTTTCCATTTCACATCCACCCTTTGAATTCCTCTACCCACCTTAAATGTATTCCACCATTCCAAAGTAACATCTTGTAAATAAAAGGTGGTCCAAACAATTTGTATTTTATGTGAGTAGTTCTTCATGGAAAAGTAGGTCTCTAATTCATTCATCCATAATTCAGCCACATCACCCCTTTCTTTTCCACTAAATTTAGATACCCTTACATTATTCAAGTCCTTGGAAAGCTCAAACTCAATCTGAGCTTTACCTCGGACTTCTCTAGTCGGATTTTATTCTTATCTACCTTATGAATTATGATTATTATATTCCTAGTTAAGGAGTGTTTCCAATATTTATTGTTATTGCTCCATCGTTTCTTATAACAACTTAACCATTGATGTAATATTTTTATCCTTTTATTGGAGTCCCTTGAACTTCCAATTTGTTTTTCCTTTTGGGGATGAGCTACAACTTCTTCCTCCATAGCAGGCCCTATTTTCTTAGGATATTCCCATATCAATATAAGTGTCATTTTCTAGATCCAAAAAGGAGCTAGGTTATGTTATGGAAGGTAATGATTCCTTGGTATACTTTCTAGGAATTTTACTTCTTGGTCTAACCAATCAATATGGTGTGTAGTACCCTCTTGTACTATATCAATTTAAGGTCCCTAGAAAATTTTAGCCTTCTCAAAATTAGATCAACTTTACTATTTCAAGGAATCATTGATTCCTACGACCTAGGCTTTGATACCAATTGTAATAACCCTATTTCTTGACCCTAGGGAGAGCTATTTTTTTTACAAGGATTAATTAACTCATTAAGAAGACCCAATAATTTTAACAACATTAAGGGATAACCATATTGATTTCATTATCACTACAAGTGATACTCAAGTGTATAGGAGTGGTCAAATTCCTATAATTGTTGGGGTTCACTCTTCTAATGTCACTATTAGAAAAGATGCCATAATTGGTCATCTTATTTCCCTACGCTACCCTATATGGGACAACTTGACCATGGCATGGGTTACCCTTTTATACCTATATCACTTAAATGTGACACCTATCCCCTAACCCTATATATCTCTTAAGGTGATGCCTATCACCTTAAGACCCATATATCTTAAGGTGACATGCCTATGTAAGATTATTATGGCGTAATGCCTTACTGATTAGTTATTTTCATATATCCATGAAACTATCTAAGACCATTATCATTCACATGATCATGATCATGGTTACAACCACCATTATACTACTTTGGTTAATGTGAATGACTATCCTAAGCCTCGTTACTAGGATCACTCAAGCCTCACCACTAGGGTTTATCAAATACATTCACCAAAATTACCTAGTTATTTTGTCTACCCACAAACTCAACTAGGGTTGGGTGCATATCAACTCTAGGGTTAACTAATATGGTGCTTAACAAATCACACCCATAATAAACACCCCTTTTATCCAAGGATCATATTCAACATATTTTTCTATCCCACAAAAATAAAGTTCTATAATAAATCATACCAAAAATTCAATACTAACATCAACATAACATATTGATAAAGACTAAAGAAAATAGGTATTTCATTTATTTACATGAAAATAAATAAAACATCTAGAAATCATAACCAAATTTTATTAATTAATTTATCCTATTAATCCATCATCATTTTCAATAAATACAAATAATATATCTCACTATCTACAAATTATTTCCAAATAAACTTAACATAGAAGGAAAGCAATAATTCATCTTTTATCTTTTGAACAATATTAATGAAATTCATGCTAATACATCAATAATGTTTACAATGACCATTCCCTAATCATAATAATCACATAACATATATTATACACAAGACACCTTTAAAATTTCCTCATCTCCAAATGCAAGTGTTACATTTCAATATATTAATACATAATAATAACTAAGTCTAATATTTTTTTAATATCTTCTGCTTGATAGGTATTTTCTCCATCGTGTTTTGATAAAATGTATAGGGATCAAGACAACTCTTTGAATAAATATGCAAGTCTAATATGCATCATGCAAATAAAATCATTCAACAATGCAAGATCTTAGTTCCATGATAGACTTCAAAGCATTATTCTAATGTGGGGGTTCACACTTCTAACCTCATTGTTAGGAAAGATGCCATAAGTGGTCCTTCCTATTTCCCTACACTACCTTATATGGGATAACTTGAATACGTTGTGGAGTTACCCTTTAAGGTCCATATTACTTAAAGGTGATGCCTATCTCCTAACCCTACATAATTCTTATAGTGTCACCTATCACCTTAAGGCTCATATCTCTTAGGGTGACACATCTATGTAGTATTTTTGGTGTAATGCTTATTAGTCATAAAAGAGAGAAGCCCGTATTTCTCTCACTTAATTATGGTTCCTTTGCTACACAAGCCACATCTATCCCCTTGGAGTAATTTACTAATAATCCCTAAAATAATAAATAATAACTCCTCATTTCTTGAACATCGAGTTATTTCCAATACAAATTTTCCATTATTAATTCTTACAATTTCCATATAACACGAGTTTATTATTATTTTAATAGACCCAACTATAATCCTTAAATTTTTTCATAATTAATAAATTAATATTGATTAATAAATAAACACATTATTTAATCAATATTAAACAAGATAAAAGTCTTAAACCTTCTATTAATATTAATTAATAGTTTCAACCCTATTAATTAAAATTGACTTAATAATATTATTAAATCTATTTGCATAATTAATAGTGATGCTTTTAGTAAAACATGGCTTGGTTTTTAGGGCTAAAGCCAATGGATTCCAAAAGCCCGAATACCATAGTAATTAAATATTAGATTTACATGTAAGGAGATACCATTTAAATCATGTGGTCTTTGAGTTTAAGATTTGGTTTCAATTGAATGGTGGCTAGCTATAAAGACCATAAATTTATCTTGGGAGAGGCCATACCTATACACTTTCTTAAATTTTCTAGGTTTCTTTACAAGTATCAAACACTAAGCAACAAAATATCTAAAATTACAAAAATTTGCATGGTGTAAGTGATGATTGTGTAACTATTGGCATCGAGTCTTCAGATATCACCATTTAAAGACTCTAATGTGGTCTAGGTTTTGGAGTAAGGTAAATCTTGCTAAAATGGTAGAACAAGCTTTGATTTTCATTTGAAACTAAATTGGATTTACTTTATTAAAATCCAATGCATATGATTATGAACAATATTGTATTACAATGTGGTAAACTTGGGCATGTATAACTCTAGACATAGGTGTCTCATGTAATAATAGACAACACCGTTCACATCTACTAACAATAGATTATGAAACAAAACCTAGCAGGTAGATGATGCATTTACAAAATATATCCATAAAATGAATTAAAAAGCATTATGATTTGTATTTCCTTTCCTCCTCAAGTTTAACCCATTAACTATTATTACAATTGCTATAAAAAACAAGATGGTTCAGGCATGGCACAAGATATAATATTTAATAATATACACATGGATGTTGCTAAGAATCCTATCATAATCACTCAATACTATTGTGACTTAGTAATTCGTTGCACCAACGAAGTACATTCAAGTGCTTGCTCTTGTATCTTGTGCAACTAATGAGTGCATACCTTTACTCTTAGATTTAGGTATCCAAATAAGGATTCAAGCAAAATTGAGAGTTTAGAAATCAAATGGTGAAACAAGAAAAACAAGCATATAAGCATTTATACTCACTCAAAGGAGAAAATAGAAAGAAATTACCTCCACAACAACAAACCCGAATTCTTCCATGTTCTCCCCAATCCTTCACACCCTACAATTTCCTCCCAACCAATAATCCCCTCCAACCTTGAAAACAAGAATAAAATAAGATTTTGAGGGAAGAGGAAAATTAATAATATGGGAAGATGAAGCTCAAGAGGTCAGTAACTCTCTCTTGGTATTTCTTGCTACGTTTCAAAAATGATTAATTTTCAATCACTTTCCAAAGTTTCTCACAATATTCAAAATATGAACTTTATAAATCTATTTATTAAATATGCCCTTTTATAAAGTATTAATTCAATAAGGTTAATATTAATTTACTAATACTATTTTAGCAAAGGTATTAGTAATTAAATTATTTACTCATTTCATAGTATTAAATTAATTAGAGGGCAGCAAAGGCGAGTGCAACAGTGCTAGGGAAGGGAAGTAAAAATATTTTAACAGTGTCACAACAGTGCTAGGACAACAAAGGTGAGTGTAGTAGTGCTAAGGTAGTGAAGTAAAAATATTTTACTAGTGTCACTGTAGTGCTAGGGTAGTGAAGGTGACTGCAATAGTGCTATGGTAGCGAAGTAAAAATATTTTAACAATGCCACAATAGTGCTAGGGCATTGAAGGCGAGTGTAGCAATGCTAGGGCTAAAAAGTAAAAATATTTTAATAGTACCGCAACAATGCTAGGGCAATGAAGGCGAGTGTAGTAGTGCTAGGGTAGTGAAGTAAAAATATTTTTTATATGGTAGTTCTAAAATGACAGTATAATTTGAGAAATTGGTTTCTTGTATTTGATGGAGAATGAAGAGGAACATTTGGACTTCTCAGAGGACCCCTTTGAGGGGTAATGCATATTTTCAACTACAAGGACCAAGGGTTCCATTTATGGATAAGACTTATAAGTTGAGAACTTGGGGTCCTTGGGTTTTTTTGAGTGATCAAAATAATATTGCAGGTAATCAAACTTTAGTGGAAAAAGGGGATTCTATTTCAGAAGGTTTAGATTAGGTCAGTTGTCCTCTTGATTGCTCACTTTTAGGTGTCTTAGAAAACTCTACTCAAGTGATGGGTCTAATGAATGAGAAAGCATTTCATTGTGGAGAAGAAAAACTTGGGCAGGCTCTAAACAACCAAAATTAACTTTGTTTGATAAATTTTCCTTTATTTGTTTCTAGTTTTATTGGTAAAAGTCTTGACTTCGAGGCCCAAAGTACAATGGGTCCAAAATTTCAATCAACACAGTCTACAACTTCGATCACTAAAGTGTGTAAGGCAAATGAAGTGGTTAAAAAGAGAAGGTCAAATATTAGAATGGTACTTGGGGAAGACTTGAGGATGAAACAAGTTTTGGAGTTTTCAGGGAAGGCACTTATTGGAAAGTTTCATGGACATCAAATAGCTGCTAATACACTAAATGAGTGGTTGCAGAAGGTATGGGTCATAATATTATGATGTGGTCTAACTTTTCATTTACTTGACAAAGTATAGACATGTTTTATTTTTCTATATGAGGAAAATGCATAGAAAATTTTAGGAGGTCACTGGTATTGGGGGTCTTCTTTCTAGCTTTGAAGGCTTGGACGACTTGCTTTTATCCTAGGATCGAAGTTGCTAGGAGAATCCTAATCTAGGTAAAACTTCCAAGTCTGCCAAATTTATGGTCAAAAATATCTTTGAAAGAGATTGAATATTCATTAGGTAAAATATTGGATGTAGATATTTATTTCAAATATAGTGTTTTTTGGTCTGCAACTCAGGTTTTGGTTGAGATGGATATCAGTGAAGGCTTACTGGACTGTATGGAGATAGTTGTGGGGAATACAATTTATAATAAAATCTTGGATTATTTGAATATCCTTTTATATATGTTCATTGTCATGTTTATGGACATATTTCTAAGGAATGTTCTCAAGCTTTCACACAGAAAACATGGAGGAGAAAACAAATGACTAGTGGGGATTTCAAGTCAGCTAACAATAATCAAGAGATACCTATTTTTCAGAGGTCAATAGTTCTTCTTGATTTGGCACAAAAAAGAAAAATGAATCTTGTTGAACCTAGAACCAAAATTTTGGGGAAGGAGGAATAAATTTGGTCCTATCTTTATCTCCATTTTGTTGTTTACAAGTTTTTAGAGAAATAGATAGAGTCATAAATAAAACCATGAAAGTATTGGAACCCAATACGATTAAGTTTGTTGGTCAAACATCTAAGCCTTATGACAATTACTATCCAATACATGAGAATAATATGGACTTAGGTAATAAAAAACTTTGTACACTTATGAATGTTCGAAGAGAAGTCCTAGGGACAATGAATTTTCTAAGATTTTGGACAATGGACTGACAACCTCAAACTCATTGAATAGGGATTACGATCCAAATATTTCTACTATTGGGAGAAGTATCTATGACCTATCTAGATAATTTTCTATGGAGGTATCTATTTTAGGGGATATTTGTTACGTTCCTCTTGCAGATATTTGTTACATTCTAGGAAAAGGGAATTTGAGGTGAGAAATTGTAAAGTTTTTGGAAGGTTAGGGTTAGGTCTAGACCATATAAAGGAATCTTCCACTACTTCAGCAACTAGGAAATCATTTTTAATCCATGGATAGGATAAGGATTTGAGGGAAATTCAGTAGGGTAAACAAAAATCTATCAAAGGGGTCCTTAGAGCAGGATAAAACTGTTGTAATCACAATGACACTGAGAGGGGGGGTGAATCAGTGTGTTCTTTAAAATTTCTAAAACATATGATTTTAAAACCATGAGCGAGTTTAAAGCGGATAAAAGAGATAATAAATGCATCAAGAAAGCATCACACATAACACAACATTTTAACGAGGTTCACCAATGTGGCTACTCCTCAAAAATACCGCTTGGACTACCATCCAAATCCGAGTCAATGCAAAGCTACAACTTTACATAATCCTTTACCAGCACCAACTGGAAGGAGCACCAACCCCTTAACTTTATCTACTTCAACAGAATGGAGCACCAACTCCAATTTTACCAGCACCTACTGGAAAGAGGCACCAACCCCTTAATTTTCCAGCACCAACTGGACTTCAATTTTGAATAAAAATGTTTGACATATACCTTTGTTATTGCAAGACTCTAACTGGTCTACATCACCTTTGCAATCTCTGTGCACTCTGCTCTCTCTTGCGCAATCACTTCACACGTCTACTACACTACTACAGCCAGAATTTGTAATCAACTTTGCCCTTCGTGCTTCTCTGCACACTCTGCTTCTCTGCACACTCTGTGTCGTTTCACATTCTGCTCTTTGCTCAACACGAACTTCACTTTCACAAACACTATGCTCGCATATGCACTTTATTTTCACACACCACATTTTTCAAACTCGAAGAACCCTTGCTTTTATAAAAGAAATTTTAGAAACAAACCCTAGAAGAACGTTGATTGAGAAACCCTAGAATTTGTCAGCTGCCAAACCCTAAAATCCATCGGCTGTAACCATAAGAATGTCGGCTGCAAAACCCTAGAAATTGTCAGCTGCCAAACCCTAAAATCCATCGGCCCAGATTTAACTTTGTCGGCCTCAAACTCTTCTCCACCTTCGTCACCTTCCTCGTAGCTTATTGCCGCGAAATAGTAACACGTCGGCCCTTTTAATTTAATTTAATATTTTAATTTAAATTTTAAATAAAATAAAATTTAAACTAAATATTTAAAATTAAATATCTTCATCACCGGGGCATCTTTTTCAATGAAACGAAGAGCCAACTTGGGTTTTAAGAAAAACCCATTTCAAATATGTTATCCATGATTTTAAATAAAACTTTTTATTTTGACTGCCTATTTAAATATCTTCATCACCGGGGCATCTTTTTCAACGAAACGAAGAGCCAACTTGGGTTTTAAGAAAAACCCATTTCAAATATGTTATCCATGATTTTAAATAAAACTTTTTATTTTGACTGCCTTGGTTTTCACAAAAACCTTTTCGCTTCTTGACATCTCAGGTTCTGAAGACTTCTTCTTCTCATTCTGAATTATGTTTTCTGTTTCTGTGCATCTATCATTTAAGGACTCATGATCTGACTAACTTTTGAACTTTATCCTCTGCATCTGAGTGACTTTAAACTCTTGTCCATTGCATCAATAAATCTGTCTGACTGTACAACAATGAAAATCCTCCTGCAACACCTTGCTCAACACTGAACTCCTATCCATTGTACTTTGGCTGCACCTTGCTGTTCAATAAACTCTTGTCCATTGCATCAATAAATCTGTCTGACTGTGTTGACAACAATGACAATACTGTTTGCTACACTTTGTTCAATACTGAACTCCTATCCATTGTACTTTTGTTGCACCTTGTTGTTCAATAAAATCTTGTCCATTGCATCAATAAATCTATCTGACTGTGTTGACAACAATGACAATACTGTTTGCTGCACTTTGCTCAACAAAAACCCCTCTAATATGTTTAAATGGTCTTGTTATCCCTTAATATTCAAGGTCTTGGTAGTCCCTCTAAAAGACTTGCCTTAGCTAGGTTGGTGGAAATTCATAATCTAGATGTTATCCTTCTACAAGAAACCATGGGGGTAAGTACAAAAGTCATTAAAGGGTTAAGTAAATTGCTTAGGAACTGGGACTTCTTGGATCTAGATGCTATTGAAAATTTAGGTGGTGTTTTGACTGGCTGGAAGAACTCAGTATCCTTAATTAATTCTTCCTTTATGGTTTTAGTTTTGTGAACTTAATTATTTTTTAAAGACTTGGGTTTGAGGTTATCAGTTATTAATTTTTATGGTCCCTATGAAGATAGGTAGGTCTTCTTGGAATATTTTTCCTCCCAAATGTGTCTTAGGGATGAAAGAGTTATCATTGGTGGGAACTTAAATTCTACTATGAATAGAAGTAAGGTCTAGGGAGAATTTGCAAGGCTATAGACTTGCAGATTAATTCAAGCATAATATTAAAGAAGTTTATTTAATTTTTTTGGAACCAATAAAATTAATACCTACGTGGAGAAATAATAGAGTTAGGAAAGCTAGGCTCTCAAAGAGGTTGGACAAATTTTTGATCTTAGATACATTACACAATGAAATAGATAGAAAATGGTCATGGGTTGATATTGTGATGCAGGAGCATCCAACAAAAGGCAAAATACTACAAAGAAGAAAAAGTGTCGTGATATCGTGACATGTCGGCAAAGAAGGAAAAGTGTCGCAATATCGCGACATGTCGGCAAAGAAGGAAAAGTGTCGCGATATCACGACATGTTGGCAAAGAGAGAAAAAGTGTCATGATATCGTGACATGTCGCGTTTTTGTGACCAAAGGACAAGAGAAGGCTCAAGAAAGAAAAAGTGTCATGATATTGTGACATGTCATGTTTTCATGACCAAAGGATGAGAGAAGGCTCAAGAGAAAAAAGTGTCATGATATCGCAACATGTTGCATTTTTGTGACCAAAGGATGAGAGAAGGCGCAAGGGAGAAAAAGTGTCACGATATCGCGACATGTCACATTTTTGCGACCAAAGGACGAGAGAAGGCGCAAGGGATAAAAAGTGTAGCGATATCGCGACATGTCGCATTTTCGCAACCAAGGGAGAAAAAGTGTCGCGATATCGCGACATGTCGCATTTTCGTGACCAAAAGACGAGAGAATGCACAAGGGAGAAAAAGTGTCGTGATATTGTGACATGTCGCATTTTCATGACCAAAAGACGATAGAAGGCACAAGAGAGAAAAAGTGTCCTGATATCATGACATGTCACATTTTCACGACCAAGGGAGAAAAAAAAGGGGCAGGCAGTTACAGGGACCGTTATAGAGGAAAGTATCGAGCGGTGGGTATACCGAACATCATCATTGGTTGACAAGTGGACAAAGTCTACAGTGGTAGCACTGAACAACACGTGGTACCAAGGTGCAATGAAAGCAGACGAATACCAAGAGTTGAAAAGAAAAACATTTTGAAAGCCAAGACAACGAAGAGGCACGAGAAATGAAATGAAGGGCCGAAAAATGGAAACGAAGAGTCACACCAAAAATTTTAAAAGGGGAAGCAAAAGGCATGCACAGGTGGTTGGAAACTGCTGAGACAGAGTTGCAGACTTGAAGGCAAGAGGGCCATTCTGGACCTATTTATGCTATTTTTTCTTCTAGGGTGAGAAATGTTGTAATAAAAATAAAATAAATAAACTATCTTTCGAAATAAAGGAGTTTATTTGGCAGACTTCTGCCATTTCTGTAAATATTTCCAAGTTTTTGAATGGGAATTGAGTTGAGCATGTTTTTCTCTCCATCAAGTGGTATCAAAGCTTAGGGTTCCTGAGTGTGTGAGTAGATCGCCGAAAGTGAGGTAGTTTGCACCATGATCTGTGGAAGGGTTGTGAGAAGAGAGTGAGGAAGAATGCCTCCACAAAGAAACAATGGTGGTGGGAGAAATGTGGTACCTGAAGGAGATTTCAAAGCTTTGCAGAGGCAAGTGCAAGCCCTACAAGAGGAGTTGCGAAGAGGGTTTGAGCCAAGGAGAGAAGACCATAGTAAATATGAAGCTTGGGAGGTTGATGATCCATCAAATGAAGAAGAAGCAACAGATCCTATAGAAGCTAAATTATTTAGGGCCATATCTCAGATCGAGAAGAAGCCAAATTTTGATGTCTCCACATATTCTGGGAATCTCAATCTAGAGGAGTTGATTGATTGGATCAATGATATGGAGGAGTATTTTGAGTATGAGGAGGTTGTAGATCCAGATCGGATCAAGTTTGCAAAAACAAAGTTGAAAGGCCATGCTAGCATATGGTGGAAAGGAGTGCAGCTAGAAAGAAATAGAGGAGGAAAGGAAAAGATAACCAGATGGGATCGAATGGTAGAGAAGTTGAAGAGGCAGTTTATTCCTACAGATTACAAATTGGATCTGTTGAGGAAAATGCATAGCTTGAGACAGTCAAGCAAATTAGTCAAAGAATATACAGAGAAGTTTTACAAGATCTCAATTAGAACACTAATAAGGAGAAAGTAGCTCGTTACATCAATGGATTGAGAATCAGTATTCAAGAAGAATTGAGTTTGGTTAGGATGAGCACCATTGAGGATGCTTACCAGTTTGCTCTAAAAGTTGAAGAGAAGCTGAACATAAGGTTTGAGGGTAAGCATAAAGGAAGAGGTCATGGAGAAAGAATTGGTGGAAGAATAGATGGAGGACGAGATGAGAAGAAATAAGAAGCTAGCAGCAGTCAGGATCAAAAGGGAGATAATGATTACAGACCCCATGATCAGAATAATGGTTACCAAAGAGGAAGAGGTAGATCTGGACGTGGGTATGGAAGAGGAGGATTTTGTGGAACCTGTTTCCATTGTGGGGAAGGAGATAGGGAATATGAGTGTCCCCAACACCAAGATAGGATGAATAGGAGACCTGAGGTTCATGCCAAAGTTGTTGTAGCAGATGAAGGTGCTGAATGAGAACATTCTGAGGAGGTAGAGAGAGGAGAAGTTATGGTCACAAGGAGAATCTTGTTGAATGAGGAGAAAGAACCAGACCAGAGGAGGAGCCTGTTTTGCACAAGGTGTAAATGTTTAGGTAAGGTCTGTAATGTTATTATAGATAATGGTAGTACTGATAACTTGGTATCTGAATAAATGGTTACTAAGTTATAGCTAGAGAGGAGGAGACACCCGCATCCATACCAGATTACGTGGTTGCGAAAGGACCATAGGGCATTGGTCAATGAACAGTCCTTAGTCAATTTTAATATTGGGAGATACTAGGATGAGGTCCTATGTGATATCCTGCCTATAGATGCTTGTCATATCCTGTTAGGAAGACCATGGCAATTTGATCACCGTGTAGTCCATGATGGACATGCCAAAACTTACTCCCTAACAAACGAAGGAGTGCACCATAAACTAAAGCCATTGAAGGAGATGGATGAAAAGAGTTTGTTGACAAAAATGAGAGTGGAAGTTGTGGGGTTTGAAGAACTTAAGGGTTTGTACCCTGAAGACCCAGATTTTGCTAAAGCTTGGAGAGCTTGTATAGCCCTAGTTAAAAAGAAGGTGACAGAACAGTACAGAAGTGAAGGTCACTTCTCAATCCACCTCGGTTGTCTGATGCAGGAGCATCCAACGAAAGGCAAAATACCACAAAGAAGGAAAAGTGTCACGATATCACGACATGTCGGCAAAGAAGGAAAAGTGTCACGATATCGCGACATGTCGACAAAGAAGGAAAAGTGTCGTGATATCGCGACATGTCGAAAAAGAGAGAAAAAGTATTGCGATATCGCGACATGTCACATTTTCGTGACCAAAAGACGAGAGAAAGCTCAAGAGAGAAAAAGTGTCGCGATATCATGACATGTCGTGTTTTCACGACCAAAGGACGAGATAAGGCTCAAGAGAGAAAAAGTGTCACGATATCGTGACATATCACATTTTTGTGACCAAAGGATGAGAGAAGGCGCAAGGGAGAAAAAGTGTCGCGATATCACGACATGTCGCATTTTTGTGACCAAAGGATGAGAGAAGGCACAAGGGAGAAAAAGTGTCACGATATCGTGACATGTCACATTTTCGTGACCAAGGGAGAAAAAGTGTCACGATATCGTGACATGTCACATTTTCGTGACCAAGGGAGAAAAAGTGTCGCGACAGCAAGGGAGAAAAAGTGTCGCGATATCGCGACATGTCGCATTTTCGTGACCAAAAGACGAGAGAAGGCATAGGAGAGAAAAAGTGTCACGATATCACGACATGTCACATTTTTGCTACCAAAGAAAAAAAATGGGTAGGCGATTATAGGGACCGTTACAAAGGAAAGTATCAAATGGTGGGTATACCAAACGTCATCATTGGTTGACAGGCGGATAGAGTCTACAGTGGTAGCACTGAACAACACATGGCACCAAGGTGCAATGAAAGCAGACAAAGACCAAGATTCAAAAATAAAAATGTTTCAAAAGCCAAGACAACGAAGAGGCATGAGAAATGAAATGAAGGGCCAGAAAATGGAAATGGATAGTCACGCCAAAAATTTTAAAAGGGGAAGCAAAAGGCATGCACAGGTGGTTGGAAACTGCTGAGACAGAGTTACAGACTTGAAGGCAAGAGGGCCATTCTGGACCTATTTGGGCTATTTTTTCTTCTAGGGCGAGAAATGTTGTAATAAAAAAAAAAAACTATCTTTCGGAATAAAGGAGTTTATTTGGCAGACTGCTGCCATTTCTGTAAATATTTCCAAGTTTTTGAATGAGAATTGAGTTGAGCATGTTTGGCTCTCCATCATATTGGAGGTGGTTCAGATCATTCTTCCATATTTCTTCAATTAGAAAGTCAAGAGGTAAATTTTGCCAGTCCTTTTAAGCTCAATCCAATTTGGTTGGATGAAGAAGATTTTTAACAATTGATTAAAAAAGAATGGGTTGGTTATGACCAATGTTCTAGGTCATTAGTGAGTTTTGAATTTGCTGTTGCTCTAAAAAATTTAAAGAATTTGTGTCATCTTGGATTGCATTTAAAAAGGAGAGTATGTATAGAGATCTTAATTTTGTGAAGGAAATTTCAAATATTCATAAAAAATGAGGTTGGTTTGTTTAAATAGGAGGAGAAAACAAGACTGGTTGAACTAGAAATTAAGAACAAATTCTTGGAGTGGAGGGAAGCTAAATGGAGAATGAAAAGTAGAGTTGTATGGTTAAAAAATGGGATGAAAATACTAAGTTTTTCATAATTTTGCTAATCACAGGAAGAATGTTAACACTATCTGGGAGATTTAGAATGAAGAAGGGGTTCTCGTTAGGAGTTTTTCTGAGTTAGAAGATTTGGGAGTAAAATATTTTCAATCTATCTATAAAGAACCTGATAGAGTTAATATTGGGGAAATTTTAAAGTTAACTACTTTATTCCCCAATTTTGTGATAGAGGAGGACAATTAGTTACTTATGAAGGAGGTCACAAAGGAAGAACTGAAAGCTGTCATAACTTCTTTCAAAAAGGATAAAAGTCCAGGGCTTGATGGATGGCCTATGTAGTTTTTCCTAGTTTTATATGATCTAGTTGAGGAAAATCTTCTCAGGGTAATGGAGGAAATTAGGTTGAGTGGTCAAGTTTCGGGGGCTTTTAACTCTAATTTTTTAGCTTTGATTCCAAAAAAGGAGAAGCCTAAAACATTTGATAAATTTATACCTATTTCGTTGTGTAATTGTATCTATAAAATCATTTCAAAGATTCTAGTTGTTAGATTGAAGAAGATTTTCTATGAAGTTATTTCCCAGGAGCAGCTTGGTTTTTTAGTAGGTAGATAGATTTTGAAGCCATAGGAGCTGCACAAGAGGGCCTTCACTCTATTAAAACCAAAAATCTTCCTGTAATGGTCCTTAAACTAGATATATCTAAAGATTATGATATAACTAGCTGGTTGTATCTTAGATTGATGCTCTTACATATGGGTTTTAGCTATCTGATAGTAAAGTGGATTATGGGATGTATTTCTTCTATATATTTTGTTCTTCCAATCAATGGATAAACTTACAAATTCTTTAGACCATCGAGAGAATTGAGACAGGGATGTCCTTTATCTCCTTTACTTTTTTGTTGGCTGCTAAAGGATTAAGTAGAGCTGTTTTGGATGCAAAGAGGGTAGGATCCTTGTTTGGGATCAAAGTAAGGCTCCTTTATTTATCTCATTTATTATTTGTTGATGATGTATTGTTGTTCACAAATTGTAGTTTAAGGGAAGCTATAAAGTTGAAGGAAATCTTGGACACTTACAATATTGCTACCGACATAGAGATAAATTTTCAAAAATCCTCTATTTGCTTTAATGTTCTAGAGTAGGATACTGAACATGGTCTAATTAGAAATTTTCCTTTTAATATCTTAGATTTCTAGAAAGTCTTTAAGTATTTGGGGTTTGTATTGAAGCCAAATACTTATAGGATGAGATATTGGGGATGGCTTTTAGAGAATATTAAATTTAAGATTAACCATTGGTGTAATAGATGATTGTCTATTGGTGGGATAATAATACTTGTAAAATCGGTTCTTGAGGCAATTATTATTTTTTGAAACTCCTTCGCCTTAATTGCCAAAGGATTTCTAGAGAAAATAAGAAAAATTTGCTTCAAATTTCTTTGGACTAGATGCAAGGAACATGAAGGCATTCCTTTAGTTAAGTGGTAGAGTATTACTAGGCCAAAGGAATAATGTGGTTGGGACCTTAAAAATATTCATATTTTTTGTTCTTCTTTGGTAGCAAAAATTTTATGGAGGATTTTGACCAGAGAAGGATTATGGAAGAATATTATTGAACATAAGTATATTTTTCTAGGGACCTTTATGGATTGGATTAGAAGTCACAAAAAAACATTAAAAGTGTTTCCATTCAATGGAAGACACTAGTACAAGCCTTTCCTATGATTGGAAAATATTTGGCTTGGAAAGTGGGCAACGGTGAACAAGTTATAATAGGGGCTGATTCTATTTTAGGTTGTGGAGAAAACATTTTATTTTCGAAAGCTATGATAATTTATTTACAAGACAAGGGTTTTTACTTTCTTCATCAAGTGGGAGAATCATATTCTTCTAATATTTGGACCCAACGTTGGAAGCAAGCTTAGGTCTTGGGTTTTTTTGATGAGTAGGTTGTTTTGTGGAAGGCTTACATTGATAGGCTTAATTAGAGTCATATCAAGATGAGAGCTGAACCAGATACTATTGCTTGGGTATACAAAAAATCTAGGGGTCAATATATGGCTAGAATTGGTTGCAAAGCAAGTTTTTAACCTCATCCTCAAGGACCTACTTTGTGGTGGAAGCATATTTGGAAATTATCTACCCTAAAAAAGACAATTGTTTTCATATGGTTAGCTTTGAGAAATAAGGCTTTGAATTGGGAAGTTTTACAGAGAAGAAGTAGACAAGGTCTAAGTATTCTTATGTTGTGTCAGTCAGAGGAGGAAAACATCACACATTTAGTAATCAAATATTTTTTTTCTCAACAAGCTTGGTTAGAAGCTAAACAGATAACTAGAGTATAAAATATTGAAGGAGAAACAATGGAGGTATGCTTAAGATAATGGTTTTTGAAAAAAGAGTTGAAACACTTTATTTCTTTACCATGTCATATATGTTGGGGTATATGGTTGGCATAAAATGCAACTATTTTTTAAGGAAAGTTAATACCCCTATTTTAGGTCATATTTTAGGTGAATACTTTGGTCTCAATCAATAAAGGGCCTGAAAAACATAATAAACCTCGATAAGCAGATAATTTATTCATTGAAAAGCCTTGACCATGGGGTTTTTTTGATGGGGCTATTCAGATACAGTCATATTTTAGTAGCGTGAGAGGTATACTGTACTTCTAAGATACCCACTATATCAAATTTAAAGTAGGTCTTGGGATAGGTCCCAATAATGTTGCTGAGTTTTAGGCGTTGATATTTCTAATGAAGTGTGTTATGGAGAGAAATGTGAAAAATTACAAATTTTTGGAGATTCTACTCTAGTCATCAATTGGATAAATAGATCTACTAAATTAAAAAATATTCTACTTGGACTAGTGGGAGATGAACTAATGGAGGCAATTTACCTTTTGGAAAATATCTCTTTTAAACATGTTTATAGGGAATTAAATCAAGAAGCAGATAGGTTATCAAGAGAAGGTCAACATGTTCTAGAAGGTTTCTTCAAATAGAAGAGAACAAGGATGGAGTTTCTTCTTTCACCCACATATCATATCCATAGTTTATATGCTAGCTATGGGTTTTTACTATGGGTATGCTCTTTTGATTAGAGCTTTATGGAATTTTTAACTGTTTCTTTTCTTTTCTATTGGTTTATTTTTCACTGATTTCTATCCAGGTTTTGGACATGGAGGTTATTTGGATGATTAAGTATTGATATATAAGGATATTTATCCTTATTATCTCCATGCTATTTTTAAGATGGGTTTTTTTCCTCTCTGATCTACTTGAATGTAAATATATCTTGACTCCTAGTAATATGCTTTTATCTAAGTTTTTGTTTGTGCTAAGGCACCTGAGAAGTATAATTTTTTTTCACTCTTGAAATAAAATTACAATGTTTTTCTTTTAAAAAAAAATATTTAATTAATTAAAATACTATTACTAATTTATCTAATGCTAATATTAATTATTAACATTAGTATATAATATTTTTAAGTATTAATAATGCTAACATTATTATTAATACCTTGTTAAATATTTAATCAATTAAGTTATATTTTTTGAAACATAAGTATTAATGCATCTTAGTGATAAATTAAGATCCTGAGCAACACTAGGGCTCTTGCCAAAGTTGTCCTCATCCAAATTAAGATGCATCCAAAAATAAACAAGAAGAATAATAATGCACAAATATTACTATTCCTTAAGTAGGAGGTAACATGATAACTACAAGGTTATCAACCACCTACATGGGACCCCTAAGTAGAGGGGTAAGGGCTCTTTTGCCTTTAAAGCAACCTCCTTTTCCAATGATGCATTTAATCACACATACATGCATGCAAATGTTTCTACATGATTGTTTTACCCCTATGGGCTGTTATACTGAAAATCCATCATTTTTTCCATTTCACACTTCTCTCAACTCTGGTGGTTGTCCCATACCAATCCACCCATGAGAGTACCTAGTCTTGCAACCACAAAATTCATCAACAATACCATGTTCTACAAAATAACATAATCCAACTCAAGTAAGCATAAAGTACAACTATCAACTCATCTTGATAGAACAAAATAGAATCATGTATTAATTATCACTACATCAGTACATCAATCAAACCAAACAATAATGGAGGTCTTGCCAAGATGGGTATTCTATACCCTCATATAAGCCTTACTAAAAAACCCCATTAAGGGATCAAAATAATGCAAAATGTGTCCTAAACCATGACTTCTATCAAAAGAAAATAAATATCAAAAGTGAGGAGACTGTGCACAACTCTCAAAGCCATTATATATGGAAGAACATAATGACAACTATGTATAAATTCTAAAGCTATTATATATGAAAGAACATACTTGCAAAAAAGGTAGATAGGCCCTAGCAACAATCATTCCCCCATAGGCCATCACACAACCATATCGTAGGAATCTAGAATAAAAGTTGGATACCATGTGATAGCAATGACAATGACCCATCAATGCAAATCCACCTATTGGACTCAAGAGCTTATAGTGAATCCCATGTATTACTAGAACACCACTGCACCATGCTAAGTAGTCATCACATGCAATGCTAACTATAGAGCTCAAAAAATTCCTTGGGCTACACCCATCACCAAGGAGATTTGTCCTTTAGATGTTGACACAATTTATCTGCCACTTGGGCCAAAACTCTACTAAAAAAATGCTACATATGAAATAAAAACAAAAAAATAACCCACCACCACTTCTTTCCATTTCCATCATTATAAGTTGAAGTATTCAAAGAACCATAACTATTGCCATGGCTAGAAGCACCATGTTTGTGTCCCATACTACTAACCCTAAGATGGTTGAGAAAGCATATAGGTATTGCAACAATAGGGTGGAGAGTGAGGTTAAATAAACCAGGTTCCAATCAAAATAGAGCCACAATAATTACAAAAAAACCCATAATAGTGCCTCCCATGGTCCCTCACTCAAGCCCCATAAAGGGTCCCAACCTCATAACTCAATAAATCAGAATGAAAGTTGGCTTCTATACAAAAATAATGGCAACAATCCACAAATGCATCTCTATTCACTAGACTTAAGATCCTATAGAGATACCCACACATTATTGGATCATTATTGCACCAAACTGAGTGGCCATTGCATACAACCTTGGTTGAAGAGAACAAAATATCCCCTAAGACACACCAAGGAGATCCACCCTCTAGATGCCAACACAAGCCATCTTCCACCTAGGCTAGAACTCTACAAAACAAAATATCATATATGAAAGAAAACAAACAATTAACCCACCATCACTTCTTCCCATTGATGTTGTTGTGAGCTGAAATATTTAGAGTACCATGGCCACTGCCATAGCTAGAAGTGCCATGAAAGTGACCCACACTACTAAACCTAATCGTACACCTGATACACATAAACCCCTATTTATATATCAAAGGATGAAATTTGGACTTTCTAATGTAGGTGCAACTTTTTAATGAACTATAAATTTAACATTTGTTTGCTTGGTTAGTAAAATAATATTGACATATTTAGATAATTTAACTATATTGTCAAAATATAGAAAAAAAAATGGAACACATTTTTGTTGTATTTGAAAAATATAGGAATTATGAAATCTCGTTGAATATGAAGAAATTAATATATTGTGTGTAGGAGGAAATTTTGATAATACACATCGTTTCTAAATATGGACTTGCAATTTATAACCTCAATTGCATCAAAGCAACTTATGAATTATCATTTCCCTCTTCAAAGAAAGGGATCCAATCATTCATGGGTTAGATTAACTATGTAATTTTATCACTAATTTTACCTAGATGGTACAATAAATTATGAATATAAAAAAATTCCACTTTCAATTAGACTAAAGAACACAAACATGTTTTCTAAAACAACAAAGACAATTTCTAGAGAGCTAGTATAGGTTAACCCAAACTTTAGTAGTTAATTAAAGCTCTATGTGTTTGGAATAGATGCCAATATTTTCTTAGTAGTATCTCAAAAAAATAAAAAATAAGAGGAGCATTTGATAGCCTTCATGAGTTAGTCTTTGCAAACTATGAGAAGAGATAGAACTTCATTGAAAAATATTTTTTTCCTATGATGAAAACATTGAGGAAAATTTGATATTATATCTCATAGAGGAAGGCTATAATTTTTATGGTATAATAAACATATTAGTTTTTTTTATCTTTCAATATGATTTGTGTGATAAAATAGTAGGTTTAATAGCCAAATTTCAAGAGTTTGACATAGATATTAATCCAACCAATCTAGTGCAAAGAAAGCATTATGTGAAAAGTTTTCTCAGATTGGACACAAAAAATTAAATTGGATTCATCGTTATAGAGATTAATCCAACCAATCTAGTGAAAAGAAGGCATTATGTGAAAAAATTTCTTAGATTGTACACAAAAAATTAAATTGGATTCATCGATGGAATAAGAATAGCCAAAGGAATAAGTAATTGATCTAGTTTAATTAGGATGGATGAATGAAATCAATAAATATATGTTAAATAATATTTGCTCCATAAGAGGTCCAAGGTGTAGACCAATTGGTTCATCCAAACCCCATAAGGGGGGCAGAGGTCCAAGGTTCAAATCTTGGGCCTCGTCGGACTAAACACTTGTCCCTTTCCTGGTGCTTTCAGTGGCATAAAAGGTTTTAAATGATTGTGGCATGGTGGTTATAGGGGCTGATTGTGTGAAGATATGTGTGGCAGCTTCTGGGGTGGACAACGTAGAATACTATGGTGGCCATAAAAGCTAGACAACCTGCTCGGATTTGTGGCGGCTACCAATTCCACCATGTAAATTAAAAAAAAAAAAAAATATATATATATATATATATATATATATATATATATATATATATATATATGCTCCATAAGATCTTATGCCACTTTAGAAACAAAAATTAGGCAAAAGACTACTAATTATAGATTGATGGATGGTGCTTTATTTTGAAAATTGTATGATGGTTTATTTATGATATTTGTAAAAGAAGACAAGGTGAATGACTTACTATGAGAATACCATGATGAAGATGGTCACTATTCGACATGTAGAGTAACACGTAAAATTCTACAAATAGGTTATTATTTTTCAAATATCATTTTAGATACTTCCAATGGGTCATATAGTGCAATGTTTGTTGAAAAAAGAAGGAAAACACCAATGCCATTAAAACCAAATATTTTTTATAAATGATTTAAGCAGTTTGGATTAGACTTTATTGGTAAGATTAACCTATTATCTAGTGTTGATCAAGGTTGTATTTTAACAATAATAGATTATTTCATTAACTAGGTAGAAGTTGTTCTATTTAAGACTTCTAACTAGAAGGTTGTGATTCAATTGTTAAAAGATATTGTTATTTGTTGAGCCCTTGGTAGTTATTATAGATAATTAAAATGTGTTGATAGGTTTAAATTTGACTCATTTTGCATTATAATATAATATCTTTTTGAAGGATTCTTGAAGTTATTACCTAAAGGAAATACTCTAGTTAATAAACTAAGATGAACATGGTTTAAATTATAAAAATGAATAACTGCATAATCACATAGGTATTGAATTATGCATTTCAAGAAAATTGTGGATATATAGGGTATATCTAAAGGCATATAATAAATTCAATATATAAACTTGTGTTTGTGAAAGTAGTGTTGCCAATCAATTTGGAGCTCCCACCACTCCAAATGACCAAACATTTAGAGCTTGAATATACTAACAACATAATGAAACAAGCAAGGCTAGATAAAATATTATTCTTGGAAGGAGAGCATTAGAAATAGGCATCATCTGGAAAAGTGTGAGGGGGTATTTATAACAATATTAAAATCTGGAAGAATCACAAACAAGCAGCGATAAGCTGGAAGGTAGCGGCGGGAGGGCACAGGAGCGGGAGCGCCAGCACTGTGAACTGGGCTTCGACAAGTTGGAGGGCTATAGCAAGGTGGAGGGAGGGCAGTTAGAGAATGGAGGCTCGATGAAGTTACCCGAAGATGGAGGTAGATGCGGGAAGGATCCGCCTGACAAAGGGAGAGACTGCCAACAAAAATCGTATGTAGAGGCAGTGGCTTCTGAAACCCCAAATGGTATTTTCACTAAGGACCTCTTTCCGTTCGGGGATGAACTGGACATCCCGGAGGAAATCCTATCAAGTTTCATCGAATTTGAAAAATTTACCCTAATTGGGAAGTTTATTGGAGGGCGTCCCGATATGGAGACCATCCGTAGGTGGGCGGCAGGAAAATGGCGGACCTCGGGTCATATGGAGTTGGCTGCCCTATCCTAGGGTTTTTTTGCAATTAGGCTGAATAATGCGGAGGATTACTGTAAAATTTTGGTTGGGGGCCCTTGGTTTCTGGGACGCAGGAGTCTCTTTCTTAGGAAGTGGGGGATGGATTTTAACCCCGAAACCCAGAGTATTAATATTGCCCCAATATGGGTTAGGCTACCGAACCTTCCCCTTTTTTGCTGGCATGAAAATTTTATTAGGGGTATCACTCGTTCCATTGGTGAGTTGGTCACCATTGACCCTCCCACTTGGGCCCGAACCAGATTTGTCTAAGCTCGCTTTTGTGTCCTGGCGGATTTGGAGGTAAACCTTCCATCCTCCATCACTCTTCGGTCTGGAGGTTCCATTCTTCATAAGCAAGTCATTAACTATGAAAATAGATCGACATTTTGCCCCCGGTGCAGTTCCCAGGGGCATTTTCGGTCAAATTGTCCTCTTCAAAAGTCGAGGATGAAGGGTGGGGCTTCTGGAAACCCCCCAGAGCAAGAAGGAAAACAATCGAAACACCCTATAGTGATAGTGCCTGAGTCTCCAGATCCTTCTAGGGTTCTCCTCGAGTTGGACGTCGTTCTGTGTAATGCAAGTTCCCAACCAGAACCTCAAGTGGAAAAGGATCAGTCTCCTTCCCGTATGTTTGCTTAGGTTGATTCCCCTATTTTTCAAAACCAAAAATCTCCCGAGTCCCTACTAGAAGAGTATCTGCTGGGCAAGAGGGACGAATAGCATGGCAACATTAGTCTGCAAAACACTAGAAGCCGAAAGCAAGGGGTGGATTTCGACTGTGAAAGAAAATAGGGGCGACCTCCTAACAAAGAAAGAAGGGATAAGGAAATGGTAGTAGACATTGCAAATGGATCCTAGCGGTTGCTTTTTCAAGAATATTTTGACTCCTTGGTGGGTGATTTGCCTGTCCCAAAACCTCCCATCCAATAGGGAAAGGGAGGCAAGAAAGTCTTTAAAATGTCCAGATGAAAATCCTCTCATGGAATGTGAGAGGTCTTAACGGAGCGGCCAAAAGTAGGGTGGTGGCCGATCTCTAAAAGAAATCTAACCTATCCATCCTCATTTTGTAGGAGACTAAGTCTGATGCCTCTGCCTCTGTCAAGGTTTCCAGGGCCAAGGTAAAATTCCTTTCTAGACCTGCAATAGGTTCTGCAGGTGGTCTCATGGTGTTGTGGGACTCTGACAAGGTCGAAGGTAGTCTTCTATCGGCTTCCAGTAGGACTATCAATGTCCTGTTTGACTCCAAGGTTGATAATTTTTCATGGATTTTGACCAATGTTTACGTCTCGAACTCTTCTTCGGAGCGATCTGAGTTGTGGAAAACCATCTCTTTGATGAGGAAAAGTTTTAGTGACTTCCCATGGGTTATGGGAGGGGATTTCAATTGCCCTCTTCATCCCTCTGAAAAGAAGGGAGGCGCTGAGCTGGCCAGCCGTAGCATGGAGGATTTCAGAGATTTTGTTTCGTCCAATAATCTGCTAGACATCAAAATTAAGGGGGCATCCTTCACTTGGAGCAATAGGAGTATTGGGAGCAATCTCATCTAGGTCAAGCTCGATCGGTTCCTCATTTCCCATGAAGCTATTCCCTTCCTCGACACTGCAACTCTCTCAGCTTTGCCAAGAATCGGGTCGGACCATAATCCCATTCTATTAGAGGTCACTCATAGGCGTAGGTTTAAGATCCCTTTCATATTTTAGTCCATGTGGATTTCCCACAAGGATTTCAAATAGTTGGTTTCAAAATGGTGGCAGGTGACGGTGGTTGGTTCAGCGTCCAAAATACTGGCCCTAAAACTTAAGATGATTAAAAAGAACTTAAAGGCATGGAATAAGGAGGTTTTTGGCAACATTTTTGAGTCTAAAAGGTCCATCTCTGAGCGCTTGAAGATTTTAGAGGAAAATATGGAGGTCGAAGGGTATTCTAAAGGCCTCAGAGAGGAGGAACAGAGCCTCCTGGTGGACTATCATTCCATTCTTGCTAGTGAGGAAACGTTTTGGTGTCAAAAGTCTAGGGATCTCTAGCTAAAGAGCGGTGATTCAAATTTGAAGTTTTTCCACACGTCTACCATGAGACACAGGGGGGCCAACAAGATCAAACAGGTGTTGTGTAAGGATGGGCGCACTACCAGGGAAATTGAGGAAATTCGAAGCGAAGCAGTCGATTTCTTTCAGGATTTGCTGGGTGCTCCTCCTGATAGCGTCCTCCAAGTTCAAAAATCCTTGCTTGCTAAATTCTCTACCAAGGTCCCCCATGAGGCAAGTATTAAACTCCTGGAACCTTTTTCCCATTTCGAGATTAAGGATGCTCTTTTTTCCATGCAACCAGATAAGGCCCCTGGGCCTGATGGGTTCCCCCCTGATTATTTCAAATTATGTGGGATGTTGTGGGGCCTAATGTCTGTGAGGCTATATTAGAAATCCAAGCATCAAGATCCATTTATCCGAATCTCAACTCTACCTTCCTAGCTCTCATTCCTAAGTTGCCCGCCTGCAAAGGTTTTTCTGACTATTGTCCCATAAGCCTCTGCAATGTTTTCTACAAGATTATTACCAAGACCATTGCCAATCGTCTGAGATCCCTCCTCCCCTCTTTGGTAGGTTCAGATCAAGGGAGCACCGTTAAGGGTAGAAACATCCTTGACAATTTCATTACTATTCACGAAACCCTCCATACTGCCCAATGTTCCAAGAATGTTGTGCTTTTCCTTAAACTAGATATGAATAAAGCTTTTGACAGAATGGACAGGAGGTTCCTTTGTGCTGTCCTTTGCAAGTTGGGCTTCCATCATCACTGGATTGACCTTGTGAATAGTTGCATTTCCACTCCATCCTTTTCTGTGCTGATCAACGGGTCCCCCGTTGGATTCTTCTAGAGTGCTCACGGCCTCAGACAAGGTGATCCTCTGTCTCCTATTTTATTCATTCTTTTGGTAGAGGTCCTTAGCTGGTCTTTGAATGAAGCCCTCTATCGAAGTAAGATTTTTGGCATTCTGCCTACTTCCAGAGTTGATCCTGTCACTCACCAATAGTTTGTGGATGACACGCTCATATCCACTAGAGCGTCTGTCACTCAGGCCAAATCTATCAAGCGCATTCTCGGTATGAGAAGGCTTCTGGCCAAAAAGTTAATTATTTGAAGAGCAAAATTTATTTTGTTAATACCCCTTTGCATAGGCAAATTCGCATTACCAAAATCCTCAAATGCACTATTGATTCTCGGCCTGCAACTTATTTGGGGTTGTCGCTAGTTTGCAATGGGCGAGGTGGTGGGAACATCTGGAATTCAATTTTGGAACGACTTCATAAGAAACTCAGCACTTGGAAAGGCAAATTGCTATCTCAAGCTGGGAAGGCAACCCTCACCAAAGCCTATCTTCAAGGAATTCCCACCTATTTCATGTCTTTTTTCATGCTTCCTATGTTTATCCATTCCAAAATCAAGCAGATTCAAAGGAATTTTCTTTGGTCTGGCAGCGAAGAAAAATCCAGAATTCCTCTGGTGGCATGGGATAAGGTTTGCCTTTGAAAGGACCAAGGGGGCATGGGATTGAGAAGATCTAGGCTCATGAACACTACCTTAATTGCCAAACATGCTTGGATAATTCTTATTAATGCACCGGCGAAATGGGTCAATATAGTTAAAAGAAAGTATCTTGGGGAAAATTCTCTCCTAGAAGCTGAGTCTCCTCATGAAGCTTCGGCTTTCTAGAAGACGGTGCTTCAGGGCCATTTGGTGATTAACAAGGGTGCTTGTTGGATCTTGGTGGATAGATCCACGATCCTTTTTTGGAGAGATAGGTGGGCTACAGATGAAGCTCTCACTGTAAATCAGAACTTGGCTAGCTTGAGGGCCCAAATTGATCCAAACAGTCATATCAAGGTTTCGGATTGCATTGACCAGAGTTCCCTTCCCCCTCGATGGAAAATTTTGATGGTGTATGGGTTTGATAATGAGGCGAATTTCCTGTACAATATCCTCCAATTGGTGTTAATTCCTTCAGTCATAAGAGATGACATAATTATTTGGAGCAACACACAGGATGGGCGGTTTTCTATTAAGTCCGCTTATGATCTTCTATCGTGTGAGGCTACTGTGGACCCCCGGTGGAAAGAAATTTTGAGGAAAGGGATTATTCATAAGATAAATTACTTTTCTTGGATTGCCTTTTATAACAAAGCCCTTACCATAGACAATCTCCACAAGAGAGGCCTTGCAATTCCCAATAGGTGCTATCTTTGCTTAGCTGACTGTGAAACATCCGATCACTTATTTTTGCATTGCCCCTTTTCCCATTCGGTCCTAAGCTGTGTGTTGTCTTCCTTCCAAGTACTCTGGTGCTCCCCTCACTCCCTTAAAGATGCCTTCCTCCAATGGCCCAAGCCCTTTAAGAATTCTAAGCTCCGATTCCTTTGTGAGGCTGCCTTTCACCATTCCATCTGGAAAATTTGGCTGGAGCGTAATGCTAGAGTCTTCGAAAAGATCCCTAGAATGGCTCCCTCTATTGCCCAGAAAACCTTATCCTTTGCTGTCGATAATTCAAAAACTATTCCTAGCTCCAGCCCTCACAATCCTTGGGAGGCAATTATTTTCAAAAGACTGGACCTTGTCTCCTCTTCCAGAGTTGACTCAGTGAATGACCGTAGGGAGGTCACTTGGACCAAACCTCCTTTGGGGTGGATCAAACTTAATTTTGATGGGGCTGCTAAAGGCAACCCGGGGCCCGCTAGTTTCGGGGGGCTTGTCAGGGACCATAATGGGAAGCTGATCTTGGCCTACTATGAAAATCTGGGCCCTTAGACCAATCATTTTTCCAAATCCCGTGGTGTGTTGAAAGGGTTGAAGGTCATATCCAATGATCCTAGGCCTTTAATTATTGAAGGTGATTCTCTAAACATTATCAACTACCTTCGTGGCTCCAAAGACCCGTCGTGGCAGGTCCTAAATATCATCCTCGAGGCTAGGATGCTCCTTGTTGTGTGAATATTTTGCCCTGTAACAAAATGATCATGCAACTAGAGTCTCAGACAAGGAAAATCTTTCTTGCAAAGAAAATTTGTTATTTTTATTTCTCCAAGTTTCTTGTGGAACAAACATTCATATGCATATAATCGGTTAAGAATTAACGCAAATAAATGAATGTATGCTAGAATAACTTAAACCCTGCAAGTAACTATTAACAAGGGGCCTTTAATGATTCAAAGAAAACTTTGCAACCGTAATATATTAAATTAATCAACCACATAAAATCTTTTCTTAATGTTCTTGAGAATAATAAAATTTACCCTAAAATAAGCTAGTGACCTCTTTTATTTTTCAGCTTAAAAAGATTTCAAATGAGAAAATGCATGGTATATACCACTTCATTTTAAGCTCCGTGCATTTAACATGAGGTTCATTTTAATAGTTAACGGGTTCATTTTTGTCTTTTATTTAACACTTGTTCTGCTACTTCTATGTTAGCTTTTGGTGTTGGTAAAAATTAGCAAAGTATTCTGGAATGTACCAAAATCCAACATGTAGATTTTCGAGTAAGATTAAAAAAATATAATATCAAAAACTAAAACAGAAAGATTCTTTATGAGAATCAGCTGGAAAAACTAAAACAGGATGTTAATTTGGTTAGCAATCTCCTCCCTGCAAAACCCCAAGTTATGAGATGAAACTCTAAAACAACCTGACCTAACAGACCTGCAACAAAACACAGTCGAATCAGATCAGATGCAAGACTCTAACAAATGATTGCAACATTCTATCATTCACCTATCGTAACCCACATTATGGTGTAAATGAATAGATACAAGAAATAATAATGCAAGGGAAAGATCTACAGAGATAACAGTAGTCTTAGCCTTCAATTTCCTTTTGGTTTCACACACAAAAGTTACTCTTGCCAAATAAACTCCTTTTTTATTCACAAAAATAATGTTTTTCTTCTTACAATTTCCAGCCCCTGTATCTACCTTCGCTTCTGCTTTTAAACTTTCTGTTGCGGCTCTTGGTTTCACTCTGTGATGCTTCATTTCACTCTGTGACGCTTCGTTTCATTTCCCATATCGCTTCATTTCATTTTCTCGCTTCTTTGGTGTTTTGACCTTTTGCTCGAGCCTGAAACGTTTGGTCTTCTCTGCTAACTGTAACTGTCAATCTGAAGCGTTATCATGACCCTCATGCCTTTGTGCCATGTTTTCAGTGCTTTTCTACATGTTCTATAATAGCCCCATGTAAATCGCGACATTTTTATGCATGCAACTTTGCTCCTTGCTTCCATCGCGAAAATGCGACATGTCGCGATATCGCGACATTTTCCTGCCAACAGCCTTGCCAATGCAACTTGTCGTGAAATCATGATGTTTTTCTGTTTCGAGCTGTGAGGCTATTTCTTGTCATGAAATCGTGACATTTTTCATCTTCATATGCCTCGGCTGCTTCCTGTCACGAAATCATGACGCTTTTTCATTCGAAGCTATCTTGTGGCTTTCTATCACAAAATCGTGACATTTTTCACTTGGTATGCCTTCGGCCGCAACCTGTCGTGAAATCGTGATGTTTTTCACTTGGTATGCCTTCGGTCGCAACCTATCATGAAATCGCGACATTTTTCACTTGGTACGCCTTCAACCGCAACTTGTCACGAAATCGTGACGTTTTTCACTTGGTATGCCTTTGGTCGCAACCTGTCGTGAAATCGTGACATTTTTTCACTTGGTGCTATCTTGCGGCTTTCTGTCGTGAAATCGCTACGCTTCTTTGTTCCATACCATTTTTCGCAACCTATCGTGAAATCGCTACGCTTTTCTATTTTGGGCCATCTCGCTGCAACCTATCGCGAAATCGCGATGCTTTTCTGTTTCGGGCCATCTCGCTGCAACCTATCGCAAAATTGCGACACTTTTTCATTTCGGGCCATCTCGCTACAACTTGTCATGAAATCGTGACACTTTTTCATTCCAGGCCATCTCGTTGCAACCTATCACGAAATCGCAACACTTTTTCATTCCATACAACTGTGGCTGCTTTCTGTTGTGAAATCGTGACATGTCGCGATATTGTGACAACTTTAGTGGCTTGCCCTGTTTGACTGGTTTGACCGCAATTTTGTGACATGTCGTGATATCATGACAATTTTTTGTTTTTGGCCACGACGAAGCAACATGTCGCGGTATCGCGACAACTTTTCATTTTTGGCCGCGACGGAGCAACATGTCGCGATATCGCGACAACTTTTCTCCTTTGTGAAATTTTGCCTTTTTCTTTGATTTTTTTAGCATCTGGGACTCTATTTTCTTCTTTGAAAGCATGCAAAAATGTGGGCCCCCAATTTTGGGGTGTGTTATGGATTAGCCACAACAAATGGTGACTGTGCAGGCAATCGTTGTCACAAGATCTTGATTCTCCAAAATCTTCTGAGATATCCGCATGATTGGCAATGGGATTGGGTACCCGCCCATTATTAGGCTGCGTGTTGTACATTCCTTTTCCTCTATGGTTGTGAGGTCGGTTATGACCCATGGCTTGATCAACATTTTTATTGACATTCCCCATCGTAACCAACACCTTGGCCAAGGTTTCCTTCATGTTTTCTATGGCTGATTCGGACCCTTGTGGTTGAGGCATGGTAATTGCGGGTCCAGTTGTGTTTGCTGCATTAGCCACCTCTGGAATAGGTACAATGGCTTGGGTCTGGGCAGTTGGATTCCATCCTAGATTCACACTTTGAATTGGAGTGATTTTTGGATAAGTCGTTGGGCTTGGCATGCTAATCAGAGCAAACCTTGGCATGGTCAACAAATTACTGCCCATGCCAAACCCAGGCAAACCCATCGGGCTATTTTGAATTAATCCCTATGTTTGAACGGAGGCATTAGGATAACTTGGAAATGACGCCACTTGGGTGGGTGTTTGGAAATTGTTCATCATAGGAACTTGTGGTGCCATTAACTAGTTCATCATGGCAAATTGACTGTATGGGCCATATTGTCCCATCCCAGTCAACTGAGACAATCTTGCTCTCGGTAAGTTCATTTGTTGTTCGAGAGTCATTGTCTCTGCATAAGCTAAAGGAAGCGTTGTAACCTGAGGATTCCTTCTAGTCAACAAATATGTTAAAGGATCTAAGGCTCTAAAATATAATTACAAGGCGACCGTAGGATCTACCGCAAAGTGACGAGTCAGATTCGTGTATAGTTTTTGGAACCTCTGATTGAATGTTCGTATGGGCTCATTGGGTAATATTTTGCATGATACGAACAAATTATAAATTATGGAGGGATCCAATAACATTCTAAATTGGCTTATGAAGGCGGTTTCTAATTGGGCCCATGAAGTGATGGACCCTGCTGGAAGATTTTGATACCATTCATTGGCCGTGGGGTCTAGACTAGCAGGGAAAACTCGGCAAGCCACATCCTCATGAGTGACCCCTTGCCTAAACATATAGTCCTTGTAGATTTGAACATGATCTTTGGCTCGTTGTGGGACCATCGTGAATGAATTTGGGTAATCCCCTTTCAATGTTTCTAGGCAAGTCATGGACTGCCCCGGGAATATCTAAAGGGGAACTTTGAGCACCATACCAGAGGGCAGGTGGCTATTGTTGTTGTTGTTGTTGGGCCATGTTATTCAAAGGTGTTAACCCTGTGGGAACAATTGGAACACTTGGAACCGTGGAGACAGATATCACGGGTGTTATTGTCACACTTGAAATTAAGGGCTCGGGCCCGCTAGACATACTTGAGTCTAAAGAAATCCCTAACTCAAGTATACTGGGTGGTATTTCGATCTCTAATGTTTTGTTTTTCGGCCTCCTAGCAGTGGGAGAAAGGCTTTGGAAGATAGTTTCCCCTGTGGTTTTGGACCTTGTAGCTATGTACTCAGGTTGGGCCAGCTTGGAAACTCTAGAACTCTAAAAGATTTCTCTCAACTCACTTGCCAAATAAAATGTCTAAATGTTATACCTGCAAGCACAATAGGTGGAAACAAAACTACCCACGTTAATTGTTAGAACAAATCAAAATTACAAAGCAATAAAGAAGGCCCTCCTTCTAGCACCAAAATGTTGAGTGAATATTTTTCCCTATAACAAAATGATCACGCAACTAGAGTCTCAAACAGGAAACTCTTTCTTGCAAAGAAAATTTGTTATTTTTATTTCTCCAAGGTTCTTGTGGAACAAACATTCATATGCATATAACCGGTTAAGAATTAACGCAAATAAATGAATGTATGCTAGAATAACTTAAACCCTGCAAGTAACTGTTAACAAGGGGCCTTTAATGATTCAAAGAAAACTTTGCAACCGTAATCTATTAAATTAATCAACCGCGTAAAAAATATTCTTCTTTAATGTTCTTGAGAATAATGAAATCTACCCTAAAATAAGCTAGTGACCTCTTTTATCTTTCGGCTTAAAAATATTTCAAATGAGAAAATGCGTGGTATACACCACTTCATTTTAAGCTCCGTGCCTTTAACATGAGGTTCATTTTAATAGTTAATGGGTTCATTTTATCTTTTATTTAACACTGTTTTGCTACTTCTATGTTAGCTTTTGGTGTTAGTAAAATTAGCAAAGTATTCTGGAATGTACCAGAATCCAACATGCAGATTTTCGAGTAAGATTAAAAATATAATATCAAAAACTAAAATAGAAAGATTCTTTATGAGAATCAGCTGGAAAAACTGAAACAGGACGTTAATTTGGTTAGCAATCTCCTCCCTGCAAAACCCCAAGTTATGAGATGAAACTCTAAAACAACCTGACCTAACGGACCTGCAATAAAACACAGTCGAATCAGATCAGATGCAAGACTCTGAGGAAATAAATAATTGCAGCATTCTATCATTCACCTATCGTAACCCACATTATGGTGTAAACGAATAGATACAAGAAAGAATAATGCAAGGGAAAGATCTACAGAGATAACGGTAGTCTTAGCCTTCAATCTCCTTCTGGTTTCACACACAAAAGTTACTCTTGCCAAATAAACTCCTTTTTATTCCAAAAAAAATAATGCTTTTCTTCTTACAATTTCCAGCCCATGTATCTACATTCACTTTTGCTTTTAAACTTTTTGTTGCGGCTCTCGGTTTCGCTCTGTGACGCTTCGTTTCATTTCCCAGATCGCTTCGTTTCATTTTCCTGCTTCTTTGGTGTTTTGACCTTTTGCTCGAGCCTGAAACGTTTGGTCTTCTCTCGCTAATCGTAATCGTCGATCGAGCATTATCATGACCCTCATGCCTTTGTGCCATGTGTTCAATGCTTTCCTGCATGTTCTATAATGGCCCCATGTAAATCGCAACGTTTTTATGCATGCAGCTTTACTCCTTTACTTTCATCGAAAACGTGACATGTCGCGATATCGCGACATTTTCTCTCCCTTTTTCCTAAATTTTTTTTATTGCAACCTTCGCGAAATCGTGACCATTTTCTACTTGGTACCTCTCGCCCAACCTGTCGCGAAATCGTGACTTTTTCACTTCCTTTCCATCTAACATACTTTTCAAAATCGCGACATTTTCTCTTTTGCCATCTCAAACTTCCAAATCGCGACCTTTTCTCTTCTTTGTCATGAAATCATGACACTTTTTCATTTCCATTTGTCGGAAATACCTTTTTTTTGTCGCGAAATCGTGACACTTTTTCATTTTTGCCAGCAACATGTCGCGATATCGCGACAACTTTTTCCTTTTTGCTTGACCGCGATTTGTGACATGTCGTGATATCGTGACAATTTTCATTTTCGCACGATGGAGCAACATGTCGCGATATCGCGACAACTTTTCATTTTCGACCGCGACGGAGCAACATGTCGCGATATCGCGACAACTTTTCTCCTTTGTGAAATTTTGCCTTTTTCTTTGATTTTTTTAGCATCTGGGTCACTATTTTCTTCTTTGAAAGCATGCAAAAAGGTGGGTCCCCAATTTTGGGGTGTGTTGTGGATTAGCCACAACAAATGGCGACTCTGCTGTCAAATGCTCCAGAGCATTTTGGTGAGAACCCAACCTGAAATATACAAGCTTAGATACAGGCGTCAGCACATAAAAGATAAACAAATACCGACAGATCAGAAGTACATGAAACATCGGAATCATTAGTATTAGCTCGGTGTGTGCTATTTGTTTTCATTCCATATCGCTTGAACTTGATCAACATTCCATTGTCAGTTTTACATGCATGCATATGTGAGACTCTGAATGATTTGTGTAACCTAATAAATATGCTTAGAGATTTTGCTTTTATAAATGCATAGACCTTCTAATATCATACACAAATATTCAAGATTATCAAACCCTCTTAGGATCAACCATATGTATAATGAATTGTTTTATTAGATCCCAAAGTTGGTTATGAGTCACTACTATCTTGAACCCATGTGTAAGTGAAAGTGAAATCGGAGCTTTGGGAAATCAGACTCCCAACCTAATAGAGATGGGAGTTTAACCCTATTCTTACTACTCCGATTTGGAATTCATTACCTCACTTTGAGCAAAATAATTTAACCAATTATGGAAGAAATGGTCATGCTAGTCTAACCCTTTGAACAGTCAGTGGTCTTGTTTTTTAGACAAGACATGCTGCCATGCATGGGCATACCTAACCCCATAATCCATGACTTAACTTCATTTCTTTGGACCTTGGGGATGACTACCCATCCTTTGCAGAGGACAAGTAGTACGATCCTTCCAATCCAATATAAATATGAGATGGGAAAATTAATTTTTACTTCTTGGATCTTGGGGATGACTACCCATCCTTTGCAGAGGACAAGTAGTACGATCCTTCCAATCCAAGTTTTAGATGAAAATGAAGAATATTAATTTTATTGCTTGGACCTTGGGGATGACTACCCATCCTTTGCAGAGGACAAGTAGTACGATCCTTCCAATCCAAGCTTTATCATGAAATGAGACATAGGAGCTTTGGGGAATCAGATTCTCAACCTAGGCGAGATGAGAATTATGCCCTATCCTTACTACTCCATGTAGGTCAAATCAAAGTTTTGGGGAGTTGGATCCTCAACCTAAGTTCGATGAGGACTTAACCCTATCCTTACTACTCCGATTTTAGGCTTTAAGCTTTATGGAAGTGGTAAAAACCACTGTTTTAAGGATCATGTTGCATAATAGGATAGACATGAAATACTTCTTTCGCTTGACCCTTTTCTTCCAAGCAAGGTTTTGATCATTTTGCTCAAGATCCTTTTTAATGTGTATAAAATGTGCTTGGTTCTAGATATCTCGGGGCTCAGTTTCCAACCTTAGGATTTTTCTTTATTTATGTTATAGCATAACCCTAAGAGGATTTGACACACTTTAATGATTTGTATCTGAAATGCATATGCAACTAAGATGGCATGTATATGCAAAGTGAGATGTAATATGAATGCATTGCCCTTTGAATTGCAGATGAAGTATTGTCATAATTTGTAAAACTGACTACTTCATGCATCACAAGCTCCAAACGATATTATTTAACTGTTTGTGTTACATGTGGAGCTTTTACAACATAATTCCAATGTTTCATATTTTCCCGATCTTAGGCATGAGTTAACATTTCAAACTTTTATTCAATTTTTTTTTTTTTTTAAAAAACCAAAACATGTCAAATAAACACACCACCTAAACGTCAAATCTGCACACACAAAAGAACCAAAGCACGACATCATTACATATAATACAAAACCTAAACATGTCAAACAAACACACCACTTAAACATCAAATCTGCACACACAAAAGAAACAAAGCATGGCATAATTACATATAATACAAAACCCAACCGCTTCAAGCCTGGAAATAGTGTTTCAAGTGCAACCCATTGACAGGTAATGCCAAATCCTTTCCATCCAAGGTTCTTAGTCTAAAACTATTTTCCCCTAGGACTTCTGAAATCTGGTAAGGACCCAACCATAAGTAGTCAAACTTATCATGATCCCCTTTCTTCTCATGTCTTTTATCCCATAACAACACTAGATCTGATATTTTAAAAGCCTTGGCTCTAGACTTTTTGTCAAACCATATTTTTACTACATCCTGGTGTTTACTAAAATGAAGCATAGCCTCATCCCTTTTTTCATCCAGATGCATTAATTGTGTTAGTCTAGACTCAAGTTTATCATCAGTTTCGAAGTAATCTTTCATGAAATGGAGTGTTTGTAACTTGAGATTTGTAGGAAAAATGGGATCTTGTCCATAAACCAGATGGTAAGGAGATGTTCCTATTGATTCTTTGACTCTGATTCTGTCAGCCCAAAGAGCCAACTTAAGTTTGTTATGCCAATCTCTAGGATTTCTTTCCAACAATTTTTTTATGACGCATAACAAATTCTTGTTAGAAGATTCAGCCAATCCATTACCTTGCGGATAATAATTGGAAGAGAATTTTAAACTCACACTATTGTCAAATGCCCAATTAGCAAATTCCAAAGAGGAAAAAGCTGAACCATTATCACTTACAATGGAGTTAGGCATTCCAAACCGAGTGACAATATTATCCTCTAAGAATTTAATAACAACCTCCGAAGTAGCATTCTTTGTGGGGATAGCTTCCGTCCACCTTGTGCAATAATCCGTAGCTGTCAGAATGTACTTGTGGGAATCGGATGAATTGGGACTGATAATCCCAACAAAATCCAGGCCCCATTGCGCAAAAGGTCTAGACTCAATTACGGATTGTAAAGGCATGGAAGCACCCCTGTCTCTATTGGCTGTAGTTTGACATGTATGACATGACCTCACATGAGTATGGGCATCTTTGAACAGTCGAGGCCAATAATAACCGGCTCTAAGGATTTGATGGGCTGTGGCATTAGCGGACCCATGTCCTGTCCCATGTTTACCATGAAATTCCTCGAGTATTTGCACTTGCCTCTTTTTGATCAACACAACGAAGGTAAATACCTTCATGGTTTTTCTTGTATAACGTGCTCGGATCTAATTAGAAAATTAGCAGATTTCAAGCGCAAGGCTCTTCGTTGAGTAGAATTCAAATGTGGTGGACATTTACCATTTAGTAAAAAATACACAACATCTGCATACCACTCATCTTTGGTTATATCTACGACTTCATAATGTTGACATGAAATTGCGAGATCCTTTTCTCGCTATAGCCTTAACCAACCCTTGTCCCCGCACTATCTTCATGGATTGAATCTCAAGATCAAACTCTTGCAAAGTTGAAATCCACTTACCTCGTCTTTCACCTAATTCATTCTGTATAAACATGGCTTTGACTGCAGGATCCGGGACTATAGCAAACACCCTACTGTGGACTATATAATGCCTAAATTTTTTAACGGTCTTAACTAGAGCATACATTTGCTTGTCCAAGATGGAGTATCTCAGTTTCGCATCTTTGAGAGGACTACTCAAGAAGGCAATAGGATTTTCAATGTTGCCTTCACTCTTCTGAGTTAAAACACTCGCAAAGGAGTGATCTGAAGCAAATGTGTAAATATAGAAAGGCTTCGTATAATCGGGACTCACTAAAATCGGGGCTTTAGAAATCGCGTCCTTGATATTTTTGAAAGCATCTCTATTTTCATCTGTCCACTTGATCTGGACCTCTTTCTTTAACATGTCGTTCAAAGGCTTTGCTATTTCTGCAAAATCTGCAATAAATTTTCTGACGAAATTGATCTTCCCAAAAAATGATCTCAACCCCTTCTTGCTATTGGGACAAGGAATCTATTGTATGGCCTCTATTCTTTCAGGGTCAATGGAAATTCCATCCTTAGATATTACATGTCCCAATAATTTTCCTTTCGTTACCCCAAAAATGCACTTCTTTGGGTTGAGAGAAATGCCATGTTCCCTGCATCTTTGAAAGACTTTCTTTAGATCCCTGACGTGGTTTTCCCTGTTCTTAGAAAAGACAGGAATGTCATCTACATAGATAATAATGCACTTACCTATGAGCCCCTTAAAAGCAAAGTCCATAGCTCGTTGGAATGTGGCACCTGCGTTCAATAGTCCGAAAGGCATTCTCCTGTATGCAAAGGTGCCCCACTTTGTGGTGAAGGCAGTTTTCATCCTATCACTAGGATGGATAAGGACCTGATTATATCCCGAATAACCATCCAGGAATGACATCATCTCCGACCCATTTACCTTTTGGAGTATTTCATCAATGGTGGGTAAAGGGTAGTTGTCCTTTTGTGAGGCTTTATTAAGATTTCTAAAATCGATACATAACCTTATTTCTCCACTCTTTTTCCTCACGGGGACCAGGTTAGCAACCCATGTGGAATGCCTAACAGGAAAGATGATTTTAGCTTCTAACAGTCGCTTTACCTCTTTCTCTATCAAGGGTTCTAATAATGGATTGACTGGCCTTTGTCTTTGCCTCGAAGGGTTTGGAGTCCGGCTTCAAAGGAATCGTATGCATTATGACATTTTGATCATAGGTTTTCAGCTCCTTATAACTCCAAGCTATGCAATCTATGTATTCCTTTAATGTATTGGCAATGGAATCCTTCTCCTATTTGGTACATGCTTTTGCTATGAATACTTCTCGAGGGTTTTCTGCACTTCCAATATTAACCAAGTCACAGGCTTCTCTGGGAGGTGGAACCTTTCTACCTTCTTTTGGTTGGTATCCGATATCGAAAGTTTTTTCTAATGAAGCCATCTCATTTGGCATCTTATTACATTTTCCAATAATTTTTTCTTCCAAATCTGCCTCCTCTAGGTCCCTCTCGTCTTCATCTATAACCTGCTTTTCAAATATACCAGAATTAGTGACAAAATGGAATATGTGCCTGTCACTATCAAACACTTGGAAATTCGTGACATTATCTGGTATCGAGGGACAAGGGACCAGTTCTATGGAGAATTTCTTGCATTTCTTATGGTCCACTGGTTTCAACATACTCGCAGCTACGGCTAGAGAGTCTGCCAGACGATTGCCTTTTCTAGAGATCAGAGATATGTTAAAAGCATCAAACTCATCTATTAAATCTCTAACCCTGGTTCGGTAAAGTCTGAGCCGCTTGTTCTTACATACGTATTGTCCCTTCACTTGTTTTACCACCAGTTCCGAATCACCAAGGACCTTGATACACTTAACTTTCTTTCGAAGGGCCAATTGAAGTCCGAGAATCAAGGCCTCATATTCTGCCATATTGTTGGTGGCAGGGAACTGTAGTCTATATGCAGCGAACATAGGCTCTCTGTCTGAACATGACAATTCAATACCGGCTCCTCGATCCTTGTCCGGACTTGGATCCATCAAATCTTAAAGTCCAAATGTCCTGATGTCCTTCAGTAACGTTGCATCCAATCCTTTCATTTTGGGAATTTTTAGGTGTTTCTATGTCCAAACAATATGCTCCTAATTCAGCTTCAATGTATTGGATCTCATTCGGTTTGTTGTATTCCGTGATCATCTCCTTGAGCCTAGGTTCACTATCAATCCGAATTTGGTTGGCCACTCCCCTCCAAGGCAACCACATATGTGAAGAATCTGTCACAATGTAACCGTTTAGGTTTTTACTCCAATCTCTTCCCAACACCATGCCATATTTGATAGGAATGTCGAGCACCAATATGTCTATGTGATGTTGAACCCTAGGTTCTGAATTGACTTGAATAAGAACATCACCCAATTCTCCCACTGCCTCCATGGTTGATCTATCCAACTGCACCACCCTGCTTCTAGAAGGTTTTGGTGTAAGTCCCAATCTTTGACAGATTTCTAGGGGCATAATGGTAGCCGAGGCCCTTGAATCTATTAAGCAATTGTGCAGATTTTTACCCGCAATTCTAATGGTTATCAAAAAAGGAGGTATATCTCATTTTTCCTTTTTCAAAACCAATCGGGACTCAACACTTTTAGCTTCATGAACTTGGGCAGGTGGATCTAAACTTTTTGGTGGACTTACTTCTTGGCCTAATAATCGGGACATATCATACATTGAGACATTGGCCTTAGTTTTCTTCATGTCTTCCACCAAGTCATAAGTGGGTTTTTCTGAATTTGACATGTTTTGCACCATCTTAGACTTTTCCACCATGGATGGAGGAGAGGGATTGACATCTCCTTTGAAATCAGGAGGGAGTAATTGGTTGTTTGGAGGAGTAGAGGAAGTTTTGGGCTCCTTAGAACTCCTAGTGTAATATTTGTGATTTCCTTTCCCAAAACGTTTGTTGGCATGAACTTCCAATGTTTCTTCATCTTCGTTTCCAAAAAATTCCACATCCTCCTCTTCTTCACTTTCTTGGGAATGTATAACCTCAGTCAGTATAGACTCATGCTTCCCGTGGCCACAGTGCAGGCAATCGTTGTCACAAGGTCCTGATTCTCCAAAATCTTTCGAGACATCTGCCTGATTGGCTACGGGATTGGGTACTCGCCCATTATTCGGCTGCGTGTTGTATGTTCCTTTTCCTCTATGGTTATGAGGTCGGTTATGACCCATGGCTTGGTCAACCTTTTTATTGACATTTCCCACCGTAACCAAAACTTTGGCCAAGGTTTCCTTCATGTTTTCTATGGCGGATTCGGACCCTTGTGGTTGAGGCACGGTAATTTCGGGTCTAGTTGTGTTTGCTGCATTAGCCACCTCTGGAATAGGTACAATGGCTTGGGTCTGGGCAGTTGGATTCCATCCTGGATTCACACTTTGAATCGGAGTGATTGTTGGATAAGTCGTTGGGCTTGGCATGCTAATCGGAGCAAACCCCGGCATGGTCAACAAATTATTGCCCATGCCGAACCCGGGAAAACCCATCGGGCTATTTTGAATTAATCCCTGCGTTTGAACGGAGGCATTAGGATAACTTGGAAATGACGCCACTTGGGTGGGTGTTTGGAAATTGTTCATCATAGGAACCTGTGGTGCCATTAACTGGTTCATCATGGCAAATTGACTGTATGGACCATATTGTCCCATCCCAGTCAATTGAGACAATCCTGCTCCTGGTAAGTTCATTTGTTGTTCGAGAGTCATTGTCTCTGCATAGGCTAAAGGAAGCGTCGTAACCTGAGGATTCCTTCTAGTCAACAAAGATGTTAAAGGATCTAAGGCTCCGAAATATAATTGCAAGGCGACCGTAGGATCTACCGCAAAGTGACGAGTCAGATTCGTGTATAGTTTTTGGAACCTCTGATTGAATGTTCGTATGGGCTCATTGGGTAATATTTTGCATGATACGAACAAATTGTAGATTATGGAGGGATCCAATAACATTCTAAATTGGCTAATGAAGGTGGTTTCTAATTGGGCCCATGAAGTGATGGACCCTGCTGGAAGATTCCTATACCATTCATTGGCCGTGGGGTCTAGACTAGCAGGGAAAACTCGGCAAGCAACATCCTCGTGAGTAACCCCTTGCCTAAACATGTAATCCTTGTAGATTTGGACATGATCTTCGGCTGTTGTGGGACCATCGTGCATGAATTTGGGTAATCCCCTTTCAATGTTTCTAGGCAAGTCATGGACTACCCCAGGAATATCTAAGGGGGAACTTTGCGCACCATACCAAAGGGCAGGTGGTTGTTGTTGTTGTTGGGCCATGTTGTTCAAAGGTGTTAACCCTGTGGGAACAATGGAAACGCTTGGAACTATGGAGACAGATACACCTGGTGTTGTTGTCGCACTTGAAATTAAGGGCTCAAGCCCGCTAGACGTACTTGAGTCTAAAGAAATCCCTAACTCAAGTATACTTGGGTGGTATTTCGATCTCTAATGTTTTGTTTTTCGGCTTCCTAGCAATGGGAGAAAGGCTTTGGAAAATAGTTTCCCCTGTGGTCTTGGACCTAGTAGCTATGTACTCAGGTTGGGCCAGCTTGGAAACTCTAGAACTCTAAAAGACTTCTCTCAACTTACTTGCAAAATAAAGTATCTAAATGTTATACCTGCAAGCACAATAGGTGGAAACAAAACTACCCACGTTAATTGTTAGAACAGATCATAATCACAAAGCAATAAAGAAGGCCCTCCTTCTAGCGCCAAAATGTTGAGTGAATATTTTGCCCTGTAACAAAATGATCACGCAACTAGAGTCTCAGACAGGAAACTCTTTCTTGCAAAGAAAATTTGTTATTTTTTATTTCTCCAAGGTTCTTGTGGAACAAACATTCATATGCATATAACCGGTTAAGAATTAATGCAAATAAATGAATGTATGCTAGAATAACTTAAACCCTGCAAGTAACTGTTAACAAGGGGCCTTTAATGATTCAAAGAATAACTTTGCAACCGTAATCTATTAAATTAATCAATCGCGTAAAATCTCTTCTTAATGTTCTTGAGAATAATGAAATCTACCCTAAAATAAGCTAGTGACCTCTTTTATCTTTCGGCTTAAAAAAAGATTTCAAATGAGAAAATGCGTGGTATACACCACTTCATTTTAAGCTCCGTGCCTTTAACATGAGGTTCATTTTAATAGTTAACGGGTTCATTTTATCTTTTATTTAACACTGTTCTGCTACTTCTATGTTAGCTTTTGGTGTTAGTAAAATTAGCAAAGTATTCTGGAATGTACCAGAATCCAACATGCAGATTTTCGAGTAAGATTAAAAAATATAATATCAAAAACTAAAACAGAAAGATTCTTTATGAGAATCAGCTGGAAAAACTGAAACAGGACGTTAATTTGGTTAGCAATCTCCTCCCTGCAAAACCCCAAGTTATGAGATGAAGCTCTAAAACAACCTGACCTAACGGACCTGCAATAAAACACAGTCGAATCAGATCGGATGCAAGACTCTAAGGAAATAAATAATTGCAACATTCTATCATTCACCTATCGTAACCCACATTATGGTGTAAACGAATAGATACAAGAAAGAATAATGCAAGGGAAAGATCTACAGAGATAACAATAGTCTTAGCCTTCAATCTCCTTTTGGTTTCACACACAAAAGTTACTCTTGCCAAATAAACTCCTTTTTATTCAAAAAAATAATGCTTTTCTTCTTACAATTTCCAGCCCCTGTATCTACCTTCACTTCTGCTTTTAAACTTTCTGTTGCGGCTCTCGGTTTCGCTCTGTGACGCTTCGTTTCATTTCCCAGATCGCTTCGTTTCATTTTCCTGCTTCTTTGGTGTTTTGACCTTTTGCTCGAGCCTGAAACGTTTGGTCTTCTCTGCTAACTCGTAACTGTCGATCTGAAGCGTTATCATGACCCTCATGCCTTTGTGCCACGTGTTCAAGGCTTTTTTGCATGTTCTGTAACGGCCCCATGTAAATCGTGACATTTTTATGCATGCAGCTTTGCTCCTTTGCTTTCATCGCGAAAACGCGACATGTCGCGATATCGTGACATTTTCTCCCTTGCCATGCACTCGAAATCTGACTTTTTCTCTCCTACCTCCTTCCTTCATGAAATCGTGACCTTTTCTTCTATCTTCTCAATCACTTTTTTCAAATCACGATTTTTCACTTGACTCAACTCTCATGAAATCATGACCTTTTTCACTTGGTACCTTCGCCGCAACCTTCATGAAATCTGCACACTTTTCTCTACCATTTCCTTCAACCTTCACGAAATCACGACGCTTTTCTTTTTGGCCATCTCGCAACCTGTCACAAATCGACCTTTTTCTTTCCATCATATCGCGAAATCATGACACTTTTTCTTTCGTACTTTATGTCACGAAATCGCGACACTTTTTCATTACTGTCGAAATCACTTTTCATGTCGCGAATATCACGACACATTTTCTTTGTTTGACCAGAGCAACATGTCGCGATATCGCGACAATTTTCATTTTTCACGATGACAGCAACATGTCGCGATATCGCGACAACTTTTCATTTTTCGCGACGGAGCGACATGTCGCGATATCGCGACAACTTTTCTCCTTTGTGAAATTTTGCCTTTTTCTTTGATTTTTTTAGCATCTGGGTCACTGTTTTCTTCTTTGAAAGCATGCAAAAAGGTGGGCCCCCAATTTTGGGGTGTGTTGTGGATTAGCCACAACAAATGGCGACTCTACTGTCAAATGCTCCAGAGCATTTTGGTGAGAACCCAACCTGAAATATACAAGCTTAGATACAGGCGTCAGCACATAAAAGATAAACAAATACCGACAGATCAGAAGTACATGAAACATCAGAATCATTAGTATTAGCTCGGTGTGTGCTATTTGTTTTCATTCCATATCGCTTGAACTTGATCAACATTCCATTGTCAGTTTTACATGCATGCATATGTGAGACTGTGAATGATTTGTGTAACCTAATAAATATGCTTAGAGATTTTGCTTTTATAAATGCATAGACCTTCTAATATCATACACAAATATTCAAGATTATCAAACCCTCTTAGGATCAACCATATGTATAATGAATTGTTTTATTAGATCCCAAAGTTGGTTATGAGTCACTACTATCTTGAACCCATGTGTAAGTGAAAGTGAAATCAGAGCTTTGGGAAATCAGACTCCCAACCTAATCGAGATGAGAGTTTAACCCTATTCTTACTACTCTGATTTGGAATTCATTACCTCACTTTGAGCAAAATAATTTAACCAATTATGGAAGAAATGGTCATGCTAGTCTAACCCTTTGAACAGTCAGTGGTCTTGTTTTTTTAGACAAGACATGCTGCCATGCATGGGCATACCTAACCCCATAATCCATGACTTAGCTTCATTTCTTTGGACCTTGGGGATGACTACCCATCCTTTGCAGAGGACAAGTAGTACGATCCTTCCAATCCAATATAAAGATGAGATGGAAAAATTAATTTTTTTATTTCTTGGATCTTGGGGATGACTACCCATCCTTTGCAGAGGACAAGTAGTACGATCCTTCCAATCCAAGTTTTAGATGTAAATGAAGAATATTAATTTTATTGCTTGGACCTTGGGGATGACTACCCATCCTTGCTAGAGGACAAGTAGTACGATCCTTCCAATCCAAGCTTTATCATGAAATGAGACATAGGAGCTTTGGGGAATCAGATTCTCAACCTAGGCGAGATGAGAATTATGCCCTATCCTTACTACTCCATGTAGGTCAAATCAAAGTTTTGGGGAGTTGGATCCTCAACCTAAGTTCGATGAGGACTTAACCCTATCCTTACTACTTTGATTTTAGGCTTTAAGCTTTATGGAAGTGGTAAAAACCATTGTTTTAAGGATCATGTTGCATAATAGGATAGACATGAAATACTTCTTTCGCCTGACCCTTTTCTTCCAAGCAAGGTTTTGATCATTTTGCTCAAGATCCTTTTTAATGTGTATAAAATGTGCTTGGTTCTAGATATCTCGGGGCTCAGTTTCCAACCTTAGGATTTTTTTATTTATTTATGTTATAGCATAACCCTAAGAGGATTTGACACACTTTAATGATTTGTATCTGAAATGCATATGCAACTAAGATGGCATGTATATGCAAAGTGAGATGTAATATGAATGCATTGCCCTTTGAATTGCAGATGAAGTATTGTCATAATTTGTAAACTGACTACTTCATGCATCACAAGCTTCAAACGATATTATTTAACTGTTTGTGTTACATGTGGAGCTTTTACAACATAATTCCAATGTTTCATATTTTCCTGATCTTAGGCATGAGTTAACATCTCAAATTTTTATTCAATTTTTTTTTTTTAAGAAACCAAAACATGTCAAATAAACACACCACCTAAACGTCAAATCTGCACACACAAAAGAAACAAAGCACGACATTATTACATATAATACAAAACCTAAACATGTCAAACAAACACACAACTTAAATATCAAATCTGCACACACAAAAGAAACAAAGCATGGCATAATTACATATAATACAAAACCCAACCGCTTCAAGCCTGGAAATAGTGTTTCAAGTGCAACCCATTGACTGGTAATGCCAAATCCTTTCCATCCAAGGTTCTTAGTCTAAAACTGTTTTCCCCTAGGACTTCTGAAATCTGGTAAGGACCCAACCATAAGTAGTCAAACTTATCATGATCCCCTTTCTTCTCATGTCTTTTATCCCATAACAACACTAGATCTGATATTTTAAAAGCCTTGGCTCTAGACTTTTTGTCAAACCATATTTTTACTACATCCTGGTGTTTACTAAAATGAAGCATAGCCTCATCCCTTTTTTCATCCAGATGCATTAATTGTGTTAGTCTAGACTCAAGTTTATCATCAGTTCCGAAGTAATCTTTCATGAAATGGAGTGTTTGTAACTTGAGATTTGTAGGAAAAATGGGATCTTGTCCATAAACCAGATGGTAAGGAGATGTTCCTATTGATTCTTTGACTATGATTCTGTCAGCCCAAAGAGCCAACTTAAGTTTGTTATGCCAATCTCTAGGATTTCTTTCCAACAATTTTTTTATGACGCATAACAAATTCTTGTTAGAAGATTCAGCCAATCCATTACCTTGCGGATAATAATTGGAAGAGAATTTTAAACTCACACTCGTTGTCAAATGCCCAATTAGCAAATTCCAAAGAGGAAAAAGCTGAACCATTATCACTTACAATGGAGTTAGGCATTCCAAACCGAGTGACAATATTATCCTCTAAGAATTTAATAACAACCTCCGAAGTAGCATTCTTTGTGGGGATAGCTTCCGTCCACCTTGTGCAATAATCCGTAGCTGTCAGAATGTACTTGTGGGAATCGGATGAATTGGGACTGATAATCCCAACAAAATCTAGGCCCCATTGCGCAAAAGGTCTAGACTCAATTACGGATTGTAAAGGCATGGAAGCACCCCTGTCTCTATTGGTTGCAGTTTGACATGTATGACATGACCTCACATGAGTATGGGCATCTTTGAACAGTCGAGGCCAATAATAACCGGCTCTAAGGATTTGATGGGCTGTGGCATTAGCGGACCCATGTCCTGTCCCATGTTTACCATGAAATTCCTCGAGTATTTGCACTGCCTCTTTTTGATCAACACAACGAAGGTAAATACCTTCATGGTTTTTCTTGTATAACGTGCCGGATCTAATTAGGAAATTAGCAGACTTCAAGCGCAAGGCTCTTCGTTGAGTAGAATTCAAATGCGGTGGACATTTACCATTTAGTAGAAAATACACCACATCTCGCATACCACTCATCTTTGGTTATATCTGCGACTTCATAATGTTGACATGAAATTGCGAGATCCTTTTCTGCTATAGCCTTAACCAACCCTTGTCCCCGCACTATCTTCATGGATTGAATCTCAAGATCAAACTCTTGCAAAGTTGAAATCCACTTACCTCGTCTTTCACCTAATTCATTCTGTATAAACATGGCTTTGACTGCAGGATCCGGGACTATAGCAAACACCCTACTGTGGACTATGTAATGCCTGAATTTTTTAACGGTCTTAACTAGAGCATACATTTGCTTGTCCAAGATGGAGTATCTCAGTTTCGCATCTTTGAGAGGACTACTCAGGAAGGCAATAGGATTTTCAATGTTGCCTTCACTCTTCTGAGTTAAAACACTCGCAAAGGAGTGATCTGAAGCAAATGTGTAAATATAGAAAGGCTTCGTATAATCGGGACTCACTAAAACCGGGGCTTTAGAAATCGCGTCCTTGATATTTTTGAAAGCATCTCTATTTTCATCTCGTCCACTTGATTTGGACCTCTTTCTTTAACATGTCGTTCAAAGGCTTTGCTATTTCTGCAAAATCTGCAATAAATTTTTTGACGAAATTGATCTTCCCAAAAAATGATCTCAACCCCTTTTTGCTGTTGGGACAAGGAATCTGTTGTATGGCCTCTATTCTTTTAGGGTCAATGGAAATTCCATCCTTAGATATTACATGTCCCAATAATTTTCCTTTCGTTACCCCAAAAATGCACTTCTTTGGGTTGAGAGAAATGCCATGTTCCCTGCATCTTTGAAAGACTTTCTTTAGATCCCTGACGTGGTTTTCCCTGTTCTTAGAAAAGACAGGAATGTCATCTACATAGATAATGATGCACTTACCTATGAGCCCCTTAAAAGCAAAGTCCATAGCTCGTTGGAATGTGGCACCTGCGTTCAATAGTCCGAAAGGCATTCTCCTGTATGCAAAGGTGCCCCACTTTGTGGTGAAGGCGTTTTCATCCTATCACTAGGATGGATAAGGACCTGATTATATCCCGAATAACCATCCAGGAATGACATCATCTCCGACCCATTTACCTTTTGGAGTATTTCATCAATGGTGGGTAAAGGGTAGTTGTCCTTTTGTGAGGCTTTATTAAGATTTCTAAAATCGATACATAACCTTATTTCTCCACTCTTTTTCCTCACGGGGACCAGGTTAGCAACCCATGTGGAATGCCTAACAGGAAAGATGATTTTAGCTTCTAACAGTCGCTTTACCTCTTTCTCTATCAAGGGTTCTAATAATGGATTGACTGGCCTTTGTCTTTGCCTGAAGGGTTTGGAGTCTGGCTTCAAAGGAATCGTATGCATTATGACATTCTGATCATAGGTTTTCAGCTCCTTATAACTCCAAGCTATGCAATCTATGTATTCCTTTAATGTATTGGCAATGGAATCCTTCTCCTGTTTGGTACATGCTTTTGCTATGAATACTTCTCGAGGGTTTTCTGCACTTCCAATGTTAACCAAGTCACAGGCTTCTCTGGGAGGTGGAACCTTTCTACCTTCTTTTGGTTGGTATCCGATATCGAAAGTTTTTTCTAATGAAGCCATCTCATTTGGCATCTTATTACATTTTCCAATAATTTTTTCTTCCAAATCTGCATCTTCTAGGTCCCTCTCGTCTTCATCTATAACCTGCTTTTCAAATATACCAGAATTAGTGACAAAATGGAATATGTGCCTGTCACTATCAAACACTTGGAAATTCGTGACATTATCCGATATCGAGGGACAAGGGACCAGTTCTATGGAGAATTTCTTGCATTTCTTATGATCCACTGGTTTCAACATACTCGCAGCTACGGCTAGAGAGTCTGCCAGACGATTGCCTTTTCTAGAGATCAGAGATATGTTAAAAGCATCAAACTCATCTATTAAATCTCTAACCCTGGTTCGGTAAAGTCTGAGCCGCTTGTTCTTACATACGTATTGTCCCTTCACTTGTTTTACCACCAGTTCCGAATCACCAAGGACCTTGATACACTTAACTTTCTTTCGAAGGGCCAATTGAAGTCCGAGAATCAAGGCCTCATATTCTGCCATATTGTTGGTGGCAGGGAACTGTAGTCTATATGCAGCGAACATAGGCTCTCTGTCTGAACATGACAATTCAATACCGGCTCCTGCCCCTTGTCTGGACCTGGATCCATCAAATCTTAAAGTCCAAATGTCCTGATGTCCTTCAGTAACGTTGCATCCAATCCTTTCATTTTGGGAATTTTTAGGTGTTTCTATGTCCAAACAATATGCTCCTAATTCAGCTTCAATGTATTGGATCTCATTCGGTTTGTTGTATTCCGTGATCATCTCCTTGAGCCTAGGTTCACTATCAATCCGAATTTGGTTGGCCACTCCCCTCCAAGGCAACCACATATGTGAAGAATCTGTCACAATGTAACCGTTTAGGTTTTTACTCCAATCTCTTCCCAAAACCATGCCATATTTGATAGGAATGTCGAGCACCAATATGTCTATGTGATGTTGAACCCTAGGTTCTGAATTGACTTGAATAAGAACATCACCCAATTCTCCCACTGCCTCCATGGTTGATCTATCCAGCTGCACCACCCTCCTTCTAGAAGGTTTTGGTGTAAGTCCCAATTTTTTACAGATTTCTAGGGGCATAATGGTAGCCGAGGCCCCTGAATCTATTAAGCAATTGTGCAGATTTTTACCCGCAATTCTAATGGTTATCAGAAAAGGAGGTATATCTCATTTTTCCTTTTTCAAAACCAATCGGGACTCAACACTTTTAGCTTCATGAACTTGGGCAGGTGGATCTAAACTTTTTGGTGGACTTACTTCTTGGCCTAATAATCGGGACATATCATACATTGAGACATTGGCCTTAGTTTTCTTCATGTCTTCTACCAAGTCATAAGTGGGTTTTTCTGAATTTGACATGTTTTGCACCATCTTAGACTTTTCCACCATGGATGGAGGAGAGGGATTGACATCTCCTTTGAAATCAGGAGGGAGTAATTGGTTGTTTGGAGGAGTAGAGGAAGTTTTGGGCTCCTTAGAACTCCTAGTGTAATATTTGTGATTTCCTTTCCCAAAACGTTTGTTGGCATGAACTTCCAATGTTTCTTCATCTTCGTTTCCAAAAAATTCCACATCCTCCTCTTCTTCACTTTCTTGGGAATGTATAACCTCAGTCAGTATAGACTCATGCTTCCCGTGGCCACAGTGCAGGCAATCGTTGTCACAAGGTCCTGATTCTCCAAAATCTTTCGAGACATCTGCTTGATTGGCTACGGGATTGGGTACTCGCCCATTATTCGGCTGCGTGTTGTATGTTCCTTTTCCTCTATGGTTATGAGGTCGGTTATGACCCATGGCTTGGTCAACCTTTTTATTGACATTTCCCACCGTAACCAAAACTTTGGCCAAGGTTTCCTTCATGTTTTCTATGGCGGATTCGGACCCTTGTGGTTGGGGCACGGTAATTCTGGGTCCAGTTGTGTTTGCTGCATTAGCCACCTCTGGAATAGGTACAATGGCTTGGGTTTGGGCAGTTGGATTCCATCCTGGATTCACACTTTGAATCGGAGTGATTGTTGGATAAGTCGTTGGGCTTGGCATGCTAATCGGAGCAAACCCCGGCATGGTCAACAAATTATTGCCCATGCCGAACCCAGGCAAACCCATCGGGCTATTTTGAATTAATCCCTGCGTTTGAACGGAGGCATTAGGATAACTTGGAAATGACGCCACTTGGGTGGGTGTTTGGAAATTGTTCATCATAGGAACCTGTGGTGCCATTAACTGGTTCATCATGGCAAATTGACTGTATGGACCATATTGTCCCATCCCAATCAATTGAGACAATCCTGCTCCTGGTAGGTTCATTTGTTGTTCGAGAGTCATTGTCTCTGCATAGGCTAAAGGAAGCGTCGTAACCTGAGGATTCCTTCTAGTCAACAAAGATGTTAAAGGATCTAAGGCTCCGAAATATAATTGCAAGGCGACCGTAGGATCTACCGCAAAGTGACGAGTCAGATTCGTGTATAGTTTTTGGAACCTCTGATTGAATGTTCGTATGGGCTCATTGGGTAATATTTTGCATGATACGAACAAATTGTAGATTATGGAGGGATCCAATAACATTCTAAATTGGCTAATGAAGGCGGTTTCTAATTGGGCCCATGAAGTGATGGACCCTGTTGGAAGATTCCTATACCATTCATTGGCCGTGTTGTCTAGACTAGCAGGGAAAACTCGGCAAGCAACATCCTCGTGAGTAACCCCTTGCCTAAACATGTAATCCTTGTAGATTTGGACATGATCTTCGGCTGTTGTGGGACCATCGTGCATGAATTTGGGTAATCCCCTTTCAATGTTTCTAGGCAAGTCATGGACTGCCCCAGGAATATCCAAGGGGGAACTTTGTGCACCATACCAAAGGGCAGGTGGCTGTTGTTGTTGTTGTTGGGCCATGTTGTTCAAAGGTGTTAACCCTGTGGGAACAATGGAAACGCTTGGAACTATGGAGACAGATACACCTGGTGTTACTGTCGCACTTGAAATTAAGGGCTCAGGCCCGCTAGACGTACTTGAGTCTAAAGAAATCCCTAACTCAAGTATACTGGGTGGTATTTCGATCTCTAATGTTTTGTTTTTCGGCTTCCTAGCAGTGGGAGAAAGGCTTTGGAAAATAGTTTCCCCTGTGGTCTTGGACCTAGTAGCTATGTACTCAGGTTGGGCCAGCTTGGAAACTCTAGAACTCTAAAAGACTTCTCTCAACTTACTTGCAAAATAAAGTATCTAAATGTTATACCTGCAAGCACAATAGGTGGAAACAAAACTACCCACGTTAATTGTTAGAACAAATCATAATCACAAAGCAATAAAGAAGGCCCTCCTTCTAGCGCCAAAATGTTGAGTGAATATTTTGCCCTATAACAAAATGATCACGCAACTAGAGTCTCAGACAGGAAACTCTTTCTTGCAAAGAAAATTTGTTATTTTTATTTCTCCAAGGTTCTTGTGGAACAAACATTCATATGCATATAACCGGTTAAGACTTAATGCAAATAAATGAATGTATGCTAGAATAACTTAAACCCTGCAAGTAACTGTTAACAAGGGGCCTTTAATGATTCAAAGAAAACTTTGCAACCATAATCTATTAAATTAATCAACCGCGTAAAAATCTTTCTTTTTTTAATGTTCTTGAGAATAATGAAATCTACCCTAAAATAAGCTAGTGACCTCTTTTATTTTTTAGCTTAAAAAATATTTCAAATGAGAAAATGCTTGGTATATGCCACTTCATTTTAAGCTCCATGCCTTTAACATGAGGTTCATTTTAATAGTTAACGGGTTCATTTTATCTTTTATTTAACACTATTCTGCTACTTCTATGTTAGCTTTTGGTGTTAGTAAAATTAGCAAAGTATTCTGGAATGTACCAGAATCCAACATGCAGATTTTCGAGTAAGATTAAAAATATAATATCAGAAACTAAAACAGAAAGATTCTTTATGAGAATCAGCTGGAAAAACTAAAATAGGACGTTAATTTGGTTAGCAATCTCCTCCCTGCAAAACCCCAAGTTATGAGATGAAGCTCTAAAACAACCTGACCTAACAGACCTGCAATAAAACACAGTCGAATCAGATCAGATGCAAGACTCTAAGGAAATAAATAATTGCAACATTCTATCATTCACCTATCGTAACCCACATTATGGTGTAAACGAATAGATACAAGAAAGAATAATGCAAGGGAAAGATCTACAGAGATAACAGTAGTCTTAGCCTTCAATCTCCTTTTGGTTTCACACACAAAAGTTACTCTTGCCAAATAAACTCCTTTTTATTCAAAAAAATAATGCTTTTCTTCTTACAATTTCCAGCCCCTGTATCTACATTCACTTCTGCTTTTAAACTTTCTGTTGCGGCTCTCGGTTTCGCTCTGTGACGCTTCGTTTCATTTCCCAGATCGCTTCGTTTCATTTTCCCGCTTCTTTGGTGTTTTGACCTTTTGCTCGAGCTTGAAACGTTTGGTCTTCTCTGCTAACTGTAACTGTCGATCTGAAGCGTTATCATGACCCTCATGCCTTTGTGCCACGTGTTCAGCGCTTTTTGCATGTTCTATAATGGCCCCATGTAAATCGTGACGTTTTTATGCATGCAGCTTTGCTCCTTTGCTTTCACCGTGAAAACGCGACATGTCGCGATATCGCGACATTTTCCTGCCAGCAGCCTTGCCAATGCAACCTGTCACAAAATCGCGACGTTTTTTTGTTTGAAGCTGTGAGGCTACTTCTTGTCATGAAATCGTGACATTTTTCATCTCCGTATGCCTCGGCTGCTTCCTGTCGCGAAATCGCGACGCTTTTTCATTCGGAGCTATCTTGCGGCTTTCTGTCATGAAATCGCGATGTTTTTCACTTGGTACGCCTTCGGCCGCAACCTGTCACGAAATCGTGACGTTTTTCACTTGGTACGCCTTTGGCCGCAACCTGTCATGAAATCATGACGTTTTTCACTTGGTATGCCTTCGGTCGCAACCTGTCGCGAAATCGTGACGTTTTTCACTTGGTATGCCTTCGGCCGCAACCTGTCGCGAAATCGCGACATTTTTCACTTGGTGCTATCTTGCGGCTTTCTATCGTGAAATCGCTACGCTTCTCCGTTTCGTACCATTTTATTGCAACTTGTCACGAAATCGTGACCCTTTTCTATTTTGGGCCATCTCGCTGCAACCTGTCACGAAATCGTGACGCTTTTCTGTTTCAGGCCATCTCGCTGCAACCTGTCGTGAAATCGTGACACTTTTTCATTTCGGGCCATCTCGCTGCAACCTGTCACGAAATCGTGGCACTTTTTCATTCCAGGCCATCTCGCTGCAACCTGTCGTGAAATCATGACACTTTTTCTTTTCGTACAACTGTGGTTGCTTTCTATCGCGATATCGCGACAACTTTAGTGGCTTGCCCTATTTGACTGGTTTGACCGCGATTTTGTGACATGTCACGATATCGCGACAATTTTTTGTTTTTGGCCGCGACGAAGCAACATGTCGCGATATCGCGACAACTTTTCATTTTCGGCCGCGACGGAGCAACATGTCGCGATATCGCGACAACTTTTCTCCTTTGTGAAATTTTGCCTTTTTCTTTGATTTTTTTAGCATCTGGGTCACTGTTTTCTTCTTTGAAAGCATGCAAAAAGGTGGGCCCCCAATTTTGGGGTGTGTTGTGGATTAGCCACAACACTCCTCTCTCGGTGTGCAAAGTGGGAGGCGGGGCACATCTATAGAGAAGGTAACCGGGTGGCGGATCGCTTGGCCAACAAAGGACTGATGACCACGTGCCCGATTTTTTGGCATTCTCATTTCCCAATCGAGGTGGACAGTTTGGCCAAGGCATATATTCCCTCATAATGAAGAATTTGTATCATAGGTCTTCTCCCAAAGTTTGTTGATATATTGTCTTCGGCTATTATTCTGTTTTAATGTATTTCAAGATCAAGATTTCTAGGACTGTCCGCGTCTTCTAGGGCCCTCGGGCATTTTGTATTTCCCTATATTTTTTATGAACTGCTCTATTTACCCAACCATCCGGCATGAAATATCTTTTAGCAAGGTTGATTTTGTACATAAGGTTTTGGTATCCTTTCTAAAAACCCACAATTAATCTATTATTATAATTACCAAAAAAAAGAAATAGGCATCATCAAGCAAATTTTTTATGATGGTTCAACAAAAAAAACTATGTAAGTCAATTTTAAGGTAGGTGATCTGGTGTTGAAGTGGGATGAAGATCAGGATAAATTTGACAAGCATATTAAATTTAATTCTATGTGAATATTCTATATCAATTACACAACTAAGAGGTGTATATGCTTATGAACTAACTACTGCCAATTTTAGTGAATAGACAACACCTAAAACATCTTTGATTAATTTAAGAAAACAACCATGAGTTGTAAATATGTATGAAATTTTAATATATTTTTGTTTTTCTATTTTCTTATTTTTCTATTCCCTTTCTACTTAAAATCAAAATAATAAAGAAAAAAACAAAAATTGAAAAAATGAAAAAAAGCAAACAAATTGATAAAAATAAAAGAGAAAAGAAAATCCTCCAAATTAACTATGTTAAAATTTGGGTAGATATGTCTTGTGTTACTCACTTTTTAGTTATTTATTTATTTTAAAAAATTGATCAATACTCCTCCAAGATGGATGAGTTGAACAAATTTAAAAAAAATCTTCAAATTTGGCAAAGTCAAATAATGATTTGTCAAAGTCATTTTGTAGCAATTTGATGATGGGAGAATTTAGCAATTTACTATTTCTAATATAATGATTCAAAAATAAAACATCAATTTATTGGTTATCAATAAATAAAGGTACCAAACCAAGACCAACATCATGATTATATATTAGTGATGTCATTGAGGGTAATGCAATGATTTGCCAAAGAGTCAAAAATTTGATAAACACTTAATTTACAAAAAACTTGGGGTACTGATCATGTCAATAATACACAATCTGCTCAAGGAGAGATAAGTATCTAAACTAGTTATCCACTATCTGTATCTACAAATTATTATTTGAAAGTAAATGACATTTATATCAATGCCATACCAATGTTACCAAACAATGCAATAATTCACTAATCCATAGAGGAAATAAACCTTTGCCAAGGCCTAATGTTAGGATGACATCAATGATCTTTCACAGTAGTTTTATGAACATGAATATTGAGGAGAAGGCCCTAAAGTAGTGATTCCCTAAATATTAATAGAGGTCCATATTGCAAGGTTGAACCATCTATTCAATATGTGTCTGGCAAGCAACCTTAGATGTATACTAAAATAAATCAACAAGTAACCAACCAAGGGAAGAACCATATGAAAGAGTAATCATTGAGGCATGTAGGAAAGACAGTGTTTCTCTTATCATACATTTACATGGGAAGGCATTAACAATACCAATTTTTCTATTAAAGCTAAGATAAAAGTCCCCAATGTGCCTAAATAAGCAAATAATTAAATGATAAATTATCAATTAGAGCTCGCTTTATTGCATAAAGTCACTTGGTGGCCATATTGAATATTTAAATTCATTGATAGAAGCTAAAAGTACAAGGAACCAATTTCCATTGAGTCAAAAATAATTACATAGTGGTGTTAAAAGTTTGAACAAGGTTTTCTAAGTTTAAAAAATGTGAAAAAATAGGAGATGAAGGTCATCGTAAAGTTAAGCCTAATGTAAATTTAAGCCTAATGTTTTCAACCTAGGTATTCAATGAGAAGATAATTCAAAGCTAGATACCACATCCATTTCCTTATCGTTCCATGGACAATTCAATCCCACTTAAAGCCAATGAATCACACCATGTCCACTTGTGCAACTAGAAGAAACTATAAGGGAAAGACTTACTGATTCATGATATTATTAGGATAGTGACCTATGGTTTGAAATAGTGACTTACTATCTTGATTTAACATTGATTCACCAAAACGTAGGAGGCCATTTTGTCAAACAATCATTGAGTTATGAAGTGAATTAATCATCATTTTCCTCTAAGTAGTGATTCATCAATGAGAACAAGATAAAACCAAAGTTAAAATTTTTCTTAAGGGAAGTCAAATGGAAATCTTAAATTTTTAATAAACATTAATTCACTAAATTCAAATTAAGGAATTTTTTTCTAAGTTAAGAAATTAGCAAATTGCTCACACCAACACCCTTGTAAAGTAATAAATCATCAGTTTGAGGAGTTAGAGAAATTTTTTAGTACCCAATGATGTTTGTCATTGTTAGGAACCTACTATTAAAATAAAGCACACTCACAAAAAATACTAAAAAATAACTCACATACATAAAATAATGTAATATCACTATGCAAAAATCAATTATAGAAATGAAACAATATCACAGTAACACTGAATCGTGGGCCTCTTCGAGGGGGCAACCTCCTTCAATATTTCATTAGATTGCAAAAGGATAATCTCATACATGGCTTCATATATTTTTAAAGGAAAACTACATGCAACCCTACCTAAATGCTCAAGAGGTGGCTTACATGCAAAATGTCACTCGAGATAGAATCTCCCACCAAATGGTGGTTACAATCTTGATAAAAATTGTTACATGAAATGGTACCAGTTGGCAAGGTATCTTACTACATCGGTTACAATATTGATAAAAATGATTACATGAGATGGTCCCACTTGGCGAGGTACCTTTATTGCAACCTACATTACTAAGTATTGCATAATAACATTAAAATAGGATCCCCACATTGGAAGTGGGTTATTACATAGGTAAATGAGAATTACAACATGGTGTTAAGATAGGATCCTAACATGTCCTTTCCCTTCAAGAAGCTTTGTCCTCAAAGCTAAAATTGAGGAAACTGGTGTTGGAGTTGATGGAGAGGCTCCCATGTAGCATCTTCTGGCTGGAGCCCATGCCACTGGACAAGGACATCTATGATGGTACGATTGCAGAGAGTGTGGGTGTGATGATACAACAACTATTCTGATTCAAGTAAGACGGGCCCTTCCTCATCCAATTCTAGTAATGTTGATTGAACCTATACCTGTGTGCCCATAACTTTCTTGAGAAATGAAACATGGAAAATAATATGGAGCTTGGAGGTGGGTGAAAGAGCCAATTTTTAAGTAGTGGAACCAATCCGCTATAGAACTTTGTAGGGCCCATAGAATTTTACAAGTTTTTGGCACTGATGGAGTTGGAGGGGTGACTTTTTGTACGACTACAAGTGAATAAAAACCATATCACCCACATCAAAGCTACGGTTGGATCAATGTTGGTCGGCCTATTATCGCATCCGGTTCTGGGCCATGTCCAAATTATGCTTCATATGGTGAAGGACATCGATCTAATAGCGAAGAGTAATGTCAACTTCCTGGACCTTGGAGCTGCCTGAAATGTATGAAGAAGTCATGGTTGGAGGGTACCCATAAACAACCCCAAAAGGAGTGAATTTTGTAGTTGTATGATAGGACGTGTTGTACCACCATTCGGCCAGAGGAAGCCACTTCACCCATTAAGAAGGATGATCTGATGCAAAGCAATGAAGATAGGTCTCCAAAAATTTGTTGATAATTTTAATTTGACCATTCATTTGTAGATGATAAGCTAAACTCATTTTGATCTTCATTCCCTGCAAATTAAACAACTCTTTTTAGAAATGACTAGTGAAGGTTGGGTCTCCATTGGACACAATGGAGGTGGGCATACCATGAAGGTAAAAAATAGAATAAAGGAAGATTTGGGCAATGGTGGAGGCTATGTAAGGATGGGCAAGGGGAAAAAAATGAGCATACTTCGAAAGGCGATCCACTACCATAAGAATAACAAACTTACCACCCAATTTAGGTAACCCTTCGATAAAATCCATAGAAATATCAGTCCAAACCTGATCTAGAATGGGCAATGGTTGAAGAGTACCCGAAGAACGAATTGTTTCACCTTTCATCCATTGGTAGGTATCACAAGATGCCACGAAGTCATAGATGTCCTATTTCATCCCTTTCTAGAAGAATGTGCGCTTGAGGCATTCATATGTTTTGAGAAATCCAGAATGACTTGCAGAGGGAGAAGTATGTATTTCCTTCATGAAGAGGTCATGGAGTGTAAAGGCACGATGAATAACAAGGTATTGGTGATAATGCAAATCCTGGCCATCCCAATTATAGCCTAGGTATGAAGTCGGATCAGCTTGAGTTGAATCCATCAAAGCTTGCAGGTCTGCATCTTGAAGTACCTCTTGTCGTAAGGAATCTATCCATTGGGGGATAGGTGCGGAGATAACACATAGCATACTGAGGGCCTCAAGTTGATGAGATAGAACATCAACCACAAGATTTTCTTTGCCCTTATTAAAGGTGATATCATAATCATAGCCCATGAGTTTAGAAACCCATTTTTGTTGTTCTGGGGTAGCAACCCATTGTTCTAAGAAATATTTGAGACTCTAATGGTCTGTTTTAATGGATAAATGGTGCCCAATGAGATATGGTCTCCAATGGGTGACAACATGTAATATGGCCAACATCTCCTTAGCATATGTATATTTTCCCAAATTACGCTCAAAGAGTGCCTTACTAGTGAAGGCCAAGGGTCTCCCTTCCTGCATCAATACCACGTTCGAAAGCATCAATTTTAATGACGAATGGTTTAGAGAAATTTGGCATGGCTAGAACAGGTGTGGTGGTCATGGCTTGCTTTAATTCAATAAAGACGTGATCAGCGGGCCCTGTCCAAGTGAAAGATACCTTCTTTAACATAGATGTGAGGGGAGCTACTATTTTCCCATAATTACGAACAAATTTCCTGTAATAACCTGTAAGTCCTAATAATCCTTGAAGTCCTTTGAGAGTGAGGGGTTTTGCCCAATCCTAAACTGCTTGAATCTTCTTAGAGTCGACCTTGATACCATCTTTGGAAACAATGTGTCCTAAATAATCCACTTCAGTCAAACCAAAGGAGCACTTAGACCACGTAGAAAAAAGTTGATATTGGGCCAATAACTATAATGTCTGATCCACATAGATAAGGTGTTCTTCCCATGAGCGACTATAAACCAATATATCATCAAAGAAAACCAGGATGAACTTTCGCATGAAGGGATGGAAGATGTTGTTCATAAGGCTTTGAAATATGGATGGTGGTTTGTGCATTTCTCAAACCAAATGGCATTACCAAGAACTCATAGTGACCTTCATGAGTACGAAAAGCATTTTTTGGAATATCCTCATCCTTGAGCCTGATTGATGGTACCCCGAATGAAGGTCCAACTTGGAGAAGTACACAGATCCATGTAATTCATCCATAAATTCATCCACTACCGGAATGGGAAATTTATCCTTGATGGTGATCTTATTGAGCTCACGGTAGTCTATGTACAATCACCATGATCCATCTTTCTTATGAACTAGAAAAACTGGAGAAGAATAGGGACTGGTACTGGGTCGAATGACACCTACCTTGAGCAATTCTTGTACCATCTTCTTGATTTCTAACTTGAGAGCATGAGGATACCAATACGGTATGATGTTTGGTGGTGCACTACTCAAAAGTAGTGGAATAGCATGGTCATGAGAGTGATGAGGTGGCAGTGTAGTTGGTTCTAAAAAAACACCATTGTGCTTGGTTAGAAAAAGTTGCAAATCTATTGGAAGTGGATCTATTATAGAAGTGGGTGGCTGAATTAAAAATAGTTGTGAAATGACCCCATAGGAGGACTTTTTCAACAACTTCTCCATGCAATTGGAACTAATAATTTGTGTAGGTCCAGCCTTGATACCCTTGAGGGTATATGTTTGTCCATTTTGTGAAAATTGTATCCATAGTTCTACAAGGTTGCAGGAGAAAGTGCCCAAGGTGCTCATCCATTGGGATCCTAACACAACGTCACATCCTCCCAATTGGAAGGTGAACATATCTTGCTTGAGTTCATAATCCCCTATCTGAATTTTGATCTTTTAACATTTACCTTTACAAGGTAAGGTGCCTCCATTGGCCACCATGAATTTAAAATAATTGCATGAGTGTATATAGCAGTTGGTCTGTTTGGCCACCTAAGGATCAATAAAGTTGTGCGTACTGCCTGAATCAATAAGAATTGTGAGATGTTGGCCCTTGAAATAACCCACAACTCTCATGGTTTGTGGAGTGGTAATCCCAGCAAGAGCATGGACTTAAAAATTTTCTTGTTTTTTTTTATGGTTCCTCTTCTTATGGAGTTGGTGGCTCAGCTGTATCACTCTCCTCATCACTATGGTCATTGTCTTCTAGTTCCTCCACGTCTATTAAAAACAATCTCTTATTTGCACATCTACGCCCCTTCGTAAACTTTTCATCATAATTATAACATAACCCTTGGGCATGACGTGCATCCATTTCCTTTGTAGTCAGCTACTTAGGAGCATGATGTTTATTGTCAGTATTGTTTTGGAATCGAGGAGGGAAAGAAGGTCGATTATGCAAAAATCATGGTGTCCATATTTGAGCTGAAATTTTAGATTCGACCAATCGGGCTAAACTAATAGCCTCCATCATGGTGTGGGGCTTGAACATCTTGACTTCAGCCTGGAGATCATCTCGTAACCCACTAAAAAAATAGCTCATAAATAATCCCTCATTCAAACCCTTAGTTTTATTGGCTAATTTCTCAAATTGGGTCTGGTAATCAAAAACTGAGTTGGTTTATTTCAACTTTGTCAGTGCACCTGTAAAGTCACCATAGTCATTGGGGCCAAATCGGGTGAGAAGTTTGGACTCAAATTCCTCCCAAGATATATCAGGGTTAGAAACCCATAGCCATTGGAACCAATGTGAGGCCTCATATTCTAGGTTGAAGGAAGCCATCTGAACCCGATGATATACAAGGACATTATGGAGTTGAAAGAATTGATCAACCCGACATAACCACCCATCAACATCCTTTCCAATGAACTTAGGGAAGTCTAATTTAGGCATTCTAAAGGTTTGATCCCGATCAACATGATTTTTATATGGTTTTCATTGACCTCGTTTAGAGTTTTCATAATGGTGTTTAGTTTTGGTACTACCTTGCAATTTGGTCTCCATATCTATGAGTTGTTCTTCTAAGCGGATTCTAGTGTTATCCTGATCCAGTCGAAGCTCTCGAATCTCTGTGCCTATGTTCTTGTTTGTAGAGTTCAAGTCAGCAATGGATTTTTGCAGGTCGAAAAATAATGTGCCCAAGTCTAAATCCTTTTTTTGTTGTCCTCGAGTGTCGCTTGCCATTGCGGTCCCTCTTATGCTGATTTACTAAAAATAGACCTCAGATTTTCAGGAGTTACTATTTTTATTAAGGGTCAAAAATTTAATTTGGTAAATGAGTTGCAACACTAATTTTAAGATAGGTTCCACTCCGATGGTTGTTTGATCTGAGCGCTCAATGAGAAGATATACTGAATTTCTTGACTTTTTGTGATCTCCTATTGGTTGGAAGTCAATGTCAAGGTAATTTCTTCCACTTGTACTTAAAATTTCACTAATGAGTCCTTGAGGGTCTTTTGTGTAGAATAACAAGTATATTCTATTCCCAAAAATTTGGATCAATTTGATGGACCGATGAAAAGTTATGGCCTTAGCAATAAAAATCAAAATTTGCTATTTTTAGAAATTTGGTGCAAAATTTGACCAGGAGCTGCCAAGGATAATTTTATCTAGAATAGAGTGTAGAATTTTTTGCTAAATTTTTGAGTCAATCTGAGATCTATGTGAAGAGATATCCCTATTTTAATATAAAAAAAAATTTTGATTCTGATTTGGAGTTACAGGTCAAAATTTGGGACCTAGGATCAACTGTTTCGGACCTGTCTACTACACCCTGACCACCCTGTCACTATCCTGTTCTTTCCTCTGTCACTTGTATTGCGGTTACTAACACTGTTCCTGTCACTGACCCTGGGGATTCTCTGACATTGATAGTATTGTTTCTGACACTGGAAGTCTATAATTTTGGATTGTTATGGAGGGCTGACCTAACTATCTATGTTACTGACTAGACTATTTTTGTCACTGTCCTGAGTATTCTGTTTCTGACCATGGGCTACTAAAAACACTTGCAAGATCTATCTTGACTGTTGGTGCATGCAAGTTTGTTTTCTATGATAAGGAATCTGTATGCTCACTTTTGGGGTTATGAATGCAGGTTAACAGAACAGGGATGGTGTTGATTTGCAAGTGGAAGTTATATTTTGTAGAACCAAGGTATGCTAAGCAAGGGAGTATGTAATACCCATAGTCCCTTTGTTATACCACAGTGATGAACAATAGTGCTTGGACCAATATTTTAGGCCACTACTCAAGGAGGATTCCACACATACCCTTGAGTACATCATATGCCTCTCTGATAGTATGGGAGGGTAATCGTCTGGGATGTTGTGTCCTATGTACTATGGATAATACAAGGCCGAAAAGCTTCCTAATGGATAAAATCTTGCTTAAACCTAGATTGTATCCCGATATACCCAAAGATACATGGGAGCTCAATTTCGTGTGCAAGTGTTGTCTAAGGCCTAGGTATTAGAGCCTGATTGCCCCTCACTTCACTATACACTTTATGGGCTATCTAGCTTAGCCAATAATGATAGCTCCTTCATGATATTTTAAAACCCCTGACACAAGGTTTCTAACCTACACAACTACTATATTTTTTTGGTATTTTTTTATTTTCTGCGAAAAAAATGACTATATTTTTTTGGATTTTTTTTTTATAAAGGAAAAATAGAAATAGAAACACACAGGAAAATTATATCTAACAGACGGAATTATTGGCAAGAATCTCTTAGTTGTAGTAGAACTTGACCCTAGAAAGTGCTTTAATACCACTTGTTAGGAACCTACTATTAAAATAAAGCACACACACAAAATACTGAAAAATAACTCACATACATCAAATAACGTAATATCACTATGCAAAAATTAATTACAAAAATGAAACAATCTCACAGTGACACTGAATCACGGGCCTCTTTGAGGGGGCAACCTCCTTCAATATTTCATTAGCTTGTAAAAGTATAATCTCGTACATGGCTTCATATCTTTTTAAATTAAAACTACATGCAACCCTACCTAAATGCTCAAGAGGTGGCTTACATGCAAAATGCCACTCAAGCTAGAATCTCCCACCAAATGGTGGTTACAATCTTGATAAAAATGGTTACATGAAATGGTACCACTTGGCGAGGTATCTTACTACATCGGTTACAATATTGATAAAAATGGTTACATGAGATGGTACCACTTGGCGAGGTACCTTTATTGCCACAAAATTACTAAGTATTGCATAATAACATTAAAATAGGATCCCCACATTGGAAGTGGGTTATTACATAGGTAAATGAGAATTACAACATGGTGTTAGGATAGGATCCTAACAGTCATGGATTTGAAGTGAAATAAAATGAACATATGGGGTGTGTCAACCAAAGGTACAACATTCTAGATGATAGAATCAGAGGCATCAATAATATCTATAGTTGAAACTAAAGTAGTAATAAGATCATATAGGACAATATCTAGCAAAAACTAGCCCTAGGAGACCAAAATAACACATATGACCATAAACTCCAAAGTGATATGAAAAGAAAGGGGGATTTAAAAATATTTACAAATTTTATTATAATAAAGTGGCAAGGGTTAAACTTAAGATTTTACCAAGACAACTAAGGAGACAAAATATCAATATACATTGGTACAATAGAGTGACTCATGGATCATCAATAAAATCTAATCATCAAGACTACGATAATTTTTGTGCCATAGGATTGGGAGTGCCCCAAACTAGTAAACATGAGTGCTAGAGCTTACAAAGGAGATAAAAACCATTAATGGAATTTTTGGGGACTAGATCTACTCTAGTTCATGCCTTGACATGGTGACCACCTACTACGATTTTTGGGTGAGTTTGGTGCCTACGCCTTGCACTAAGCATATAATTTTGGAAGTCTATCAAGCATGGGAAACGACTTCAATAATGATCTATGAGGATTTTTACCAAGGAAAACTCCTTGAATGGATGTCTTCTTGGTTCTTCTTCTTCCTACTCTAGCCTAGGCTATTGGGTTCTATTTGGAAAAATGGTTAGGAGAAAAGTAGTAAAGGAAGGCGGGGAAAACCTATCTAGCCTAGACTAAAGGTGGTGATGTTCCAAGGAAATAAATATATCTATACATTACTAGAAAAAATGACCACTTGAAACACCCATGCTAGGAAAGTGAACATGTCACACCATATAACATACATGTCTTCCTTAAGAAAATTGAAGAAAGAAGGGGCAAATACTAGCCACGAGGCTCCTAGACAATTTACATACACACAAAATAATGGGGTAGAAAGCAAGTAGCCACAAATATCATATATATATATATATATATATATATATATATATATATAACCATGAAATACATATGTTGAAAAAATAAAGGGCTTAGAGGCCTATACATGGAATGGCTCAGGGGTTGAGTCCAGAGTCATACACAAAGAGGGAAAAGGATAATTGTATGCAGGGCCAACTACTAGGCATAGATACAATAGTTTTTTTTATGTTTACAATGAGGAAGAAGAAAATATTTATAAGAAAAATAAGGGAAATAATTACCCTCAAAACTGTGAAGGGATTCAAATTATTCATTGTAAAATTGCCTGGCTAGTCAACATCAACATTAGAAGATCCTGAGGTCTATGGATCCATAGCTATAAATGTTTTTGACAGGTTGGTTTGATGGGACATAGTCTTTTCTTGCCATGTTGCCAAGTTTCCTTTCATTGGAGATATTCCACCTCTAATATACTTCTTCATCAATGTCCTTGCATTTTGGTGTTTCCCCTTAGGTCACCTCTATGTTGTCACTTTAAATGTGCTAGCTACCACCTAAGGTGTTATATCAGGTTTTTTGGTAGGACTAGAATTGAATATCACCTCCCTCCTTGTGTTCAATCACTAGGGGTTAGTCTAGTTGGTTAGTGATGGTCGATGCTTTATTTTCCTCATGTCCTAGTTGGATCCCTTGGTAAAGTTTCCCATTCTACACTAATTGAAATTCCAATTCTTTCCTCTCAATAGTTTATCTGGTTTGGAGAAAAAACCTTTGCTATTGGTCCAATAATTGCCTCCTTTCTAGACTTTTTCTCTTATAATTTATGTTGCTTTCCTACCATGGATCTCGGGGAGACCTTCATAGGGACCAACAAGCCTAAACATTTAGGAAAGATTTCATAGATTGAGATTCTTCAAACTTCTTAACCATCCCATAACCTTTGGGTATTAAGATCATCTTGGGGGAGGAGAGACGATTGCATTACCATTTCCTTGTTTAGTTACCTCAAATCTCCCTCCTTCTCGTATGACTGATGGGACCCAATCCCTAGAATTTTTTTATGGTGTTATATCATAACTGTACCAAGGTTGGGGAGACACCCTCAAACATGGAAGAGAGCCAATACCATGGTATTTCCTCTTTGAGAAGAATAAAATGTTGTAGGTATTAGAGGAAAACGAATCTTGTTAAAGGTGGAGTCCTTTTAGCTATCACCAAGAAGGTTTTGGGACTCATAATAATAAAATTTGCTTTAGCTTCCATTGGGAAGGCTTATGAACCCTAATTTTGCTTTGATCTGGTGGATCAACTAGGATTCATGGCATGAGGAGCTTTAGAGTTAGCATCAAGTAGTGATCAGAATTTATTCTCGATAGTGCCTTTGTAGGTCTTCAAGCATCGACTACTCCATAGGTTGTAGGGGTCCTAGACCCCCATATCTTGTTTTATCCTTAACAGTATTTGGATAGCGTTGTGACCAAAATTACCTTCTTGACAAGATTATCCTAGTGTAGTGATTCTTAACTATAGCTTTGGTGACTCATAGGGGATCTCCTACTAGTAGGAGATAAGGAACCATGAATTAATGCTTTTCTTAGGTTTCTTGGAAATGAATTATGATAGATAAATGGTGTTGTTAAAAAAAATGAAATCATAGGAAAAAGCAATTAACAAGTTTAGTTATGATTTTCTAGATGTTGTTTACTTATTTTCATGTAAATAAAGGAAATGCATATTTCTAGTATTATGTTTTGAAGGAAGAACCTAAATATGTTAGTCTTATCAATATGATATATGGATGTTAGTATTGAATTTTTGGAATGATATATTACATAAAAATATTTTTTAGGATCCTTGGGTTAAGAGGGGGTGTTTATGGGCATGAATTTTATCAAGTTACATCATATTGAAGTTATCATTTAATTGGGGATTAGGTATCACTATAAATACCCCACAATGACTAATCCATTGCATCCATATAAGATCATGGGGGAGGATATGGTACCCACCCATTATTATTCCTATTTATCATATCTATTTGTTTTGTTTAACTCTCTCTCTCCATTTTTGTCTATATGCTCATTTAGTTTACTTTTATTTATTGTTTGCATGATATTTGGCAAGTGCATGTTTCAGAATATTTCTAAAAATATTGTAAATACCAACATTGTAAACATTAATGTATCATTAAAATACCTCCACATGTTTAATGTTAATAATCTTGGACCAAGTGATAAAATAAACTATCAACTACTTGTTGAACTGGGGTATTTTTTGACTTCTTATCCACCCTCAATTCTAGTTTCAACAAAGTTGGATAGAAGGGTTTAATGCCTATTCCAACATTTAAATTTAGGCTAGCTCTCTACTATCCTTGATAAATTTTAAACTAATCTAATATAATTACATAAAATTTAATACAAGAAAATAAAATATGGAAAGTATATGCGGAAATTAAAATGCATAAAAGTAAATTGTGAAGCTTAGGGTGCAAGGGATTAAAAGTAGATATGACCAAAATCATACAAAAAATAATATGTGATAAATAAATGCAAGAGGAATCCAAATATCAAGAATTTATTTGCATTTAAATGAGTTGAAATTATGAGAGGAAGGGCAATATGGGAAGAAGGGTTGTGCCACAATCATCACACATTCCATAATCTAGGAGGGCAATATGACTGATGGAATGTAAAAGTCTTAACAATTTCTCATCGATTTCATGAATTAAAAGAGCACAATGGGGTTTTTAGGAATTGCATATCTAAATTACTTTAAGGAAAAATATGTCTACAATGGATGTCATGACTCCTATCTATAGGAAATGGTTATCCCTAAGTTATCCAAAGTAAGAATCCAATACTCCTAGTAAAATTAAAGAGTTGGATGCATATTTAATGAAATGATGCACTTCCAAATGTCACATACCTATAATTACACCCCTAAAGGGATTAAAAGACATCCAAAATGATTTGTGGTGCCACTAATGTCAAAATATCACTTTGCAATGATTTTTATCAGGATATATACTTGCATTTTCATCATTATTCTAGTCCATGAGTGATTCACCTAGGAGGTGAACATATCACTCTAGAAAATAAGTGAATCACTCCATTCTATTGAAATTGTAGTCTAGTGCATGGCCAAGGATAACATTGTATGATGTATTGGATAGGCCTAAGGGTATTTCATTATACAATGTATTAATTAATTATAATATTTTATTATGTAAGCCCTATGGATCATGGTTAACCTTGTTATGGTTAAACCCACTTTATAACCTAGAATTAACCTAAAGCACTCTTGTTATGTCATTTTAGGTTAAACTTTATTATGTAATTGAAATTTTTATATTCGTATAAATGCCCCTTCCACTCCTTACTTTATTAAATTGAGTGTTATGTAATATTATCTATATATAGTGATTTCTTATGGTGCCTACATGTTCCTACCATATCTCTCTTTTTTGTCCTTCTTTTTGCTTTATTTATATTATTTGAGTGGATGGATTGCTTCTATTCATTATTATAAAATATTGTGATTTCCAACATGGTATCAAAGTCGGTATGGAACCTCTAATTTTTCCTCCAAATTATACGATGATCTTCTTATCAAAATCTTAAAAGAAATTTTTGCATAAAAGTTCAAAAGAAAATTATTTTCTATCTCTCATCCATTCTTCTCAATGCTTTAAAAAAAATTGCTTAGTCATCAACCATGGTTTGTAAAAGAAAAATCCCTTCAAGTTTGCCAAAAGGGATAGTTTGACTTTGTAGATGATGGGCAGTTCAGAATATGCTGAAGTGGGAAATTTTAAATTAGCGACAATGAGTTTTTAAATTTTTTTGCAAATTTTATGTGTCTCTATTTTTGCAATGTTTTATGTTCAATAGCATCATGCTCATCTTTAAGGGCTGGATTCCCCATCCTCCCCTATGAAACACAGTGTCATGATTTTATGCATGCACATATATGATGGTGTTTAAACTTATAATTAAGGTTTGAATCCTAGTATTTCATATTCAATTTTTATTTTCTTGCAATCTAAAATACTAAGAGGTTGATCATGTTTTTTCTCATCCATCAATGTGGCATCTTGGCAAGCTTTCTAAGAGGAGAGATTTAATTTGGTGGAATTATAGGTGGTAAAACTTCTCCTCTCTATTTTTTTAATCAAATTAATGGTTGCATTATATCTTATGGTAGTAGATGAAAAATCCTCACCATGATTTGCAAGGGTAGGACAAACAGAAGGAACATATTATAGATGGCAGAGCATGGAATCAAATCTTATAGTGCCATATCAACTTCTTTGTTGAACTTGTGATTAATACTTTGGATAACAATGAGCATAATAGTGACTAAGCTCATATCCAATTTCAAATACAAACATAGCATGTTGATTAGTACAAGGGTTTTCACTATACAAGGACCTTGGTTTGTAAACCTTTAATGACGTTTTGATTACTGATGAAGTGTCTAATAAGATAGCCAATGTGGCACTCCTATGTGCCACTTATTCCTTTTATTTCTATACTTATAATCCATAAACCAATTAGAATCAAATTTAGAGTGCACCAATGGTGGATAGGTGTCATAATATAAATGGTGTTCATTAGTGAATGAAAAAGTGACACATGGTGGACTACAATTCGGTGTCATCTCTCTAAGGTTTTAGGATTAAATGTTTTAGGGCTATTAGGGAAAAACTTCCAGAGGCCATAACTTCTACTTATGGAAGCATTTTGAGTCAATTTTTCCAAATCACATGATTTTTTTTTATCTCTATCCATTGGTGACATTAGTCTATGGGATTGTTTTAGAGTTTAGGAAAAAATTATGTTAGATAGTCCTCAAGCCCTATTGCCCTATGTAAAAGGGATATAATTATTATATTTTATGAAAAAATAAACTTTGGATTGATTTTTTGGGAGATATAGTTTATTTGTGATAGTTACAAAAAAAATTGAGTCTTTTGGAGGCTTACAAGAAAAATATTAAGTATATGCTTTAGTTAATCCCTCTTCCTAATTTGGGCAATTGATTCAATTTATTATTGAAGATATAATATTTCATGATTTATTTATTCTTCTATTTCTTTTCTAGGTACTCTTAATAATTTGTTACAACTTTTCTTTTAAGTAGATTTATACAAAGCTTTTTTTGATGACTAAAATAAGGTGGCCCAAGGGCAAGAGAAAGTGTTCAAAAAGGGTGATGTATATTATAAGAGGAAAAATTAGGCCTTCAATACATACCTTATGCAAAAATGGAATATTGAAGGAGCTTATCATTAAAATAGATGATGATCTTGACTTCTCTTCTTCATTTGAAGTCTTAGAGGAAGTATTTTTGGTTGTGTGCAAGAGTCTTTAATAATGGTCATGGTGACTGTAGTCAAGTCTAAGGGGACTCATGTAGGAAATATTTTTGTTGTAGTAGATTTCAAAATATGGAAATATCCATATGAGTCTACTAAAAATTTAGAGGCCTACTAGAGCATCCATTATGGGGTGATGATAATATTGTTACTAATATCTCCTCTCCTTATCCCCTATTGAAATTGTAATTTGATTCATGGCCAAGGTTGACATTGTATGATGTATTGTATAGGCATAAGGGCATTTAATTATAAAATATATTAATTAATTATAGTATTTTATTATGTAATCCCTATGGGTTACATTTAACCTTGTTATGGATAAACCCACTTTATAACTTGTAAATAGCCTTAATCCCTCTTGTTATGTCATATGTTAAACTTTATTATGTCATTGGGGTTTTGGAAAATTTCACCTTCCATTCCTAATTTTATTAATTAGAGTGTTATGTGAAATTATCAATGGATATAATTATTATTTATGGTAACTATGAATTCCCACCATATCTCTTTATTTTTTGTCCTTTCTTTTGCTTCCTATATAAGGTTTGAGTGGATGGATTGCTTCTATTTATTTTTGGAAAAATATTAAAAATACCAACACATTCTATGAGTGCTTCATAATTGTTTGATTTGAACTTAGTTCTTGTAAACTAATAACTTCATCTTGCTAGTGGAATACTTCTAGATAAAATTGGTCATTTTCCTTGAATTAGCAAAATTTTATGGGTTTTGGAAGATTCTAATTGACTAATTTCAAGTATTTTGTAACCTTACAAGATTCCAAAGTTCCTAAAGGAGTCACTTGTCACTATATTTTTGGTGAATTCACAAGGTATCAATCTTGATTAGTGAGATATCCAAGGCCTTGCCTTCACCCTTAGACATGGAGTCTTAAAAATTAGGATTCCTACTACAAAATCTATAAAAACACAATTCTCCCTATATTGCTTCTATGTTAGTAGCCCCAATAGCTTCTTCTATTATTCATTCCTTGGTAAGTGAATATCTACAAGATCCTCTACATATCTCACTAATTACTCATATGTCTTTTTCAACAACCCATATTTTTTACCCATTATCTCCTATAATTTGGCAAAAAATAATTCCATTTTATTAACCTATTTTATTGCATATCTAGCTTTTAACTGCGGCCTTTTACTCTTTGATCATAGAATCAATGATGTCATCATTAAGGAGTTTCCTCTAGGGATAAAATATGTGATGCAACCTTATAATTACAATCCCCTAAATTTCTTTCACCATTTCCTACAATATGAATTTTAGAGAGGCTAACATATCTTTTTAGGTTTGCAAGTCTCTCTAGGTGTTAGGGTTCTTCTTCAAATTTTTGACCATGTCCTTTATGTATATCCCTCGTTATTAGTCCTATGATGTAGACATTATAGCTAGAAGTTTGAGCACCTCTTGGTACCTCTCTTTTATATCGAATTGATCTTTGGCTTGTTTTAAGGATTTCATCCACTTGACTAAGGCTACTTTATATGGTGGATGCAAATTCAAAGTACCTTTTGAAACTTTCCACATCAACTTTGATGTTTTATGGAGGAAATTCACCTTTTTGAACTCAAATGATTACCCTAAATTTATCATTGCTTCTATTAATGTGTAATGGATAGGCTTTACATCCATAACAAATTCATCCTTGACCTTTGCTTTTGCATAGAATGAATGCCACTATGGGTGGTTGGTATACCAACATTAGATTTCATATTCATAATCCTAGAAACTTTCCAAAGTACTTTGGGCCAATTATTTAGTTAGTTTTACCTTCTTCTCTTTCCCATACCTATTTTCATGTGTAATAAGGGTATAAAAACCCTTATTACTTGGATTCTTCTTGAATTTCTTATTTGGGTTATAGGAACACATATCCTAAAGTTACTCCAATCCCATGTCCTTGGGCTTCTCCTCTATCACCATGTGGAACCCTCATAGTTTTAATGTGATCTTCATTATCGATTACTTAAATGGGTAGAAGGTGGTTTTATTTTACTCATAAAGTACCTCAGGTCTATAAACTTAAGTTGCATGACATGAGGTTGAAAAAATAATTGTGAATATATGTTAACAACTTGAAATACATGGCTAAAACAATAAATAGTCAGATAAAGTACCTTGATCTCGCTAGGTTATAGTCTTTGTTGGGACATTTCTTTGACCTCAATAATCCCTTTATATCTTCTTATAGTCTAGGGGTTTTCCCTCTCATCTTTTTTATTATGATATTGTAAACTTTATAGAAGTGGTAAGATGTATTCCTTGCTTCTCAACAAGGTATGTTTATGCAATTGAATATTAATAGTAGTTGCCCATCTAGTCGCATATGATCTAGTTGGTGTATAGTTCAACTATATTCCTTCTAATATATTATAATAGATCCAATATAGTCATTTCCACTATCTTTATTTTTATTAGCTTATGCCCCAGGTTTAGGTAGTACACCCTTGAGCATTAGAGTTAGGGTTAATGATTTATTTAGTCTTTAAATAGGAAGAATCAAGTGGTAATTGGAATCATCGTTCAAATTCAAATATTAGTCACATTTTTCATGCATATGATACATGTCCCTCTCCAAGGGGCTATGAGAATTCTCACTCTCTAAGTGGCCAAGGATTTGCATTGATTTAAATATGGTATTTGCTTTTTGCATATTTATTTTTTGGCAATTGGATCTGACTTACTGTTATCATTGGGATTTATTATTTATACATTATTGGATTGCTACTACTATTATTGTATTTATTAAAGTTGTTTTATAACAAGCGGTATTGAATATTCTATATTGAATCCCTATGGTGGTGCAATTTTTTTGTAGAAGGGCACATGAACCATTCCAAAAAATTTGTCAAACAATATTGATCTCTATTTTTTGGTAATTGTTTTGTAAAAAATATTTTAGCACATCTTTAAATGCAATTATCATCTAGAATATTGTGATTTCACTATTATTACTTCTTTTTCCTAAAATTGAATAAAAAATAAGAGTATTGGGTGATGTGAAACCCTTGTGAAATACCTATCCCATTATGGTCATCTCTTAGACATGGTCAAAACAAGGGTTATTTCCAAAAACACTTTTTCATAAGGTAAGCATGCCAAGGACCTTGTGGGAGATCTATCTCTTTATGATCATCTCTTAAAGCTGATTGAAGTAAGAGGTTATTTTCAAACATTCTAGTTATTTTTTAGGACCCCATCCTAATATTATTTTTATTTCTCATACTATTATGTAATGATCCCTTTCCAACGTGGGGACCCCCTTATTATGATATTTCGTAATATTTTGTAATGGTATATGGTAATTGAGATGCCTAGACAAGTGGGGGAAAATAATTGATATTTGGTAGAAGATTCTAGCTCAAGTGGGACTTTGCATGTAAGCCAACTCTTGAGCATTAGGTTAGGGTTGCATGAATTGTATATTTAAAATACAAGGGTCCATAAATGATGTATCTTTTTGCATATTGAATGAAATTATTGAAGGATCTTGCCAAATCGAAGAGACCCATGATTTAATGTTGTGTTTATGATATATTTCATTTTTATGTTTACATTTCATGTTGCAATATACTATTTTTCATGAATTTCTACTTTTATTGCAATATTTATGTGAATGTGCTTATTTTAATTAGAAGGTTCCTAACAAGTGGTATCATACCACTTTCCAAGGCCATGTTCTATTATGATTATGATAATTCTTGCCCAACTATTTTGACTATTAGGTATAAATTTTTCATGTTTTCATTTTTTTGCCTATTTCCTTATTTAAAAACCCTTTTTTCCATTAGTTTATTTAGTTAGGAATCCTATGCTAGGGGTTTTAAAATATCATGGAGGATCTGTTGTTATTGGATAAGCTAGATTAACCATAAAGCATCTAGTAAAGTGAGGGGTAATTAGGCTCCAACATTGAGGCCTCAAATAACACCCATATACAAAATTTAGCTCCCATGTATCTTCAGGTATATCGGGAGACCCCCTAGGATTAGGAGAAATCTTTAGCCCTATTAAGATTTTCAACCATGTATTCTCCTTAGTACATTGGACATAGCACCCAAAAATATCATGTAGTGTGGTTAAGGATATGCATGGAATCCTCCTTGAGTAGTGGCCTAAAATATTAGTCTAAGCACTATCATTCATCACTATAGTATAATAGAGGGCCTATGGGAAATACACACACCTTGGCCTAAAATACCCTATTTTTTTATCCTACATGGAAAAAAAATACAACACAAAAATGAGCATACTGAAGAGACTACACTATCCTAGAATTAATTGAACATTAATAGTTGACAAAACATTGGTGGTGAGAATAACAAACATAACAGGATCTATCAGTAATAATCGGGTAGTTGTTAGTTACAGTCAAGATAGAGTCTGTAATAATCAATAAGAATTACCTGTAACATTTAGGAATCATACAAGATAGGGAATTGGTTAGTAACAAAGTCAATTTCAATATTTTATAGAGACAATGAGCTATAGTGTTAGTGATAGAATAAAGTCTGTAACAGACTGTGTAGAGTCTAGCAAGGGGTTTTCGGACAAAAGTCAAATTTTTGAGTGAACCAAGACTCCAAGAGAAAAACCAACACTTGAAGACAACACTTCCCTTAGTAAAAAAGGCTAGGGTACCAAAATACAATGTTGTTGGATATATCACATTGTAATCATCTTGCCAAGTTGATCATTTTGGTACATAGCCTCCATGCACTTTTTATATGGTGCCAAAAATATCATAGTGGGACCTAGCTCATTATGTTGTTCTCAAGCTGATTATTTTGATATATAACATCCAAACACTTTTTTTGGCTCATTACTAAAAATAGTAACTCCTGGAACAATACTTTTATTTTTAATAAGTTAGTGGAAGTGGTTCAAATTGTACCTTAATGACTGGAGTAACTAGAGGACACCAAAAGGAGATAGATAAAAACACCCTTCTAGATCAAATACATGCCACAATGTTTAATATTACCAATAACTTTAAATAGGTGAGGGACAAAGTATCACTTTTGAAAGGTGAACATATGAAATCCAAAGTTGTATTTGAAGAAAAATTCCTAAAGGCTGAGGAAAAGTTTAGGGAAGGTCCAAAGGTGTTTAAGCATCTTAGCATTAACAAACGAGGTGGCAATGCAAATAATAAAGAGAAATGAATCCATAAGGAGAAGGAAGGCTATCATTCTCTTTTTGACATAGATAATCCATTTAATATGCCTAAAATAGAGTTTTCTAAGTTCAACGGAAAGGACGTTGATGGGTGGTTATGTTGAGCTCATCAATTCTTCAAACTTCATAATATTAAACATCTCCTTACAATAGTATCAATGGTTACAAAACACAACTCCTGACCCTTTTTGGGAATATTGTGAGTCACAATTACTCACTCGATCTAGCCCTAGTTAGTATGAGAACCTTATAGGAGTATTAAACAAATTGAAATAAACATCTAAGATTTGTGACTATCAAACCATTTGAAATATTGGCTAATAGGACCAAGGGGTTGAATGAATGAATTTCAGTGGCTTGAAAGATGATATCAATTCTAAGGTTAAAATGTTCAAACAATAGCCTATTATGCAAGCCATGGGATTGGTAATATTGGTAGAAGAATTTTTTTTGGCTCGAAGAAGATCACCTAAATTCCCATAGGTCAAATCCCCATTTACTTCCAAGTTCACACCAAATTTTGGTAATAAATCTATCCCATACAAGCATTTGACTATGGAAGAGATGGATACCCATTGAAAACAAGGTTTATGTTACAATTATAATGATAAATATTCACCAAGGCATAAATGCATCCAAAAGAAGTTATTTTTGTTGGATGTAGAGGAGTTAGTAAGTCATGAACCATTTGATGATGATATAGATCCATCAAAGAAATCACTTAAGAATGAGGGTGAAACCCAAGAAGAACTGCAACCAAAACAATTTGTCCATGCTCTTGCAGGAATTTCTACCCCTTGGAAGATGAAGGTGCTAGGAGTTTTCAAAGTACATCATCTTACAATTCTCATTGATTCAGGAATTACACATAAATTTATTGATCCCCAAGTCATCAAGTAAGCAAATTGTTACATACATGCTCGCAAGTTCTTTGAGGTTATGGTGGTAAATGGTGGAACATTGCCTTCTAAATGTAAATGTCATAATGTTAATTTGAATATAGGGTATTATAAACTCAAAATTGATATGTTTGCTCTTCAATAGGGAGTATGTGATGTTGTGCTAAAATCTTAATTGCTAGATACCTTGAGAACAACAGCTTAGAACTTTGTAGAGTTATGGATATAATTTTCATAGAATGGTAGGTCCTACACTCTCTATGGTTTTCCAATAGGATCTCTAGAGATTATTAGTTCAAGCTATATGAAGAAGATATTAAATAAATCTTCCCATGGGGTGGTACTCATATATTTGCACTTCAACCACACACTTAAACTGAAGACAAGCACCCAAAATATTTGTAACTCATTCTAACTAAGCATGATGCAGTTTTTTTGAAATCAACTGAATAACCTCTATGTCATTCCTATGATCATGCAATACCATTGGTACCCAGTAGTGTACCACCTAACATTAGACCTTATCGGTACCCCTATGCAATTAATTCAAAATAAAGAAATTGGTACAATAATTTTTACAGGCAAGAGTAATTTGGCCTAGTAATAGTCCTTACTCTTCTCTAGTCCTATTAGTTTGAAAGAAATATGGGTCATGGTGATTGTGTATATATTTTTGTGAGATCAATAATCTCACCATTAAGGATACATTTTTTATTCCAATAGTCAAAGAATTATTGGATGAGTTGCATGGTGCTATGTTTTTCTCCAATTTAGATATTTTCTTAGGTTATCATCAGGTAAGGCTCAAGGAGGAGGATATTCCCAAAACAACATTTTGATTGCATGATGGCTATTATGGATTTTTGGTTATGCCATTTGTCTTAATGAATGCACCCTCCATATTTTAGAGTCTCGTGAATAACATCTTCTACTAATTCCTTCACAAATTCATTTTAATTTTCTTTGATGATATTTTAAATTTATAGTTGCTTTTGGGAGGAGCACCTCATACATTTGGATCAGACTCTACAACTTTTGTCTTAGAATCAAATTTATGCTAAGAGGTCTAAGTGTTATTTTGGGTTGATAGAAGTGGAGTATTTGAGATACATTATCACCAAATATGGAGTTAAATTTGACCCTAATAAGATTTAAGCTATTAAATATTGGTTGAAGTCCCACACTCTCAGGGGACTTCGAGGATTTTTGGGACTCACAAGGTATTACTACAAATTTATCAAAAAATATGGAAAAATTGATGCTCCTTTAACCACCAATTTGAAAAATAATTCTTTTACTTGGTCATGCCTAGCAAAGAAGGATTTATTTGACTTAAATCATGCTATGACAACTACTCTAGTGTTAGCCATATTTGGTTTTTAAAAATATTTTATAATTGAAAGTGATGCTTTAGGAAAGAGCGTAGGAGTCGTATTGATGCAAGAAGGAAGACCATTGACCTTCACCATTAAAGCACTTTTAGGTCAATTTTTGGGTAAATATACTTATGCAAAGGAGTCTCACTATTTTGCATGTAGTTAATCACTAGTGACCCTATCTCATTGGGTATCATTTTTCCATCAAAATAATTCACCAAAGTATCAAATACTTCCTAGAGCAACGAGTCACCACACTTGAAAAACAAAAGTGGGTCTCTAAATTAATGGGCTATGACTATGAGATTACATATAAAAATGAAATGACAACATTATAGTTTATGCACTCTCTTAATAATTTAAGGATTAGAGTGTATTAAATGCTATCTATTTGCCCATACCTCATTATATCATTTCTCTCAAAGAGGACATGATCAAGGATACAAGATTGTAAACTTTGACCACCACACTTCAAATATAATCTAACTCATACCCAGATACACTTGGGATGGATAATATTTGAGATACCTCGACCACCTTGTTCTTACACAAAATTCTCAATTGTGGGAACTCATCTTGAGGGAAATGCATGCCTCACCAACCATAGGATAGTCTAGGTTCCTAAAAACTTATGAAAGGATTAAGCATAATTTCTTCTATAAAGGAATGAAGAAGGATATTCAAAATTTTATGGCTGAATGTGACATGTGCCAATGAATGAAGGGAGAAATGATGAATTCCACTCAAACTCTTCAACCCGTGCCCATTCCAAAACATGTATGAACAAATATTTCCATGGATTTTATTGAAGGGTTACCTAAGTTTGGAGGAAAATTAGTTATTTTTGTGGTAGTGGATTATCTCATAAAGTATGCTCATTTTTGTTCCTTTTTCCATTTCTACACAACCTCAGTCATAGCCCAAATCTTTCTAAACTCCATTTATTACCTTCATGGAATGCCAACATCTATTGTGTCCAATAGAGATCCTACCTTCACTAGTCATTTTGGAAAGAATTATTTAAGTTGTATGGAACTTAGCTTAGAAAATTTTTAATCTATCATCCATAAACATATGGTCGAATAGAGATTGTTTTGCAGATCTACCTTTGTTGGTTTGCCTCTTAACATCCTATATAGTGGGAAAAGTGGTTTCCCTTGATTGAATGGTGGTATAATACTTCATATCACATTGTAACAAAGGTTACCCCTTTTTAAGTAGTTTATAATTGTCCTCCATAAACACCCTCATCCTACACTCTAGGAAACTCCAAGGTTCACGTTGTTGATACTACAATCAACCAGCATATTGCAATCCTCAGTCATCTAAATATGAATCTAGAATTGACCCAAAACATATATGCCAATAAGATAATCAACACCATTATGAGCATATATTTGAAGTAGGAGATATGGGTTTTCTCTACCTATAACCATATAAATAATCCCAACTCTAGCTCTATAGATGCCAAAACTAGCTACCAAATACTATGGACCCTACCAGGTCTTAAAGCAGATTGGTGCAACGACATACAAATTGGCCCTCCTAGCTATGTTAAAACTCCATCCTATCTTTCATATCTCCTCTTTCAAGAAGTTCATGGGTAATAGGTATAGGTTCAATCTAATTGTCCAGAACTAGATGAAGAGGGTTCCATCTTGGTCAAGATTGAACAACTTTTGGACCATCAATCATGCACTCTTTTGAATTGTGTTATCACCAAGGTTCCTATTTATTGGCATGGACTAAAACTATGCCACTTGGGAGTCTCTCCAGTAGGTATAATACTAGTTTCCTCATCTCCATATTTGAGGATAAATATTTTTGAAGGGGAAGGACATGTTAGGACCCCATCATAATATTATTTTTTAATTATCATATTATTATGCAATGGCCCCTTTCCAATGTGGGGACCCCATGATAATGATATTTTGTAATGGTATGTGGTAATTGAGGTTCCTAGACAAGTGGGACTATTTCATGTAATTGTTATCAAGAATGCAATTGATGTTTGGTAGAATATTCTAGCTCAAGTGGCACTTTGCATCTAATCCAACTCTTGAGAATTATGTTAGAGTTGCATGAAGTGTATATTTAAAAGACAAGGGTCCATAAATGAATGTATATTTTTGCATATTGAATGAAAGTATTGAAGGGGGTTTTCCCCTTGAATAATCCTATGATTTTATGTTGTGTTTGTGAGATTATTACATTTCTACATTTACATTTTGTAATGCAATATCTTGTTTTTCATAAATTTTATCTTCTATTGCAATATTTATGTGATTGTGCTTTTTTAAATAAAAGTTTCCTAACAATATTTTTTTCATTTTTGCAATTTCCACTAGTGTATGAGTGAACCTACTACACTACTGGTTGGTCACAAGTCAATGGTTGATTATAATTATTCACTCAGAGGATGTTTTTATGAGTAGAAAGAAGTACCAACCTAGAAATCCTAGTAAGAATCACAACACTTCCCCAAATAATAATAATTTTGACCACAATATTCTTTATTCCTTAAATTGTTGGACATTTTGAGTCCCTAAGTCAAAGTTGTCATTGATATTAAGATGCCAGTGAGAGTTCTTCTTCAGTTTAAGTGCAAATTTTAACGAAATTTTATAATGGGTTAAAATATTTTATTTTACACCCAAAAATATTGGGTCAGAAAGAGGTTTTTATTTCTCCATCAAAGCAATTCATCCGAAGCATTGGAAGGTTAAAAATATTATAATTGATATTATAATATTTACGAAAGTGGTAAAAATATAATTAAATATTATAATTTTTAATTATAATATAATTAGATTTTAAAGGATAAAGTTCACTTGATTAAAATCCTAAGGTTGGGTTTTAGAAAATTAAAATATATTCGAGCGCAAAGTTTTTAGAGATTAAAAACCCAAAGGTTGGGTTTTACTAAGGCTTTCAAAGCCTTAGAGCATCGACGTGATGCATTCAAATCAAAGCACTGACATCCTAGACAAAGGAGGAGGGCAATATAAATATATTCCCAAAGTTGTAAATTAATTATCCTTGCTCAAATGAAATTTGTGTGGCATATACGAAAACAAGCTCGTGTGGTTTAAAAATTTTGGCAAAGGAAGCAGAGGATAACACGGAGAGATACCACCCCCCAATTTGCATTGGGTAGTGTGGCCTAGTGGAAGCTTGGAGAGCATGAAGGCATTGAGAGCATGGAGGTCATGCGTTTGATTCTCGCGAAGTGGTTTTTTTGTCGCAGTGTTGTGGAAGCGCCCAAGGAGTACATTTTTATTAAACATAGGCAAGAAGAAGCACAAAGAGGAAGAACGTGGTGCTTCCCTATTTGCAAATTAGCATGTAGCTCATGTGGTAACCTTAGCCATGGCTAAGGCGCTGGTGATGAGGACAAGTCATGGGGTCGAAACCCCTTGAGGCATGTACGATTTTTTAATCAAAATTTTATGATTTATGCCCTAATGTTGGAGTGATAAGGTTGTTCTAAATTTTATTAATTTTTAATAAACTTTATTAAATAAAGGTTGTGGTGATTGATTTTTGAAGGTGAAGTGTTGATGATTATTTGAGTTCTATAATTTGGAAATTGTTTTTTTGAGAGTTTTTTTTTAGTTTCTGTGTGGACCTATCGAGTAGATTTGAGCAGGTTCGAAGTGGACTTGTTGAGCAGAGTTGTGCAGGTTCTGAGTGGACTTGTTGAGTAGAGTTGTGCAGGTTTTGAGCTGACCTATTGAGTAGAGTTGTGTAAGTTCTATGTGGACCTATTGAGTAGATTTGAGCAGGTTTTTTGTGCACTTATTGAGCAGATTTGGGTAGGTTCTGAGTGGACCTGTTGAGCAAATTTGAGTAGGTTTTGAGTGGACCTATTGAGAATATTTATGCTAGATCGACTGGACTGTGTTTAGTGTATATTTGAGATCAAATTTTGGTGCATATTTGAGGATAGGTTTGTGCCAGACTAGAGATAGATATTAAGCAAAGTTGTGCTAGACTGAATTAACTGTGTTTAGTGCAAGAGATTGAGTAGAGTTGTGCTAGACTAAATGAACTATGTTTAGTGCAAGAGATTGAGCAGAGTTGTGCTAGACCAAATTAATTATGTTTAGTGTAAGATATCTAATAGAGTTGTGCTAGACCGAATGAACTGTGTTTAGTGAAAGAGTTGAGAATAACTGTGCTAGACCGACTGGACTATGTTTAGTACAAAATTGAGACAGAGCTTTGGATATTATAGAGTAGAGAGGATAGAGTCTCCAGTGGATAGATATCTATTAGCCAGGACATTTAGGATAGGTCCTCTAGGTGAGTACAAAAGTCTTCAAGTGGATAGAGATCCACAGTCAGTGTAGTGGAGGCAGTTTCTTCTAGAGAATCACCAGCCAGAGTAGAGGAGTTCTCCTGTGGATAGAGATTCACAAACTAGATTTAGGGGATCAGCGTCTCTTTTGGACAGAGGTCCATAAACATTGTAATTGGGAAGGATTCCCAAAATATTATTTGAGAAATATTTAGAAGAAATATTTACTTCGTGGAGGTAGCCATATTTGGGTGAACCACGTTAAAATTGGTGTCTCTATTGTGTGTGATGATTTTTGCATTGCTTTGGTTATTGTTATTGATATTGCCATTGATTATATTGATTAATACTATTTGGGAAAGAAAAGTAAAAAGTGGTCTTATATTGTTCACCCCCCTCTCAGTATAATCTTGTGTTCTTCATAAATTTCATGGCTTCATTTACTTCCAACACCTCTAGTCGTTTATCTTCTCTTCCCAATAACCCTCCCTTATCACTCCTCCCACTACCCTTGAAATTGGTAATCCTCTCCATAGTACTATTAAAATTGATTTACATACCTATGTTAAGAATCAATAATCGATAATTACTTCCATTACCAAGTACTTGGATAAATCCAAAGAGTCCTATAAATATCTATTATTATGCCTTCTCTTATCTATGGTTTAGACTAAACTATTGGGAGATATCCTTTGATCACTCATTAGACACCAAATTCAAGGGACAATACAATTCTTTCACAACCACCATCTTGTCATAGTCCTCTAAATTCCTATGGAAGACACTCAACACCTTATGCTACCTAAGGCTCTCCTCAAATATTTTCTTTGAATTTGGTTTCCTCAATAGGAGATGCTTCTAATTCTTTCATAAAAATCATGAAGTTTTTGTTCCATGTATCATCATGCCCACCTTTTAGGGTGTCAATCCATGAGGTTGATTGGCTAAGATGGATAGTATTATTTGCATATATAATGTTCCTAAAGTAGGTTGTATCACATTAGTGGCTACTAGATTAGGAACCCAAGTACATAAATGGTTGTTGTGGAAAATTTACTAACAAGGGGGTCCTCTTTTGTGGCTTGATTTCAAGAATGATTTCTTCAAATATTTAACAAAGGATATTCTAAATTTTATGTGGTATGTCTAATACAAATAAATCAAATAGGAACAATAGAGGGGTATTGCTCCAAGTTCATAATTATTCTCATTTACACCTACCAATTGAGTCTAGTGATGGAATTATTAGCCTTTTTACATGATCTTAAGGATAAAATTTTATGGGAAGTTGATATGCTCAACCCCCATACTCTTAGTGATGCTCAACATATAGCTTTAGCAAAATAATAATATATCAAATATTCTAGTCCCAAACACAGATGTCACTTTAACTCTCATTGTCCTTAACACAATAATAATTTTTTTGAGGTATTCTTATATTTCAAATTTTATTCTCACCATCCCTAAGATTAGGTCTATTAAGAATGTTATAGCTTTCAAGTGGAAGGTGAAGATATAGTAGTATATGAAGATGAAGATTCATTTTAGTAGAAGAAACTAACATAAGTAGATGAGGTGGAAAATGAAGATGATAGCATTGATATATTTTATCATTCACTTATGGGGACCCAAGCTCACCATATTATCAAGGTATGAGGATTTATTAAATGAAATTACATCAATGTGTTGATTGATTCAGGCAACACACATAACTTTATAGATACTAAGACAACATAGTATTTGGTCTTGTATATCAATTCTTGAAATCAATATAAATTTTAAGTCTTAATTACAAATGGGGGTACCACTTAGTATGTGGGTCCAATGACTAAAGTTAATATCTAAATGATGGACTATACCTGGTTAAGAAATATTTTTAGCATTAACCTAGGTAGTGCAAATATCATCTTGGAAGCACCATGGCTATATCAACTCAATGATGTTAGTATCAATCTATAAAGATTATCTATCAAGAGGATAAATACTAAAGAGTCATTTGTCTCCAAGGATTCCAACCACCTCCTTCAAAAGTGGCTAGTTCATGTAGTAAGGAAAATTTATTATATAAAAATTGTCATGGATTCTTCTTCCAAGTCAATTGCATGGAGGTTCAGTCTTTAGAGCTACTACTTCTAACTATTCCTTTGTATTTAGATAATATTATGGATTGCTACAAGGATATATTTAGTGATCCCATGGGTCTTCCTCCTAAGCACACACATGATCATTCCATCCACCTTATTCCAGTAAGCCAACCTCCTAATGAGTCCTTATCACTATATCTAGCCCTAAAAGTCTAAAATTGAGAAGTTAGTCTAGGAAATGTTGGTGCAAGGAATCATCCATCCATGTATTAGTCCATAATCCTTTCCATTGGTGATGGTATAATATAATGATAATTTATGGTGCATATGTCCTAATTTTTGTCTTCTCAACAAGATCACTATCAAAGATAAGTTTCCTATCCTTGTTATAGATTATTTGTTGGAGAAATTACATGATGCTAGATAATTTACAAAACTAGACTAGAATTTTAGGTTTCATCAAGTTATGGTTAGAGAAGAGGATATCCCTAAGACTACTTTTTCATACATATTAGGATTTTTATAAATTTCTAGTTATACCTTTTGGTCTCACTAATGCTCCTTCCACTATCTAAAGTATCATAAACTCTATCCTTCATCTTTAAATTCACAAGTTTATCCTTGTTTTCTTTGATGATTTCTTAATTTATACCAAGTCCTTAGAGGATCATCTAGTTCAAGTAGAAAATATTTTTCACCTATTTTAAAGAGCATTGTTTTTTGTCAAAGGGTCCAGATGTTCCTTTGGGATCTGATAAGTAGAATAATTGGTATATATAGTAACTCAGTAAGGAGTCATGATATATCCTAACAAGATAAAATTTATGTAAGATTGGCCCTTACCCAAATCCCTTAAATATATCCATAGATTTATTAGGACTCACAAGATACTATACAAAATTTATCCACAACTATGGCAAGATTGTTACATCTCACTACTCTCACTAATAAGGATGCCTTTGTTTGGTCTAAAACCACTTTTCAATCATTTTAAGCCCTTAATGAGGCTATGCATACCACTTATATTTTGGATACTCTTGAATTTAGAAAATATTTTGTCATTAAGAGATTATTTCAATAGGTAATAGAGTTGTTTTAATGTATGATGATACACATTAGCCTTTGAAAGTAGGGACTTTTGAGTAAGAATCTAGGATGATCCACTTATGAGAAGGAATATTAATTATTCTACATGGCATATAAATGGAGGCCTTGTTTTTTGGGGATTTACTTCATCATCAAGACTAACCATAGCAGCCTTAATCATTTCTTAGAGCAATGTCTTCTATGTCCTAAATAGAATAAATGGATGACCAAGATCTTAGGGTATGGTTTTATCATTTAATAAAAGAAAGGAAAGAAAAATGTGGTGGCTAATGCTTTGTATCACAAATGTAAGAATGTTGTTGCTATCAATTTCATATCTAATCCTCTTCCACAGTGGCTTTCTCAAATTTGGGAGGATTAGATTTCTAGCTCAGACACTACTCGATTCATTCAAAAATGGAGGATGGATTATAATTGTATTCTTGTTTCTCATAATTTTATGAATTTATCCATAAAAGGGATTGCATTTATCTTACTTAGTCATATCTATTAAGACAAGTGTTCTCCAAGAAATTCATGCATATTCTTTTGTAGGACATTTGAGATTCTTGAAAATATATTAGCGGGTGAAGCAATATTTACCTAGAAATATTAAAAGCAAATGTTAATACTTCTAAGGCTGATTGTGAGGTGTGTCATCATAACAAGGGGAAATACTTAAATATCCTATATTGTTTCCACATTTGCCTATCCATGACCACCAATGGAAGCACATATCCGTGGATTTTACTAAGAGCCTTCTAAATTTAAGGGAAAAATAATGATCTTTGTGGTAATACATCACTTTTCTAACTATGCGCATTATTTTGTATTATACCATACCTATTCAGCAAGTAAGGTGACTAAGGTATTTCTTGATTTTTTTTAAATTGTATGGTATGCTCAAGTCCATTATGAGTGATTGTGACCCTGTCTTCACTATTAACTTTTGAAAATAATTATTTTATCTTAATGGTATTAATTTGAGTATGTTATCTTATTATCACCCTTAGTGTTATGGCTAGATAGCTATTATTAACCAATGTTTAGGTACTTACTTCTATTGTGTTGCTCAAGACAAGTAGTATCACTTGGTTCATTGGCACTCATTAGCTGAATGGTGGTACAATACTTCTTATCATTCATCCCTCAAGATATTTCCATTTGAAGCATTGTATGGTCAAAAATCTCCATCAGTGGAAAATTATACTTTAAGATCCTCTAATATTTCCTAGGTAGAATATTTGTTAAACAATTTTAGCTTGTGCTTTAGCTTCTTAGAGATAATTTTTCCCACATATAGAACTATATGAAGCAGCAATATGATTCACATCATTTTGAATGACAATTTATCATACGCAATATGGTATTTTTGCACTTGAAACCCTATCAAAAAAATTTCTTAAATACCAAATCTAGTTAGAAGTTGACTCCTTGATTTTATGGTCTCCACAAGGAGGTTTATCATATTAGAGAATTTGTATATTAGTTGGAACTTCCACCAACTTCTTACATCCATTCTATATTTCATGTATCTTGTCTCAAATAGGCTATTGGATAAAAGGTATAATCCTAGATGGAGCTTCTAGTACTCAATAAAGAAGGTAAAATTACTCTCTATACAAAAGCATCATTATAGTCTAGAGTTTTTCATCTTTGGTCTCAAAAAATTCAAGAGTTCCTCATTAAGTGATGAGACCTAGAAGAAGATGCTACATGGGAGACTGAGAGTATTTTCCAATATTTTCTAGCTTAGAAAAAATATTTTTAAGGGGAGATCCATGTAATAACTCTAATATATCCATGTAATCTATATTTTTTTTATTAGCTCAAGCCCTAGGTTTATATAGTCATATTTTAAACATTAGAGGTAGGGTTAATGATTGATTTAGTTTATAAATAAGAAAAGTTAGATGGTAGTTGGAATTATTTTTCATATTCAAATATTCGTTACTTATGTTGCACATGTGAAACTTTTTCCTCTATAAGTGGCTATGAGACTTTTCCCTCTCTAAGGGGCTAAGGAATTGTATTTATTTTAATATGGAATTTTAATGTTTACATATTTGATTTTCAGTCAATTGGATCTAATTTATTGTTTTTATTGATAAGATGGATGAAAGGCTACCATTATCAAAGAAGATAGTAGTCCAATAATATCCTATCCTTAGGATTTTATGTGTTGTGGTTTGCATAGAATAATACCCCCTCATCATGATTTTTTGTAATTAGGGATTCTATTCTCTCTAATTCGACATATCTCAGTAAGACATCATTGTATTTTTTCTAAACAATATCTTATATATCCATGTATAGTGCATTTCCTTATGCTTGAATTGAGCCCTTTATTTAGGTGTAAATCCTTGTAGGACCTATCAATTTATTATATATTTGTTGGTATCTCTCATCCATCTTGTCTAACAATTGGGATTGACTTCTTGCATTAGGTAACTTGATATTTTGAAGCAAAAATTTTAAGGGTTTTATCTAGAACCCTACATCTAATGATCTTTTTGGGGTTAATTTCTATATTTTATTCATAAATTTTGTTTATTTGTTAGATTATATTATATTATTGGGTACATATCCATGTACCACCTTTGGTACATTTATAGAGCAGAAATTTACTTTAGAGTAAAGTTAAGTAGTTACTTCAGCATGCAATAAATGCACAAGTGTTAAAATATGTAATGATATAAATGTGCATGTAGTCCACATGTACATCAGTCATATAATAGAGTCAAAGGTAGAGTGAGAGCCGAAGAAATTATCTTCATATATATAGTCCTTATAGTGAGTGAATTAGAGGGGAGATAATATAGAAAGTGCATAGTATAGATTGGTAGATGAGTACAAAGTAGTTATTTTAAAAAACAATTTGTGGAGTGTTCATGTCCTACATTATACTGCATTGAACTATTTTCATGAGCTTTCATTAATGGAATATTTATGAGTTATTGTAGAAGTTTATCTCTTTATTTTACTACATATTATAGTGCCATTATCAAATATATATCATAGATTGCTTATCTTACATCTTGTGGTTGCATTTTCTATATCATATACTCATAAAGAGCTAACATTATCCACCAGACTCTCTTTTCACTTAGTTCACAATGAAGCACTATGGATTAGACATTGAGATGGACTATGAATATGGTGGTCTTGTTTTGGGATAGGTAGCATCTAAATTTATTTAGGGATTTCATAAGATTAAACACCTATTTTTAATGGTATACCTCTTTTCATAGTTGTGAGGACCTATCCTATGAATAATATGGGGTGTTCCTCATACTTATAATTTTTGGGGGTCAATACTACAGTAATGTTATCATTTATATTGAATGCATATACCCTTAAGTCCTTGGAGAAATCAAGGTTGACTAGGATTAGGGGCCCAATGATGGTATCCTTTATGTCTTGGAAGACCCATTTTTCTTCGTCATTCTATGTAGGATTACATCTATTTTTGACATCTTGGTAATTGGTCTAACTAGTTGTACAAAATTGGTTATAAAATTAGTGATGAATTGGATTTGATCTAGGAAGGATAGGATCCCTTTGATGGATATAAGTAGGGGAAGCTCTTGGAGTTTTTATCCTATGGATATTTATAGCTAGGTCATCCTTTGATACCATATATCCTAATAATTTGTCTTCCTAGACTACAAAAATAAAATTTTAAGGGTTGAGTGAGATACCATATTACCTACATCTTTCGAAGATGGATCTAGATTTTTAATATGCTTGTTACTTTATTTTGGAAAGATAATTAAATCATCAAGATATATGAGAATGATCTCACTAACTAGTCCTACAAATATAATGTCCATGGCTCATTCAAATATGGATCTTGCATTTGGAATCCTACATGGCATTGTTTAGTAGGCAAAGGTTCCTCGTTTAGTGGTAACATTGTTTTATGTTGGCCATCATCCATGACCCTAATTTTACCTTGAAAAACCATCTATAAATGACAACATCTATGACACTCACTTTTTATAAAATATAGTCTATAGAAAATAGGGGATATTAGTCTTTCAATGATGCCCTATTAAGGTTTTTGAAGTTAACACACAACATAATATTATCATTATTCTTTTGAATCAATACTAGGTTGGCTACCTAGGTGAAGTGCTTAATTAGAAGGGTGACTTAGACATGCATGAATTTTAAAATATCCTTCTTCATAATTGTCTCAATGGGATTAACAAACCCTTATTTTTTCCTAAAATAATTTGCACTAAACTCTAATTCAATGGTATGCTTTATGATATTTATGTCATAAACCTTTAATTATTCATAGTACTAAGCAATGTTGTCTTTTTATTTGCTATCAAGTTTCTTGAACAAAGGGATTTCCTCCTTGGTGTACTCTTCACCCAACAATAGGTTATTTCCTTTAGCAATATTGACAAGGTGGTAGGAAGAGGATTTCACTTTGGTACTAGATTTATTTTCACTATTTAGATTGATTAACCCCTTTGAAAATTGGTTTGTTATTAACAGAATCATACCATCTTTTATGTCATACCTATATTTATTTTTATCATCATGTTGATATTATTTGATGAGGAACTTAATGATATACTCATTGTTGTCAAATACATGCCAATGATCAAAATTATTAGGGACAAATAGCCTAGATACCACCCTCTAAATATTTTAGTTTATCGTATTTATTAACAATGTAGTTAAATTTTGTTCCGATTGATGCTAGCTTATTTAATTTGGTGTTTAACTCTATGGAAATTGCCTTGATCTCATAAGTATTTAATCCCTCTAATAAATCCCATAATTGATGCTTGTATGAACTTAGGTGTTTTTTTCTCAGTTGTGCATTGAGAAATAACCTATTTATGACCATCTCAATGTCACCAAATATCTTTAGATTTTTTGTTCCCTGTATTATTAGTCTCCCTTAGACTAGTGCATAATGCTTTGTATTCAACCACATTATTAGTGTAATTGAATAATAGAATATATACAAAATTAGTCTACATTCCTTATGGTTCGATGAACTGAATATCTATGCCTACCTAAGTTCTAGTTCTTGCACCATAAAAGTGCATTATTCATGATTTTTATGACCCTAATACCTATTGGCTAGTTAGAAAAATGATGTTAGATGGTTATTTTGATATCATGTAGTTACTTACCTTAGTTTCCTCAAAAATTGACTTTGGGTCTTTGTCATCCTAAAGCACATAAATAATCATGTTTATCTCATACATGTGATTGATTTTATCCAAACATTTCATCATCCATTAATTCTAGCAATTCATGTCAATTTACAATGCCATCTTCATCCAACTTGTGTAGAAAGTAATTACATGGAGACTCATTCTCAATTCATATTATTTTTCCATATTGAGGTACCTTCATGTAGGTGTATGCCATTTCCAAATATGCATTCCCTAATAGCTCCTACATCCATTCCCTTCATATAAAAATATCCAAATATGAGGGAAGATCAACTACTATTACCTCCTAGACTACTACCAACATTGTATGCTTTACTATGGTCATTATTAAATCATTCATAATACCTGCAACATTCACCCTAGTGTCTCCCATATAAATTGGATACCTTGTTTGGGTATAGGGCAATCCCATTTCTTTGTATATAGATTTTGACATCACTGTTATAGGTACTCTCAAATTGACTATGCAACTTTTAACAAATTATTTTTAATATTTAGAGTCACATGGAAAGGTGGTGGATTTAGATTTTTTTAATATATTCAACATATCTTTCACATTGACTTGAACGTTAAACAAACCTTCTACTATCAAGTTTTATTGTTTGGTTGGATAAGGTTGAAGGCTTTAGTTTCCTATTTTTGACATATCTCCTTCATGTTCTTTGAAATCTTCTTGGAGTAGGTCCCTATGGCCAATAAGGGATAGGAATTCCAAAATGATAACCTTGATAATATTCTTCTTTTTTTCCCCTATAATGTTGAACCAAAATTCAATAGAGCTACTCTCACTATGTTTTATATTATTTTTTGTATTTACTTGTAGCCATCATGCATCCCTCACAAGTGAGAGATGGGTATTGGAGGTGTTAATAAACATCCTTGTATATCTTATCCCTTTAATTCTTTTTCATCCTTTATTTGGACTTATCTACTTCCTCTAGACTTATCCTAAGTATTTGATTCCCTTCCCTTATTTGTTTGCTTATCCTTACTATTCCAAGCACATGTTTGGGGCATGTTAGTTGATTTTTTTCTATCATTTTTACTCTATATTTCCTATTGGGTATTCATTACCAACCCCTATATTTTAAGTGTAGTGGAGACCTTCCCACCCTAATTATTATGGTTCCCTTATACACATCATCCTCTTCTTATGTTGACACTTACTTTTTTGATGCCTTTATTTTACCTTTAGTTTCAATTCCCTATTAATTTACATATATGGCATTATCTTCAAACGTGGAATCCTCATCTACTTCAACTAAACTAAAATTAGAAAAAATCCAAATCCATCGTTAGGATTTGATAAGGCAGGGACTAGTTATTGTGCTTGAACTTGATATATTGGTTGATTTAGAACATGTTATTAGTATGCGGGTTGTTTCATCCCTGGTGGCATTTGATCCAAGGTATTGGCTTATTGAACTTGACATTGTTGATCATGTTTATTTGTTTGCAACTATCTACTGGCTATCATATAGTTCATAGGATCATAACTTGCATTACATGGTAAACATCATTATGTGTTAGTTTTTGAATTGATGTTTACCATATTATTTTGAATAGAGTTTACACCCTAATTAGCACCTTATCATTATACTTGGTATTTAGTAAAATAAGGGTTTTTCTTGGGCTTCCATTTTTGCTACTTTTTACATTCACTATTTTTCTCCCATTGTCTCTTTTTAGTATCATTTTGATTCTTAAGGTATTTACCACATTCAACATATATTTTATTTCAACCTTGTATTATTGATCCATAAAGGCTTTACTATCACTATTGGTTTGTGATGTAGCAAGTAGGGTTGGTAGTTGTGGCTGGAAGGCAATGGTCAATGGTTAGTTTTGTCTTGGATGTTATATATGGATAAGGGGTTGAATTGGCATATTATTATATGTTTGGAATGGGTGACATGGAAGGCATAGATCTAGGGTTTGTATATTTTTGGTGACATGGCAAGCATAGTCTATAATTGGGGTAGACAATAACTTCCCTACCCTAATTAAAACATCTTTTGCATGGGCTACTTCTTCAAAATTTATAGCTAAAGTGATATGGTTAGAATTATAAACCATCAATGATAATTTATTCTACAAGTTTTTCATGTAATATGGCAATATTTGTTCTTCATTTTACCTACCATTTGGTAGAATTAAATTCAAGGTCCTAAAAATTTTAGCATACTATATTTCTAATGAGACATATGCTGGTATATTGTTATACCTGCATCCTGTTGAGATGCGCCCATTTCGGGCTAATCCAGGAATGCTGTTTATGCCTACTGTATTATTTAAACTCCCCTGCAATAATTCAAACTAGTTCGCATTCTTACATGGCATCAGAGCCAGTGGCGTGAAGGGAGAGGCTGGAGGCGGAGGAAGTTATCTGAAAAAAAATTTGGATGTGCGTTATCTTCTGAACGCAATTTTTTTTCCAGCAGTGCGATTTAAAAAAAAAAAAAAAAAAAATTTATGTCGCGTGCTGTGGGAGAAAAAAAAAAAAAAAAGAGTGCAGGACGCAGTGTAGGCATCCCTGCAGGACGTCGCGTGCGCCCCACACCTCCCTGTCCGCGGACGGACGCTGCAGCGGACGTGTAGGAGGGAAGCATTGCGGACGCAGACGTCCGCTGCCCCCCGGACGCGCAGTCCGCAGTGTAGGAGGGAAGCATTGCGGACGCAGACGTCCACTCGCCCCCCCCTCCTAGTCTGCAGAGGAGGGAAGCACTGCGGCTCCCCCCCCCGTTGGAGGCTGCGCGACGCGTAATCCATGCGCGCGCTCCCCAACGCCCCCCCCCCGTTGGAGGCTGCGTGATGCGCAATTCATGCGCGCGCTCCCCAACGCCCCCGGCCCCCTCTCCCCCTGGTTGGAGGAAGTGAAAGCGGATGCAGGAGCGTCCCCCCCCGCTGATGCACAGGCGTAGCGCAAAATGCGCGCGTCGCACCCCCCCCCGAGCGGGAGCACAGCGAGCCGCGAGGAGGAGAACGTGAGAGAACGCACTGAGGAAGCTGCAGCGACGAGGCCACGATTTGCAGAGGAGTCTGCAGGCAGCAGGCTGAGGTCCTCAAATACGAGGGGGCCCTTTCTCCTCCCAGATCAGCCCATGGGCTCACTGGCAAGTGAGCTGCGTGGTGGGTTCCGGAACCCCAGCAGTCGGGGGTTCAAATCCCGCCGACTCCCCCCTTGCAAAGGTAAAAATTTTTTTCAAAGTTTTTTTAATTATTATTTTTTTAGTTAAAATTTTTAATTTTAATTTATTTTTTATAGTTTTTAAAACTTTATAAATTAAAATTTAATTTTAATTTATTTTTTCATAAGGTTTTAAAACTATATAAATTAAAATTATTTATTTTAACTTTAAATACATAATAATTATTAAAATGCTTTGTTAAAGAGAATTTTTTTTAGGGGGGATATTTTTTTCAAAAAAATCAAAGGGGGAATGTGAGTAATTTTCTGAAAAATAGCAATTTGGCGAATTGTAAAAGGTGCATTTTTGGCTGTGTCCGACACCTTAGGGTTTCATTCTGTGGGCATTTTTTTGATGTATGATGCATTTTCATTTCTATGCACTACTTCATTAAAATATAAATCACTCCCTAAGTCCCCGAAATAATTAAAAACCCATCTGTGCAATTTATTTGCACCGCAGCGTTCGGTAAAAATGGTACCTCTGGCCCACACTTACAGGTAAAGCTGTCGTGCTTTGGGCTACTGTATCTATCGCCTAATATAGCTGCAACAACGACGTCTGAGCTTGTTCTCTATAAATCGTCGGGGAGGAATAAGTACGCCATTTTTGCATTTTTTTACTCCATCCACTACCCTTAATCGTTCTTGTGTTTAGGCGTAAATCCTGACGAAGTATTCTTCATAGTGTTTAGGGGAAGTTACGCCCCACGCATGAGAAGAATCTTCTATGGTAGGTGCCATCAACAAGGCGATTCCCTTTCAGTACCGCTTATGTTCCACGTATCGTATGATCTCTAAAACTCACCTATAGTCTCCCTCACGTAAGGGCGGGTGATTTTTGTTGATCTTTCTAAATACCTATAGTTTCCCTCACGTAAGGGCGGGTATTTTGTACGGTATAACGGCCTAGCAAAAGGTATATCGAAAGGGGGACCAATTGGTGATATAAGGAACCTTCACTATGGCCGCTGTTGCAAAGTTGATGACTGATCCTCATCAGTTATTGAAAGGTCCAAATTATACACCATGGAAACATAAGATGAAGGCAATTCTCCAAATGGAAGATTTGTGGGATATTGTTACTGGAGTAACAACTAGGCCTTCACCAACAGTAGGATCCACAGGTCCTTCCGCAGATCAGATAGCTTTTGACAAGAAAGACAGTAGAGCAAAGGTGCTCATTTTGTTTGCTGTTTCAGATGAAGTGCAACCTCATATAGCTGACAAAGCAAGTGGTAAAGAGGCATGGGATGCCCTTAGAACCATCTATGAGGGAAAGAATGATTCCACCATTCTTCATCTTCAACAACAACTTCATAACCTGAGTTTGAGACAGGGTGAAACAGTTGAACTCTTTCTGTGCAGAGTGTCTGAATTGAAAGAGAAATTGAATTCTTTGGGAGATACTGTGGACGAAAAGCTTCTCATTTCACTTGTGATGAGAGCTTTGCCTTCTTCATTTGATATGTTGATCACCTCCATCCAGGTGTCTCAACGACAAATTACCTACATCGAGTTGGTCAATCTGCTTCAACAACAGGAGGCACGCCAACTTCACAAGGATGATTCTTCCAATACAGCCCTATACACCAACAGCCAGGGTTCTAGGAAGAAAGGTAATGGGCAAAAAGGAGGCAACTTTCAGAAAGGAGGAAATTCTCAACAGGATACGAAAGGAAAAGGAAAACAACCTCAACAGAAGAAGAGGTGGTGCAAGATCTGTGAGAAAGACAACCATGACACCAACAGGTGTTGGCATAAGAACAAGCAAAAAGGCCAAAACAAACCACAAAATAAAAACAAGCAACCCCGGGTGAATGTTGCTGTTGAAGAATCTGACTCAGATTCTGAATGGGCACACAAGGTGCTCATGACTACCACAGATTCCACACAGAGGGATCCTGTTTGGTATGTCGATTCTGGAGCTAGCAAACATATGACTGGCGACAGATCGTGGTTTGAATCATTCGTGGCCAAAGAGGGCAAACCTGTCACCATTGCTGATGATAAAACCTACAGGGTTCAGGGAGAGGGTACAGTTTCAGTCACTCTTCCTGATGGCAAGTGTCAGATTGACAAAGTCCTCTATGTTCCGGGATTGGCTAACAATTTGTTGTCACCACACAAATCCTGGATAGAAATATGGTTGTCAACTTTCGTGTTGAGAATGGCAAGAAGTGTTGTACTATTACCAGGAAGGGTAAGCAGATTGCAACAGCCTCATATAAGCACGGCTTATTTGCCCTAGATGCTATCTCTACTCCACATGTTGCCATGACTGTCTCTACCAAGGAGGCAACTTCCCTATGGCACAAGAGATATGGGCATCTTAGTTCTGGCTACTTACTTGAGCTCAGTAAGTATGAGATGGTAAAGGGTCTTCCTTCCCTTTCTGCCACATTGCCAGTGTGCTCTGACCGCTAGCAGAAAGCAAGATAGAGTACCATTTGAGAAGAGCTCAACAAGAGCATGAAATTCTCTGGAGTTAATTCACACCGATCCGTGCGGTCCTTTCACACCCAACAGCTGTGGAGGGAAGAGGTACTTTCAGCTTATTCGTAGATGACTACTCACGAAATATGTGGGTTTTCTTTCTCCAACTGAAATCTGAAGCTTTCGCATTCTTCCAGCAGTTCAAGAAATCCGTTGAGAAGGAGTCGGAGCTTCTATTAAAACCCTCCGCTCAGATCGAGGGGGGAGTTTACCTCTAATGAATTTTTTGCATTCTTAGATAAGCATGAAATCAAGAGACAGCTTAACAACCGCCTATACTCCTCAAAGAAATGGAGTTGCTCGAGAGAAGGAACCGTTCTATCATGGAAATGGTTCGTTGTATGCTCACAGGAGCTACTCTTGGGCAACAATATTGGGCGTAAGCTGTCACCACTACAGTATATCTGTTGAATAGGGCACCCACAAAGGCCCTAAAAGGAATGACTCCACAGGAAGCATGGAGTGGTCGAAAACCCTCCATATCTCATCTACGTATTTTTGGATGTCACGCTTTCATGCACATACCGAAAGAGAAAAGGAAGAAGCTAGATGAGAAAACACTGAGATGTATTTTTCTTGGTTATGATGAGCACTCTAAAGGATATCGTTTGATAGATCCTTTGACCAAGAAAATTCATGTCAGCAGAGATGTTGTCTTTGATGAAGCTTTCACATCACAGAGCACATCTAAAGTACACCTAGATCTTGTGGAATCTAAGGAAGAGAAGATTCCTTCGTCAACACAGACAGGAGGTCCTTCTACATCTTCTTCAACACCACCGAAGAAGAATCCAAAATGGTGTACAAATACAATCAGAGACGCAAATTTATCCACTCCTCCCAATTTGAACTTGGATAGACCTCGTACACGCAGTATGGCTCAAAAGGAAAAAGAAGCCAAAGAAACTGGTGAGGTTGATGATCTTTGTCAATATTTTGAGGAACTTTCTGTAACTCCACGTACAGAAGTAGAGGATATGGATATTGATGATGACAGGGCATTCATGTCTACCATAGATGATCTTGAACCTGCATCAGTGCAAGATGCTCTTAGTGAGCCTCAGTGGAAGGCCGCTATGGATACAGAGTATGAGTCTTTGATGAAAAATAAAACTTGGAAGCTTGTTGATCTCCCGCATGGAAAGAAACCCATTGGCAGCAAATGGGTATATAAAGTCAAGTACAAGGCAGATGGAACAATTGATAAGCATAAGGCCCGTCTTGTTGCAAAGGGCTATGCTCAAAAGGAAGGCATTGACTACGAGGAAACTTTTGCACCTACCGCTCCGGATGACCACAATTCGGGTTATGTGTGCTATGGCAAGACAATATGGGTGGAAAGTTCACCAGATGGATGTCAAAAGTGCCTTTCTAAATGGTGATCTCCAAGAAGAAGTCTACATGACTCAACCTGAAGGATTTGAAGTGGAAGGCCAAGAGCAGAAGGTTTGCAAATTGGTCAAATCCTTATATGGTCTGAAACAAGCTCCTCGAGCTTGGTATATAAAAATGGACAATCACCTTATGCAAGCATGGATTTAAGAGATGTCCGTCAGATGCAAACCTCTATTTCAAGAAACAGGGTTATGAGATAGTGTTGCTTGTACTCTATGTGGATGATCTCGCTCATTACAGGGAGTTCGGAAACTATGATCTCTACTGTCAAAAGAAACTTGTGTAAATATTTTGAGATGACAGATCTCGGACTTCTCCATTACTGTCTTGGTTTGGAATTCAACCAGAAGGAGCACTCCATCAAAGTGTCTCGTAAAAAATATGCCAAGACATTGCTCGGAAAAATATCGCATGACCGATTGCAAGCCAATGGCAACTCCGATGGAGAATGGACTTCGGTTATCGCGATATGATGATTCACCTCGGTAGATGGTACTCTCTATCGACAGCTGATTGGGAGTCTCATATATCTGACCAATACTAGGCCAGATCTCGTATTTGCTGTCAACTATCTTTCGAGGTTCATGCAGGAGCCTAAGACCACTCATTGGAAAGCAGCAAAACGTGTTCTTCACTATGTCCGTGGTACTATGGAATATGGCCTAGAATACAAGAGGAACAACAAATTCTTCTTGCAAGGATACACGGACTCCGACTATGCCGGATCATTTGATGATCGCAAGTCAACTTCTAGGATACATTTTTCATCCTGGGATCCGGTCCTCGTCTCTTGGCACAGCAAGAAGCAACAGGTGGTTGCTATTTCATCAACAGAGGCAGAGTATCGCGCCGCACGTGAAGCCGTGTGCGAAGTGATATGGTTGCGTCGCATTCTCGACAAGTATGGGCCATCCATCAAAATCTCCAATACACTTGTTTTGCGACAATCGGGGTGTTCTGAACCTCGTCAAGAATCCACTCCATCATGAAAGAACAAAGCACATTGACACACAATGTCATTTCATTCGAGATGAAGTTCCAAAGCACCGAATTCAGCTTCAAAGACATTCCCACCGATGCTCAAGTTGCTGACATTTTCACTAAGGCACTTGGACGTGTCAAATTTGAATTGTTTCGCAGCTCTCTTTGTATTGCAAAATGATGTAAGGGGATGTTAGTATAGCTATTAGTTATTACATTACCCAAATAATGTAATAAAGGGGGATGTTAGCGTACTATATTTCTAATTAGACATAGGCTGGTATATTGTTATACCTGCATCCTGTTGAGATGCGCCCATTCCGGGCTAATCCAAGAATGTTGTTTATGCCTACTGTATTATTTAAACTCCCTTGCAATAATTCAAACTAGTTCGCATTCTTACAAAAAAATCTAGTACAGTAATCATGAATGTTTTCTTAAGGATGCCTTTACATTGTATATAAATAAAATAAAAGAGGTATCCATTACCAATCCTATCAAATATATGCATTAAAGGTTCTACAATTCATGGCCAACTTGTGATGAGATTATCAGGTAAACCTCTATACCATAAAGCAACTTTATCACACAAAGAATAGATAAGTAAGCATACCATGATATTTTATTTCTAAATTTGATGAATTGAATTGAATGCAGATAAATCATTCAGGTGATCCAACACCATATTATTTCTTACCCTATTAAAGGTAGGTAATGATTTCATAGTGGCAATCAAGATAGGTGAATAGGCTCTTAGGTTTAGTGGTCATTGATAGGTCCAATCATAAAACTAGTTTTGGGACATAGGTGCTCGAGGCACCAAATTGTTTTGTGGAGGTTGAAAGTATTACATTTGATAAGAGGTATACCACATAAACTTGTTATGAAGATGTATGGAGGTATTTGAGGGAATTGATATGTGGCATAATAAGGTGGTTTTAAGGGTTTAGATATTGAAAATTAGGAGGTTGTGGATTAGGAAAATCCCATTGTTGATGTAGGACAACTTAGATATTTTGGAACAAAAAACGATGCCACAAACCTAGTTGAGGGATTTTTTTATTCTAAAAGGTGTACATTGCTATAGGTTATATAATATTTGACTAGTTAGAGTCAATGTTTGACCCGAGGGACTCATTATGTCCTTTTGCCCCTACTTGATAGACCAACACTTGCAAATTATGAGCAAAACCTTGGCTTAAATTAGGAATAAAATTTATCTTTAAGAATTTAGATTCAATGGCATAGATTATTAGAATTAAATGTTTGTTGTGGTTGGCATATTGGATCTAGTTGGGTTTTTAGATGAAGACGTACTCATAGGAGGGATGATTTGAGCATTACACTTTGGAGGTTGACTCACATTATTTGGATTATGGAAGGATTATAGAGATGGATAATTCATAGTATTATTCACATAAAATAGTACTCCATAGAGGGGATTATTGTGATTCAGGGTAGGACCTTTACTTGTCCAACTTTTATTTGTAGGAGTGTAGGAATAACTATATCAAAAATTGAGGAAGACAATTGTTTGGATGCAGGACTTTTGCTTACTTGATCAACCACTAAGCCTTTCCCTTTTTATGGAGTAGGATTAGACATAGGAATATCCTTAATGCCATCATATTGATGCACCTACAAGGAAATTTACTCTTTGTTTTTGCTTTTGCATTCCTCCATCAATACACAATTAATTTTCATTATTGAAGTTCTTTATTTGATCATTGCATTTTTAACATGCATTTGTAAACTTGATATCATGTGCATTTGTATCTACACAAACACAGTTATATGGTTAAATTCTAAATTTTAGTAAAAAAATGGTCTACATAGCAAATTACCATCTAACTGGAGCAAATCACCAATAAATTGGCGTGAATCACTTTCAAAAATTTAACTTAATTATTTTGTAAAGGGACAAGTGAATCACTTAAATTTTGAGGTGAATCACTCTCCTTGGAGAAGATATGAATATTTACTGACCTTATGGGTGAATTGCTACTTGCTAGGAAAATCACTCCTTGAATTCTACTTGGAGAAATTTTACTATTCTAGAGAGAATCACTCGCCGAATCAGACATTGGATTTTTTTTCCAAATTTTCCCTTAATGTTTTCTACATGTGGTACATACAAAATTGGAGATAAAAGTAATAAAAATTGTTGATTTGATTAACCTCACTTGCTTGCTTTATGAAAAATTATGGTTCTAAATTTCATAATGGAGTCGATCTTCATAAAGCACCTATAAAAATTTGATATAAATAATGAAAAATGTATGAAATTCAAGGTCAATTTGGGATTTGGATTTAATAAATCAAGTCCATAGCCCTAACAAATAATTTTGGATTGAAATTATAATTTTGTTGCAAAATTAGAGAAAATCACTAACTTAGTGGAATGAATCACTCCTAAAATTGTATTTTAGGTGATTAGTGATGGGTAGGGTTATGTGTAATGGGTTGGCCCCAAAATGTATTTATAAAATTTTTGTGAATCAGTTTCAAAATCCAAGCGAATAGTGTCCAAATGCATGTATAAGGTTCACTATTATTAGGTGCAATGTTGGAAATTTAAACTTAAAATGGTCAGATTATTATAAAACTGGGGTAAATCAACCCCAAAAAAATTGCACCCAAAATTTTTTGGCTAATGGGCCCTAGTCAAGGGTCCCAAATATTAGCCAATTTCAAATTTTGAAAATCCTAATTTTAGCCAATTTGGTGATAAATAGCCGCTATGCATAACCCTAGTGATGGGTGTCCTTACACCACGCTTTGCTTAAGTCACTTTTAAATTGTTAAATTTATGGTGGTTTCCAAAGGTTATATGCGCTAGGAGAGATTAGAAAATAAGGCTATTGATAGGGGCTTTCTATTATGCACACATGTTGAAAATAAAGCATCTTATCATTCTAAACTTTCAAAGAGGAAAAAGAACTCATAAAGAAAGAAGTGGAAACTAAATTAATGAACTTAACTTATAATTTTGATGTGAATGGGAATGTTGGAATTAGATTAAATGACTTCTAAGAAAAAATAAAAGATAGCAACTGAAATAAAATAAAATAAATATATTTAACATTAATCTATTTCTTCCTAGGATGGATCTTCAAACAAGAATGATCAATCATAATATGTAATTTAAAGCACATGGATTCTAGCACAATATGGTACAATGGAAACACAGTGAATATTTCAAGACAACACATACAATCTCACATTATAATAGAAAGCAGAACATTAGTGAATGATGGTAAACACAAATGAAAATGCCAACACAACATACATGCAAAAAACAATGAAATAGTCCTTTTCCTCCATGTTGGAATGGGCCTAGGATCCTTAATGGTGGAAAAGGATTAAAACTCGATAAATAAGTAAAATTTTGGAAATACTTATTTAATCAACATCCATGTGGAAAGTTATTACACTCAAAACTAAATACAAAGTAGATCTAATACATTGGTAAATCAAAGAAAAATGTAATTAACCTTATATTATCATGAATTTTCTTATTTATATTTGAAGTCTTACAACAGTTTTCTAATTATCATAAAACTATGTATGTTGCTTAAGTGTTCAACCGAGGATTAATTAGTTGCGTCATTCTAACATTCATCCAAATATGGTCCTATTAAGCTACAATAGTTTATCTTGTTTAAATACATGTCTGAGAATGGAACATTTTCTATATTAGATGATTGCCTCCAATTATGGTCATTCAGGATTGAATGGCCTTACAATCATAATGATAATCGTACTTCCAAATTAGCAATGCCAATCAAATAATCACCACATTAGCTATGTTGAGAGGGATTGTTCACCTCACTCAATCAGTATCTATATTCAATAGTCATTCATATACACATCTATCCATAGTAATCTACATTTGTCTTTTAGTACTGACCTAGTATTGTGTGCTTACTAGGAGTACCTTAGCATCTAGTGTCATTAGGATTTATGAGCTAGCTACTGGCAAGGTGCAACCCATCCTACAGTTAGAGTTGTTTAATACCTATAGGTTTTGAATACAACTAATTAAGATTATCCCTTTCGAATTTTTACAAATTTCCAACATACTTCACAATGCAAAAAATCCAACAATTAGATGCAACAATTATCTAATTAAATCTTAAATTAACATATACAAGCATCCATCTAAATTAGTATGATATTATCCTTATTTACCATACCTTTGAAATATTTAAGTAGAATGTGATGTTACCACATGAGAATATAACATATAAAAGAGAGTCAAAACTATAATTAAATGAGGCAATTAGATGCCTCATCACTCCCCCACACCTAAATTAATGCATGTTCTCATGCATTCATTTTTTCTCTTTCAACAATTTCCCTATTTCTCCTATGCATTCTACTACTATTTCAACATGTGTAGATGTTGGTATGTCCTTCATTGGTACCTTCAACAATTTTCCTATTTCTCCTATGCATTCTACTACTATTTCAACATTTGTATATGTTGGCATGTCCTTCATTGGTGCTTGTTTAGTTTAAATAATGTTTGTGGGGTATTCTTGTTGATTGAAGTACTTTGTAGCCTTCATTAACAATTGAAAGAACTGGTTGAAGGTTGATTTTTCCCTAGCTGAAAGGTGTATTAGGTTGTCAATGTCTCTTATTAGTCCTTCCTTCATACCCTTTGGTGTATACCCTGTGCCATTAACTAAATCTAATTCCTTATAAATTTGGATTATGACCAACTGCTCTTCAAGTTGACTAATATGGTCATTTTTATCTTTCAATAGTCTTTCAAGTACTACAACCCATATTTTTAAATCCCATATAGTTGATTGGGTTCCTTTTGGATCCATTTTTTTTTTAACTTATCTTAGCCTTCCAAAATGATCTTGGATTTTTGGTACCTTCACCACTTGGTCCTATGGTGACTTCAAGTAATTCAACTTCTACCTACATATTATCTGAGTGGTTTGGTGAGTTAGCATTGTTGATGGCCATAGGTGAACAAGTTTCCTCTAAAAGTGCATCTTCTATTGTCCCTAAAGAACACAAGCTTATACTGAGAAGGGGGTGAATAGTATAAGACCACTTTTTACTTTTCTTTACTTGAACAATAATATCCAATATATTAATGTAATATCAATAGCAGTAATTAAAGCAATGCACAATCACCACACACACAATAGAGACACCAATTTTTTGTGGTTCACCCAATGTGGGCTACTCCATAGAGAAAATATTTCACTAAAATTTTCTCAACAAATATCTTGGTAATCCTTCCCTATTACAATGTTTATGGACCTTTTTCCAAAGGAGACACCAATCCCCTAATCAATTTCATGGATATCTATCCATAGGAGACACCAATATCCTCAGCTGGTTCATAGATATTTATCCATAGGATAAATACTTCTCCTCTACTCTGACTGGTGAACCTCTATAAGACGACTGCCTCCATTGCACTAGCTTGTGGATCTCTCTCCACTAAAGACTCCTATCCTTACTCAGAATACCTATCCTCACTACCCTGGCTAATGGATCTCTATCAACTAGAGACTGCTATCCTCTGCTCTATCACGTCCAAAGCTTACTCTCAACTCTGTCTCAAATTTGTACTAACATAGTCCTTCGATCTAGCATAAATCTACTCAATATCTGTCTCTAATCTATACTAAATATGGTCCTTTGGTCTAGCACAAATCTTCTCAATATTTGTCTCTGATCTACAACAAACCTATCCTAAAATTTGCACTAAACTCTATCCTCAAATCTATCCTCAAGCCTTAACACAAAACTTGACTCAATCACAAATCAACTCTTCTAGATCTATCCCAAACCTTAACTCAAGTTTTGAACAAATCAACCAATCAACTCTGCTCACAAGTCTTCTCAAATACTTGTCTCAAATATGCTCTACAAGTTCTTACTAGAACTTTTCCAATATTCTCAACAAGTTTTCACTAAGACTTGCCTCAAATATGCTCAACAAGACCTCACTAGAACTTATCCAATCTGCTAAACAAGTCTTCACCAAGACTTACCTCAAATTTGCTCAACAAGTCCTCGCTAGAACTTGTCCAAACTGCTCAACAAGTCTTCACAATGACTTGTCTCAAATTTGCATTGTAAGCTTCTAAAAAAGCTTACTCAAATCAATCCTTAAGTCCACTCTAGGACTTACTCAAATCATATCACAAGCTTTCACAAAAAACTTCTTCAATCACACAAAAAAACTTCACATAGAATCTTGTTTGACTCACAAAAACATATAGAGAATGGTTAGAGACTCAATATGTTACTCACTCACAACAATACTCAATCACTTTCAAACTCTCTTTCTTAACCATAGAAACATATAGAGAATGGTTAGAGACTCAATATATTTCACTCTTGCACAACACTCAATCACTTTCAATCTCTCTTCCAAATAAAATTAGAATATGGAACAATTTTTTTCAGAACTTGAACTATCACTCCACACCATCCAATCAACTAAGCTTAATCAACTCCACTCAACCCATCACTCAATGAAAGCTTAGTCAATAATACTTATCAAACAAACCTCACATAACAATGATACTCATGATCTTTCACAAACCCTAATCAAGTATATGAAATATTACTCAATATTTCCAACAATGCTTATCAAACAAGGTTTCTAGTATCAACTTTCATTCTAGAAAACCCACATCAATCAACATTGGATATCTCAAAACCAAACTCAACAATGTTTATCAAACAAGAACCTTTTCACTCCAACTTAGAATTCATAACATCCAACAATCACTCTCAAGGATAATATACCCTTACCTCTTGTTTGAAGAAGATTTGACCTCAAACACCTTTCTCAATCACAAAAAAAAATTTCCAATTTCAAAGGTTAGGTAGCAATATCTTCTCAATTATTCGCTCAATTTGATCCTTCAAAATATTTCACCATACATAGCAATAAATCTCTTTTACACCTTATAATATCCAAACTTCAAAATGCAAACCAACAATTTGTGTAAAGAAAATAATCACAATAATTTTCTTTATAAACCCTTATCTCTTTAACACATTATAGCTCATCCCAATAAAAAATATAATTCCCTTTTTAACCTTATAGCTCCTATTTTAATTCACTTTATCAAAAATCACAATAGGATAATCAACCTTAAAAACCTTATAACTCCCCCTTAATAAAAATTTATCATGCCACCTTTTAAACCTTAGAAGCAATTTTAATAATAAAAAATTTAAGTACCTCTTCCTTGGAGGGATTCGAACTCCCACTTGTGCCTCCATAGCTCCCTATCCGTTGCCCATGTGCCATGTGATCTAGGCACTCATCTTGGCACCAAAATACACCTTGTGCATTTTGAATCTTCCCTTTGGAACCACAAACTAAACACGTGCTCTTTGTCAAAAATGCTGCCAGGGTTGGATCATAGGACCTCTTGCCAATTAGCGCCTTAAGCTGTGGTTGCCTATCGTTGGCCCAACCACCATGGTTGGCTATGAGGCTTTAAGCCTCCTCCCTCTTATTTGCATGTTGACTACCACATAGCCAAAAAATCCTTGCCTCTTATTCCGCATGTTCACAAATTTTGCATGCACATCGATTAAGGTATTCAAAGGATAAATTTTGTTTGCCAAAGCTATAGTATATATATTAAATTTTTCTCTCCTTCAACACATTGATGGGTGGAAAAAATAGTTGACATCGACAGGTTAATATTATTGCTTGCCCTTTGTAACCCTAAACTTAGGGTTGTTAAATTTAAATTAATTTATAACAAAGTTGTTATAATTAATTTAATTATTCAGGTCTATACTTTAGACCTTAATATTATAATATAAAATTATAATATTATTTTCTTGGGCCTTCCAATTGCTCTTTTAGACCTTATTTGACCACCTTAAATATTATAATAAACATATTATAATATTATGTTTCCTTAGGCCTAGAAGCAATCTATTTCTTACACTGCTCACGAAAACTGGTGCTTGACCCTATGTTGCTCACTGAAACTAACTCTTGACATCAATGACAACAAAACTTGCTCATATTTCCAACGAGTCCCCTCCAACTCCTCTTGTGTGCCCTTATTTGGTATTGGTTTTGTCATCTATAGGGAGCTTGGAATGTCAACTTTGTCATCATCAATTATCATCTTCTCGTGTTGATCTATATTTTCCACCTTGGATGGTGCTTCTTGTGTTGTCAAATGAAACCCACCTTCATGATAGATTGTGGTCATATCCTAAAACTTACATCTTCATAATCTATGAGTACTTCAAGCTTCCTTTTATTTCGAATCCTATTTTTAAATATTTTTTAAGTACCTCCTTGGCATAATATTTGGATGGTTGAGGTTCCTCCAAATGCTCTAGGACTTCCATAGGGGCTAAGGCTTTAGGTGGATCCAATGTTGGTTCAAATATGGAAATTCTTTCCTACAGGCCTTCTAATTCTTGGTCTTTACCATACTTCCTCTACTCCTAGATGCTTTCTTCCCTCTCATCTGAACTCTCAGATCTTTATTCTTCTACTTCCTCTTCTTGCATTTTTATAATTTTATGTTTATGGGACTACTAAAACCCTAGAAGCCTTGACATCATTGTGTTTTTCCATGAGATAATCCTATAGTTGGGGGTCTTGTTCAAATTTTAACAAAAAAAAATTCCAAATTCTCCCCTTATACCTACCTTAAAATAGCATCAACATATTAACCTTATGATGCCATAATGTTTTAATTCATCCTTTCCATATTGATACTTAATTTTTATTTGATATAGTAAATGACTTAAATAAGTTATTAAACTAATTTGATGTTCAATTTGGTGCTCACCTCATTGAAGATGGAGAATAATCTTCAACTATGGTCTTGAAAGCATTGTAAACTAGACATTAAAGGTTATGGACTTCATTATCCACATTTTCATTGCATCCCAAGGTCATGCAAGACTATGTGGCTTCAAAAACCTTGCATGTTTTGTCTGCACAAAGATCAAACTTGGGCTCAAGATCAACTTCACCTCAAAACTATTCAAACAATCTAGGCATCCTATAAATATTTTTGAAGAAATTTTGCCCTACATGCAAAATCCTTAAGGCTCTATTGATGATTTTAGGGGGGACAAATAAGTCTATACCCCTTACATTGGCAACTCCATTGCACAAGTTTTTGGAAAATTCTCTTGCCAATTGGGTATGGTGCACATCGAACTATTCAAATAATTATAGCCAACCAAATGTGTGAAACACATTTGTCACTTTAGTATCTTGGAGTAGCTACTTGCAATTGTTAGATTTGATTCTATATTTATTTTCCATGGTTCTCATAGGAGATGAACATCGAAGGATGGTAGTGTCATTATGGTGGCATGCTTGTACAATGACTGATAGGGTGGCAACAAATGAGTAGATATCTATTTATCATTTTCATTTTTTGTTTTTATATTTAGGGTATTGCAATGATAGATCTTTGTGGATCCCATTATGGCCCTTTGTGCAAGTATGTGGTTGCCTTTTGGGTATTGCTATCTCTATGGTATGGTCAACTGATCCTCCAGTGACCATGTGGCCCCTAAATTATCTACCATCCTTACTTGTTTCTTAGATTTTCATGGCCACACTCTAAAAATCATTCATAATCCAAAGAAATATGCATAATCACTTCCATGAGAGGTTCACCATTTATCATGTGCATTTACGTGGACTATTTCCATGTCAAATTTTGTGTGAGGCATCAAAGTAGTGGTAAGTATGGGTGATGCACAATATACTCTGTCCACATGGACTTGACTATTGGACCTTTTTTCCATGGTCTCTACATGCTACCGAGAATCATACCTCACATTTTGGCACTCACTTTTTTTAAAAGTGAGCACAACATGCATCTATTGTTGTACAATAAAAAATTTTCAACCATCGGATAAGTTTGGAACTTGAGTGGAGATTAAGAAAACCTCTAATTACAAATTACATGACACTTCTTCTTGTGTATCACATCCTTTGTTAGTCATAATTTAAACTAAATATTCAAATGAAGCAATAGTAAACAAGAAAAATACATCTCTTTAGAGTAGATGTTGTAAAATACCTTATGTTAGTGGGATTCATTGAATGCTTTACCAGATGAACCTCATCTCCAATAGTATTTTATCTAATATTTTTAATCTAATAGAATGGAACCACCATCTTTGGTTTTTAGCTCACTTTTTCCCTAGGTGCATCCACTACGATTTTTCATAACCAAGTCCTTATTTTCATGACTAGTATGTCGAAAACCAATGTTCATACTAGTCTTGGCCTAGTGGCGCCCCCTAAGGGGTTTTCACCACTAGATCCTTATTTTTATGTAATGCAATCAATTGTCCTTTGAAGTGGGAGAAGTATCCCCTACTACATACATGTTAGGCTATGAAAGTAAATAGGTAGAGAAATCTTCTTTTGTCATTGATTTTTTATATAACTTGAGTTAATGTCTGTTCATAATCATTTTTCTTCTCTAGTCATCCATAGGTATCAATCATACAACACCATTATTAAAAACCTATTCAATATCATATGGTCTAAGCCATATAGTCTAAAGCTTCCCCTTAAAATTAGGGTAATGTAAGTCAAACAAGAGCACCCAATCACATGGTTTGTTATTGGTTTTGATGTTCTTATCATGCCATATATTTTATTGTTGCTAAATAGCATCCATTTGATGAAGGGAATTCCTTTGTAGCTCATTAAGTGAGTTTAGTTGCAATATTCTTTCTTGTTGTACCTATGACAAATCAATACCCACATCAAGTATAATGTGTAAAATTTGTAATTCAAACTCAATTAGTAAAATGGGTTTCTTTCCATAAACTAGCTCATAAGGGGTGAGTCTAGTGGTGGATTTCCAAGTAATATTATAATCCCACACAACTTCAAATAACCTGTCAGACTAGTCTTTCCTATGTGAAGCTACCATTTTTTTTAGGATGTTCTCTACTTCCCTATTAGTAATCTCTACTTGGTCATTGGCTTGTTGGTGATATGGTAAGAACTTTATGTGTTTCACTTGGTAATATTACATGAATGAATGGATAAAATTTGATGTGAAATGAGGTCCCTAATTTGACACAATCTTGCATAGAGCATCGAAGCACTAAAATATATGCTCATATAAATGTCAGCTACTTTTTCCTCTTGGGTGTATTGGAGAGTCACTACTTCAGCCCATTTAGTCACATAGTTCATGCACACTAGGATGTGATGTTTTCCTTGTGATGGAGGATTAATAGGTCCTATAAAATTGATGCCCCAATTTTCAAATGGTTCTAGAAAAATTTGGGTTTGAAGAGGTATCTAATTCTATGTTCTAGGTTTTCCCATTGTTTGACATTGGTTGCACTAGAAGACATTTCTTCACATCCTTGTGAAATGAAGGCCAATAACACCCTGCTACTAAAATATTTTATGTAGTTACTTTTGTGGAGTAATTTCCTCTAGAAGGTTCATTGTGACATGCCTGAAGGATATCATAAAATTTATCTTCCCTCAAACACCTTTGCAAAACATTATTATGTTTGCATTTAAATCGTAATCCTTTTATCCATTAGAAGGATGAACTATGTGAAACTAACTGGTGTCTCTCAGTTGGATTAATATGGGAAGGAATCTTCCCAATTACCATGTAGTTAGCAATATTTGTAAACCACAGAGAGTGCACTAATATTGCAAAAAAATATTCATTAGAGAAGGAATCGTCCACTAGTTCTTATGCTCTCATAGTATTTAATCTTGATAATAAATTGACAACTACATTTGTCCTACAGGTTTATCTACTATAGTGATATCAAATTCCTAAATTAATAAAATCCATTGGATCAGTCATCCACTTACCATTGGTTTATTCATCAAATATTAAATTGTAGGCGGTTTATATGTACATATATAGGATAACTTGTAATATAGTGATAAAATTTATTGATGGTATATACTATTGCCATTAATTCCCTTTCAGCTATGGTGTATTTCTTTTTGACATTCATTAATTTTTACTAATATAGTAAATAACATAGTTTTTCCATTTTTCTTATCTTGTTGACCAAGAACTGCACCAATCATGGTGTTGGAAGCATATGTGTATATGAAATGGGAGCTTCCAATTGGGTCCTCTTATGGTCATGGTGGTCAAATTTTCTTTGATAGGTTCAAATGTTGCTTGGCATTATAAGGTATATTTAAAATTGGATTCTTTGGTAAGGAGAGTAAATAAAGAGTTGCGAGTTTGCTAATTGTTTTGATGAAATGTCTATAGTAACCAACATGTCCCAAAAATAACCGACATGTTCCTAATATTTTCAAAATTTTGATGTATTACTTATTTTTATCATAATAAAATTCAATCTCATGTCTTTTGTTCCTTTCCTAACTCCTGTTTTTTATAAAGTTTAATATTTTCCTTCTATTTTCTACCACGCTTTTACTGTTGGTATTATGCTCTTCACTTGCGTGTAAGAGATATAGTGAATCAGAAACTAGTTTGTATTTTTTTTAGTATTGCTACGCCATGTTTTAGTTTTTATTAATGGGTTATGCACAGTGGTAAATATTCACAAATTGGATGAATATTAGGATTTCCAAAATTGGAAATTGGGTAATATGAGGACCTTCGACGTTGACCCATTCGCCTAAAATTTTTAGGATCAATTTTTTCTTAGGGTCAATTTGCCACAATATATATCCAAACATATGCATATTTGTACTCGTTGGAAATCTCTTTTTGAGCCTGATATAATGGTGGTGTTTTTATAAAGTTATAAGGTGATTTAATAGGTCAAAATCTACCCCAAAGATGAATTTAATTTTTAGGGCTTCAAATACCCCAAATTTTGGTGTGAAGATGATTGATTTGATTTACTTAGGATTCATGTTACATTCCAAACATAGCCTGCGTCGGCTATGTTTTCCATGCGTTTAATATTTAGTATATATTGATTCACAATAGTTTATTTGAAATTATCATTTTTATTTTTGAACTTCATCTGCGTTATTCGCATTGGCCTATACGGCGAGGGTGTGCCCACCTCAAGTGGCATTTAATTATTTTTTATTCTTCCGCTACAAATTCTTATTCGTTATATTATTTTTGTCATTCTGTTTTGGAAATCTCTCTCTGTACTTCTCATTGTGCAGAAGGATAGATATATCCTTCCAAGTGGTATCAGTCTAGATGATTCCGGGAGCGCCTGCGTACTCGAGCAAGCTAATTTACAGTCGCCTGATGCATTTCATTTAAATTTTCGTCCCCGTCGTTCGCATCTCCGTCACCGTTCATTCGCATTTCCATCATCGTTCGTCGCATTTCCGTCACCTTCCGTTCAAATTCCTATCCCAAAAAATGCAAGCAGCGGCGGCCAGGGTCTCAGATCTTCCTTCGTAGTCAAAATCCGAACGCCAGGTCGTTAAATCACACGCAGTCCAGCACAACCTTTCGCAAGCTTCGTCAACCAATCATAAATCGCGATTAAATTTTTTAAACCGGAAAGCTAAGGTTGTCGATTAAATTTTATTCGCTGACGTCAGTTACATTTAGCCGCTACGTTGGGTTTAGTTTTATTTATCCCACATTGGGTATACACGGTGCAAAACAAGGTTTAAATCACATTCGCCACACCTTCTACGGTGTGACTTCGGTCACACAATAGGAGCTCCTTCGCGTTGTCCGCGTCGTACCGTGTTGTTGTGTCGTCCTTGCTGTCCGGTCCCCTCTTGCTGTCCTGTTCGTGTCGTGTCGTTCTTGCTGTCGCGTCGTGTCAGTCCTTGCCGAGTGTCGAGTGTCCGCGCTGTCCGCGTGGCTGTCCGTCGTGTCCTCTAGCCGCGTCGTGTCGAGAGTCCTGTTCTCCGCATCTTGTCCACGTGTCCTAGTCCCTGGTCGTAGGTCCTTTGTCCATTTCGTTGTGTCGTGCCCTCGCGTCCACGTCATCTTGTCCTTAGGTCGAGTCCGTCTCGCTGGTTGGTTTTCGTGTTCGTTGGGTCGTGTCGTGTCTCATCGTGTCACGTTGTCGCTGTCACGTGTGTCCTTGTCTAGTCGGATCACGTCTTGTTGTGTCCTAGACACGCCTTGTCCTTGTCTAGTCGGGTCGTGTCCGTTGCGTCTCGTGTCTTACGATTCGTGTCTTGTCAAGCACTTATCTGAAGTTGTCCTCAAGGAGCCCACAACATCCAATTTCGCGCCGCAGTTGGAGTGGCAGTTAAGGCGGAAAAACAACAATTTTTTTGCCAAAAGATAACCCAATTTTGCAGAAATTGAAGCTCAAGGATTACTAAGCAAGAAATTTTGAGCAGTGCATGAGTAGAAGTTGGATCAAAGGTCCTGACGGTCGATTATCAAGCTCGAAAATGACCAATAACAACGCAAGAAGACCTAATCGAAGCCCAGGTACAAAAAATTCTCCTTCTCCTTTCAAAATTGGTAGTTATAATCCACATCATCCACTGGTAGACCCTATGGCTACTAACCCTCCCCCAACTCACGAAAACATCACACAAGGAAACTCAAGTAACTCAGCCATTTCCAACGATGAATCTCTTCGACTCTTACTAGAGGGTATGAACGAAATTAGTCTCAACCTAAAATCCCTAGTGCGAGCACAAAACCAGCTTAATCCCAATACTAATCCCCAATATCACTCCCATGCCCAAAGGAATGAAGACAATGTCGATCAAAATGATGATTGGGAACAACAAATAGGCACTTCGGATAATTCCAGGGATCGCTATCATAGACAGCGGTATAACCAAGATCAAGAAAGGGATACGGGTTATCACCAACCGAGAGGCCCTAATAATTTTCCACGCATTGATATGCCCACTTTTGAGGGTCATGATCCTCGTGGTTGGATAGCCAAAATGGAAGGCATTCTCGACTTATATCAAATTAAGGAAATTGATAAAGTCCCTTTCGCTGCATCAAAATTAGGCACTGAGGCCTACCAATGGTTCGTATGGCTTAAACGAGAGAAAGGAGCTACTATTAACTGGAGAAAATTCACTACCTCTTTTTTAGAAAGATTTGACGAAGGAGCTACATCATCATACACAGTAAGACTGTTATCTCTTAAACAAGAAGGATCGGTTAGCGAATTCGTTTCGGAGTTTACCAGTTTACTACCATACACTTTAGACCTCAGTCCCGACACAGTGGTAGGAGCTTTTCGCAATGGATTGAAAGAAAATATTCGAGTGGAGGTAGACATGCACAATCCAACCTTGCTGAACGATTGTATAAGAATAGCTAAGCTGGCCGAAAAGAGAAATCAGTTGTCTGCACGGCGTGACACTTATAGTCGTCCTTCGTATCGCAACAATTCCTTTCGTAGAAATGATCAACCATCAAGATACTTTTGTTATAAATGTCGCACTCATCACCCCAAGGAACAAGCATGTGCCCAAAAACAAAACTTTCATATTGAAGGTGATCACTATGAAGGAGAAGAGGAAGAACCTTACCAACCAGAAGAACCTATGCCAGAAGAACTACCAAGTACTCTAGAAGAAAAAGAAGAGGATACAATGGCGATCTCCGTGCATGCCCTCATGGGTTTAACCGCCCACCATACCATCAAGGTACCAGGATTTCTCCGCCAGAAAAAGGTGAATGTGCTAATTGATTCTGGTAGTACCCACAATTTTATCGACATCAAAACAGCAAAAGCTTTGAATTTATTCATTAACTCTTCCAACAAAGACAAATTCCAGGTTCTAGTGGCCAACGGGGTGAACGCACAATGTGTTGGTCGCACATCTCAAGTTTCCATAAATATGGGAACTTATACCTGGTTTGGATCCCTTTTCGTCATGAATTTGGGGAACTCTGATGTCATTTTGGGAGTTGAATGGTTGGAAACATTAGACACGGTTAGCTTCAACTTCAAAAAATTATTTGTGGAATGGAAGGAAAACGGACGAGTCATTCGCTTACAAGGCATTACTACTCCTCCATCACAAATGGTGAGCTCTCATAGTATGGAGAAGATGTTAAAAAAGGGTGGATATGGGTTTATAGCTCAAATTAATTGTTTGGAAAAACAATCTCAAGCAACTTCGGATATTACTGCTCCGGAGTTACAAGACATCATAACACATTACGAAGAGGTTTTCCAAGAACCTAAAGGATTACCACCTAAACGATCTCATGACCATGCCATCCATTTGATTCCAGGGAGTGTCCCACCTAACAATCGTCCTTACCGCTATCCTCAACCACAAAAGACAGAAATCAAACAGATCGTTCAGGATTTGTTGGATCACGGAGTCATTCGTCACAACACTAGTCCTTATTCCTCACCTGTCGTTCTGGCTAGACGAAAAGATAACTCTTGGCGTATGTGTCCTGACTTTCGTTCTCTCAATAAACTCACTATCAAGGACAAATTTCCTATACCTGTCATAGATGACCTACTAGATGAGTTGCATGGTGCAAAATTTTTTACAAAATTAGACCTTCGCTCCGGATTTCACCAAATCCGTGTCGAGAAGAAGATATTCCTAAAACTGCTTTTCGTACTCATGAAGGTCATTACGAATTTTTGGTCATGCCTTTTGGTCTCACCAATGCACCATCCACATTCCAAAGTCTCATGAACCAAGTGTTTCGCCCACTCCTCCGTAAGTTTGTGTTAGTCTTTTTTGATGATATTCTCATATACAACAAAACATGGACGGATCATTTACATCATGTGGATAAGGCCCTTCACATTTTACACAAAGAAAAGTTATTTGTCAAACGTTCCAAATGTTCATTTGGTGTTCAAGAAGTCGAGTATCTTGGTCATATAGTTTCACACGAGGGCGTCAAAGTGGATCCCAATAAGATTAAGGCAATTCAAGAGTGGCCTTTACCTAAAACCATCAAGAAACTTCATGGTTTTTTGGGTCTCACGGGCTACTATCGCAAGTTTGTACAAAATTATGGTAAGATTGCAGCACCTCTCACCGCACTCACAAAGAAGGATGCTTTTCGTTGGTCGACAGAGGCTTCTCAAGCCTTCGAAGCTCTTAAGAAGGCCATGTGTACAACTCCAATATTAGCAACTCCCAATTTTCACAAACCATTTATTATCGAATGTGATGCATCGAGAATAGGAATTGGGGCTATACTAATGCAAGAAGGTCATCCGTTGGCATTTGAAAGTAAACAGACTTTTCGAGAAAAATTTGGGAAGATCAACATACGAAAAAGAAATGTTGGCTATTCTTCACGCAATAGAAAAATGGAGACACTACCTAATCAGTAGCCGCTTCATTATAAAAACAGATCATAGTAGCCTCAAACATTTTCTTGAGCAAAGGTTTTCATATCCGGAACAAAATAAGTGGTTAACCAAACTCGTTGGGCTATGATTTTGTTATCGAATACAAGAAAGGGAAGGAAAATATAGCCGCCGATGCGCTGTCCAAGAAATATGAAGATGAAGTAGTCATTAACGCTATTTCAGGTCCTTGCTCCCAATGGGTGAATCAATTACAAGATGAATGGTTGTCCAATAGCGAAACTGCTCAGATACTTCAAGAATTATCTATAGGGTCCTCTAAACACCCTTTGTTCTCTTATGAAGATAAAATCCTCCGGAAGAAGAACCGCATTTACATTCCACACAATTCAGAACTCAAATCGAAGATCCTCGACGAATCACACGCTTCTCCATCAACAGGACATTCAAGATTTTTGAAGACATATTTAAGGGTCAAACAATCATTTTGTTGGAAAGGATTAAAAGCAGAAGTCAAACAATGGGTAGCAGAATGTGAAGTTTGCCAGCGCAATAAAGGAGAAACAGTCAAATCACCAGGATTGTTACAACCATTACCCATCCCCGAACGACAGTGGGAACATATATCCATGGATTTTATTGAAGGTCTTCCAAAGTCGGAAGGCAGGACAAGTAATCTTCGTCGTCGTAGACCGGTTATCCAAATACGCTCACTTTCAGGCTTTACAACATCCATTTTCCGCAAGCAAGGTGGCAAAGGTATTTATGGATTCAATTTTCAAATTACATGGTATGCCAAAAAATATTGTAAGTGATAGAGATCCCATCTTCACTAGTAACTTTTGGCGGGAATTATTTCGACTTAGTGGTACCAAATTGAACATGTCTTCAGCCTACCATCCACAGACAGATGGTCAAACAGAAGTAGTTAACAAATGTTTGGGTACGTACTTAAGATGTTTCGCTCAAGATAAACAATACCAATGGAGCCATTGGTTAGCATTGGCAGAATGGTGGTACAACACTTCTTACCATTACTCAATTAAGATGTCTCCATTTGAAGCATTGTATGGCACCAAACCTCCAACAGTCACAGATTACGTACATGGATCATCCAAAGTAGCCAAAGTGGATGATTGGTTCCAACAAAGGCAGTCTACACTCACCATCCTCAAAGAGAATTTAGTCCAAGCACAGAATCGTATGAAACAACAACAAGACTTGCACCGATCAGAGAGAACTTTTAATATAGGTGATTGGGTGTTCCTAAAGTTGCAACCTTACAAACAATCCTCGTTAAGGATAAAGTCCAGCCAAAAGTTGGCTCCACGATTCTATGGTCCCTACAAAATTGTGCGCCGCATTGGAGAAGTAGCCTATCAATTAGAGCTACCTACATCATCACGAATACACCCGGTATTTCATGTTTCATGTCTCAAAAAAGTAATTGGTCAGAAAGTACAAAGTCAATCAGAATTACCAGTGCTCGATGAGGAAGGACGCATACATCTCCAACCTGAAGATATACTACAACATAGAATCCGAAGACTGAGATCACGTCAGATTCAAGAATTTCTCATTAAATGGCAAGATTTACCAGAGGAGGATGCCACATGGGAACCTGAAAGTATCTTCCAGACATTTCCAGCTTTGAGGACAAAGCTTTCCGAGGAGGGGAGTCATGTTACATTCCAAACATAGCCTGCGTCGGCTATGTTTTCCAAGCGTTTAATATTTAGTATATATTGATTCACAATAGTTTATTTGAAATTATCATTCTTATTTTTGAACTTCATCTGCGTTATTCGCATTGGCCTATACGGCGAGGGTGTGCCCACCTCAAGTGGCATTTAATTATTTTTATTCTTCCGCTACAAATTCTTATTCGTTATATTATTTTTGTCATTCTGTTTTGGAAATCTCTCTCTGTACTTCTCATTGTGCAGAAGGATAGATATATCCTTCCAATTCACCTTGATTTTGATTAGGATTCACCATTTTTGCAAGTACATTTTGAGTCCAACCCCTTATGCATAAACCTACAAGTTATGACATCCATTTGAGTGTGAGGTGATGGCAATTGATTTATGACCTCTATCATTTTTGGAACTACTTTTATTCCTACTATTGAGATATGATGCCTTCATCCATTATAATAAATTAATTTTTGTTGCTTAAGGATCTATTATGAGCTTCACATGAGTGAGAACTTGATATATGTTATAGAATTCCTCATCAAAGGTTTCTTCATAAACTATAAATCATCCATGTACACCTCAATGCATTCATTGGTAAGATCTATGAAAATAGAGAAAACTACCCATTGAAAAGTTATGAGAGCATTACATAACCCAATATGTAAAAATCTATAGGTTAATATTCCCCAAGGATATGTGAAAGTAGTTTTGTGTTTATCCTCAGGTGCCACCTGTATTTTATTGTACCCACTAAAACCATATAGAAAGGAGTACTTTTTAGAGAGGGTATCGAGTACCTAATCTATAAATGGAAATGGAAAATAATCTTTCTGAGTGGATTTGTTGAGTTCTCTATAGTCGACACACACTCACATTTTCCCATTATTTTTAGGAACAATGACTAATGGTGAAACCCATTGGCTATAAAAAAAAATGGATAGATAAATTGAATGCCTAACAACTTCTCAATTTCTATTTTTAGCATGTCCCTTAAAGCAAGATTTATCCTTCTTTGGGGTATCAAACTCATTTCTTCTTGGTTATATAAATCTGATGAGTACATATGTCATATGGATCCCCTTCATATCATTGTATTCCCATGCAAAAACATTCACATATCGGTCTAAAACATAAAATAGTTTAGCCTCTTCTACTTCTAATAACCAACTATTAATGTTAATAAAATTTCTTGGTTGTAACTCAATTTTCTTGGTGCTTGGTAGCATCAAATTGAATCCTTTGTTTAGCAAAAATTTTAGAGAACAATTATGGGGTAGCATGGAATGAAGAATTTAGGTTTTCTCATTGAAAGTGATCCCTACAAGAGTCATGTTTTTTAAAGGACACTTGAAAGATGTAATGAGGTGTCTTTGTTGTTTATGTGGAAATGTGAACGAACTTTTCTAAAATGATAAATTTGACAAAGTATTCGTGATTTATTTCTCATATTTCCATAAAAACCTATGAACTAGAGTCCCCTCCTTGTCTGAGCAAGGCTCACTCAAATAATCCCTTAAAATTATTTCATCTTTGAAGAGGCCTTCTTCCCATGGGTCTACCTCTTCAACATACTCTTTTATGATGACCATCGCTAATCAAGCAAGATTTTTTTGTTCCCTAGGCTCCTCCATTGATATATTTCTAAAGAAATCCATATAAGGTCTAGTTTGGAGGTAAAGAGAAATTTTCTTAGAGTTCAATCCATTGGAGATAGTCATGTCCCATTGAATGACAATCTATGAAGACTATGGCCATAGACAACCAAGGTCATCCAAGAATCAATGACCATTCATCTTAGATCTTGGCTTGAGAAACATGAAATCAATGGGATACTCCTAAGATTCCATAATTATAGGTACATACTCTATTAATTCAGGTTGATCTGGCGATTGAGTTGCTAGTTGAAGGATGGTAGAAGTAGGTCACATATTTGTCAAAGATAATCTATTCACTATTTTAGTGGTCATGACATTAATTGTTGCTCCTAAGTCAACTAACATATTTGGTATTCTTGTTGTACCAAAGAAAATGGTTATTACTAGGTTCTTAGGACCTCCATAATTTGGGGGATTAAGCTTTCCTACTAAGATATCAACTAGTTTTCCATCTACTTGTATGGTTTTGGGGTAAGTCTTTTCATTTTCTCCTTGGCTTCTTTATGCACATTTCTCAAATAATATTATTGAATATTGGTACATCCTTAATATCTTGAAGTAAAGGGATTGTTATATTTAAGTGTTTTAGCTCTTCCAATAGATAATACTTCTTAAAATATTATTATTTATATTCTAATATCTCAGGGTATGGTGCTTTCTAAGTCTCTACAAGCACACTTTTTGGAATATCCCCTTCCTTCCTAGTTATTGTGTCAGGTTCTAGTGAAGTTGGTTGTCTTGATTGTGTTATGTATTATACACAAGGGTTGTCTGTCTATTGTTATTTGGTTTGGCCATAGGTTGGTTCAGTAATGGATGCTCCTTAGGTGGTTGTAATTGCATTATTTGGGAACCACCAATGGGTGTTGGCAACAATGCTTGTTGTTGAGTTTGAAATCATCATTATCCCCCATAATATTGATTGGAGTGGTCTTGACCATTGTTGGCCTTGGTTTGACCATTACCAGTTTAGCATTGGTTGTGTTCATGGTGGGTTAAACCAACCTTGAATTCCCCACTCTAAATATGGATTCCAAGGATACTGACCCCATTATTGTTATGGTGGGGGTATATTCCACATAGAATATCATGGATTTTATCCCCATGATGTTCTTTGTTGATGGGAGAAATTATTTTTTTATCCCACATAATTGAGTTCATCTGCATTGAGATGACTCTTTCCAATGTTGGATTTTATTTCTAGGAGGAGGTCACATTGTTTTATAGGGTGATGTTTCTCGTAGATATTGTAAATGTTGGTATTATTGAGAGGATATTCTTGCAAGGCATGTTTTTGCCTATACCTTGGACAATATATGGTCAATGGTTCATTGGCTTTAGTTTTATCTTGAATTTCGTCCAATGTGGTGTTCAATCATAAAAGAATATCAGTCTTAAAATTAGCCAATTTCTCTAGTAGATCTCCTATGTCACTACTTCCCTTTCCTACTCAATGTTTGCATTTTTCTTTCCTTGTTCTAGAGTATTTTTTGCACAACTCCATAATGTCAAAAAAATCTAGTTTATTTATATCACCTTTTCCCATGAGGTTTAAGATGTCCCTTGACTCATCTTGTAATCCATGTAGAAAGATAAATTTGACAAGTTCTAGGTCCATCCCTTCCCCACATATTTTTTGCATGAAAAGGAACCTATCTAGGTAATCTTCAAGGTTTTCATCCTTGATTTTCTTTATCTTAAACAGTTTTTCCTTCCAATCCCTGACACAACAATACTCCTAATATTTTCTTAGAAATATTGTTTTCATATCATCCCAACTACGTATGTATTCTAGGGCTAACCTCATGAACCAACACATAGATACATTTTATATTATGGAAGGAAATTGATTAAGTTTGTGATTGTTAGTTGTATAGTTGTAGGTTTGACATATGATCTTGAATTCAAATAAGAACTAGTTTTGGTCCTCTACAAAAATTTCTCTAAATATAGGTAAATTTGAAGGAGAGATGATTTTCATCTAAGCTTACAAATTGGGTTCTAATGAAATATGATACATAAAGGTTTTAACTTCATTATTAGTTTTCTCTTATTTTGTGTTGCTCAGTCTATCTCTTGCATTGTTTTCACCTTGTCTATCAAGCGTTCCTTTTTAAGAGCTTAAATCCATGTAGATCGGTCGAGTGGGTCGAGCGGGTTCAGTTGTTTTAACGTATATCTCCCAAATTTTTAATCTTCCTGACCTATCCAAAAAGCATGCACCTATCTAATACATCAATCGAAATCAACATCAAAGCATAAAATGATAAACAAGATTGCATATAACAATAAAATGGATGTTTCTTTTATTAATATTGAAAACGAATCTCGGTTACAATCATGCCCCTCTTAGGGTCACCCAAATGTTGATACAATTGATACAATTCCAAAGCCCCCAACGGGGTAGGCACAATACTAAGGCTCTCTAAATAGTCACAAACTGCTCTAGGGTGGAGTTGACCCTCTTCTTCACATTGAGGAAGGAATTAGATGATTGAATCTCCTTCGAACCTGCTTTCCTGTGGTCAAGAAACAACACAAAAGCATTAATAGCATAGGCAACCTCTTGTGATGAGGCCCTTTAAAGGATATAAACATGAAAGTGCCATAACACTAATGAAATCAAGAAAATGAACAAATCATGTTAGACTTATGCAAAACTCATAAAGATTGCTTGAAACATAGAAATGAAGAGTATTGCTATCTATCTAATAGACTAATTGCATGAAATGATGCATGGAAACAAGAGATTAGTGCAAAGTTGCTTAAATGGAAAGAACTCACATAAAGCCCTAATTAAACTAGTCAGTGTCTCTAAAACATGAAATAAACTGCTAAAATGCCTAATCTAACCTAATTAAGCATAATGCAAAAGAAATAGTAAGGAGATCTATCACCTATTGCAAACCATAGCTCAGATGAGCGGTCTGCACTGCACACCACGGCTATCAACCGTGACGAGCAATCAAGTAGCTTTACCCTCCAAATCAAGGGTTGTGGGCTTGATCTTCCTTGTCCAATTGATGATCAAGGGTCACCTTGGTGTCCTCTGATTGGATTGGTGGTTGAATTCCACAATTGGGCCTCCGTTTGCCCGAATTAGCGTTTCTTGGCATTCTAGCTCCTTAGGGCATCCATGGCACAAATTGACATGATGCTTGGTGAATTGGCAAGTGAATGGCAACTAGGCTCTCTCAATGTACTCAAATGAGTCTACAATCCAATAGGGCTTCGCTGCTCTAATATCCAATGCACTCTCTGATAGTTTGCCCTAATTTTGAGGGGTACTTATAGGATTACCCAAGGGCTAGGGGTGGCTTCATGGAGAAGCCAAGATCAAGAAGAGGTGGTTGGGACAGTTGGATTGGAAGCCTTTGGAATCTTCCATCCTTCAACCACCTTCTTCTAGAACAAATGGTCGTTCAAACCGATTTGGCTCGGATGAAGGCCAATTGAACTTCAGTTTAGACCATAGGTGACAATGCAGCCTAGACTATAGACCATAGGTCTCAGCTGTGGTTCAGACTGTAGACCACAGGTCTCAACTACGGTTCAGACTGATTAGGCCAAGGAGCCCAAATTGAGTGGTTAAAACCACTGCTCTATCTTGGAGTCTATCCAAGATCTTCCATATGGTCTTGTAGCATGTCCCATATGAGTAGTCACCCTCGACATGACGCATTTTAGGTGTCTACAGATGCCCCTTTTGAGATGCGTTGTGAGATCGAACAACGTTGAGCAAAAATAGACCTCCTAAAATGATGTCGAAGGTTCCATGATGATCATTGATCTGATCAACATTAGATGCCCTAGGTCCTACAAAAGGATGCGCATCCTAGAATCATTGCTTCCAACTGGGTGAAAGGCTTAAATTTGCAAGAGTTTGCACTCGTCATCAGACATTTGGGTAGCTTTTGATGCTACAATAGGAGTTAGGCCTATATAACCGAAAGGATGAGAGTTACAAACTAACTATCATATTTGCTATTTTCCCCAAGCAAAGGGGTAAGCTTATGATAGTTGTTGACAATGATTCGCAAGGACGAATGCAATTTTGACAAGATCAAGGGATCTACGATTTCAGGGATCTTCTGTTGACTTTGATTATGATTATGATATTATGACTACCCCCTCAAGCGACGAGTCGATGAGGGTAATGACAATGAATGAAGCGACGAGGTCGCTTGACCATTATGAATGATCTGAACAAGCTTAAAATTTAGCATTTAATTACTTGGCTAAGCCTAGTTCAACTTATGATTACAACTGTTAATAGTATTTGCACATTCCTATCCCATGGAGCAATCGGGCTGCAATAGCCTTCTTAGGGAATCAAAATGATACAAGTCCAATTAGATTTATGTTGAATCAATTTGTCGATGATCTGCTGAAAAGGTGTCATAGGAGAAATGATATGAAACACCTCATTCCTGTGGAGCGGTCCAGCCTTGAAGGCCTTCTTTGGGATTGAAAAGAAGCATATCAAATCAACGATGATAATTTTACCCCAAATGTCCTTATGGTTATTTACTCATCTTGTCGGATTGCATGGAGCATCAGTCACTGCAACCGCCAAGTGTCTAGGGTAAATAACTGAATACGAGGTGCATTTGGCTTTTTGTTATTTGATTTTTTTGGTTAATTTGAATTTTTAATTGATCCTGGTGCTTAAAAATCACCAAATTTGATAAATTGATTGCTCTTATTGAGATTCTGATCCGTTAGGAATCATTAATTTGTCATTTAAAACCTTCCCACGGTGGGATTTTAGTGCATTTAATGCCAGTTGCAAACCATGCTCATGGGCTGCAGCTAGAAATTTCAAATTTGGGAACCGCAGCTCAGACCTGCGATCGCAAAACCCTAATTTTGGGACCGCGATTGTCAGTTGTGGTCCGACGAAATTAGGAAAAGTATATAAAATTTTCCCATTTGAAAATTTCATTATTTTTCCTTGAAAGCGACTGCAACTGGAGAGCTCTGAGAGGTGAGGAAGCATTACTGACATGAGATGCTACCAAAAATGCTACCTACGACCTCCTACACATCCCGATGGCAGACCCTGGACAACCTTCATCCAACCGAGGCATCGGTGTGGGAAAGGTAACTCGAAACCGAGTCCTCGCACTCCTTACCAACTTAAAAATGAACCACATTAAGTAATGGGTCCAATTAACCTCACTAAATTGTTGGTAATGAACCTCACATTAGTCTAGGCTAGATTAGGATTTTAATTTTTGGTTTTCCAGGCTAGGAAGTGACCCTAAAAGGGTCACATTCCTAGACCGTAGCTGGTAAATGTGGTTCCCAATTGTCAGATTGGGGACCATGTCTATCAACCGTGATGGGACTCAAATACCAATGGTAAATTTTAACCACATGCAAATCATAGGTTTGACCCGCGGTTCACAACTTTAGAATTTTTTTTCAATATTTTTTATTTTTTTCAATGATTTTTGATAATTAATGCCATTTATTGCACTTTTGAGATGCATTTTTTAATTTTTTTGAAATTTTTGATCACTTTTTGCATGTTTTTGTATTTTTTAGCAATTTTTTAGATTTGTTTATCTTTTTTAGGTCATTTTTTATCTATTTTTAGTTTTTTTTAGTCATCATTTCCTTATACATTTTTGCTCTACAAAAATTGACCTCTAGATCTAGGGAGCCAGATATCCTCTGCACCCTCCATAGACAGCTCACTGACCAGGAGCGAGCGTGGTTCGGTGCGGTTGGCTTCGGCTATGTGCTCGATCTACCTATGATCAGGGTAGATCCGACATACATGACTGCGTTGGCCCGACGTTGGGATGCACGGACCAACACATTTCACCTGCCCATAGGTGAAATGACTGTTACATTGGAGGACGTCTACCGAATCTTCAGGATCCCGATCGATGGGGAGCCCATCACCTCCTCTCCCTTTCGGAGCAAGGAGGACATCTTTGATGACATATTTGGTGACCACAGTGAGGATGCCCAGGGCAGGATCGACCACGAAGGCGTCCATATCGGATATTGGTAGGAGAAGGGCATCTTCTCAGTTTAAGAGGCGATCTTCATGCATCTGGTCATTCAGATTGTGCTTCCAGACTCCTCAAGCATGAGGATTCCCTGGAACCTCATGGCCATCGTCAGGAGAGTTACTCAGAGTTCTACTCGATGGCCTCTACTCTTAGCTTGGGGAGCACTCTACTATGTCAACTGTATTGGGAGCTATACCAGGCTACACGTAGGAGCCAGGTTGGTATCAGCTATAGCCTATTACTTCAGATCTGGGGCTAGTAGCATATCAGGATCGAGCGGTCGACTGACCTACCACTCACTATCACTACTATTCCTATCGCACACTAGTGCTATATGGCATGTTGGCCTCATGAGGAGGAGGGGTTTTGGAGCAGGTCCCATGCTGGGGATGTGGACCATTATATTGCTAGATTTGCACAACTCTAGGCGGATGACATAGAGTGGCATCCGTACATGGATTATCCTACGTGGCTCGAGGTTGATGAGCGGTTGCGCTAGGCGAGGAGGGATAGGTGGTTACTCGATCACAAGGTTGAGATCCATGAGCATTAGTTCTAATCACGCATCCTCTACCAGTTTGGGCTCATACAAGATATTCCAGAGTTGCCTACCATCTATAGGTGCCTAGTACTAGAGAGGGATTTGCCCTACATTCAATCGACACCGCTTGGAGATGAGGTAGATGATTTCTAGGAGATAGGCATGGCTAGGGCTGGGACCACCCCAACGTATGATACTTGGTGGTCCCTACTATAGTGGTAGGGTTTGGGCCCCTCGGTCGGACAAATGATGATGGCATCGAGGCTGATCCAGAGGGGTGCAATGTGCGCCAGCGGACCGAGGGTGGATGGGGCATAGAGGGCACCATAGAGGATGCTCCATAGGTTGAGGCCAAGGAGGAGGCATCAGAGGAGGGTGAGGCACCTCTAGAAAGTGAGGTGGGGCAGCTACTAGCTCAGGTTGTTGATCTTCAGAGTTAGGTTGGGAGGTTGTAGACCCAATAGTTGTAGTGGGACACTTCTATCATCGTACTGGAGGTGAAGATGGCTCATAGCATGAGGCAGCTACAATAGGCCTAGGAGGAGATCATAGCTCTCACATCATGGGCTACAACGGTGGAGACATAGGTCTACGATCTCACCAATGCACGTGATCTAGCACAAGCGTGATTTAGTGTGGCTATTGTAGAGAGAGATCTACTCAAGGTACAGAGGGGGATCCTTCATCCTCCTAGGCTATCATGGGACCTCCAGCCACACCATCTATGCATTGCTACCAGGCAGTCATGACCCCATGGTAGATATCCAATGCTTATAGGCCCTCGTGGAGGAGGGCAATGAGAGGCACATAGGAAGGGTAGCCCGCATAGACCAGCTAGAGGGCCACATCAGGTTGATTGGTGGGTAGGTCCCAGAGGATCCACATGCTTTCAGGTCACAACGGACCAGGACTAGGATGATAGGGCAGTCCTCTGCTAGTTTGAGCCACCGGACCCATAGGACTGAGAGGACACACAAGTCCTCTAGCACACACGGAGCCAGCTCTCACAGGAGCCACAAGGATGGCGGGGGTGATGGTGGGGGTGACTCTCAGGCTAGGGGTGCAGGCCCCTAGTATAGATCTTCAGAGATATTCATTGTACCATTTTTGAGTGTAAGGTCGAGGACCTACACAGTTGTAGCCTGCGAGCATTTTGATGTACCTCTATGTACTCATTGATACACACACACACACACACACACACACACACACACACACACACACATATATATATATAAATATATATATATATATGATCATTTTGGCTCATTATGTGTACTTGTCATTTATATGTTTTATATTTTGTGTTTATGCACATGGATGCAGATGTTCATATTGATGCTATGTTTATATGATGTGATGTATGGATGACATGCACTAGATAGCTATTTTAATTTATGATGATGATGATATGCAGTGATCTAGATGCTTAGATGTGCTACTTATGATGGATGCATATGGATGCGATATCTACTTTTAAATGCATATTTAATTTTGCTTTATTGTATGCATTTAATTTATGATGATGTCACAATATGTTGGTGCAATGTATGTAATGCATTATTTACATGATGGTAATCTAATGTAAATGAACTTGTATGCTTTAATCACTTAAAACATAAGGAATGAATGCGATATGTGTTTAACAATCTAATGGACGACACCACAGAATGTGTAAAAATCATGAATGTAATTGAAAATCCTCATTACAATAATTTAATCAATTAATCACCCATATATGAAATGCAATGATATGCAGCTGTATGATGCAAATGATATGATATATCACTCTATATTTCTTTTGTAGTTTTGAAAAATATGCACAATATAGTCAGTGGTCATCTAAATATCATTTCTGATATCCATTCGGTATCTATCCTATATCTTGATTGTGCTCAATGTAATGATGTATCATTGATTCGATACTTTGCAATTTGATGATTTGAAATGACTTTATTTTATATGGTTTGTGATATTTGATATTTTGTTGCTATTAGAGAAATTTTTGAGGTTTTCCATGAGACTCAAACACCCTAGTAGACTTCTCAAATGTCACATACTAATTGTACAAGGCTTTTGTTGGACAAATATTTCATCACGAATGACCCAATTGTTCATTACCCCTATGTGTGCACGTGAGTATTTTTAGATAGACCATAGGCATACCCCAGATGTCAATCGGGACTCTTCCAACCCATATGTGAGATCGGGTTCCTCCTATGTTCGTATCATCCTTGTTTCATACTTGATTGGACTATAATGCTAGACAACCCCAGGCACCCAGAGCTAGCTCATCTTGCAAATTGATCAGGACTACCCCTCCAAGAATAGTCGGGACTCTTTCAACCCATTGTTGTGATTGGGGATCACCCAATAGAACTACTACTCTGGAAGCAGGTGGGACTCTTTCAACCCATTGTTGCAATCGAGGTTCACTCTATGGATTTGAATGGTGAACAATTTAGGGATTCAAGTTCTCACCCTTCTTTTCTTTCTATTCATAGGGATACTTGCTCATGTGTAGTGATAAAAATCACTGTTTTTCATGTTTTACTTTGAGTGATAAAAATCACTATTTATTCTCATTTTTCTTGAGCAAGGGATTTATATAGTGCTTTTGATTCACTATGTAACTTTAGATTTGAATTTGAACTTGATTTTGATCTTCATTTGATCTTTGATTTGAATACTGGGGATTTTGACTTTTGAGATGTCAATTTGGGATATCGATTTTAGGATATCGATGTGGGGTATCAACCTTTGATGTTGATCTGGGATGTTACTCTGGGATATTGCTCCTTTATTTTTAAGCAAGGGAATGTATGGGTAGGGGAAATCTTGTCCTTTTTCCAAGGTTCACCACTCTAGACCGACCTATTTGCAAGATAAGCAGGTAATAAAACCCATCTCTCTAAATACCCAGGACCACTTTCGTAGCTTTCATCTTCCCTTATCTTAGCAGGATTTTAAATGTGTCAATTAGTGACGGGATCCTGATATGCCAAGTACTATCACAACTAGTGACCTCATCTACAAAAGCAAAAGAAGCTTTCTACGACATCTGAGAAACCCACTAGGTATGGTTGAGTGACCTGCAAACTTTGGTATGTATACATACATATTTCATAGCAACAAGTGTTGTGTTGACAAACACAATTACTCACATGAATGATGGATTATGATAAATGCAGAGGTGCATGATTAAAACACAAACGTGGCATCATTTGTAATACTGACAGACACAATCCATTCTACTATGGAATGCAACGGATGAGGAATGCCTATATGCAATGCAATGATGAAATGAATGCATGTGTAAATGAAAATGCATAATGCAAATGCAAATGTTTTTGGATTTTATGCTTTACCAATTTTTTTTTTTATTTTATTGCTTTTTAATTTTTATGGATTTTGAGCCTTTATATTTGACCAAACGGTGAGTACATGCCTTTGGAGCCTTTGGGATTTGACCAAGCAATTTTAAGAACCCTTGGAGCCTTTTAGGATTGACCAAAGGGATTATGAGCACCTTTGGAGCTTTTTGAATTGACCAAAGGGATTATGAACACCTTTGGAGCTTTTTAGGGATGACCAAGCGATTGTTAAGAATCCTTGGAGCCTTTTAGGATGACCAAGCGATTTTAAGAAAACCCTCGAGGCCTTTAACTAACATGACCAAGCGGTTTTTTGGGAACCCTTAGAGCCTTTTGGGATTGACCGAGCGGTTTTAAGTAAACCCTCGGGGCCTTTTGCTACACTCCTAAGCATAGAATGCCTTAAGATGGATGATGTTGAGAGGTTTAGGCTCTTCAACACCCCCTAGCAACGTTAGGTGATAGGTACCCGAACCAATATTTTCAGATATGATATAGGGTCCTAGCCAATTAGCCATGAATTTGTCTCGCATATCATGCGGTAAATTAGAGTTCTATTGGTTCTCTTTCAAGACAAGATCCCCAACTTCAAAGTCTCTCTGATGGACTTTGATATTATAAGCTCATTTTAGTCACTCCTGATAAACGCAGAGGTGCTCAAGGGCATTCACGCGATGTTCATCAAGCAGCGTCAATTGATCTAGGCGAGCTTGTCGTGCACGGTGTCATCATCGATGAACTCTTTCAATGTGACGCATAGCATTGGAATTTCCAACTCTAAGGGCATAATGGCCTTAGATTCATATACTAGTGTAAATGGAGTACCCCAGATGGTGTCCTAATGCTAGTCCTGTAAGCCCATAGTGCAAGGGGTAGCTGGATATGCCAATATTTGTGGTGTTCTTGTACCGTATTTTTCAAGATGGACACCACTATCTTATTTGAGGCCTCAACCTACCCGTTTGCCTACTGATAGTATGGAGTCACAAAATTGTGTTTGATTCTATACTTAGATGTCAAAGCTCTCATAGTTTTGTTCTTAAATGATGTTCCATTATCCAAAACTATCTTGGATGGAATACCAAAATGACATATGATATGCTCGAGTATAAACTCTGCTATGCGAGCTCTAGTGGTCGTTGTTAAGGGTATTGCTTCCACCCACTTTGTGAAATACTCAGTAGTCGTGATAATAAATGTATGTCAGCCCAATGACATGGGAGAGATCTTACCGATGAGATCTAATCCCCACTGAGAAAATGGCCAAGCCGCTTGGATGGGTTGTAAGGCCTACGATGGCAAGTGCGTAAGATTAGCATGATGTTAACATTTGATGTATTTCTTGACATACACATTGCAATCCTTCTCCATAGTGGGCCAATAGTAACCCATTCAAAGGATGCGCTTGACGATGGCCATGCCGCTAAAATGGCCACTACATGTACCATCATGAGCTTGTGAAATCACCCAAGATGACTCTTGGGGATCTAGACAACAAAGGAGAACTCCATCGTAACCTCATCGGTACAAAATATCTCCTAGCAAGACATATTTAGTCACTTTCTTCTTGAATGTGTATTTTGTGGCACATGAAAATCCCTTTGGGATCAGACCAAGTTTTAAGAAGTCTTGGATTTGCGACATCCATAGTTGGTAAGCCTTAGCTTCGATTGCCAAGATGACTTGTTCCCCCTACGTATCTACATGTGCAAATGCAGACTAGGAAACAACCTTGTGGTGAATGGTAGTACCACTCCCCATTAGAATCTGAGAGGTTAATGACCCCTAGGGTGCCTTCTTTAGAAAGTCTTTAGCTCTATAGAATCATTCAGCTTTTGGTTCCATGCTAATCATGTTGATTGGCATTTTATTATCAAAGGCTTCATGCTCCACTGTGGGATGCGAGAGCATTTTAACATGAATGGTAGTGAAATCGATAGACGAATTCTGAGGGATTAATGATCCTAAAGATGCCATAATGTCTGAGAACCTATTTTATGAATGAGGGATTGCCTTGATGTCATACCATTCCAAATTAGCCAAATATGTAACAACAAGATCTTTATAAGCTTTCAGTACGGGACATCGACATGAAAAGAGCCCCTTAACTTGGTTGACTATGAGCAAGGAGTCACCAAAGATGTTTAATATTTTTAATGTCATGGTGATGGCTATATGGAGGCCCAGTAGTAGGGCCTTGTATTCAACATTGTTGTTGGTGCAAGGAAAGTCTAATTTAAATGACAAGGGCATTGGAGCTCCTTGCGATGTGAAAAACACTATTCCTACACCACCTCCTTGCTCACACTTCGAACCATCGAAGAACAAGGTCATATCAGAATTATTCTCTGGTTCTTCAAGTTTGGGAGCTTCGGATATGATGAAGACCGCATCATACGAAAGCTCGATGGTAAGAGGCCTATTGTTTGACAATGGTGCCTCAACAAACTGATTAGCTATGACTTGCCCCTTAATGGACTTTTGGCTTATGAATTCCAGATTTAATTCTATCAATAGCATGATCCACTTCATAGTACGTGTGTTATGATATGTCTTTCTCATCATGTACTACAAAGGATTTTGTTTTGATATTACATATGTCGTATGACTTAGCATATAGTGTCGTAATTTATTTGTAGCGAACACTACTACTAAACACAGCTTCTCCACATATGCATATCCTAGCTCATAACTTACCAAGGTTCGACTAATATAATATATGGCTTGCTCTTTGCCTTGCATATTCTTTTGGGCTAACATGGTCCCTAATGCAAAGTCGGTTGCCAATATATATAGCAAAAATGGCACATCTTGCCTTGGTGGAGCTAGTAGTGGTGGCGTTGCTAGGTATTGATTTATTTCAGCAAAGGATGCTTGGCAGTCCTCATCCCAGTTGAATGGGACCCCCTTGTGTAGTAGTCGATTCATGGGTCGAAATTTATTCGATAATTGCGTGATAAATCGCTTTATTGATGCTACTTTGCCCTGAAGGCTTCTTAATTCTTTAATGTTTGTGGGGGGACGCATCTCTAGAATAGCCTTGACCTTTTTTGGGTCAACTTTGATGCCTCATTTTGAAATGATGAATCCTAAGAGTTTACTAGAAGTTACGCCAAATACGCACTTCTTAGGATTCAACTTGACATTGTGGTCTATCAGGTGATCGAAGACCTTCTTCAGGACCTCCACATGCTCAAAATGTAGTAATGACTTAGCCAACAAGTCATCCATATAATCCTCTAGGATCTTATGCATATAGTCATGAAAGATATATGTCATGGCCCGTTGATATGTGGCACCAATATTTTTGAGGCCAAATGGCATAACTTTATAGCAAAATGTTCCCCATGGTGTTATAAATGTGGTTTTATGTTGGTCTTTGGGCTTAATCCAAATTTGATTGTAACCAAAAAAACCATCCATTAAGGAGAGCATCTCGTGACCTATAGTTGCATCTACAAGAGCATCGATATTAGGAAACAAAAATGAATCCTTAGGTGTTGCCTTATTTAGGTCTCTAAAATCCATACAAATACGAATCCTTCCATCAAGTTTTCCTACAAGCACCATATTGGATACCCATTCTAGATAGTCGATGGAGATTACAAACTCTACGTCCAACAACTTTTGTAATTCATATTTCACCATTAAGGCTACTATTGGATGCATCTTTCTAAGCTTCTTCCTGACTGGCTTCTTTGACAGATCTAGCAAAAGGTTATGGGTAACCAATTTTGGGTCTAGACCTAGCATATCTTTGTAAGTCCAAGCAAAAATATTAGGTCTCTCTTTCAGTAGAGGGATGAGGGTGGCACGCTCATCTGGAGTGAGACTCTCTCCAAATTTAACCTTCCTTGGATTGGTGGGATCATTACTGATATCCACATTGAAGGTTTCCTCTACTGACATGTGTGATCCCTCCTCAAGCTAATGAGGAATAGGGATCAAGTAGATGTTGTTGGCTGGATTTATTGGTTCTACATTAGAAGCATACTCAGCATGATGGAAATCATAAGCATAGCCTAATGCAAAATGAAACAGTTGTAGCATTTCTTCATTAGAGAAGAAATATTCAGGCTTAAAAATAAATTTAGCACGATCCCAATTGATAGCATCTTCATTGAGATATAACGGTTTGGATAGATCATCTGGATTGCGAAGTAGAGTGGTCAAATTAATGAAGACCATATTGATGGAATAGAATTGATCTCCAGGACCACATGGATAAACTTCTACATCATCGATGCAACTCCCATACCCAAGATCTGGCTCTAATGGCATGGGCACAAATGGATCGTCTATGTGTGAACTACAGATTATTGGGTCCTCTTTATGCACTGATTGCAAGATAGGATCATTCAGCCCAATGAGCTCTATATACATAGGTAGATTGGGAAACACCATGTGATAGATCACATCGAAGTTTGATGGTCTTCCCCTAATGTGAGGATTTATATTGATCTCTTTGCCCATGTCCTTAGTCGTATATGGTGCTTTACGATAATGTAGGTAAGGAGGTCCTAGATAGGCTCTCTCTATTTCATCCTCATTGTCATTGTTGTAATACAATCCTTCACCACTATCCACTAGCATTGGACACTCTGGAAAATGTAGCCCTATATAGGTTACATCCTGATCACTATCATCATTGTCTGGTAAAATTGGGTATAAACATCGTAAATACGATACTACCTCATAAATACGATACTACCTCATAAATCGGCTTAGCCTCCTCCCCTGATGGATTGTTGGGTGAGGACTCACTGTCCACTGAGATATTATCATGATATGTCTCAGGTGGCGCTATGGTGACGTAAGACACCATTCAATTATCCCTTTGGAATGCAGAATGACTAGGGTGATATAGGATGAAATCCACATTGTTCCCTAGACTAAGGTACAGGAGATCTAAAGATATTGTAAGTAAATCATCCCATCCTCGTATTTGCAACCCTAGCACGAACCTATCAGTTGCTAATTGATAATGCAACTCAAGTGGAGTCCTACCTCCTTACTCAAAAATAACAAGGCCAAACCCTTGCCAATGATATAACTCAAAAATGTGCATGGCATATTCAGAGTTGGATAGGTAACGAAAATTCATTGCGAATGGTTCATCATCATCTTCATCCATGGGCGTTCGAGTAGGAAGTTGATCCAGCCCAACGTAGATGAAGTTTGTTTGATTGGGTGGCTTTCCGAATGGTACTACTAATCCAACCATAAAATTATGAGCATGGGGTCGTTCCATCTCTTGTGTAGTCTCTAGGATTGGTCTAAATGTGATGTTCTACACAATATATTCACCTAACCCTGTTTTGGCCAGATGAACGATCACATGTGGTGCGGATGACCCTACTGATGATACAGTCAAGGTAGGCTAATTTACCTCCTCAACTTTATCCTGGGCTTCTTACACTTCCATGGGAGTGGGAGCCTCATTGGCAATTGGTTCAAGCACATGCTTCTTTTCTTTTTCACCCATTTTCACCTTTAGCTTAATTTCATCTTGAAGCATTACTGATGCAGTCGGTTTCAAATTAGCAGTAGTGTGCTTGGATCTGTGCGATAGAGATGTTGATGGTTGAGAACACACTTTTTGTTTGCTTTTTGGATTCTTAACCGACGATACAGGTTGAAAATCCAAGTGCATTTATGGGAGTATGAAACCCCCCTAGAAAATCAGCCATGTTCACGAATTTGAATGGTTCTTCGTCTGACAGCACCACGTGAACTCATCCATCATGAATGTATTTTACACATTGATGCAATATAGAGGGAATGCAATGCATTTCTCGAATCCAAGGCCTCCCCAATAGGATGTTATACTGCATGGCAATTTCGATCACATGACACATCATGAGTATGGTCTTTAGATCCACCTAAATAGGTAGTATGATCGTGCCAATCATTGAATATAGTGCATCATTAAACGCTCTCAATGTGAATACGATGGGCATAATATGTGACTTGGATAGCTTTAAAGGACTCAATTCCTTGGTTGTTATAATATTGATTAACAACTATTGAGAAGCAACACACCCCCACTGAAAAATGCATTCCAATCCTCTTGAAAACTTTGAAATACCATTTTGCAGCAGGGACCCTCTAGATGTTTCTCAGTTTTAAATCCAGATCTTTCTTACCTCCTTTTTAAAAGTTGTGCCTTTTCTTGCATTCTAGCTTGTGATTATCACAAGACTTAACTTTTACATGCTAGAAATCATTCATGCTTAAGCCAAACCTTGCACCGATACCAAGAAAATCCAGAAAGCAGTCAGATAAATACATGAAAAATCAAAACTTTCCCTTTTAGTAATGTCACGAAATCGCGACACTTCCATTTATGGAAATGTCGCGAAATCGCGACAGAAAATAGAAAATCGGCTAAGTCGCAAATATGTAGCGAAATCGCGACACTTTCCATTTTTGGAAGTGTCGCGATATCGCGACATTTCCATTTTTGGAAAGTGTCGCAAAATCGCTGTCGACCGGAGGAGAGAGAAGAAAGTTGTACGGAGGGGCGCGATTTGGCGACATGTCGCGATATCGCGACATGTCGCATTTTCGCTGAGAAAAGGAGAAAAGTGGCTAAGTCCAAAAGTTGCAGCGATTCGCTGACACGTCGCGAAATCGCGGTCAACGCGGTCAACGCATGCAGCTTTGGCGGAACCGTCGCGATTTCGCGACGTGTTCCATTTTCGCGGGTTCGAGGAAGCAAAGGAGGAACAGTAGAAAATGTCGGCGAATCGCGACCAGAAGCTCAGTCGATGACTTAACCCAAAAAGATGCAGCGATGCGCTGCACGTCTCAGAATCGCGACTGTTAACGAAGAAGAGAGTCCGAAATGAAAGTGCAGCGATTCGCTGCACACTCGTTGAGAAGGGGGTCTAAAGAGGAAGTTGCAGCGATGCGCTGCAAGTTCCAAAGTTGCAAAGGCGCGGGGCATTGAATATAAAAGGGAGCAAAGTAAGAGCTGTAGCGATTCGCTACTATTTTTGGGATGAGGCTCGACAAACCAAAAGTGCATCGATGCGCTGCACGCCTCAAAATCGCGGAGCGATAGTTTCAAAGAGTCCAAAGTGTAAAATTTGCAGCGACTCCACGCACGTTTTCTAAGAGGTAAGATTTGCAGCGATGCGCTACCCCCTTTGTGAAAGTGAAACCAAAGGAAGAAGCTTAAGGCAGAAGCATGTCGCGAAATCGCGACATGCTTGAAGAAGCCTGTGCGGTCGCCAGGGAAGGTCGCGATTTCGTGACATGCCACGAAATCGTGACATGTCGCATTTTCGCGGCCTGCGAGGAAGAAGTTGCCGATGAGCCAGGGACGTCGCGATTTCGCGACATGTCGCAGAATCGCGATAGGAGAGAGAAAGTTCCCCAAAGGGCCAGAAGTGCATTCCAGCTGTAAACAGAAGGCATCCTGGGATAGCGACACGTGTCAAAGCATGAATGGGACAAATTAGGCCGACATGCAAGCTTATTTTGTGGTTTTTAGTCTGATTTTAATGTTTTAAGCTTTGATTTTATGTTTTATTAAAGTGCTAATGCATCTTTTCTCTTTCATACAGGATTCCACCTGTCACCTACGGGACAACTGAAAAAGACCATAAAGGCAAAGTTAAAGTGCAGATTTAATCAAACACCGCCATGCTAGAGGAGAAGAGGCCGGTAAAAGCATTCAATGGCAAATTTATGACAGAATTAATAGCATGAAGACAATTTCAACTCAGGGATGGGTCTGCGGATCAAATTGATGGAGAAGTGGTGACTCATCCGGCTCACCAACAGGAATTAATGAGAGCATTCATTTGCAGTTGCGGATGAATGCAAGTGGCATTCAACTCTATCTTCTCCATTTATGGCAGCTAACTGCATAGATTTGCAGAATGGTTAAGTTCTATCCATAGCTTTGTTTTAAGTGGCTTTATATTGTAAAACCCGGTCCTAGGGTTTAAGATGATAAGATTTGCAATTAGAGAAGAAGATATTTCTGAAAAGATCAGGGTCTGTCCTGAGTCTATAAATACTTCTTCTCAATGTAATTGCGAGAGGCGGAGACTTAGAAATAAAAGGCTTATAAGCAATTTCTTGCAAATTTTGTGAAATCCTTTGTTTTCTGGACTGGGAGTTGATGTGCTTTTGCTATTTTCTGTGGTAGCATGGCCAGGAGCCTAATATTTTACAGATCTGTGATAAGTGTATCTTCTTCTGTTATCCGTTCCATTAAAGTTTATTAGATATATGCTGTAAATCTGCCATTATCAAGTTTAAATATGTTGTTAGGCTTCAGTTGTTCTATTGTCTGCTAGGGGAAATTACAGATTTGAGGTTCAAGTTTGTTCTAATTGCTCTGTCTTCACTGTGTGAGCTAGGCTGCCGGTGAAAGATACCAGTTTTAACCAACTTCCCTTCGGTTTATAATTTTCTGCTAGATCTGTTCCACTTTGCCTTGTGCTCTTAGTTGAAAGTGATCTTAGAAATCTGGACACTTTCTTCTTGGATTTGTTCTGTTGTGAAGCTAGTAGTATAGATAAAATTGATAGTTTTAAGTTTTACAGTTTAAAGTCTGATAAACTTCTCTTTCTGCCCTACCCTACCCTCTCTTTGTTTTCCGTGAAATGATCCATTTTTACTTTCTTTATTTGTCTTTTATTTGAATCTGCTGACCCATGAGAGCTAGATCAAGAATCAAGTTAAATCTGATTGTTAACAAGTAACAACTTCTGCAACTACTGAACAAGTTCAAGAACCCCCTGTAAGGTAACAGACAGTCCATATTGAAATCTATTCCAGAAGCGGAAAAGAGTGAATAGACATTCGACCCGACTCTGTAACTCGCACCTTGGATAACCAGCTAGATCCTAAAGTGAGTGGGATTCGTCCCGTGGGTGTCTCCGGAGCTTCCTGCTCATCCTTCATAGGGTGCGTATGAAAGCCGGACCAACATCTAATTGGCGCTAGAAGGAGGGCCAGAACATCTGTTCTTAGTGCACTTGAGTTGAGAAATCCGACTGTATGTGGTGCTTGACAAATACTGTATTTTATCCAGAGTCTGGCATTTTAACATTTAAAAGTGGCTCATTTTATAAATTGTCAGTACAATTTTGTAAGTTGTCAGTACAGTGTTTTAAATTTCCAAATACAGAACCTGTTGAGAACTGCAAAGTTATAAGTGCTTGTGAAAGCTGGATTCTACATACAGGGTAACAAGGTCCCACCCCAGAGCTGGAGAGCTCCTTGTTCCTGAATTAGAAACTCCGAGAAGAAGTAGCCACAGAAGGGCCACATCTCTATCACAGACAGTTTTATCACCATTGATAGTCACTCCAACCAGAGCTCAGAATATTCCTGTCAATCCATTAGCTATGGCAAATTGGTTGGGCTCCACAGCTTTGAACATTCCGGGTATAGCCCATGACTTGCCCAGAAATCCAGAAAGATATCTCCCAGATACAAACATGATGGGACAAGAACTGCAGAAGAACACTTGGTTGCATTCAAGAATGCACTGAAGTTATTAAATGTACAGCATGAGGATGTTGCCTGTAGACTCTTCCCGTTCACTCTCCAGGAGGGAGCTTATGATTGGTTTCTAAACCTCACCAATGATTCTATCACCAACTGGAATGATTTAGAGAAAGTTTTTGTGTCACAGTTCGGGGAAGTGATAGACCCCAGTATTTTATATCAACAGTTTTCTAGCATCAAAAGGGAATTAAGTGAATCTATCAGATCCTATAATGTCAGATTCCAGAAAGCCTATGGTAGACTTACTGGGTATTATGTACCTAATGCTGACTTGGCATTAGAGATTTTTAGAAATTCCCTAGATCCCATGACCTCTGTCTTCTTGAAGAGAGATGCCACTGTTACCAATTTGACGAAGCCTACAAAGAAGCTTTGATTCTGGAAAGACAGCTTGGGACCCCACCTTTAAATGCTCAAGCAAGTTCCTCTCGATCACACAAGCTGCTCCTGTGTTTAATCCCATTCCACATCAGATGATGTTGCCAATCGTCGGACTCTACCATCGGCAAGTCCATCAACTCGCTGCACCGGTTGAGAATGTACAGAACCCTGTGAAAGAGGCTGACAATGCAAGGATTGAAGAAGTCTCAAAGATTGTTCGAAGTCGGCCAATGATTTTCTCGAGTTTTAAAAGGCAAACTTCTACTGGTGACAATCCCAACAGATACTCATATCAGCCAAACAGATTTAACAGGCCCCCATATGAACCTAATAAAGATTACAAGGGTAAAACTCATGATGTGAACATCTGTGATTTAGCTCTGCCCAACTGGTGCAGAATACATGCCACTTCTCAGCATGGGGAGTTGGACTGTCTGGAATTTTGCAATGCATTTGAAGCCTTGTCTGGTGATCTGATCTCCCTTGAAAATCAAAGAACTGCTGATGGCCCAAGTTCATCTGGCCACAGTGCAGCCATGGTCCTGGATTCCTTTTCTTTCCCGGATGAATCTGAGAATGTAGTTGAAATGCCTATAGATGAAGTACAGGCTTTCCAACAGTACAGAAGAGATAACTACAACCTGAGGAACAGGAATCCTGAGCCAAATACCACATCAACTCCTCCTGACAACTCTCACAATATTCCTCCGGACCCCTCTCCAAGCAATAATCCACCTCCACCAAAGGGAGGAGCTCAGAGAGTACCAGATGTTGTTGTTCCTCCACTTAACAAAGGATATAACATAGTGGAGGATATGAAAAAGATTAAGGCCAACATTACTCTGCATGAGCTGGCACAGATTTCAGAGCAGAGAGACAACCTGATAAAGACATACTCTGGCCCTGTTGCTAAACCTGTAGACAAGGGAAAGAAAATAGCAAATGCCAATCTAGCCATGTACAAAGAAAAAACTGAAGTTCCCCCTTTTACTGACTGTCAAAATTTTTGGGAAGAACTTACATAATTGTTTGGTAGATTCAAGTGCATCTGCTAATGTCATGCCATTGGCCATTTGTCAGCAATTGGGGCTGACCCCAATGAAGTCTGAAAGGAGAGTTGTCCAATTGGACAAGTCAGAAGTTAAAGTTGTTGGAGAGCTTCAAAACATTCATATCCAATTAGCCTCTGAGCCTAGGGCTCAACATAAGATTGAAATCCAAGTTGTGGATATCCCAGTGGGATATGGGATGTTGTTGAGTAGGGATTGGTCTAGGTCCTTGAATGGATATCTAGCAACAGATTTTTCACACATGTGGTTGCCATGGAAAGGAGTGGCAAATCAGTTGCGGGTTGACAGAGAACCCAGGTACAAGCACACCATTACAGAGTACAATGCAGCTAATGAAACTGTCAATATTGCAGAGGTAGATATTGGTGTCTACAATTTGACAACTGGGCAGAGTAACCAGTTTAACAAAGCTCATCCTGTACATACTAATGAAGTTTGGACACTTCATGTGGATGGAGCAAGATGTAAGCAGGGGTTCTGGAACAAGGGCAGTCCTCAAGGGACCTCAAAGTCGGACATTTTTTATGTCTTACCGCCTGCAGTTCCCATGTACTAATAATTTAGCAGAGTATGAAGCTCTGATTTTAGGTTTAAAATTTGCATTGGATAAAAATGTGAAAAACATTCAAGTTTTCACTGATTCAGAATTAGTGGCAAGTCAAGTCAGGGGTAAATTCCAATGTAAAGCCTCCTATCTGAAGGGATACAAACACAGGGCTTGGGATCTTGTGGAAGGCTTTGATGCATTTAACTTAACACATATACCCAGGGAACAAAATTCACATGCTGATGTCCTGGCATCTTCAGCTGCAAGTTTAAAGCCATTGGAAGATTTTAAGTGGGATAAGTTCTCAATTGAGTTAGTCCCCTGTCCTTCAGTTCCAAACAATATAGACAGCTTTCAAGTTTTCTCAGATGATCAACAGATTGTAAACTTTTTGCAGAGTACTAACACCTTTGAGAATGCTATAATTGATGAAGGCCAAAGGGACACCCTGATGGAACAGTTAGATGATGACAGGGGAATCATGAGATTGAAGGACAACAGAATCCCAAAAGGAATGGTGGAGCTAGAGAGGCTATTTGATGTTGACAAGATCAGGCAAAGGGTGAATTCTGAGGATTATGTGGGCACCACAGACAATGAGACTGAAAATTTGAATGTAGGCACTGAGGAGGATCCAAAGAACATCAAGTTGGCAAAGGATTGTGATCCAGAAATAAAGAGAAATATGATTGATTTCCTGCACAGGTCCAAGGATGTAATGGCCTGGTCATACAAAGATTTAAAGGTATTTGATCCAAAAGTTTACACTCACATCATACCTTTGAAAGAATCTTGCAAGCCTTTCAGACAAAAACAGAGGCATGTTAATGCTCTGTTAGAACCCCTTATCCTGAAAGAAGTGGAGAAGCTCTTGAGTGCAGCAATTATTTTTCCCATCAGGCATTCTACTTGGGTGGCAAATCTGGTGCCAGTCAGGAAGAAAAATGGGGAGATCCGCCTGTGTGTGGATTTCAAGAATTTAAATAAGGCATCAAAAAAGGACAACTATCCCCTGCCTTCTATGGATGAAGTCCTGCAAATTGTTAATGGATCAGAGATGATGTCTTTCTTGGATGGCTTCTCAGGGTACAACCAGATATTGGTTGAGAAAGAAGATAGAATGAAGACTGCTTTTACAACTAAGTGGGGTACTTTTGCTTACAAGAGAATGCCATTTGGTTTAATAAATGCTGGAGCAACATTTCAGAGAGCAATGGATCATGCCTTCAAGGGGCTTATGGGCAAATGTATTGTTGTGTACATGGATGATTTAACAGTCTTCTCCAAATCCAGATTTGACCATGTCAAGCACTTAGAGTCTGTGTTTAACAAGTGCAGGGAGTTTGGCATTTCTCTGAATCCAAAGAAATGCATTTTTGGTGTAACAGAAGGGAAGCTCCTGGGGCACTTAGTCACAAAGGATGGCATTTCTATGGATCCAGGCAGAGTTGAGGCCATATCTGGCATACCATTTCCCAACTCCAAGAAAGAGTTGAGGTCATTCTTTGGAAAGATAAACTTTGTCAGGAAGTTTATCTCTGGCTTTGCAGAGATAGTTAAGCCAATGAATGACATGTTAAAGCAGACTGCCCAGATTGTCTGGACCCCAGAAGCTAAGGCTGCCTTCCAAGAAATTAAGACAGCTATTAAACAAGCACCAGTCCTGGTAAGCCCAGACTTCAGTGCAGATTTTTATCTGTACACTTTCTCTTCAGAACATACACTTGCTGCAGTTCTGACCCAACGGAGGGAAACCGGAGAACATCCAATTGCTTTTAAGAGCACTAATTTGAAGGGAGCTGAACTGAAATATTCTAGATTAGACAAACAAGCTTATGCTTTAGTAAGAGCAGTGAAACAGTTCAGACATTATATACTCAGAAGCAAAACTCATGCCATAGTGCCAGACCCAGCTGTGAAATACCTCCTAAGTCAGAATGAGTTGGGTGAACTGAGGGGCAATTGGGTTACCAGGTTGCAAGAGTATGACTTGGAGATTAGGCCTGCTAAATTGATCAGAGGACTTGGCTTGTCCAGACACATTGCTGAAGTGCCTCCACAACAAGAAGTTAATCAGTTGAATTCTGAATCTGATGATTGGTATGGAGATATCATTCATCTGCTACAGTTTGGAATTTGCCCATCCCATTTGAACAGAACTCAAAGGAGAGCATTAAAGTTAAAAGCTGCTCATTATCTCCTCAAGGCAGGTACTCTGTACAGGGAGAATTATGCTGGCATCTTTCTAAGGTGCATTTCTCCCAGTGAAGTCAGTGAAGTCATGGCTAGTTTTCATGAAAAACTAGGGGCAGGGCATTCATCAGGATCTGCTACAGCACATAAAATATTAAGAGCAGGTTATTACTGGCCTACACTTTTTAAGGATGCACATCAACATGTCAGAACCTGCCATCAATGCCAGAATTTTGCAGCCAAAGAGGCTAACCGGGCTCTGCCATTGCAACCAGTGGTGATAAACAAACCTTTCATGCAGTGGGGACTTGATTTTGTGGGGGTAATCAATCCAAATTCCTCAGCAGGACATAAATATGTGCTGACAGCTACTGACTATTGCACAAGGTGGGTTGAAGCAGCAGCCACTACAAGAAGTACAGCCCAGGAAGTCATTGAATTTCTTGAATCAAATGTCATAACTAGATTTGGGGTTCCCCTAAATTTGGTCTGTGATAATGGACCAGCCTTCCAATCATTGGAGTTTGCAGATTGGGCATACCAGATGGGGATAGTTATCAGATTCTCATCCAACTACTATCCCCAAGGCAATGGACTGGCTGAGTCAACAAACAAGAATTTAATGAATGCCATCAAGAAGTCTGCAGCAGATAAACCCAGGCAATGGCATACATTGTTGAAATATGCACTGTGGGCTGACAGGATAAAACATAAGGTTGCTCTTAAGACCTCTCCCTTTGTTTTGTTGTATGGTACCCAGCCAATTGTTCCCATCTCCTTGAAGTTGCCCACCTACCAATTTGCCTTAGATTATTTTGAAGATCATGATGATGCTGAAGCCCGTGTTTTAGATCTCACTAACTTGCAGGATGAAAGACTCCAAGCCCTGGAGCACTTCAGTAGGCATCAAGAAACTGTCAAGAGGTGGTTTGACAAGAGAGCCAAAGTGAAGGCTTTCAGACTGGCTGACTTGGTGCTCCTGTGGGACAAGGCTCATGAGAAGAAGGGTAAGCATACAAAGTTGCAGCCACTGTGGATAGGCCCCTACCAAATTGCTGAGATATTGGGTAACAATGCATTCCGTTTACAAGACCTGGATGGTAATTTTCTGGACCTCCTTGTTAATGGTCAATACTTGAAACATTATTTCTCCGTTGTTCCATCCAATGTATCATTTGAATGAAGTCATAAAGAAGTTGTAATATGTGTACATATTGTAAATAGCTCTGCAAGTTTATTTTGCTTTAGTTTAGTTCTAGTTTTCTTGTGCAATTGCTTCAATAGTTTTTAGTTTTATGTTTCTTCTTAGTTGCCTGTACAGTTTTTAGTTGCTGTGTTTTTAGTTAATCCTTGCTTTTATTTAAGTCTGTGCAGTCTTTTGTTTCAGTTTTAGTTGCTTTGCTTCTTTTTCTTTGCTTCTGTACTTCGTGTTTTAGTATCTTTTTTATTTTTTTTTTTTTCTCTGTCCTTGAAAGTCTGTGCAAAGTCCTTTAGCTTCTAAAGGTTTCTGTCCTTTGCCTTTGTCTGAGCATCAATGAAAAGTCAGCCTTCAAAATTATTTTATTCTGAGCTGATAAATCCACAATCCAGTGCCCCATTCTGTTCATTATTCTAATTGAGATAGTCTGCTTAAACTGAACTGTAGAACTATTTTGCTATTTCAGGATGAAGGTAGAGAGATGATTGGATCTTGTGTCTTGCTTGCCACAGTTGTTTTAATTATAGAGAAGCTGCTATGCTGTTTAGTTGGAGGAACTCCCAGGGAATCCAAGAAAAGTTGGTTATAAGAGGGGACTATGATTCATGCAATTATTTGGGTATCCACAGAGGCTATCAGTGCCTAGACTGAAACAGTTCCAGATTGATCAAGTGATAAAAGAAAATTGTGATTTCTTTAAGGCCTTTCAGATATTGATATATTTCAAAAAAAAGAAAAAAAAAAAAAAGAGAGAAAAAGAAAGAGAAAAGGTTTGCTCAATGAAAGAGGCAGCCAATACTCCATTCTACCCTACAGTTGTAAATTTGGGTCGTGTAAATCTAAAGGGTAACTCTGTCTAGGCTGTAAAAGGCTAAACTAGTAAACAGAGCTCTACTCGGTTTCCCCTTTTTTATGATCTAGAAAAGTTGATCAATCCAGAGTTCATCATTCAATCCAGTCATCCTTGAAGAAAGTTCTATACCCTTTGTAATTGCACATCAAAAATCTTCCTTGAAGTAATTCAGCCTAGTATGTCCTTGGGAAATTTTAACAGCTAGCAGTTAGTGGTCAATTTATTGTGAAGAATGTCTGTGGCAAGGCATGATGCATGGTCTTTTTGTTTTGAAACCAGAGTCCTGGGTTCTAAAATAGTGCTACTATTTTACCCGTAGATATCGCCATTTGTTGAGAAGCAACACACCCCCACTGAAAAATGCATTCCAATCCTCTTGAAAACTTTGAACTTCCATTTTTGCAGTAGGGACCCTCTAGATGTTTCTCAGTTTTAATTCCAGATTTTGCTTGCCTCCTTTTTAAAGTTGTGCTTTTTCTTGCATTCTAGCTTTGATTATCACAAGCTTAACTTTTACATGCTAGAAATCATTCATGCTTAAGCCAAACCTTGCACCGATACAAAGAAAATCCAGAAAGCAGTCAAATAAATACATGAAAATCAAAACTTTCCCTTTTAGTAATGTCGCGAAATCGTGACACTTCCATTTATGGAAATGTCACGAAATCGCGACAGGAAAATAGAAAATCGGCTAAGTCGCAAATGTGTAGCGAAATCGTGACACTTTCCATTTTTGGAAGTGTCACGATATCGCGACATTTCCATTTTTGGAAAGTGTCGCAAAATCGCTGTCGACCGGAGGAGAGAGAAGAAAGTTGTACGGAGGGGCGCGATTTGGCGACATGTCGCGATATCGCGACATGTCGCATTTTCACTGAGAAAAGGAGAAAAGTGGCTAAGTCCAAAAGTTGAGCGATTCCGACACGTCGCGAAATCGCGGGTCAACGATCACTTGAACCGTCGCGATTTCGCGACGTGTTCCATTTTCCGGGTTAGAAGCAAGGAGAAGAAAGGTTAAAAAGTCATCCACTCAAAGTAAGAAGCACACATTAAAGGGGTCAAAGAGGAAGTCCGAAAATAAATGGTAGAAAGTAAGAGCCAGCGATTCCCACATTTTTGGGATGAGGTCTCACAAAAGTAAAATGCAAGTAAGAGCAAGCAAGAAGAGGTAAGATTTTGCCAGAAGAAGCTTAAGGAAGAAGCATGTCGCGAAATCGCGACATGCTTGAAGAAGCTTGTGCGATCGCCAGGGAAGGTCGCGATTTCGTGACATGTCACGAAATCGTGACATGTCGCATTTTCGCGACTGGAGAAGAAGTTGCCGATGAGCCAGGGACGTCGCGATTTCGTGACATGTCGCGAAATCGCGACAGGAGAGAGAAAGTTCCTCAAAAGGCCAGAAGTGCATTCCAGCTGTAAACAGAAGGCATCCTGGGATAGCGACACGTGTCAAAGCATGAATGGGACAAATTAGGCCGACATGCAAGCTTATTTTGTGGTTTTTAGTCTGATTTTAATGTTTTAAGCTTGGATTTGATAATTTTATTAAAGTGCTAATGCATCTTTTCTCTTTCATACAGGATTCCACCTGTCACCTGCGGGACAACTGAAAAAGACCATAAAGGCAAAGTTAAAGTGCAGATTTAATCAAACACCGCCATGCTAGAGGAGAAGAGGCCGGTAAAAGCATTCAATGGCAAATTTATGACAGAATTAATAGCATGAAGACAATTTCAACTCAGGGATGGGTCTGCGGATCAAATTGATGGAGAAGTGGTGACTCATCCGGCTCACCAACAGGAATTGATGAGAGCATTCATTTGTAGTTGCGGATGAATGCAAGTGGCATTCAACTCTATCTTCTCCATTTATGGCAGCTAACTGCACAGATTTACAGAATGGTTAAGTTCTATCCATAGCTTTGTTTTAAGTGGCTTTTATTGTAAAACCCGGTCCTAGGGTTTAAGATGATAAGATTTGCAATTAGAGAAGAAGATATTTCTGAAAAGATCAGGGTCTGTCCTGAGTCTATAAATACTTCTTCTCAATGTAATTGCGGGAGGCGGAGACTTAGAAATAAAAGGCTTATAAGCAATTTCTTGCAAATTTTGTGAAATCCTTTGTTTTTTGGACTGGGAGTTGATGTGCTTTTGCTGTTTTCTGTGGTAGCATGGCCAGGAGCCTAATATTTTGCGATAGATCGTGATAAGTGTATCTTCTTCCGTTATCCGTTTCATTACAGTTTGTTAGATATATGCTGTAAATCTGCCATTATCAAGTTTAAATATGTTGTTAGGCTTCAGCTTGTTCTATTGTCTCGCTAGGGGAAATTACAGATTTGAGGTTAAGTTTGTTCTAATTGCTCTGTCTTCACCGTGTGAGCTAGGCTACCGGTGAAAGATACCAGTTTTAACCAACTTCCCTTCGGTTTATAATTTTTTGCTAGATCTGTTCCACTTTGCCTTGTGCTCCTAGTTGAAAGTGATCTTAGAAATCTGGACACTTTCTTCTTTGATTTGTTCTGTTGTGAAGCTGATAGTATAGATAAAATTGGTAGTTTTAAGTTTTACAGTTTAAAGTTCGATAAACTTCTCTTCTCGCCCTACCCTACCCTCTCTTTGTTTTCGGTGAAATGATCCATTTTTACTTTCTTTATTTGTCTTTTATTTGAATCTGCTGACCCATGAGAGCTAGATCAAGAATCAAGTTAAATCTGATTGTTAACAAGTAACAACTTCTGCAACTATTGAACAAGTTCAAGAACCCCCTGTAAGGTAATGACAATCCATATTGAAATCTATTCCAAAAGCGAAAAAGAGTGAATAGACATTCGACCCGACTCTGTAACTCGCACCTTGGATAACCAACTAGATCCTAAAGTGAGTGGGATTCGTCCCGTGGGTGTCTCCGGAGCTTCCTGCTCATCCTTCGCGGGGTGTGTATGAAAGCCGGACCAACAACAACCAGTGTTGATCAAGACCCTCTTGAATGGCACTGATTGACACACACGATGATATGCAATGGTGGGTCAACCGTATCTATAGGAACCATCCTAATTTCATGATCATAAAATTGGATCGTAGGTTCCTGTAACTGTTGTACGTGTCCTACAAAATTAGTGAATTCTTGAGCATCCTGGGACCGTACCTCGATGGACCTTAGAATTTCCACAAGCATTCACTTTGTGCCTGGGGGACTGTTGTATAAGCTCATAAATAGATAACTTTACAGGAGTTATCTACAGGTTTTGAACCAACCTACTTTGTATGGTCACCACCGGTCTAGTTGGTGGGCCTAGAATATTTTGAGTTGGCTGATGATTCAGTGTAGCTTGTATCCTTATGGGAGCATATGGTTGATTTGGTTATTCATATCTCCCATGTCTAGTAACAACATTAACCATGCTTACGAACCCCTAGGTGGGTCGTTCAACGTGCACTTGGTTGACTTGGACAACATTATTATTCAGTACCTCATGATTTGGCAATGGATTTTTATAAATCCCCATGTTTTGGTTGTCAAGTGCCAATGGATTATTCGGCACTATAAGCTCACCTTTATCGATCATATTCTACACAATATGTTTGAAGTACCAACATACTTTGATGTCGTGGCCCTTCGCACGATGGAAGATGTAAAAGAGAGCATCCTAATACCCCTTTGACTAGGGCTGGTTAGGATCGACCAGTTTAATCTCGGGAAACTTGATGGACTTAGCCTCGCACAACTAATGGAATATTGATGTCAATGATTCTTTCAAAGGCATGAATTGGTGAGGTGGGCACTGTTCCTTATTTTTTCCCCTATAATTATTCTTGCACTGCTTGTATTGCACAGGAGGACGTTGGGCCTGATAGTTCTACTTTTGTTTCCCTTTATCCTCTCTTTGGAGGTTTAGCACCACTTGATTGACATGGTCCTGCTTGCCTTGATTTTCTGTGGAGCTCTTATTGTGCCCCTCTTTCCTACTTTTGAGCTTCAAGTTGCCCTCTTGCAACTTGATATCCTTAATTACTTTGGCTTACGCCAAAGCTTCTTCGAACATCGGGTGCTGTTGTAGTTGCAACAATAACGAGATGTGCTTGGCACAACTCCTTGTTAAAATTTAGGTTAATTCTATAGTAGGAATAGGGAATGGAAACTTTACCATTAATCTCCTCCACCTCTTTATGTATTCTAGGATTGTCTCATCATCGCGCTGAGCTAGCGCAGCTATATCAAAAAGGTTAGCTTGTTTTTTGATACCAAAAGAAAAGTGTTCAAGAAAGGCATCAGCCAGTTGCTCAAAACTAGTGATACTATGCTTCTTCAACTGATTAAACCACTCATGTGCTGGGCCTGAGAGGGTTGTGATGAATGTATGCAAAATCAAGGCATTTTTGCTCATAATCTAGAAGCATACATCCAAAAATCTTGTGACATGCTCTTGTGCGTCTTCGTCAACCTTGAATTTATCTAGCCTAGAAAAGATAAAATGCTCAGGATATGCTAGAGTAGGCACCGAGGGGTTCAAAGGCTTGTTATGAATTTTGCTCAATATCGGATTTTGAAAAGTTGCACCTTGCCTCTTGATTGCTTTCACTTTAAATGCTAAGGCCTTATAGGCCTTATAGGCCTTATTGCCTCATGCGGTGGTGTGTCGTTGGCTCCCACCTTGGATATGTCGATAGTGATCCTGCGAGGTTCACTACACATGGGAGTGTGGACAGACCTATGCTCAAAAGTTGGCTTGCCTACATGCCCCTGGATGGGTGTATCTTGATCTCTTATGTACTCTAAAGCTGGAGGTATGGAACCTCTTATAGACCTAGTATGTAGGGGTACCAACTTGGCTCCCTGTATGATATACTCATCGGTCGATCCTATGGATGCACGTGCAATGCAATATTGGTTATGGCTTCCAAGTGGAGTACCCTCATGCTGAGCAGCTCCATGTTCTATATTGTGTATAGAAGAGTGTATAGAATATCCTCTATCAGGGGTATGCTCAATGGTGTCCCCTCATGTCAAATTGTCTCCTCTGATGCTCGTCGAACGACGTCCGATAAGCTCATGTGGGTGAGGGTTCGACACATTTTGTTATGAATTTAGTGGGGCTTGGTCAGTAGCATTAGGGCTAAGCCTCTTTTGACCTCTCTGTGTCTCCACCATGGTGCACCTAGTGTCTATATTTATTCTTTATTATGCAAATAAGGTATACAATGGTGATTATCTCGTATTAACTTTTAAATGTGAGCCCTAAACTGTTTGATGTTGTTTCATGATTTGTTGTATCAGTATTAGAAACTCTTATCATGTTTGAAATCTTATTGGATGATAATCTCAATTTAATTGGCTTTCACCTGTATATTCACAGCTTGACAACTTGGCTATGAACTCCAATATGCGTAATCCAACCTATAATGTGTGGTAATAAAGCCTACACACGATCAAGGAAGACAGGTCCTCCCAGATCCTTACCTGTTTTTCCCTAGTTAGCGTTATACCCTCTAAAGAGAATACATGTAAATTTTCCAAGGTACGAAAGGTTCTCGGATCCAGTATTGGTCTAGTATCCAAGGGTACACAATATTTGAGCTAATGTATGGAAATCACCCCCACCGTAGTTGAACCCTACTAGTGGTTGAATGTCAATCCCAACTCACTAGTATTTAATTGAAATGTGGTGTGTGTGGTTCCATTTTAATTTTTGCATGAAATGAAAATGCATCATATAGCACAAATGCTTATTTTATATATTCTATGCAGTAAAATAACCTTTTAAATTTAGAAAATGCAAGCTACATACTACATGCTCTATTCAACAATACAAATTACGATGATATGACCTCTAATTGGGCCTCAAGCATGCAAACCAACACACAATTTAATCTAGAACACTGGATTCTAGGGTGGACTGCACTTAGATATCCAATCTTCATAGCAATCCCTAGCTAAAGCATAAAATAACGAAACCCTAGGACCTAGTTCATTTTACCCTTTTTCAATGTTGTCCTAATTATATTTCATTTTATGCTCTCTGGAAAAATATAGACAGTAAAACAGAGACAAAGGCTGAAAATAGGACCTACCTCAGATCCACATTCGAAATAGCTTTGACTCCCTAATGTCTGTTATGTCTGTTGTAAATCGTAGATCTATGGTTCTGTTGTTACTGTAAACCACATTTTGCAGTTGTGGGCCAACAATGAGACCACAGTTGTAAGCCACGGTTTGCACCTGATATAATAAAAACACACGTGTCAAAAATTAGATGCATAAATTGTGGAGTTCCACTGTGATCACCTTATGACCTATCCAAAAAGCATGCACCTATCTAATACATCAATCATAATCAACATAAAAGCATAAAATGATAAAAAATATTGCATATAACAATAAAATGGATGTTTCTTTTATTAATATTGAAAAAACATCTCGGTTACAATCATGCCCCTCTTAGGGCACCCAAATGATACAATTCCAAAGTTGCCAATGGGGTAGGCACAATACTAAGGCTCTATAAATAGTCACAAACTGCTCTAGGGTGGAGATGACCCTCTTCTTCACATTAAGGAAGGAATTAGATGATTGAATCTCCTTTGAACATGCTTTTCTACAATCAAGAAACAACACAAAAGTATTAATAGCATAGGTAGCTTCTTGTGATGAGGCCTTTTAAAGGATATAAATATGAAAGTGCCATAACACCAATGAAATCAGGAAAATGAACAAATCATGTTAGACTTATGGAAAACTCATAAATATTGCTTGAAACATAGAAATGAAGAGTATTGTTATCTATCTAATAGACTAATTGTATGAAATGATGCATGAAACAAGAGATTAGTGTAAAATTGCTTAAATGGAAAGAACTCACATAAATCCCTAATTAAACTAGTCAATGTCTCTAAAACATGAAATAAACTATTGAAATGCCTAATCTAGTCTAATAAAGTACAAAGCAAAAGAAACAATAAGGAGATCTATCACCTATTGCAAACCGTAGCTCAGATGAGTGGTCTACACTGCACACTATGGCTATCAGCCATGATGAGCAATCAAGTAGCTTTGCCCTCCAAATCAAGGATTGTGGGTCTGATCTTCCTTGTCCAATTGATGATCAAGGGTCATCTTGGTGTCCTCTGACTAGATTGGTGGTTGAATTCCATAATTGGGCCTCCATTTTCCTGAATTAGCGTTTCTTGGCATTCTAGGTCCTTAGGGCATCCATGGCACAAATTGACATGATGCTTGGTGAATTAACAAGTGAATAGCAACCAAAACTCCCTCTCAATGCACTCAAGTGAGTCCATAATTCAATAGGCTTCGTTGCCCTAATATCCAATGCACTTTGATAGTTTACCCTAATTCTGAGGGGTACTTATAGGACTATCCAAGGGCTAGGGGTAGCTTCATGGAGAAGCCAAGATCAAGAAGAGGTGGTTAGGATAATTGGATTGGAAGCCTCTAAAATCTTCCATTCTTCAATCGCATTCTTCTAGGACAAATAGTTGTTCAAACTAATTTTGCTCGAATGAAGGCCAACTAAACTTCAATTTAGACCACAGGTGACAGTTGCGGCCTAGATTGTATACCGTAGGTCTCAACCATGGTTTAGACTATAGACCATCGATATCAACTATGGTTCATTCTGATTAGTCCAAGGAGACCAAATTGAGTTGTTATAACCACTGCTCTATCTTAGAGTCTGTCCAAGATCTTCCATATGGTCTTGTAGCATGTCCCATATGAGTAGTCGCCATCGACATGACATGTTTTAGGTGTCTACACTTCCCACCAAACATTATGGAATCATTTGTATTCTTGAAGAGTTCTAAATGGAATACGTGGACCACTATCAAGCTCTTCTAATTTAGGGAATCCTCTAGATACTAAAATGAATGATGACTATTCACTAGTGCTTTCCTCATCTAATTACAATAGATTGTTTGGAGGCTCAATTATAGGTACAAGGTATTCTTGTACAACCTCTAAGCATGATTGTTCTATCCCTATGGATTTTTGGGGGTTCCTTTTGATAAACCTGCTTTGGTTATCTCTAGTTCTATTCATTCATTCAAAAAAAAATTCCTAATTACCTGTACCCTTCCTACTCAACACCACGATTTTCACTCAGCTTCAACTGACTAGTATCCTATTGGCATAAGGCACTTAGTAAGAAAACTAGGTACCTTAGGTTGTAGGGTTATATTTTTAGTCTATCCTAGTTGAACACTTATCTTAGAATGACCAACACGAAGATATGATATCCTTTCAACTTAATCAATTTCTATCTAAGTAAATTTTGTGATATTGGATGTTTTAACCTAACAATTTCTAGCAATATCGTGCTCCCTAGCAATGATGCCAAAAAGTGATGGGTGTATTTAAAATATAATTTGACTAAGTCACTTGTAAATTTTAAAATATGGAATGGTGTAAAAATGATATATTCTTTAGGATATGTTCGATAATAAGGCTATTGGTAGGGTTTTTCTATTACATATGCTGAAAATAAAGAATCTTATCATTCTCAACTCGTAAAAAGGAGAAATAACTCATAAAGAAAGAAGTGAAAACTAAATTAATGAACTTTACTTATAATTTTGATGTGAAAACAAAAATATTGGAATTATATTAAATGACTTCTAAGCAGAAACAAAATATAGAAACTAAAATAAAAATAAATAAATCTATTGAACATTAGTCTATTTCTTCCCAATGTGGAGCTTTAGAAAAGAGAATGATAGATCATGATAAGTAATTTAAAATACACGGCTTCTAGAACAACACTGTACAATGGGAACATAGTGAATATTTTAAGAAAACACATACAATCTCACATTATAATATAAAGTAGAACAATAGTGAATGATGGTAACACAACATACCTGCTAAAAGCAATAAAATAGTCATTTTCCTCCATGTTGGAGTGGGCATAGGCTCCTCAGTTATAGAAATGGATTTGAACTCAGTATATAAGTAAACTTCTAGAAATACTTATTTAATCAACGTCCATGCTGAAATTTCTTACACTCAAAACTAATTGCAAAGAAAATATAATATATTAGTAAATCAAAAGGAAAAAGTAATTAACTATTAACCCTAGATTCTCATGAATGTTGTTATTTATATCTAAAGTCTTGCAACAATTTTCTAATTGTAAAAAAATTGTGTATGCTACTCAAGCTATCAACCAAGGAGGAATTAGTTTCATCATTCTAACATTCATCTAAATATGGTCCTAGTTGGTTGTAATATTTTATCTTGTTTTTTATGCATTCAATAATTGAATGATTGCTATATTAGATGATTGCTTCTTTTTATGCCCATTCAAGATTGAATGGCCTCATAATTGTAGTGAGAATTGTGCTCCCAAATTAGTGATGCCACTCAAAATATCTCCACATCAATTGTAATGTGAGGGATTGTCCACCTCACATGGTGATTCTGCATGGTCAATAGTTATTGACACCCACATATCATCATAGTTATCTGTATTTGTCTTTAGTGTTGACCTAGTGTTACACACCCACTAGGAGTCCACCTCAACATCTAGTGTCATTAGGGTCCATGAGATAGTTGTTGGCAAGGTGTGACCCATCCTATGCTTAGAGTTGTTCAATTCCTTAGGGGTTTGAATGTAACTGATTGATATTCTTCCCTGTTAACTTCTTCAAAATCCCAATATACTTCCCAATGCCAAAAATCCAACAATTAGATGCAACAAATATCTAAACATTTATAAACATCAATATAAATTAGTATAGTATTCTTCTTATTTACCAATTTTTTGAATTATTTAGGTAGAATGTGATGTTAACACAGGTTAATATAATACAAAAATATATATTGAAAACTATAATTAAATGCCTCATCAATTAGTCCTAAGTTGAATGAATCACTCCAAGTTTAGAGTGAATTGCTTCCTAAATGGAAACTTGGAAAAAAATCCTCAAAATTGGACCAACTACTTCCTACCCATCTTAGGATGAAAATTTGGTATGAAAATCAAGAATTTAACCAAATAATTAACTAAAGGACTAGGGTCCCACCAAGCATGACAAAAACTATGTTGAGTTGGGTAATTTTTTGAATTCTTATGCACCCTCAATTCTATTTTCAAAAAAAATGTATGGAAAGGTTGAAGGCCTATTTAAACCTCTAGATTTAAGTTATCTCCCTACTATTATTACTAAATTCTAAAATAATCTAATCTAATTACATGAAACTAATTGTGAGGAAATAAAATATAGAAAGTGAATACACAAAATAAAATGCATAGTAGTATATTGTGAAGCTTAGGGTACAAGATATTAAAAGTAAATATGACCAAAAACATAGTATGAAGAGTGTGTGATAAATAAATGCATGATAAACCCAAATAACAACAATTAATTCCCATTAAAATGAGTTGAAAGTGTGATAGGAATGACAAGATAGATAAAAGGGTTGTTCCACAATCACTAAATATTCCACAATCCAAGAGGGCAATTCCACTAATGGGGTATAAAAGATATTAATTTCTCATCAATTTCATGAATTATAAAAGCACAATGTGAGTTTCACAAAGTCTAACTCTAAATTCTTCAAGGCCAAAAGATGTTTACGATGGATCATATGGCTCCTAATTATAGTAAAAGTTTACATCTAAGTTACCTAGGGTGAGAAACTATTACTCCTAGTAAAAATAAAGATATGGGACATCCCTAACAAAATTATGCACTTCCAAATGTTACATACCTCTAATTATACCCCTAAATATATTATAAGACTTTCAAAATGTGTTATGGTACCACTGCATGCCATAATTTTGCTTTCTAAATATTTTACTTGGGATCCACACTTGTCTTTTTACCCCTCCCCTGATCCATGAGTGTTTGCTCCAAGAGGCAACCAAATTGTTCTAATATGCTAGCATTTTTCTCCTACAACCCAATTACTTCATCTTGTTAGTGGATCACTTCTAAAGAAAATTGGCCCTTGTCCTTGACTTAGCAAATATTGAGGGATTTTGGAGGACTTTAATTGACTTATTTAAATTGTTTTGTAACCTTTCAAAATTATAAAATTCCTAAAATAGTAATTTGTCACTAAAGTATTATTCCACTTGATGCCACAAGAGCATATGCAATAATTTTTTAATTTTTTAATTATAGATACTTTCTTGTAACCACCTAGAATAAAATTATTTTCACTTCCCAATGAGATATTGTAATTGTATTGTATTATTCTATACACATACACAAAATATATAGATATAACATATTCTTTCTAAAACTATGTGTATAGCTTTTATTTTTGTTTCCCAACAAGATCTTGTAGCTATATTATATTATTACTATATAGTTTAAAATATCTTGGTCTCTTTTAGATATGGTATAGTTTTAGGTATCTTATATGTATTTTGCCATACCAGTTGTAGCAAAATAGTATTATAAAACTTGTAGCACCCAACATTCCTAGCATAGATTGCAACAAGTAGAATTGTGTTTGACACTATTATCAAATATGTTGCATAAATTTCTTGTATTCTATACTCCATTTCCATTTCAATTATTTATAAACAAAGCTTATTATTTATTTATATAATTTTTAATTTTCTTACATTTTCTTGATAAATATCTTTCCATTATTTCTCATTTTCATTTGATGCATTCAAGATTGAAAAATTACTTGTATCTTGTCCTACTAAATAACTCTAAAGCATAAATAAATCAATATCACTAAAAAAATTCAATGTTTGTTCACTATGTTACCATCTTGGGCCTCATGATGTGAATCATTGTTATCAGAGCAATGTTTAGCACCTTTAAATTTGTAATCGACTTGTTTTTAATACTTATCACTTTACTAGAATTTAAACCTTTCAATACATTTTTATCTTTCAATGATAGCTTCTATAGGATCAATTATATTATAAGGAATTTGTCATACCTGGTTTAATATCAAAGTACTTAAAATAACTTCTTGTTAAACTAGGGAATTGTCATGATTTCTAATTTAATTTTGTGCCCTAATTCTAGCTTCAATAAATTTGGAAGAGAATGCCAATGGATCCTCCAAAAAATTGGATTGAGGCTAGCTCCCCACTATCCCCATGGAATTCTCCTACACTAACCAACACTAATTGAAATAGAGTTGAAGAACATAATCGTATGCTCAGAGGGGGGTGGATAATATAAGATAAAACTTTTTCCTTTTCAATCCAAATGATAACAACAATAAATAATTAACACATCATCACACACATGAGAGACATGATTTAACGTGGTTCACCCAATGTGGGTTACATCCATGGAGAAAATATTTCTTATAAATTTCCTCAACAAATATCTTGGGAACCAATTCCCTATTACAATGTTTATGGACCTCTATCCAAAGGATATCTCAATCCCCAATGCTTTGGTTTGTGAATCTCTCTCCACAGTAGAACTATATCCCCTCTGCTCTAATTTTTGGATCTCTCTCCACAAGAGAACTCTATCCCCTTTGTGCTAGTTGGCTTCCAAATCCAGTTATCAATTATGCTAAACTTTGATCAAATATTCTCATTACTATGATCAAATATGTTCTTGAATCTAATTAAATCTGATCAAATGCATGTACTGATATATTTCATACTTGCTCACAAGTCTACCTCAAACTTGCACATAAGACTACCTCAAACTTGTTCACAAGACTACCTCAAACCTAATCACAATATTACATCAAACCTACTCACAAGATTGCCTCAAACCTTCTCTAGTCTTCACATTGTCTCTTCTCAATTCTACTCTACCATAAGCTCATAACTTCTCATAATACATGCCCAAAACTACTCATAACACATGCTCAAAAACTGCTCATAACACTTGCTTGATCATAATACTTAAAACATATTCTACCTAGAATTCTTGTTCAAGAAAACATAGGAAATGATATGCAATATAATTTCACAATATGTTCTTTTCAATATCACTCAAATCAATGCTCAAAAGTTTCACAAATTCATTCAAACAATGAATGCTCAATTTGTTCTCAAAAATCCTAACTCAAGTGTTTCCAATTTTACTAATCAATGATGCACAATTTGTTCTCAAACCCTAGCTCAAATATTTCCAACAATACACACTAATCAACCCTTTTATCTCCACATTATAATTCTGAAATATTTTCTCAACCAACCACCTTAGATAAGAAATAATGTCAACATACCTCTTAACTTGCTTTGATGAAAAATTTCCCTCAAAACATGTTCTAAAATAATTTCCCTTTTTGCCACTTCAAGAGGTTAGCCAATATTCTTTTCAAAACAATCACAAAAACCTTCCCTCAAAATTGTGCACAAAAATATTTCTCTATACTCCTTTTATTTTCTCAAAACAAGGTTTTTAATTAAATAACAAAAACCTTTAAACTTTCCTTCACCATGCAAAAATACACACAATAATTAAACCATAAAACACCTTATAACTCCTACTCTTAAAACACACACAACCAAATCTACAATAAAAGAATCCATATCACACCTTATTTCTCTTTCTAAAAAAAATTTAAATTTCAATACCAAAAGACCCTTTTCACACCTTATTTCAGATTTTAAATTTCAATACAAAAAGACCTTTTTTCACACCTTATTTCTCCTATATCAAATGAGTAAAAAACTTAGTAACAACTCAACCTTATAACTCCACAAAATCAAATTATAATAAAAAAATTAAATACCTCCTTTGTTCTACCCTCAATGTGATTTGAACCTCTCACCTCGTGAGAGCAAGGTGCCCAACCAATGGGCCACTACCGATTGCACTAGCGTTGCCCATGAGACCACAAAGGTGCAAATTACCTTTTATTTCCTCCTGTTGTGAACTCAACCAAACAAAACAAAACATTCGTGATGGGTTTCAAACCCGAAACCTCCTCCTCACAACGCCTTCGCATCAACTCAACCACCAGCTAGTCTAGTTGGCTAGATGAGATTTGAAATACACCAAACTAAACTTAACCCTCCACCATTCGCTATAGAAAACTACGCTATCCCTTCCTTTCCTTCTCTACCATATGCAACGAATCATATATCGAATTAATGCATGCATGAATTTTCACACTTCCTTGCAAATGACTTTAGGCATGGGTATTTATATGTTTTAACTTGGTCTTCAATCAATGTCGGTGCCACCTTGTCCTTTTCCACCCCATATGACATCGACCTCCTTAATTTGAATTTAATTCGAAATTAATTCAAATTTACCTTCAATTACTTGGCGCTCAAATATTATACCAACTTGAAATATTTATATTATAATAAAAATATTATAATATTAAATCCTTTAAACTTTGCCTTGACATTTAATATTATTACCTTCAATAATATTAATATCTTGCATTTATTTTTAAACCATTGTTCCAACGAACTCTTTTGTCCTTCATTATAATATTCAAAAATGGATATTATAATGCTTTTCTCAACCAATATTATAATAATAAATATTATAATATTTTCCTTGATATTAATGACAACCAATGCCATCTTCTCTTTTGACATCAACCTATGACATCAATCCTTTGACATCAATGACAACACACTATACTCAAAATTTCCAACAATCTCCCCCTTTGTCATTGATGGCAACCCTTTCTAAAAATTCCTTTTCCAACCACTGGATTCCAAATTTGCTCCCCCTAAGAAACTACTCCCTATGATTGAATGCTCTCCCCCTTTGACATCAATGGCAAAGGGACTCCTTTGTAATTAAATATAAGACTCTTAGCTCAACCCCCTCCCCACCTCCTCTCCTTGAGGTGATTAATTTTGGGGTGGGAGTAAATCTACTCCCAACTTTCTTCTAAGATACTCAAAAGTTTCCTTTGGAAGTGTCTTAGTAAATATGTCCGCAATTTGTTCCTTTGTAGTAACATATTCTAATTTGACTTGCTTATCCATCACTTATTCTCTCAGAAAATGATATTTTATTGGAATGTGCTTGGTCATTGAATGCATTACTAGATTATTTGAAATGTTTATGGCACTTGTATTATCACATAGTATGGATATGGGATGATCATGCTTTAATTTAAAATATTTTAAAGTTTACTTCATCCATAACACTTGTGTACAACACACAACTATTGCAATATACTCTACCTCTACCATAGATAAAGATACTAAATCTTGTTTCTTGTTCAGCCAAGAGACTAAACAATCTCCAAGAAAGAATGCTCCTCCACTTGTACTTTTTTTGTCATCAATACTGCCTGCCCAATCTGCATCTGTATATTTTGTGAGAGTGAATTTGTTACTTTTGGGATACCAAAGTCCAAAATCCATAGTCCCTTTTTAAATACATGAGAAATCTCTTTACTGCTAGTGCATGTGTTTACTTTGGCACTACTTGAAATCTTACCACTAGTCCCACTGCTTGCATTATATCCGATCTTGTAGCTGTGACATATAGTAAGCTACCAATCATGGATCTATACAACATCTGATTTACCTCAGAATATTCATCATATTTACTCAAATTGCATCCTGTAACCATGGGGGTACTCACTGGTTTGTAATCCTCCAATTTGAAAATTTTCAACATTTCTTTTATATACTTGGTTTGTGAGAGAAATACACCATTTTCTGATTATGAAATATGTAGTCCAAGAAAGAAAGAAAAATCACCAAGCATTGATATTTCAAATTAATTTTGGATACACTTTGCAAATTTTTGACACCTTTTATCATTACTGCCTCCAAAAATGATATCATCCATATAGACCACCACAATCAACAAGTCATTTTCTTCATTTTTGATGTATAAATTGCTATCAACTATTCCCTTTCTAAAACCTTGTTCTTGGAGATACTTATCCAAAATTGAATACCAAGCTCTAGGACCTTGCTTTAGTGCTTCTTTAATCTGCATATATAATATGGCTTATCAGTCAGGTTGAACCCCTCAGGTTGCTCAATGTAGACTTCTTCTAAGAAGCCATTGAGAAAAGTTGATTTTACATCCATTTGATATACTTTGAAGTTTTTGAAGCTTGAGAAAGCTAAAAATATTCTTATGGCCTCAATTCGTGCAACAGGAGCAAATGTTTCATCAAAATAAATCCCTTCAACCTGTGCATAGCCTTTGCATACCAGTCTTGCTTTATTTTTAATTACTTGACCATCTTCATTTAACTTATTTCTATAAACCCATTTAGTACCAATTACATTCTTGTCTTTTGGTCATAGGACAAGTTCCCAAGTTTCACTTTTTTCTATTTTATCCAACTCCTCATCCATTGCCTTGATCTAAAATTTATCTTCTCTTACCTCATTGAAATCCTTGGGCTCAATTTTAGACAAAAAAGAAAGATGTGCATGTTCACTTGTTCCTATTATCTTCCTCCTTGTTTGTCTTTCATCTGGATTTCCAATAATCATATCTCTTGGATTATTCTTTTGCACATACCTGGATGGAGTCTTAGGTGGTGTTCTTTGTATTTCATCTTCTTCTAATTCTTCACCTACTTCTTCTTGGCAACTTTCTTCTTCTTGATATATAATTTCTTGAGATGGTTCTTTTGACCCTATTGGTTCATCAACTGTCACATTTGTACTTTCCATAATTGTATGTGTCCTCTTATTATAGTATTTGTAGGCTTTTCTCTTAGTGGAATAGCCAAGTAAGATACCCTCATCGTACCTTGAATCAAACTTGCCCAAATTTTTCTCTTCCCATTTGATGTAGCATTTGCTTCCAAAAACATTGAAATACTTCATAGTAGCTGGTCTTCCCTTCCAAAGCTCATATGGATTTTTGTGATGATTTACTCTTACTTGAGCTCTATTGATGATATAGACAGCTGTATGAACTACCTCTCTCCAAAACCATCTGAAATCTTAGACTCACTTAGCATAGCTCTGGCCATATTATCGATAGTTCTATTTTTTCTTTCAACTACTCTATTTTTTTGTGGAGTCCTTGATGTGTTGTCAATTTTGACACACTTTTATTATTATTTTTGTTTCGCATACAGTTTGGGATTGTTTTTTGTAAAACTTATCTTTTCCATTTAAAAATGATTAAAGTGTTGTTATATTGTTGTGCTTCCACCTACTGTCTATTTGTAAAAATTGTATGCAATGCATTGCTTGGTTTCCTCTCCTTTTTGTATTTTTTCTACATTTTATTTGGATATAATGCATGCAAAATTATAAATTTTTTAGCCTGGGCAGTCCACTCATAATATCTTCATTGGTGCTTTAAAGGTTTTTATTTCCATAAGTTTGTAATTCTTGTTTTACCTTGATTTAGGTAAGTTTTCCTTTTAAAATAAAAAATGTGTTCTAACAGCACCAAGTAGCAAAAGATTGGAAGTTGAGGAAATGACTAAGTGTAAGCAGTCAAGTGGAAAGCACTCCACAAGGGAGCACTCAAGTGGAAAGCACTCCACAAGGGAGTGCTTTCGAGGAAAGCACTCCATGAGGGAGCACTTAAGTGGAAAGCACTCCACAAGGGAGCGCTTTAGAGGAAAGTGCTCCATGAGGGAGTGCTCAAGTGGAAAGTGCTCCACAAGGGAGCGCTTTCCAGGAAAGTGCTCCACAAGGGAGCGCTTTCCAGGAAAGTGCTCCATGAGGGAGCGCTCAAGTGAGAAGCGCTCCACAAGGGAGCACTTTTGAGGAAAGCACTCCACGAGGGAGCGCTCAAGTGGGATGATGTGCAAGGTGCAACCAAAGTATTGTCATTGTTGTCAACACAGTCAGGTTGATTAGTTGATGCAATGGATAGGAATGGATAGGAGTTGATTGATGAGCAAGGTGATGGACAAGAGTTGATTGATGAGCAAGGTGCAGCCAAAGTATTGTCATTATTGTCAACACAGATAGAGGATCGGTTGATGCAATGGACAGGAGCACAAAAGTTGTTAGATAGTTCGGTTGATGAAGTGAACAAGAGTTCAGAGATCATACAGAGCATGTACAATGATTCTCCAAGAAGATCGAAGTGGCCCATATGCAAAAGCTCAAAGAAAAAGACAAGTAAGAAAAGTGTCACGATATCGTGACATGTTGAGCAAGCATGAGAAACTGTCACGATATCACGACATGTTGGAAGAGAGAGAAAGCACAAGAGAAACTGTCACGATTTCACGACATATCGAAGGAGAGAGAAAATGCTGGCAAAACTATCATGATTTCGTGACATGTTGAAAGCAAAGAAGCCAAGTGGAAAAACTGTCGCGATTTCATGACATGTTGGCAGAGAAGAAGCCTTGTGGAAAAATTGTCATGATTTCATGACATGTTGGCAGAGAAAAAGCAAAGTGGAAAAACTATCACGATTTCACGACATATTCGAAGAAGAAGCGCATGCAGGGAAAACTGTCACGATTTCATGACATGATTGGAGAGAAGGTGCTGGAAAAATAAACTGTCATGATTTTGTGACATGATTAGAGAGAAGGCACAGGCAAAAGAAACTGTCACGATTTTGTGACATGTTTGGAGAGAAGGCGCAGGCAAAGGAAACTGTCACGATTTCATGACATGTTTGGAAAGAAGGCGCAAGCAAAGAAAACTATCGTGATTTCGTGACATGTTCGGGGAGAAGGAGCTCGCAAAGAAAAGTGTCACGATTTCATGACAATTTGCAAGAAGGATGGTACGGACAAAAAAGTGTCATGATTTCGCGATAGGTTCGAGAGAAAGAGCTCGCAAGGAAAAGTGTCACGATTTCACGACAATTTGCAAGAGGAAGCGCTAAGGAGAAAAAGTGTCACGATTTCGCGACATATTGCAGGAGAGAGAAGGCAAGATAAAAAGTGTCACGATTTCACGACATATTGCAAGAGGAAGAGCTCGAGAGAAAAAGTGTCACGATATCGTGACATGTCGCGTTTTCATGACCTGAAGAGAAGAGAAGAGCTAAGGAGAAAAGATGTCGCGATTTCGTGACAACAACAGTGAGGAAGACTCCAAAGGATGAAGTGTCACGATTTTGCGATAGAAGCATGGAAGCAAAAGCAGAAGCAGAAGCATCACAATTTCGCGACAACAGCAGTGAGGAAGACTTCGAAGGATGAAGTGTCATGATTTCATGATAGAAGCATGGAAGCAGAAGTAGAAGCAGAAGCATCACGATTTCGTGACAAATTCAAGGAGGAAGAGCTCAAAGGCGAAAGCGTCACGATTTCATGACATGTTCCATTTTCGCTGGTGCATGCAAAGAAGAATGTACGAAAGCGAAAGGTGTCACGATTTCGTGACATGTCATGGTTTTGCTAGTGCATGCAAAGAAGAATGTATGAAAGCGAAAGGTGTCACGATTTCATGACATGTCATGGTTTCGCTAGTGCTTGCTGAGAAGAGTGTACGAAAGTGAAAGGTGTCGCGATTTCGTGACATGTCATGTTTTCGCTAGTGCAAGCAAAGAAGAGCTCAAGGCAGCGAAAGTGTCACGATATCACGACATGTAGTGTTTTCATGGGTGCAAGCCGAAGTAAAGTTAACTGAAGGAAAATGACAGTTACAGATGCAGTTGTAGAAGAAAATCATGCAGCTAGAACATGAACAGTTAACTAGAGTCAGAACTGTAGTTGTAGGGGGTGTTGCAAAGACAATCATGCAGTTAAATAAGAATAGTGAACTGAAGTAATTACGACAGTTATAGGGGTAGTTACAGTGATAGTAAACAGAAGTCATTACTACAGTTACAAGAGCCATTACAAAGAAATATCATGCAACAGTGGTTACTGAAAGTCATCAGACAAAGACCACGAGTTGGACAGAGAAATATCTCGAAGCCCAAACAAAGAACCGTTCAATTAATAAGTCTGCATGTGAGAATAAAGAAGTCATTACTATTAATAGGCTGCATGCACAAATATGGAAGTTAAGAATAGAAACAGAACACTGTTATAAAAGTAGATTTGCGTGAAGTAGTAAGGTTGAGCTCCGTGCGAGAAGAAAGAGCAACGTGTTGCAGAATAGAGGGAAAGTGTTGCAAAAAGGAGAATAGAGAGGCGTGAGGTGAAAAGAGCCACGGATAGCGAGATAGTGTCGAGTAAGAGCAAGTCGAGAAGAGAGAGCCGAACAAGGAGCGCATATTGAGAGAGAGTGAGCCATAAGAGATCGATAGAGTGCGGTAAGCAAAAAGGAATATGTGTTTCTTGGATTGAAAGAGAGGTTGGATGAGCAATAGACCAGTGAGGGTCTTGTAAAAGCAAAGGCATTTTTATGTCAAAAATATTCAAAATAGAATTCTGAGTTGGTGCTTGGAATCAGGGGTTGGTGCTCCTTTCTGTTGGTGCAGATAAATTAGGGGTTGGTGCTCCTTCCAGTCGGTGCTGGTAAATCAGGGGTTGGTGCTCCTTTCTATTGGTGTAGATAAATTAGGGGTTGGTGCTCCTTCCAGTGGGTGCTGGTAAATTGATTGTAAAGTTGGTGCTTTGCAAAGGCTGGATTTGGATGGAAGTCCAAACAGTCTAGTTTTGAGGAGTAGCCAAAACTGGTGAACCTCGGTACATCCTGTGTTGTGTGTGATGCTCTCTTGTTGTATTTGCTTTATGTGGTGTTAAGCTTTCATTGTTTTTGCTTTAAGAGTTAAAGTTTTAAGTTATAAAGAGCCACACTGATTCACCCCCCCTCTCAGTGCCATTGTAAGTCTAACAATTGGTATCAGAGCCAAGTTCCCAGTTTAGGCTAAATCAGTCAGGGTTGATCTTGGATTAGTACACAATGGGTAAGAAGAATAGATCCTCCTCCAAAAAGGCATCTCAGCCAGTTTTAGTTCATGTGGAAGAGAAAATTGAACTAGAGAAGGTAGAAGAAGTGGATTCTAAAGTATGCAATGAAAACACTGGAGATTGAAGTAGATCTAGAAGGTGAGTTGATAGCCGCACTTGAAGAGTTGAGTATAGAAAAGAAAAAGAACAAAAGAATGTCCAAGAAGTTAGAAGAATATGGGGATGAGATTGAAGATCTCTTCCTACAAGTTCAAAAGGCCAAGAAATCAGAAGAAGCCTTGAAGACACACCTGGGATGATGTATGCAAGCACAAGTGAAGAGGAATCTAACAAAGTTATTGTTGATCTAAAGCCGCAAGTAGAACAGTACAAAATGATTGAAGATATTCTCAGGTCTCAAATCAATGAGAAAGAGACTATTTGCTACCAACAAGAAGAAGAGATTGTTTCATTGAAGAAACAAATAGAAGAGGCCAATATAAATCTCAAATTTGAGAAGAGCACAGAGTTACTAGATACAATGATAAAGCAACAAAGAAGCTCCACGGCTAAGTTTGGTCTTGGATATGAAGTTGAACAACCTTCATCTTCCAAAAATGCAGAGAAGAAGAAGCACACTGCTGAAGGATCGAAGCAAGAAAAGTTTGAAGTTGAATCTTCAAAAGGAAGAAAATATCAAAGAAGATCTACAACAAAGCAACCATAGCAAAAGAGGTTCTCTCACTCTCACTCTTTTAATAATAATGCTTTTAATGGCTATTGTTCTAAATGCAATTGCTATGGTCACAAGGCATTTTATTGTGGATAGAATAATAGATCAAAGAGTTATGCTGATAGAAATACATCTGCTTTCCTGAGTGAACACCCTGTGCAATGTTTTAAATGTAATGGCCATGGGCACATAGCAAGGTTTTGTCCAAGCACTTTTGTATCCAATCTAAGGCAAGACCATAGATTTCATCATACACACAGAATGCAATATAGACAGGGAATAAAACATGTGCAATGTTTTAAATGTAATGGTCAAGGGCACATAGCAAGGTTCTGTCCAAGCACTTCTGTATCTAATCTAAGGCAAAACCCTAGATTTCATCAGACACAAAGAGTGCAACACAGACAGGGAATATATCATGTGCATAAAAGAAAAGAAAATAATCATCCATCAAGAATGCACAAGAGACAACCCCGCAAGAGAAATGTTCAAGTTCACGAAAAGGTGCAAAATAGGGATGTAGTTGAAAAAATCAACCCAAGTTCAAGAAAGTCTGGAGAAAGATAGAAGAAAGGAATTCATGTCTCCTTGGACAGAAGGAGATTACTCCTCTATTGCATTTAAGCAACTCCAGGTGGCACATCCTCAGGGGGAGTAATATTAAAGTTTTATTTTAATACTCCTATGTATTTGATTGGTTATCTGAGGATGAATGGCAGGCAGTCGAGAAACTGTCGTATAGTTGTTAAAGTGTGTTTTCAGGTTATGCAGTGGTTTGAGGTAGTGTTGTGTATGTGTGCGAAGTGAGTATGCAGAATGAGCAGATTGCGCAGAGAGCGCAAAAGACGAAGACAATTGCCAAGTTCGGATGTAACGACGTAAAACTTGTTGCAGACGTATTTTTGGCTGGGTGGATTGAGTGCAACAGAGGGTTGATGCTCAGAAGACAGTGTTTGATGCTTACACAGAGTTGGTTGATACATGCTTCGACTAAGGTCTGTGATAAAGGGATGTTCATCGAGGTGATTGGTTGAGTTGAGTTGAGATTGAGATTTGAGTATAGAACATATTGAGTCTCTAACAATTCTCTTTATGCTTCTATGAGATTTAGTTGATATTGAGCATTAAGTATAAAAAATATTGAGTCTCTAACAAGTTCTTCTTTATGAATTCTATAAGATTTGAGGAGCTTACTTGATTATACAAGAAGAATAATATTGGCTGTGGCTGAGTAGATTGAGAGCAACAAAGGGTTGATGCTCAAAAGACAGTGTGAAATGAAGTGGTCACATATTCCCAAGAATAGTCTAATATTTGACTAGCCGCCGGGATCAAATTCTCAGGGGGAGCATTTATGCATTTGTTTATCTCATTGCTCATATTTTTGCTTTTTTCTAACAGTAATAATTTTTGCCTGAGAATGTTGTGCATGAACTCAGGGGGAGTTTTGCAGCTGCCCTTTGGTATTATTGTCAAAGGGGGAGAAGAGTTACAAGTAATTGCAAGCAAGTGTGTTGCCAACAATTCCAAAGGGGGAGATTGATGTGCAAGGTGCAACCAAAGTATTGTCATTGTTGTCAACACAGTCAGGTTGATCAGTTGATGCAATGGACAGGAATGGATAGGAGTTGATTGATGAGCAAGGTGATGGACAGGAGTTGATTGATGAGCAAGGTGCAGCCAAAGTATTGTCATTATTGTCAACACAAACAAAGGATCGGTTGATGCAATGGACAGGAGCACAGAAGTCGTTAGATAGTTCGGTTGATGAAGTGAACAAGAGTTCAGAGATCATACAGAGCATGTACAATGATTCTCCAAGAAGACCGAAGTGGCCTATATGCAAAAGCTCAAAGAAAAAGACAAGTAAGAAAAGTGTCGCGATATCGCGACATGTTGAGCAAGCATGAGAAACTATCGTGATATCGCGACATGTTGGAAGAGAGAGAAAGCGCAAGAAAAACTGTCATGATTTCATGACATATCGAAGGAGAGAGAAAATGCTGGCAAAACTGTCACGATTTCATGACATGTTGAAAGCAAAGAAGCCAAGTGGAAAAACTGTCACGATTTCGTGACATGTTGGCAGAGAAAAAGCAAAGTGGAAAAACTATCACGATTTCACGACATATTCAAAGAAGAAGCGCATGCAGGGAAAACTGTCGTGATTTCGCGACATGATTGGAGAGAGAGGCAAGAAAGAAAAGCGTCACGATTTTGCAGACATGAATAGAGAGAAGGTGCAAGCAAAAGAAACTGTCACGATTTCGTGACATGTTTGGAGAGAAGGCGCAGGCAAAGGAAACTGTCGCGATTTCACGACATGTTTGGAAAGAAGGCGCAAGCAAAGAAAACTGTCATGATTTCGCGACATGTTCAGGGAGAAGGAGCTCGCAAAGAAAAGTGTCACGATTTCATGACAATTTGCAAGAAGGATGGTACGGACAAAAAAGTGTCACGATTTCATGACAGGTTCGAGAGAAAGAGCTCGCAAGGAAAAGTGTCACGATTTCATGACAATTTGCAAGAGGAAGCGCTAAGGAGAAAAAGTGTCACGATTTCGTGACATATTGTAGGAGAGAGAAGGCAAGATAAAAAGTGTCACGATTTCGTGACATATTGCAAGAGGAAGAGCTCGAGAGAAAAAGTGTCACGATATCGCGACATGTCACGTTTTCGTGACCTGAAGAGAAGAGAAGAGCTAAGGAGAAAAGATGTCGCGATTTCATGACAACAGCAGTGAGGAAGACTCCGAAGGATGAAGTGTCACGATTTCATGATAGAAGCATGGAAGCAAAAGCAGAAGCAGAAGCGTCACGATTTCGTGACAATAGTAGTGAGGAAGACTTCGAAGGATGAAGTGTCACGATTTCATGATAGAAGCATGGAAGGAAGCAGAAGCAGAAGCGTCACGATTTCATGACAAATTCAAGGAGGAAGAGCTCAAAGGTGAAAGCATCACGATTTCGTGACATGTTCCATTTTCGCTGGTGCATGCAAAGAAGAATGTACGAAAGTGAAAGGTGTCACGATTTCGCGACATGTCATGGTTTCGCTAGTGCATGCAAAGAAGAATGTACGAAAGCGAAAGGTGTCATGATTTTGTGACATGTCATGGTTTCGCTAGTGCTTGCTGAGAAGAGTGTACGAAAGCGAAAGGTGTCACGATTTCACGACATGTCATGTTTTCGCTAGTGCAAGTAGAGAAGAGCTCAAGGCAGCGAAAGTGTCGCGATATCGCGACATGTAGTGTTTTCATGGGTGCAAGCCGAAGTAAAGTTAACTGAAGGAAAATGACAGTTACAGATGCAGTTGCAGAAGAAAATCATGCAGCTAGAACACGAATAGTTAACTGAAGTCAGAACTACAGTTGCAGGGGGTGTTGCAAAGACAATCATGCAGTTAAATAAGAATAGTGAACTGAAGTAATTACGATAGTTAGCAATTACAGTGATAGTAAACAGAAGTCATTACTGCAATTACAGGAGTCATTACAAAGAAATATCATGTAGCAGTGGTTACTGAAAGTCATCAGATGAAGACCACGAGTTGGACAGAGAAACGTCTCGAAGCCCAAACAAAGAACCGTTCAATTAATAAGTCTGCATGTGAGAATAAAGAAGTCGTTACTATTAATAGGCTGCATGCACGAATATGGAAGTTAAGAATAGAAACAGAACACTATTATAAAAGTAGATTTGCGTGAAGTAGTAAGGTTGAGCTCCGTGCAAGAAGAAAGAGCAACGTGTTGCAGAATAGAGGGAAAGTGCTACGAAAAGGAGAATAGAGAGCATGGTCGAGAGACAGCGCGTCTGAGTAAGAGCAACTGAAAGAGAGAGCGCAGCTAAGAGAGAGCGCAGCTGAGAGAGAGTGTGGCCATAAGTGCATAGAAGGAATATGTGTTTCCTAGATTGAAAGAGAGGTTGGATGAGCAATAGACCAGTGAGGGTCTTGTAAAAGCGAAGGCATTTTTATGTCAAAAAGATTCAAAATAGAATTCCGAGTTGGTGCTTGGAATCAGGGGTTGGTGCTCCTTTCTGTTGGTGCAGATAAATTAGGGGTTGGTGCTCCTTCCAGTCGATGCTGGTAAATTAGGGGTTGGTGCTCCTTTTTGTTGGTGCAGATAAATTAGGGGTTGGTGCTCCTTCTAGTGGGTGCTGGTAAATTGATTGTAAAGTTGGTGCTTTGCAAAGGCTAGATTTGGATGGGAGTCCAAGCAGTCTAGTTTTGAGTAGTAGCCAAAACTGGTGAACCTCGGTACATCCTGTGTTGTGTGTGATGCTCTCTTGTTGTATTTTCTTTATGTGGTGTTAAGCTTTCATTGTTTTTGCTTTAAGAGTTAAAGTTTTAAGCTATAAAGAGCCACACTGATTCACCCCCCCTCTCAGTGCCATTGTAAGTCTAACATGGGAAGTGCTCCACAAGGGAGCACTTTCAAGGAAAGCGCTCCACGAGGGAGCGCTCAAGTGGAAAGTGCTCCACGAGGGAGCGCTTTCAAGTGAAAGCGCTCCACGAGGGAGCGCTCAAGAGGAAAGCGCTCCATGAAGAGCACTTTTTCACACTAAGTATAAAATTAAGTTAATCTGAAAAGAGGAAGTAAAGACCCATTCTGCATCGGCTGGTTAGACCGTTCCCAAGTTACACTCTAGGCCATCCAAGTGTAGATCTTTGTCGGAAGCTTCTGGCTTCGATGTCAAGTTACCTATGATGTCGGATCCACCGTTCAAATCAGTACTAGAACCTTTTGTTTCCAAATGCTAAGTTATTTGTAAGATAAAACACTGACTATTTTTGGCTATCACCAGATTTGAATCTACCCATATCGGGGTGGTTAGGTATTAATGTCTTAAAGCGGCAAATTTCTTCTATAAAAACCGGCTTCTTTTCTATAATTTAGATGGATAACTTCTACTAGAAAAGTAGTTGTGTACTTGGAATCTGCTTCCAAAATAAAGGCTTTTGGCTCCGGTTTGAGTTCTCTATCTCTGTGTATGACTTCTATTATGTAATTTCTATTAAATTAGTGTCTTTATCATACAGTTTAATTCTGTTTTCTGGATTTTGTTGTTGATAGAATACTAATCCCTGGAATACTTGTTGGAGTTTACATAGTTTTGAGGATTTTATATTGGTTTTTGTTAAAAGTCATTGTTTTGATTGTTGTTGGTTCAAGTTTCTAAGCTGTCTATCGTGCTTCCGGTCCATCACCCCGAATTTTTGGCCTTTGGCCATTTCCCATTCCTTTTCGTAATTTCCCATTCCTTTCAATATTCTTTCTATCCCTTATCTCCAAACCCCATTTTTATTTTTGGAACCAACCCTACTAGAGATTGCCATGGAGGACATCTCTTTCCTTCGGGCATTCAATGCTTGGCAGCGGGCCTAGGGCACTATAGACTTAGAAAACTTGTATCTAGGCCGGTTCGATTGCCAACAGTTTTTGGCACGCCCGGTGGGACGCAAACGTTCCACGTTTAAATCAGTATTAAGAAGTGATGTTCATCTTAGTATTGTCCAATCTGAACATCTGGTGACTCTGCTAAACTCAAAGACCTCTGAATCTCGTAGACCAGTGTAAAAACTCATGCCTTCATGCGTACGAGGTGGAGAGCTAGAAATACAGAAGAAGAAACCGAGTTCTATGAGCTTGACATCGACGCTTTAGGAGAACATCCTAGGGTGGTCGGGTCAAACATTCCGCTTATCGGGACATCATCACAAGAAGCTATTCTTGATTCACAGAATCCAACTCCTAATAGCACAACGACTAGCTTGCCTCCAAATCCACTGAATTCTTCGGATCATCAGTATACTCTGGCTCCATCGAATGATCAATCAGGTGCTCCGAGTGTTTTGATCATTCTGGCTCAGCAAGCTCTACCAAATCCACCTCCCTAGATGGTGCAACTAGCTCCACCTAGGTAGTTCGTAGCTTGGAACCATATGGGACCACTTGCCTTGTAGGCTCAACATACGGTGTCACCTACAACTTTGAAAGCTCTACCTACTTACGACGACATGGGAAATACGGTGCAAGAGCATATCCAAGATGTAGCAGGACTGATGACCATCCATAAAATCACTAATGAAGATGTCATGGTGAAGTTGTTGGTTCTTTCTATGAGAGGTAAGCTTCTTTACTGGTATCGGTCACTCCTGCTCGACACCATTACTTCATGGGATCAACTAGTTGGACAACTGATAAGGGACTTCAATGAACAAGCGGACCCCTTCTCTCTATTGCACTAGTTCACTACTATTCAAAGGTATCCTCAGGAAGAAATAGCCGACTTCAATGTTAGGTTTGCAAGGACCTAGTAGAGAGTCACAAACGGCCTTCGACCCACACCTGAGCAGGCCATGTTTTATTACTTAAGGGCTTTCCACTCAGATATTAGCATGAGCATTCGACATGCTAATATCAATGCATTTCCTACTCTTTATGAACAAGCCCAGAAGGCAGAGGCCGACCTAATAGCTATCGAGAAGTTACCCCCAAGGCGACAATCTCGATTTATCTCGATTTTCTGCAAAATATGTACCCGAGCGCATCCACTCTACCTACGCATCAAACGTATCCCAACCAATCATGGAACCCATCCTCTCAGTACCAAATGGTACCCACTTCATAATTCCAAACACCTATGTCGTAATATCAGGTACCCTTAGTTCCCCAACTACCAGCCCCTATCTAGTATCCAGCACTGCCTGCACCACTGACCCCATTACCGCTATCTGCAAGTCAGGCATCCGCAAATCAGGTAGCAGTGAACGAGGCCCAGGCCAAGGAGCTGCAAGAGGTGAAGGCCTACATGAATACTATGGCAAATCAGATGACTATCATGAGGAAAAGGCAGGACGACCAAGGCTTTCACCAGAGAAGATTTCCTCCTCCCCCTATCACCAAAGAGCAGGCCTCATCTGCCCATCGACAACCTGAAAGAAATTCGGTTGTAATGAGCAGCAGAGAGGCCGATCCTTCAGACCCGACATACTGGTGCACTACATGTAACGATCCACACAGTGAAGAAACCTACGTGGTGCATCTCAACTATGTTCAAACCTTGTACGGTGGCACTTATGAGCAAGTCAATATAATCCATGAAGTGGATCACAATTTCATGATCCCTTTCGACGAGCAAGTCTCGGTCCTCACTAGAGCTGGTAAGAAAGCTATTGAAGTAGATCCGACTCAGATGGAGCCATTAAAAGTACCAGCACCACCCAAACCATGGAGCCCAAAGGCACAACCTTCGACCAAAGTCCCCAATCCAATGGCGACCCCAGAGTCGCCTGAGCTCTCGAAGGACTACCTGTCATCTCACACTGGAAATGAAAAGGACCCTCGATCTGGAACGCGAGCTTCTCAAACACAAGCAGACATGCGAGACGAGGCTAGAGAAAAACTCAGATATCCCTCGTTGACCAAGCATCAGTGGGTCGATGCCACACAGTAGTATCAAAGGGCGTACGAGCCAACCAAGGAAGTAGGAGAACCCAGATCTTTGACGTACAACATCGTCGAAGAAATGAAAAGGTCCTTGACTAAGGTAAGCCTCTACGATGCTCTCCAACTCCCAGGTCAGGTTGATCTTTTGCAAGAATCCCTCAAATCCTCTAAGGATAAAGGGAGTAAGCCGACATAGACAGTGTTTGCCTCTCCGTTGACCACCTCAGCCATAGGTAAGAATCGGCCCCCGCCATTCTACCTTTCCCTTCGGATGGAGGGGTGGGTCATCCATAACTGCATGATCGATTCAGGCGCCGCAACGACTATCATGCCAAAAGCAGTTTGTGAAATCATGGGCATGGAGTACACTCGAAGCAGTCCTGGAGTCTTGTAGTTGGACGAGACTCCAGTAAAGATAGTAGGAGTTATCAAGGATGTCCCCATCCAACTCCATAAGATGCCGTAGGTTACAGTCATACAGGAGATCGTGGTGGTCGACTTAGAGCCATACTTCAGTATGTGCCTCTCGCAAGAATTTACAGCTAATATGGGAGGCTACCTCTCCCTCGACTACACCCACTTAGAGATCCCTTTCAAGGGAAGCAGGTTCAAACTCTTCAACGAAAAACCTGTTCCTTTTCATGTTGAAAAGCTCAAAGATGAGGAAAAGGGTTCGGTCTCTGTCAACTTGATGGCGGAGGAAATACAAATAGTAGACCTGATGGAGGAGTCCCTCGGCGATCTCCAGGTCAAAGAGGATTTTTCTATGACAGATTTCAATGTTGTCATTGGAACTGATTTGGGTTGTTATTCATTGATAAAGCCCAAAAAGGCCAAAATTAAAACACCCACAGAAGATTCCCCTGCACCCGATCAGCTATGGAAGCTATACTTTGATGGTGCCCATTGCAAGAATGGCGCAGGAGCTGGTATCGTGCTCATCTCCCCATCAGGCGAGCAAAAGACTTATTCCTACAGGCTCGCATGGAGCTGTATGAATAATGTGACAGAATACGAGGCCCTGTGCCTAGGACTCAAGAAAGCTGAAAAGCTCGGTATCAGACAATTGTAGATATTCGAAGATTCTGAATTGATCTGCAACCAGGTTACCAACAAGTGCGTTTCCAAACAACACTATTTGAAGGCATACCACAATAAGGTATGGGATTTACTTGAATCATTCACAACATTGAACATCAAGTCAATTTCGTGAGAGTGAAACAAACTTGCGGACATCTTGGCCTCCATCGACGCTCGATTTTCACCAGCAGACGATATGATGCACAAGCCAAAGATAGTGAGGCTAATCTACAGGCCTTCTATGCCTGACAAAAAACTCCACTAGTAGGTGTTCGATAACGATCAGCAATTGGTCAATTTTTTGGTAAGCGAAGCATCCTCCATCGAAGAGCAGACCCTCAATGAAGAAGATCACGAGGGATTAATCTAGCTAAAAAACAACCACATCCCGAAGGGCCTGATCATGTTGGAGAGCTTATTCGATCGGAACGATAGGTCTATCGACCACAAGATCAGGGTGGACCAGAAAGAGTTCATGGACCTGGAGTTACAACCAGGAAGGATCATCAAGGTAGGGGTCGATTGCACAATCGAAGAGCTTTAGCAGGTTCGTGCCCTATGTAGGGAATACCCCGACATCATTGCTTGGTGCTACCAAGACCTAAAGGGGTATGATAAGAATATCATCCAACACACCATCGAGTTAGAGGAGGGAGTCAGACCATTCAAGAAGAAGCAGTGACCCATTAATCCAAAAATTGAGATGCTAATGAGGGTTGAGCTTCTGAAGATGCTTGAAGCTAAGATCATTTATCCGATCAAGCATTCCTCCTGGGTGGCCAACCTGGTTCCAGTACGAAATAAGAATGGCAACATCCACTTATGCATTGATTTCTAAAACCTCAACCAGGCATCGCTCAAAGATCACTACCTGCTACCCCAGATAGATCAAATCCTTCATGTGGTGGCAGGAGCACAGAGGTTTTCCCTACTGGATGGTTTCTCTAGCTACAACCAGATCTGGGTCAAGGATGAAGACCAACATAAGACCACATTCACCACCAAGTGGGGAACATTCACCTACCAGCGCATGCCTTTCGACCTTTCAAATGTCGGGGCAACTTTCCAGAGGGCGATGGACCTTGCCTTTGGTGAACTGTTGAATCATGTCATCATAATTTACTTAGATGACATGACGGTCTTCTCCCATAAAAGGGAGGAGCATGGCGTACATTTATGACAAGTTTTTGAGAAATATCGAGAGTTTGGGGTCTCCATCAACCCCAAGAAATCTATCTTCGTAGTGAAAGAAGGAAAGCTACTCGGTCATGTGATCTCTGAAAAGGGGTTAACTATTGATCCGACTCGAGCTGAGGTGCTCTTCCACCTTCCACTACCAGCAAATAAAAAGGCCCTTTAGTCCTTTTTTGGACAGATAAACTTTATCAGAAAGTTCATGGCTGACTTTGCCCAAGTAATAAAGCCGATGGCCGAAATCCTGAAAAAGGATGTCGAATTCAGGTGGACAGACGAAAGAAGACAGGCTTTTCAAGAAATTAAGGAGCGGATTGCCCAGGCTCTAGTCCTCATCAATCCCGACTATTCACGAGATTTTATCTTGTACGCAGTCGGGGAGCCAGAGAGCTACGTCATCGTTTTAACGCAAAAGGACGAAGATGGAGATGAGCACCCAATAGCGTTCCTTAGCCAAATCATACAACCACACGAGGAAAAGTTCAATTTTATTGAATGATAGGTACATGCGGTAATGAGGTCTCTTCAGAAATTTTGACATTTCGTCTCTCAGAGTAAGACGATAGTATATGTAATACACCCAAATGTCTGTAATTTCATCATCCAAGGCGAGTTGGGTAATAAGAGAGTCGGGTGGGTCGCCAAGATCCAGTAGTTCGACATTGAGGTACGTCCCACCAAGCTAGTAAGAGGGAGAGCTCTATGCCAAGAGTTAGCCAAAAATGCCGTGACTGGAGCAGTGAATCCCAACTTAGACAACCCTACCCCCGATCACAATCTCGCTAATTCATCAGTCAACAATCTAGATTGGACAGATGATCTGGTCAGGTACTTCGACACGGGCAGATGCCCGTCTCACTTCAATGCTTCACAGAGAAGAAGATTTCATCTACAAGCTACTAGGTACGTCCCAACGCCCAATGGATTGTTTTATTAGAACATTGATGGAGTTCTCCTCAGATGTATTAAAGAGTCAGAAAAGGCAAAAATCCTAGAGGAGTTTCACTCCGGGATTTCGGGAGGGCATTTCATGGGCAGACCAATGGCACTAAAGATCATCAAAGCAGGCTACTATTGGCCTACTCTTTTTTTAGACGCCTTCAAAATCAGTCAGCACTGTGATAGTTGTCAGCGCTACTCGGGAAGGACTAGGAATGCATCCCTTCCTCTCCACCCCATCCAAGTGGAATCTCCCTTCCAACAATGGGGTCTGGACTTTATTGGGGTCATCAATCCCAACTCCTCTATCGACCACAAATACATTTTGACCGCCATAGACTACTTCACTCGGTGGTCGAAAGCAATTTCGACCAAGCTGGCTAACCAGGACGTGGTTATCTCCTTCCTCGAAGGACTGATCACTCGCTTCGGTGTACCTGAAGCCATTGTGTTTGATAATGGCTCCCCTTTTACTGGTGCAAAGATCTACGAGTTCACGATCAAGCATGGGATCTACTTAAATACCTCGTCCAATTATTACCCTTAGGGCAATGGGTTGGCTAAATCTACAAATAAAAACTTGCTATGGATATTGAAGAGGACATTGTTAAAAAATAAGCGGAGCTGGCATCTACTCTTAGACCAATCGCTTTGGGCTGACCGAATTTCTATCAAATGATCAATCAAGATGTCGCCCTACTCACTGGTGTATGGAAAAGACGTTGTCTTGCCCACACACATCGAGTTGCCTGCATTACAACTGCTTAAGTGGCTAGACACTGAAGAGGGTCAATTCGACCCGATGGATGCAAGGTTGGCCCAGTTACTACAATTAGAAGAAGAAAGGGAGAAAGCCTATGAAGCATTCGCCAAGCATGTCGAATCCATCAAAGGCTGGTTCGAGAAAAGGACTTCACACCGAGCCTTCTGTGTAGGAGATTTGGTCTTAAAGTGGAATGAAAACAAATCCAAGCCAGGGAACCACGAGAAGTTCGACGCCTTCTGGGAAGGTCCATTTCGCATCTTCGGAGTTAACCAAATCAACTCTTTCATTCTCCAAGATATGGAGGGTTCCACCCTCCCAATCGTGGTAAATGCCTTTCTTCTAAAAATTTATCATCCGTCGAGCTCAGATGGAGATAGCTGATCTTCCAGGTATTTCTCATGTATATAAGCTTCTTTTACAAGTTATGTATAGTTAGCTTTTTTGCAACCAGGATGAGGTAGTTAGCTTTTAGTCTTGTCATTGGTAGTAGTGGGAATTCCTTTGTAAAGCAGTCCTTTCTCTTTTATCATGTAATGTTCTATCAAAAAGGGGGCGCTTCTAGAGAAAGCGCCCCACAAAGTTCTCAAAAAAAAAATCTTCCCTTTTAGAGAAAGCGCTCCACAAGGGAGCGCTTTTGGAGAAAGCGCTCCACAAGGGAGCGCTTAAAGAGAAAGCGCTCCACAAGGGAGCGCTTAAAGGGAAAGCACTCCACAAGGGAGCGCTTTTAAAGAAAAATATCGTCTTAAAGTTGTTTTTTGTTTTCTTGCAAGCTGTCCGCACAGATCGCGCCAAGTGTTAGGAAGGGATAAGAACATCGATAAAAGGGTCTCTTTCAAACCCTAACCCTAAAAGGTGTAGAATTTTCTTTAAAAAATGGGAACCATATGGCTGCCCAATAAAAGTTGTTCCCCTCTCCATCAGCCAAAGTGCGCCCTCCACGCAGACTAGTACGGGCGCTCCTCTCAATACGCAGCACGTGCCCCAAGGGAATGTCCTTGTCCGCCATTATTATTTGTCATTCCCAAAATAGCAACCACCAACATGAGGGTAATTCAAGGCGCACGCTTTCCTACACGTTCTCTACCAGCATTAACTTCAGGTCCTCAGCATTAAAAGGTGGTAGACTAAAATTGCATGCTATAAGGTGGTGGGCTTCTTGTCAAAAAATTCTTTTTGTTTTAGTCACCTAGAACGTTTTTGTATTCTCCTCTACCATTGCGTTCAACATTCTTTTAGAGAACCGACATTTTGGAAGGGTGAATTGCGCTAGTTTTCTACAATAGACATGGGCAAAGAGAGCAGAAGGGCAAAGAAAAAGGAGAAAAAGGAAAGAGAACCCAAAGAAAAGGCGACGCAGGTGGAGGCATCCGGTTCGAAAAAATCAAAGAAGACACGTAAGCGGGAAAATAAGGCAATTGAATTAGTAGCACCGCAACATCCCCTCTTCCAGTACCGGGATTGCTTAGTCACCCACAAGGAGGTGGAGCTATTGCGCTTAGAAATTGAAGAAGCGCATAGGGAAGCTCCGACCACAAATCCGCTATCGGCTATCTACCACTCGCATCTATATTTTTACACATGCACGTCGGTACATCACTGCCCAAAATTCATAAAGGCAGTTTCGCTCTTCTATGATGCCCAGTCAAGAACGGTTCGGAATGCTCAAGCAGAACCCTTATTTGCCATTACAACTAACTCCGTATGGGAAGCTTTTGCCTACGGGAGGAAGCACTCGTCCGAGTTCATTTCGAGAAAAATACACACAGACGAAGAGAGTGAAAGATATCAATCAACGTCAAAAATACAACATTTCACAAGGGAACAGCTAGGGAGTGCCGTAGCTGTAGGTGAATTTCCTCGGCTTTCGAAATCCCTTGTCGAGTTCAAGCACCCTGAAATTTTTTCCATCCTGGTGTATGTATCAGGTCTCCCAATGGACGAATGGGTGTATGACTCGTAGGTTTCGATGGTGCAAGCCATACTGGAAAATGAGATATATTTTCCTTCCAAAGAAAGGCCATATTCCTTTTTTAATTCCCCCCCCCACCCCTTTTTTAAAAAAAAAATTTTTCTCCCCAAAGGGCCCCCCCCGGGGGGTTTCCCCCCCCCAAGAAGGGGGGGAATATGATATGGAGAATCAGTGTAATAATCCATTGGGTCTAGAGCTAGAGTGGCATGTAGATAAAATGACGCCTTTGCCCCCATGGTTGGAATTTTACACTATGGAGATGGAGTACAATCCAGTTGTCAACCAGGAGTAGAGACTGTCCAGGGCTATTATTGCCAAAATAAAATTCAAGCACCCGGATTGGATAGATCATAAAATCCAGCAATGGTGGATCATGAGGGTCCACAATGATAAGACGTCCTCGGATGGCGCACTGGCGATTGATGACAAATTCTCGTCCCATTATGACAAAAACATCAATACTTATCAGCCTTTCTCATTTTTTGATATAGTGCCCCCTAGCGGATGCAACCCCGAAGAAGTTGATGACTTGGAGCATCCCAGGCAAGTGTAGGGCAAAGGCAAAGCCATCTTGGGGGCATCATTATATAATGAAGAAAAGAGCCCAATATCTCCACAGATGGCAAGCACCCCCTCCAAGAGAAATTTAGAGGCCCCCTTTTTATCGCCAACTACAAAAAGGCCACGCATTGGTACTCAGAAGCCTTTCGGGTCGATTGTCCATACTACTTCCAAGGCTTCCCAAGAACGCTCTGCTGAGAAGACTATAGCCTCAGCCAAGATGACAGTGGCTGTAGAGATTGAGGAGCACAAAAATAAAAATGAAGGGTGCCTCACCACACATGAGGAGCATGAAGGCAAAAATGAAGAGCACCTCACCACACATGAGGAGCGTGAAGGCAAAAATGAAGAGCGCCTCACCACACATGAAGAGCGGGTAGACAAGGATGCTGACCACGTAAGCATCAATGCACCGAACGTGGAAGAAAATATGGAAGAAAAGGAGAAAATGCTCAATACATCTTCCATGACCCCCTTGATCATGGAGCCTCAAGGTACGCATTTATCCCTTTTTGTTCTTTCTTCCTCATCCCCATTGTTAGATTTTTCTAACCCCTGTGTGCGCTTGTTCGGGAAATACTGCTATATTACTAGCCCCAATGGTTCCTGTATCAAGTGTACTTCCATTACCTGAGTCCACTCTTCCCAGTTCTCTAGCCATACCGGCACTATCTCTTCCCTCATCTAGGAATTTTGCATTTTTTGTTGGAGCCCCCAATGCCTTTTCAACCCCTTCTTCTTTTAGCTTCCCTATTTTTGGTTCATCCGAACACATCACTGATATATTTGACACCAGGGAGCCAGATCTACCTTCAACCCCCTCCCATTCTATTGGTTTCTTGACACCCCAACCCACCATCTCTATTGTGGCTACCCAAGCGCCTCTGAGGGTGAGCGTAGTCGCTTCCCCTTCGGATCCCCAGGCAATGATGAGTTTTGAATCTAGTCTCCCCCTTCTCCCCTTTACTCTAGTTCTTGGGATCGAAGTTCAGGAACCATTGGAATCTGAGCTGGAGGTAGCCCAACAGTTCACGGTGGCATAGAGCATCCATAGAGCTCGTACCAACATAGTGTGCTACTTGAGAGATCGAAAGAAGGAGTTGCAAGCCCTGGCGCAAGCTCAAAAGGCTTGCATAATTGATCCTGATACAATGAAGTTGCACACCATTGAGAAAATACCGCTGGTACATAAACCTTTGGGACAGATGACCCCACTTGACTATGTTATTCGCCACACTGAGGAGGATGTTGCCAAGATGGACACTGCTCAAAAAATGGGTGATGTACAGGTTGGTATGGGCTCCATCTATGCCCATGGCGAGTATTACAAGGGATGCTTTTTTAGAGCACAGTCCAAAATTGATGAACTTGAAGAAGCCCTGGTTGTGTCAAAGCAACAAAATGAGGTGTTAGAAACACTATACAAAAAATGGGTTAAGGCCCTTGAAGCTGAGATCGAAGAATTAAAAGATAAACTTCAGGTACTTGAAGATGAGAGAGAACAATCATCCAAATTGCATGCTCATCACATCAGAGAGATTGCCAAAGCAAACCAAGAAATACAGACGCTCATTGTCCAAAGGAATGAATTACAGGCCCAGTTGTCTAAAAAAATAAACAACCTGTTCTTCCTTCCAGAGAGCGCCTCAATGAGATGCGCCTAGACTTCCTGCAAGATTTCTCGGCAAGAGCAACAAAGGGGATTATAGTCTTGACATTCTTCAAGGAAGCACATGAGGTGGTGGTTGTTGGTAGACATATCTTAGAGTCCGCACAGGTGGATGTTAACTATTGGCTGGATCTAGCCACCCAGCTCAGGAAGATCGAGGATGTTCCTATTTGCCTTCCCCCTATGAGCGACTTGGCTCGGTCCTTGGCGACGAAAAAAACCACTTTGCAATATTTCTTCACCAAGGTGGAACTGGCAAAGAAAGCTCACCTACTCTCAGATTCCCTTATGTAGGAGCATGAAATATCATTGCGATATTTTGATGCCTTGGTTAAAATTGGCGTCCTAGGGTTCGCGGATCTAGAAGGCCCTATTCCATCAATTCGGGAGTTGGAACCCTTGTGGACCGCTTTTGTGGATAACACCTCGAACATCGATGCTTTGGAAGCCTCCATATCTGATGCTCAGGTGATCCTCCTCATGGCCAAGTATGCCCAGATTCAATCTTGCTTGACCGAGTTTGATAGATTGCTAGAATTTGCTGATGTCGAGCGCATTGAAACATTACGATGCCTGATCCAAGAGCTAGAAAAGTAGTCAACTTTTCCTTTGGAGAGATGGGATGATGCTTCAGCCATATACGAGCATGTTTTCAAAAGGTCCCTGAAGCAATATCTCCCTCAACCAGATAGGCAATATGAGAAAAAAGGAACATATAGTGCTACTGATTCAGAAACTGAAGAGACAGGTTTAGAGGCCGAAGAAATAGACAGTGAGGCCAGTTCGAAATCCAAAGAGTTCGGGAGTTCAGATGAAGAGGACAGCAACAACGATAAAAAATCAGAGAGGCAGCAAGAAGACTCTAAGAAGAAGGAAGACTCTGATGCCCAAGGATGAAGGTTGGGATCCCTACATTGAGGCAGGCTCAATGCCCCGTGAGCCGCCAGATGTGTTGTCAATTTTGACACACTTTTGTTATTTTTGTTTCGCATACAGTTTGGGATCGTTCATTGTAAAACTTCTCTTTTCCCATTGAAAATGGTTAAAGTGTTGTTATATTATTGCGCTTCCACCAACTGTCTCTTTGTAAAAACTGTATGCAATGCATTGCTTGGTTTCCTCTCCTTTCTATATTTTTTCTACGTTTTCTGTGGATATGTTGCATGCAAAATTGTAAATATTTTAGCATGGGCAATCCACTCATAATATCTTCCTTGGCGCTTTAAAGGTTTTTCTTTCCATAAGTTTGTAATTCTCGTTTTCCCTTGACTTAGGTAAGTTTTCCTTTTAAAAGAAAAAATGTGTTCTGACAACACCAAGTAGCAGAAGATTGGAAGTTGAGGAAATGACTAAGTGTAAGTAGTCAAGTGGAAAGCGCTCCACAAGGGAGCTCTTTCGAGGAAAGCGCTCCACGAGGGAGCGCTCAAGTGGAAAGCACTCCACAAGGGAGAACTTTCGAGGAAAGCGCTCCATGAGGGAGCGCTCAAGTGGAAAGCACTCCACAAGGGAGCGCTTTCGAGGAAAGCACTCCACGAGGGAGCGCTCAAGTGGAAAGCGCTCCACAAGGGAGCGCTTGAGGAAAGCGCTCCACGAGGGAGCGCTCAAGTGGGAAGTGCTCCACAAGGGAGTGCTTTCAAGGAAAGCGCTCCACGAGGGAGCGCTCAAGTGGGAAGCACTCCACAAGGGAGTGCTTTCAAGGAAAGCACTCCACGAGGGAGCGCTCAAGTGGGAAGCGCTCCACAAGGGAGCACTTGAGGAAAGCACTCCATGAGAGAGCGCTCAAGAGGAAAGCGCTCCACGAAGAGCACTTTTTCACACTAAGTATAAAATTAAGTTAATATGAAAAGAGGAAGTAAAGACCCATTCTGCATCGGTTGGTTAGACCGTTCCCAAGTTACACTTTAGGCCATCCAAGTGTAGATCTTTGTCGGAAGCTTCTGGCTTCGATGTCAAGTTACCTATGATGCCGGATCCACCGTTCAAATCAGTATTGGAACCTTTTGTTTCCAAATGCTAAGTTATCTATAAGACAAAACACTGATTATTTTCGGTTGTCACCAGATTTGAATCTACCCATCTCGGGGTGGTTAGGTATTAATGTCTTAAAGCAACAAATTTCTTCTATAAAAACCGACTTCTTTTCTATAATTTAGATGGATAACTTCTGCTAGAAAAGCAACTATGTACTTGGAATCTGCTTCCAAAATAAAGGCTTTTGGCTCCGGTTTGAGTTCTCTATCTCTGTGTATGACTTCTATTCTGTAATTTCTATTAAATTAGTGTCTTTATCATACAGTTTAATTATGTTTCCTAGATTTTGTTGTTGATAGAATACTAATCCCTGGAATACTTGTTGGAGTTTACATAGTTTTGAGGATTTTATATTGGTTTCTATTAAAAGTCATTGTTTTGATTGTTGTTGGTTCAAGTTTCTAAGTTGTCTATCATGCTTCCAGTCCATCACCCCAAATTTCTGGCCTATGGCCATTTCCCATTCCTTTTCGTAATTTCCCATTCCTTTTAGTATTCTTTCTATCCCTTATCTCCAAACCCCATTTTATTTTTAGAACCAACCCTACTGGAGATTGCCACGGAGGACATCTCTTTCCTTCGGGCATTCAATGCTTGGCAGCGGGCCTAGGGTGTTGTAGACTTAGAAAACCTGTATCTAGGCCGGTTCGATTGCCAACATGCTACTGAGTATTCTATTTTGATTCTATGTTGTTCATAGAATTATATGAATTCACCTTAAGTGAATTCTCCTCCTATATGATCTTAGACACTTTATCTTTTTACCTATTTTATTTTCTACTAGAAATTTGAATACCTGGAACTTCTCAAAAGCTTCTGAATTTTCTTTTAAGAAAGCTACCCAAGTCATTCTAGAGAAATCATCTATAAATAGCATGAAGTAGCTTTCACCTTGTAAACTCTTTGTCCTTGTAGGACTACACAAATTAGTGTGAACTAGTTTCAATGGTTTGGATGAAGTAAATTCTTTTGAATTGAAACTTGTTTTTGTTTGCTTTCCATGCTAACATTGTGCACAAAATGTGCTTTGTGGCTTTTTTATCTTGGGTAAATATTTTACCCATGTTTTTTGCTTATTTTCACTATGTTGTCAAAGTTCATATGACCCATTCTTCTATGCCATAACCAACTCTCATCCTCTTGTGATAAGAAATATTTTTCTCCAATAATTTCACTCAGTATGTAGAGATTATTTGTAGTTCTACTGGCATCTACAATAAACTTTCCTATCTTGGATTTTTTGATCTCACATCTATTTGGATGAAAGGTGACTGTGTGCCCCTGATCACAAAGTTGACTTACACTTAGTAAATTATGCTTCAATCCCTTAACATACAATACATTTTATGTCTTTGATTTTCCATTATCTAAACTCAAAGTCCCTTTCCCAATAATTTTTGCTAAACCATTATCACCAAATTTTACTGATCCTCCATTTATTTATTTAAGTGCAAGAAACTTACTTTTATCACTTGTCATATGACTCGAACAACCACTATAAAAAAACCATTGATTTCTTTTATCTTGTGCATGAAGAGCTATTTGTACCAACATTGACTTCTCCTTTTCTTGCTCATTTCTCTATTTACAAAATTTTGAGGTTGTATTCTTTTGAACCTTCTGATCCTCCTTTTTTCTTGATTTAGGAAAATACTATTTAACACCATTTGGCATTATACCCAAAGTTATTACATTTGTAATAGATGATATTGTTATCCATGAGAGGTGCAAATGAATTGAAATTTCTATCAACATTATTTCTCACACGGACCATGCAATGTATAGCTCTATGACCATATTTGTTACATGAAAAACAATAACCATGGAACAAATTTTGTAACCTGTTAGATTTCCTTGAATGATATGATCACATGAATGATATGGTCGCATGATCCTTCCTTTGCTATTTTTGTAATTGACTTTTTTCCATGATGTTTCTTTGTTTTCTTCCTTCTTGATGCTTTTGCCTTTCAATATATTAGCATAGGTTATGGGCTCTTCTTTCTCTAATATCTTTGTTCCTTTGAAGCTTGACTCATCTTTTTGTTTCTCTAACTTTATATTTTGCTATAACTTATCTTTAGACTTTTCAACTCCCTTTCTTAGGGAGACAATTTCAAGTTCCAATAATTCACATTCTAACTCTTTTGCCTTTAATTTTTCTATCATATATTTTTCAAATTTCTTTGCCTCTTCAATTTTCAGCTTTAGGTCTATCAGATTTTGTAGAAGTTTTAGGTTCTTCTCTACAAACTTGAATTCTTCTTTCTAACTCTTTCCAAATTTCCAAGAGTAGTAATAAATTCCTCTTTCATGTCAATCATGGATTCTTCTCCATTTTTTGTGGTCATATATGTTATTTTAGATTCTTTCTTCAAACTATTAGGCTTTTCACAAAGGAACCCACTTTGATACCAATTGAAGAACATAAGCTTATACTAACAGGGGGTGAACAATATAAGATACAAAAATTTACTTTTCAATCCAAATTATAACAAAAATAATATCAAATTAGTAAATAATGCACACATCATCACACACATGAGAGACATGATTTAACATGGTTCACCCAATGTGGGTTATGTCCACAGAGAAAATATTTCTTATAAATTTCCTCAACAAATCTCTTGGGAACAAATTCCCTATTACAATGTTTATGGACCTCTGTCTAAAGGAGATCTCAATACCTAATGCTCTAGTTTGTGGATATATCTCCATAGGAGAACTCTATCCCCTCTACTCTGATTTTTGAATCTCTCTCCATAGGAGAACTCTATCCCTTTTTCGCTAGTTGGCTTCCAAAGCCAGTTCTCAATTCTGCTCAACTCTTATCAAATCTGCTCACTACTCTAATCAAATCTGTTCTTGACTCTGATTAAATCTGCTCAAATAACTGCACTAATTTATCTCATACCTGCTCACAAGTCTGCCTCAAACCTGCTCATAAGACTACCTCAAACCTGCTCACAAGACTACCTCAAACCTACTCTAGTCTACTCATTGTCTCTTCTCAATTTTGCTCTACCACATGCTCATAATAGCTCATAACACATGCTCAAAACTGCTCATAACACATGCTCAAAACTGCTCATAACACATGCTCAAAAATTGCTCATAACACTTGCATGATCATAATACTTAAAATATATTCTACCCAAAAATGTTGTTCAAGAAAACATAGGAAACGATATGCAATATAATTTCACAATATGTTCTTTTCAATATCACTCAAATCAATGCTCAAAATTTTCACAAATTCATTCAAACAATGAATGCTCAATTTGTTCTCAAAAATCCTAACTCAAGTGTTTTCAATTTTACTAATCAATGATGCACAATTTGTTCTCAAACCCTAGCTCAAATATTTCCAATAATACACACTAATCAACCCTTTTATCTCCACCTTATTCTAAAATATTTGCTCAACCAACCACCTTAGAGAAGAAATAATGTCAACATACCTCTTAACTTGCTTTGATGAAAAAGTGCCCTCAAAACTTGTTCCAAAATAATTTTCCTTTTTGCCACTTCAAGAAGTTAGCCAGTATTCTTCTCAAAACAATCACAAAAACCTTCCCTCAAAATTGTGCACAAAAATATTGTTCTATACTCCTTTTATTTTCTCAAAACAAGGTTTTCAACTTTAAACTTTTCTTCACCATGAAAATACACACAATCATTAAACCATAAAACACCTTATAACTCCTACTCTTAAAACACACACAATCAACTCATACAATAAAAGAATCCATATCACACCTTATTTCTCCTTCTAAAAATATTTTAAATTTCAATACCAAAAGACCCTTTTCACATCTTATTTCATATTTTAAATTTCAATACAAAAATACCTTTTTTACACCTTATTTATCCTATATCAAATGAGCAAAAAATAAATAACAACTCAACCTTATAACTCCACAAAATCAAATTATATAAAAAATCAAACTTCTCTTTTGTTCTTCCCTCAATGTGATTCGAACCTCTCACCTCATGAGAGCAAGATACCCAACCAAGGGGCCACTACCAGCTACGCTAGTGCTGCCCATGAGACCACAAAGGTGAAAATTACCTTTTATTTCCTCCTACCGTGAACTCAGCCAAACAAAACAAAATGTCCACGATGGATTTTGAACCCGAAACCTCATCCTCACAATGCCTTCACATTGAATTAGCCACAAGTTGGTCTAGCTTGCTGGATGAGATTTTAAATACACCAAACCAAACTTATCCCTCCACCATTCACTGTAGAAAATTATGTTGTCACTTCCTTTCCATCTCTACGACATGCAACAAATCATATATTGAATTAATGCATGCACGAATTTTCACACTTCCTTGCAAATGACTTTAGGCACGGGTATTTATTTGTTTTAACTTGGTCTTCAATCAACATCGATGCCACCTTGTCCTTTTCCACCCCATATGACGTCGGCCTCCTTAATTTGAATTTAATTCGAAATTAATTCGAATTTGCTTTCAATTACTTGTCGCTCAAATATTATAACAACTTGAAATATTTATATTATAATAAAGATATTATAATATTAATCCTTTAAACTTTGCCTTCACATTTAATATTATTGCCTTCAATAATATTAATATCTTGCCTTCATTTTTAAACCATTGTTCCAACGAACTCCTTTGTCCTTCATTATAATATTCAAAAATGAATATTATAATTCTTTTCTCAACCAATATTATAATAATAAATATTATAATATTTTCCTTGATATTAATGACAACCAATGACATCTTCTCTTTTGACATCAATCCTTTGACATCAATGACAACACACTATACTCAAAATTTCCAACAAAAGTAAAGTGTAAAAACTAAATATGCATAAAATATTAAAGGTGTAAGGGATTCAAATTAAATATGAGTTTTAACCATAGTGAGAAAGTGTACATGATCAATCAACACATGAGAATTTGAATAACATTAAGTTGAGTAAAAGGGAAATGCCTCAATAACTATGCACTAGGCAAACTTGAAGGGTTATGCCATTAATAGAATGCCTAAGGACTTTACAATTTATTAACAATATCATGAGATTAAAGCACATTGTGGGTCTCAAAAAGTGTATCTCTAAAATCTCATCCAAAACATGAATACAATGGATCCCATGGCTCCTATTTATAGTTCGAGTTTCCCCCTAAGTTACCTAGGGTGAGAAATAATTACTCTTAGTAAATTTAAAGACTTAGGGGTATCTTTAGAAAAATAATGTGCCACCAAATGTTATATGCCTCTAAATATCCCTCTATTATTCTTAAAATAATTCTAAAATAAATTAGTGTGCTACTACATGCCAAAATTTCACCCTCAAAATGTTCTTGTCAAGATTCATGCCTTTATTTTTACCCCTATAGTGGTTGTTGAGTGATTCACTCTTGCAATTAAGCATATTACTCACTTATGCTAACAAATCACTAGTTGACCCTAAGTGGTTTGCTCCTTGAAGCTAATTAGATCCATTTACAAGTAAATTTATCGTATTTCAATTGGCACTCATAATAGATTTAGATAAAATTTGGAGTGTTTTGGAAGATAATTGCTATTTGTTTTCACTAATTCATTCTCCTTCAAAATTATGAATTCCAAGGTAGTGTCAAGGCACTATATTTCAAGTGAATTTATGGGGCACAAAACTTAATTGGCAAGAGATCTCAAATCCTGCCTTTATCCTTGAGTACAAAGTCTATAAAATTAGGATCCCTACTACAAATGATTAAAATTGGGTTATATTTATCCTATCTCCTATTGTAGAAGTCCCAATTTTTTTTCCACTCTTGATCATCCAATAACTAGACAAAGGTAAGATCTTCAACTTCTCTCATCAAGTCTTTAGATAGGTTCTCTAATTATTCACTATATCTCCCCTTGAGATCTTAAGTTTGGTGTATATGGGCTTCAACTTATTGTATGTTTCATATACATATCCATTGTTACTCTGATATTTTTCTTCTTTAAACATGAAATCAACAATATTGTTGTCCAAAATCATCAATTGTGGATAAGAGATGTCAGTCATTTCAACAACAATTGATCCTTAAATTTACTTGTTCAATTCTTTATTGGGATCTTCAAGGATGCCAAAATGTTTTACAAGGTTGGAGATATCTCTAGGCATCTCAGGTTTAATTTAGTTTCTTGACTAAGTTATTTTGGTCCATCCATAGCTATTTTTCCTATTATGCCAATATAGAAAGTATAAGCTTTAGAATTTTCTAGTGTTCGCATATAGTAGATAGTTGTTATTCCACTTTTTCAATGGTTTCTATCACTTTTTTTGAGATGTACTCTATATAAGCTACAAATCAAAAGTACTTTTATGTATTATTCACCTCTACCCTAAGTTTATCACAAAGGGGCTTGATCCATTGGTATTTTTAGCCTTCTTAGGATCTAATATTTCCTCTATACATCCTAAAGATGTCAAATCTACAATTTTTGGTCCTTCGACTAGGGCTTCTTGAAGCTAGTTGATCTGGATTTGCCCTTATACTAGTTGTTATAAAATATTCCTTGGCTACTATGTGTTCTTTTTAGCTTTGGTAAGTCAAGATTTAAATTTATAATTGCTTCTATAGTTAATCTTGTTCTAAGGCATATTTCATTAGGGCCTCATTTTCTAGTTGGATTTGATCCCTTTGTGCCCTTAGTTTCATCAATTCTATTTCTAGTTTCTTATTCCTTTTTTACACTACTTCACCCTTGATTGCTAGCTAACCTAATTTTATGGCCACACCAAGTGTAAGTTGGTTATAAATCTATTCATTTGATATGGATCTATTTGATTTAGATCTAACTCAAAACTTTGTAGTCAAGTCAATAGGGCTTGTTAGTACTTTCAAAGGATTATATTCTAATACCTCTACTATATACACTTTATTCTCTTTCCTAGCCAACTAAGACTATATTAGAATTAATGCTTTAGAGGTTCTATCCTTAAGCTACTTATACTCATTACAATTTGTTTCCTTGGTGGAAAGGACATCAAATGCATTATCAATATATGTCTTCTCTAGCTTACATATAGTCTTCCATGCAATGGTCTAACTTGGCCTTATAAATATGCTAGTTTGAGAGGTGCTCTTATAGACTCAATCTCCTTAGCTAATTTAGATGTTTTTTTTGCCTACAAAATGATTTGTCTCACCTAGGATGGTGGACATGATGGGTGTGTAGATATGGTAGGCAAAACAAATTGGTTGTGTGATGGGAGGTAATGGAGAAGATATGGAAGGAGTGTATTGTAATGCTAGTTATACTATTTTTTCATCCAATAATGACATTTTTTGTGAAGACATGTCTAAAGGTGATAATGATGTGGAACATGGTACTAGGGATCATGTGGTGGATACTTGAATGGAAGATAACATGAATGAAGGTATATAAAAAATACTAAGTACAATGAATACTATAGAGGAAATGCCTTTAAGAGAACCATGCACAACTCTGGTGAAGCGTGAGAGAAGTGTAGAAAAAAGGGTGAGAAGAGAATACTAAATTATAGAGAAAGAAGTAGGAGTGATAGAGGGTGGAAGGTGAGTGGAAATGACTATAGATATGGCCATGGTGTTGGTCATTCCCAACTTAGGGGATCCTACTTGAGCTAGGTTGTTTGTTGTTATTGTTCCTATGCTAGCACAACCTTTTCAAGAATCAACCCATACCTTTTAAATTCCTTTTATTCCTCAATGGCCATTTATCTTACTACTAAATTTACCATTGCTAGTATTGGTGTAGCTAAAATGTTAATCTCAACCATTATCATCCTTTTTAGTTTTTAAGGGTTTGATGGGTCATCCTATACTTCATTAGCTATCTTGGTAATCTTGGACCTCTTTGTATATTTTATATCCTAGATGATAAATAATTGGTCATTTAATGATCCATATCTAGTTGGTTTGATTAGCGTGCCCATCTCATACCTCATTTTTTTATTCCAAGATCTTCCTCATTATATTCCAACTTCATCAAGGACCCTAGCTTCTAATGGTTCATTTTAATATTAGCATCAAAATCATCTTCAACCTTGATATAGAAAGTATACCACTCTAGTGGGTTGTTATACCATCTCTAAATTTCATTGTTATAATCGTGGTTGCTTTCTAGAGTGACAAGGGCCAATTATTTACGCATATTCATCTTCTTCTATATGTTGTATCTCTTCTCATGTACAAATATATCTAGCTACTTGGCCCTTAGGGTGTTAAAAACACTAATTGGATTATAGGACCATTGATCCCTTAAATTCTCTATTCACGTATCTCTTAACCTTACCTCTACCACTTGGTGCAACCCACATAGCTATGGTGTGATATTCATGATTGGCTACTTGAGTGGTACAAAGTGGTTTTATTCTACCCTTAAATTATTTTAGGTCCACATAGTCGAGTTGTTGGACATATTTGAGATTGAACATCAAGTCAAGCATGTATGCATGCAACTCAAAGGTATGGATGAAAAGGTATGAAGGAGAATGGATGATTGGATCCTCCCCAAATAGAAGTTATCTTTGGAATATTTTGCCAACTTGATCAACTGACATGTCTTATTTGATAATATTGGTGTCTTACCCATAAATTTCAGCATGATGACCTCATACACCTCATCATAGAAGTAGTAGGAGGTCTTGTTTTCTTTTGTGTAGGGTACATTTGTGCAATCCACCACTAAAAAAGTTTTGATTATCCACAAAAAAATTGAATAACACTAATCTTATTTCTAAGGTTTTAAGTTTTAATCCTTCCAAAATATATAAGTTCACTTTTATCCTTAGAAAATAATAAATGTATATATTCCTTATATCTCCTATTTTGAATGTGCATAAATAAACTTTGAATAAAATGAATTACCTTAACTTTAGTCGTGGTAATTCCCTCTGGTCAATAATGGTAGACTGTCACCTAATAAGCACTCCCCCTTTTATGAAATGTTTGCTATACTTTGGATTTCCTTAAAAAATATTTTGCCTTCTCCTTCTAATTGGCCAAGTGCATACAAATCTCTCACAAATGCTTTGCAAAAATATATTCGTTGACTCCTCTATATTTAGCCATTTTAAAATATTCCCTCTTTGGAACGAACACTAGAAACTCTTGACCTTCCACCTTATGCGTGCCACATGGCACTTAATCTCTTCCACTGCTCTTAAATCATCTCTTGAAATATTTTCTTCCTTGGGTGAACGATATTATGGCATGTTGGGCATTACATTACAAAAATCTTAACTCCTTATTTTACCTTGGTGCCTATTTGACGTTAGAAGCTTGTCCTTGTCTCTTCTTACATGTGTCTTTTGCATGTAATGTGTCCACCAACACTTGTAACTTACCCTGAACCCTAATCCTTCTATATTCTACATATTCCCTTACATTTCCTGGGCGAAAATCTATGGTTTGCTCAATACTTTTGATGGTGGCTGTCCTTCGTAGGGTTGTGGAGATTTCTTCGAATAATGGCGGTGCTTCTCCCTCCTTTGAGTGATGGTAGCTCTTCTATGCTAGCGCTTCTTTGTGTAGTAGCGGCTCACCCTCGAATAATGGCACCTTTGGTGCTTTTCTACACTAACCGAATGCTCTTACTCCATGGATTATGGATATCTAGTGTGTTTAGATACTAATAACTTTTACCTTGTTTTTAACCCTTGTTTGATATTTAAGTTACTAAAGCAAATGATTTTATTTTATTTCCTTTCACTTTAATAAATCTGCATTCTTATGAACTATAAAACAACATTTAATAATAAGGTTATACTCTTCTTATTTCTCCTTTCCAAATAACTCTTACTTAGATTCTTGTTGTTTCAATATTGCAGATTTAAGATCTAAATGCTATTAACACCTTTTGCGTGAAGACTCCTTTTTAAAATTCTCCTTAAAATTTCAATAAGACTAATATGGTGCTCTCAAATACTTAATGTAAAATAGATTTAAATGCTCAAATTATGAACTTATGTTACACCAATATCACATACCTTTATGGTATCTTTTTTTTAATTTTTTACCTAATAACTCTTCCCAAATTTACCTTGAAGTTCTTCAAAATTATAGCTCTTTATCTTCTTCTAATGATGTCCACAAAACCTGATTCTATGGCTCCAAAAATCCTCCTCTATTTCATTATCTCAACTTACTTCAATCTCCTTCCTCTTGGGCTTGTTGTCGTATGGTGATAATTTTCCCAAATACTTCTTCAAATATCCTCCCTTGGTTGTTGCTTCAATTCTACAATAAGAATTTCTCTAGCCTTCTTCTTCTTCTCCAAATTATCCTGAGACCACTTCTCTTGGGTTTTCTAATTCTGCAACTCTTCAACTCCTCTCCTCAAGGCTTCAAAAATCTGCATTAAGACCTTTTCTCAGTCCTCTACCTCCAATCTTTAATCTGCAGTCTTCAATCTGCAATCTTCAATCTGCAATATTCAATCTTCAAAGAGGACTTCTTTCTTGAGTCTCCTTAATATTAAGGTCTATCTTCAAGACCTGTAATTTCCTTCTATTTCGAATTTGATCTTTGAATAGGTCAATATGCAAACTTATCTAGTTTACTTTTCTCGAGGTAATCTTCTTAGCTTCACCGGTTCCTCCTTAGCCAATGGAAATATCCTTTACAACTTTAAAACCTGTGCAAGTCAAGTCCTTTCTATAGTTATCCCTATCTCCTATCAATCTTCCTTGTGGCTTTGATACCATTGTTAGCAATTGCACTCTATGAAACAAGAAATATAACTATGAATTGAAGTAAAGCATATGAAGAAAATTAGAATTCCTCTTGATATCATAAGAACTTGTTACATTCGAATATAGAACTGAGAGTCTATAATATAGATTTACAAATGACCTTTGGTATTTCCTAAAAGACCTTTGACCTTCCACATATCAAATAATGTAATATATTCTAACATTCTCAAATCACCCAAGGCACCACAACTAAAGTAATTTTTAGTGTAATAGAAGTCAAATCCCCCTACTAAATAAGATAAAGGAAAAACACAAGGAGTCAAATCAATAAAACTATGACATAATATGTATATTCATAGGGTGCTAAAGAATACCCTTAAATTTCATTTCTACCTCAATCCTAGATTATGAATACTCCTCTTATTTTCATAATGTATCTAGGTACCTTGTTTCATGACAATTTTTATACCCTTTTATATTTTTATCCTTTCTATGACAAGAGTAATTTGAACTGAATACCATTGAAATTCTAATTTACTTTGTTTTTTTAATCTTCCACTATAGTAAAACTAACAATAGAAATCATAACATAATACCTCCTACTACATATAGATATTATAATTTCTTGATTGAAATAATTTAGAAAAATAAATTTTCTAAAAGGTCAAATAATGTCTAGAATTCAAGAAAACCCCGTAAGGAGGATGGATGCCTAGGGTTCAAATCTCAGGCCTTGTCAGACTGAACACTTATTCCCTTCCTAGTGCTTCCAATGGTGTAAAATGTTTAAAATTATTGTAGAATGGTGATTATAGGGGCAGACTGTGCATAGTACTGTGTAATGGATTTTGGGGTGAACAACGTAGAATACTATGACGGCCATAAATATGGATAACATGCTCGAATCATCGTGTTGGCTACCGATTTCACCATGTAAAAAAAATGATGTATTATTTCTAATATATTTCATTTTAATTACCCCAAAATGAACACACATTTTATGGTCTTAGGTGTATTATAAGCCTCCCTAATAAAAACAAAAATTAGAAGGCATTATAATAGTGATTAGAAGATACATACTCATAATATTATAGAGCTCATAAGATTTTGGTAATATATCATAATGTGAATGATTACACTCATATACCATGGAATGAAAAATCACTTACTTGATAATCATTTTTAATTCATAATCTCTACTCACTATATACCTCTTCTTCATAACATATATGAGACTCTATTCTAACATATTTATATTATATGTTCATTATATCTTTATACGATAGGCAAAGGATATTCATACAAGACAATTTCACTTGGAGTTTTTTATCCATACAAAATCAAACTTTATAAATTATACCTTGCACTTGTTAATTTTGCAATTGTATAGTTTTTTTTAAGTTATTTTACTTTATTGTAACGCTTAACTATCATTTATCGACTTACTTTGGTTATCTTAAGGCATTAGCAAAAATTTATTTTTCCTTTCTTTAATATTTATTTTTTTATATTGAACATCGTTTACAAATATTTACAAATATCAGCCCCCGTTCAAGCAAACACAAGAGGAATCGACCTCACAACCACATGGATGATAATAACTAGGCAACTACCATTACACCAAATGCCATTCGACTCTTTAATATTTATTATAGTTTAATCTATATCTTATATTGTTGTCAACTCTATTCATCAGTGAATCAAATCTATAAATACTAAATACTAAAAAAAATTTAAAATACATAAATTGTAAATATGAAACCATAAAAAATAAGTAAATATTTTTTATTTATTTTTACTGAATATAATTGTCAATAAAAATAAATATGATACCATCTTAAAATAAATAAATATTTCATATACTATGACTAAAATGTTAAATAAACCAGTATCAAATAAAACATTTTTAAAATGTGTTTAAATAGTTTAAAGTTTAGTTAATAAATTATCAAGTTTTTGACAAAATGATGAGTTGAATAGAACAAAGACTGTTATATACGTAAGTAAAATCTTCAATTAATTGTTTTGCTTTTGGTTGGGCAGCAATTATTTAATAATATAAAAATAAATAAAACAACATTTTACTATCCTCAAGGACTTCTTTAAAAGGTTGGTCTATACTCAGAGTGAGCAAATCCTATGAAATTTTCAAACATTATTTTATGAACCCTGAGTAGCTTTTCATGGAAGATGACTTGTCGGTATGCTGTTGGTTGTTGAGGATTGCGCCTGAACATGCCGCACACCATGAGCAAGCTCCGAAATTTGCCAAAGGTTGAGATATCCAGGGCGACTCTGTGGAGCAGGTGTTTCCATTCTACCCTCCATCATTTCAACGATTGCAGACATACAAGGCCTTCTGCCAGGATTCTCATGCGTGCACAACAAACCCACATGAATCATCGTCATCAATTCTTCTTCATTGTATTCTGATTGCAGCAGGTTCGCATCCACCAACTTTAGCATATCCTTGTTCTCGTTCAAATGCCACGCCTGTGATGCAAAACAATTTGATTACGTTATATCGCATTTACATTTAATAGTCAATCACATCATATAACAAATATGATTTGAGTACAAAATGTTACCCATTCAAGTAGATAACATTTTTCTTCTTCCAAGGTTAGGTCTGTATGGGTTCTGCCACTAACAACTTCAAGCACAACAACTCCAAAGCTGTACACATCTGACTTGTCTGAGAGATGACCTTTTAGAGCGTATTCTGGAGCTAGATACCCACTGAAGATTCGAAATATTCAAAAAATTAGCACTATGGGAAATAATTATGTAATAGAGGGAAATTTGAAAATAGATGGTTGCTTTGCAGCTTACATGGTTCCAGCAACCCTTGTGCTGACATGAGTGCTCTCCTCATCAAATAGCCTGGCCAACCCAAAATCTGCTATTTTGGGATTTAAATCTTTGTCTAAAAGAATGTTTGTAGCTTTGATGTCTCTATGCACAATTCTTAAAGGTGACTCCTCGTGAAGAAATGCAAGACCACGTGCAACTCCAATACAAATTCTATACCGAGTGGGCCAATCTAGCTTGACCCTCGCCTCATCTGAACCTGAGAGTAGAATCAGAATACAATGAATAAAATTGGTTCGATATCATTACTTTATAACAAATGATTTTTCTTTTGCGTGCAGATCATCGTAGAGAGAAGAGAGGTTTTACCAAATAAAGCTCGACCAAGGTTGCCATTTTCCATGTATTCATAAACCAGGAGAAGCTCCTCGCCCTCGACACAACAGCCATAAAGTTTAACCAGATTTGGATGTTGCACTGCAGAGATTGTGCTCACTTCAGTCAGAAATTCACGATTCCCTTGTTTGGACACAGATGATAACTGCTTTATTGCCACTTTCCTTCCATCTCGTAGCGTGCCCTGCACAATAAAGTCTGTTGTTATAACATTCCATGAATCCTTGAAGTGCCTTTGATGTAACTCTGCTTGCATGTTTTGCTTCAAGCTATAATCATGCTTAAGGCAATGTAAGCACAACGAAAGATTTAGGGTGAATATCAGTATACCTTATAAACTGCACCAAATCCACCCTCTCCTATCTTATTTTTAGGATCAAAATTGTTTGTTGCAATTTTCATCACCCTTAAGCTGAAAGAATTACCGCCCATTTTCTTCGATTCTGGAAACCCTTCAAACATATACAAGAAAGATTGCAAAATTGAATTGATAAATTAAAACATTAACAGAACTAGAAAGTCTCAGTTTTGAAAATTATCCTCACCTTTCTTCCTCATGACAAAGGAGACTATCATGTCCCACTTTTTTGTCTTCTTGATAAAAATTACAGATAACATCATCAAAAGGCCCAAAGTGACTGTTACTCCGACAATATTTATGACTGTCTTAATCGTCGTAGTGTTTTTGGGATTATGACATTTGAATTCTGTCACAATGAAACTCACTGACATCACATACTAGCACAAAAAGAAGATCCCGATGTTTTCTCTCTTTGCAAAAAAAAAAACACTATATATAGTGTGCTTCTTGATTAAAGAAAACTGAGTTCTTCCCCTTTCAGTGAGGATTTTAAATGGTTGAAAGACAATGAAGGATATTCGTATAAAGTGTAACTTACCAGGCTCAACTATAATTGCGGATACCAGAGGTCCATATGTTCCATCTTGTGGCTCACAACATGTCCCTTTCCCAGCCCAGAAAAAATGAATCTCTAAAAAATGATTTGTGACATTTGTAGTGTAGTTCATAATGACCACAGGATTTTTCTCTCCTGCAACCTCCTTTATATTAAAGTCCTTCAACACTTTCTTTCCCTGCATTAATTTGATTAATTTGGCCAAGCATGAAGGTCAGAAAGATAATACACGAAAGATGACCTGTTTCATAATTTAAGCTCTCCAATCTTTTATCACTTTTCTAGAAATCTTAGATGCAAAGAACAATCACGTTGCAGCCTGGATACATAAACCTAAAAACTGAATGTAACTGCTAAAAGGGAAATGATATACCTGAATATAGACATCAAAGATCCGCACTCCTTTTGGGGGTTTGGTATCTGGAAATTGTATCTCTGCAAAGTGAAGCTCTACTCTGTATTGCCCATTTTGGAGCCCGAGGCCATAGTACCTGAGAGAGAGAGGAGAAATACGTGCTGTCTTGTACAGTTCTGAATGAATAGGTGAACCGTTACCATTGGGATCAACTGCAGAGTTGAATGCAATGCAACCTTTAGCTATGTACCGAGTCTGGGACTGAGATTCAGCATCTATAAAATATCCTATATTACTAACTCCCCACTTTTTTGTGGGACTTAGCTGGAATGATGAGGCACTGAGTTGAAAATTATCTGCATCAAAAACATAGTTTCTGGCAGAAAGTTGTGGTCCTCCACAGTTAATAGCCAGACGACAGTCTGTTAAGACAGCAATTTGAAAGTATTAGATCAAATGTCTAATGCCTGCATCATAAAGTAATAACAAAATTGTCTAAGAAATTGTTAGTAATAATGCTTGATATAATTATATCAGTCTCTAGGACTTTCCAGATTTTAGAAATGTTTTAGAATTACAGTCTCCAGAAGTTTCCAGCTGTTTACAAAAAGTCAAAGTTTCCATATTTTTCTACAATAATCTGTTCTAGATTGTTCATTCTGGAGCTTCTTGGTTAAGAATTCAAACCTATAAATACTTGAACAATGTAATCGTTTTGGCAATGTAATGGGTTAAATTGCAGCAGCAATTAAAGTGCCCTGTTTTTATACTCTGTTTTTCTTAAAACCCTAGTTGCATGCTCTGTTTTGTTTATTGGTTCTCTTTGAAAACCAACATTTGGTATTAGAGCCAGGTTTTCACAGAAGCACGGGTTCTTTTGTTGCTATAGGTCGCGATTATTTTTTGCTCATACATATTGATAACTTTGCAGACCAGTGGCTAAAAGTCTTTGAGCCAAGGGGCAACAAGTGCTAGGAACTGTGTGCAGTTGATTTATGCCATTAGCCGGGTGAGAGGATTCGTGATTTTTTTCTAGAGGAGAAGCTGGTGTTAATCAGATCCTGTTCGATTGAAGCCTGGGGGCATCCATTCTGTGGGAGGCCTGGAATATTGAGCACGGTATTTACAGTGTGCTCTGAAATACCAAGTTTTTTTTTAATGGCTGCAAACAACTTAAGTCTTTCTCAGCCATAGATCCCTCTGTTTAAGGGGGAGAATTATGACTTCTGGAGCATAAAAATGAAGACTCTTTTCAAGTCACAAGACTTATGGGATATAGTTGAAAATGGATATACATAACCAATAGATGCTCAAGTTTTAGCCACATGGACAAAGGCACAAAAGGATCAATTAAAAGAGAATAAAAAAAGGGATTCAAAAGCCCTGTTTTTTATTCAGCAAGCCATGGATGAGTCCATATTTCCCAGAATAGCTACAACCACAAAGTCAAAGGAAGCCTGAGATTTATTGCAAGTGTCATATCAGGGTATAGATAAAGTAAAGTTGTAAGGCTTCAGCAACTTAGAAGGAATTTTGAAAATTTATTTATGGACTCTGAGTCTATACAAGATTTCTTCAATCGTGTTATGGGATTAGTAAATCAAATTAGATCCCATGGAGAAAATCTAACAAATCAAAAGATTGTAGATAAAATTTTAAGAAGACTGCCTCCAAAATATGATGCTGTGGTAATTGCTATTGAAGAATCAAAAGACTTATCACAGCTATCAGTTAGTGAGTTGATGAGACCACTTCTAAGTCATGAATAAAGGATAAATAGGCCTGCAAATATGCCAATTAAAAAATTTTTACAAGCAAATCTTAATATTTCCAAAGACAAAGGAAGAGAATCTAAAGGATCATCCTCAAACAAAGGTAGAGAAAAATTCAAAGAGGACGTGGTGGCATAAGCTCAAGCAGAGATGGAGGTAGCAACCATCCTGGTAGAGGCAGAACAAACTAGAGAGAAAGAGGTAATTCTAATAAATCTCAAACTCAGTATTATTACCCTAAAAGATTTTATCATTATGCTTCTGATCATAGTTGAGAAAATCGGAATCGGGTAGTAAATCAGCTGGTTTAAAAATCGGAATCGGAAAAAAATCGGAGAAAAAATCGGCATTTTTATTGAAAAAACCGAAGAAAATGTAGTTTTTCATTGAAAAAAAGCTTTTTTCATGCATATCAGAAATTTTCGGGAAAAAATCGGCAAAATCGGCTAGCTTGTGAATCGAGAAAAAATCGGCAAAATCGGGATTTTTTGCGGATTTTCTCAACTGGGCTTCTAATTGTTAGTAAAAGAAGAAAAAACATGCTATGTAATGACCCTCCCTCGGTCTAATTTTCAATCTTTTATTTTACTCTGTAAACCCAAGCTAATCTGATCTTTGTATAGATAAATATGAAGGCTCGGCCCTTCAGATTGGAACTGTGTGTGGTGTCCCCGCTCTAGATATTCCCTTGTATAAAGCTCTCTGTCCCTGTGTGGAAACCCCAACTCCGGAAGACTGAATAATGAAGTCCGAATGTATTCCCTGTATGGAAATACCGCTGATTGGCCTGAGGGTAATCTTTCAACCCCGAAGTCAATGTCCCTGTAAGAGGTTACTGGCTCCAGAATCTCTGCAATGTCTCTGCTAGAGAGTTCTCCAAAAACCCAGAGGGAAGGAAGAAAAAATAATCCACGCATATTCCAAATGATCTCCCAAAAGCCTTTTTAATCTTTCCTTTTAGGGTTCTCCCAAATTAGGGCAAAATTAGGGTTGTGCACACAAAAATAATTTAAATTCTAATAATCTCTTATTTTCCAGGCCCCCTTGTGCACTAGGTTCAACAACTTAAAGTTATTTTATAAAGTGGCCCCTTTTTACAACGTTATAAGTGACCCTTTATAATATAAAGTACAAACTTTATAAATATTAAAATAATGTCACTTAATGAAATTAACTTTGGCCATTAAATACTGGACCTCTGCTTGCCAAAATGAAAAACTGTGAACAGTTCTGGATACCCAATTTGCCGAAGTATAATCCTGCAGCTGACCCGTTGACCGAAACCCTAAAAACGACCACTGCTAAAAATAGAAATCCCATCAAACGACCTCCAAACAAGCCCAAACGACGGTCAATCAAGAGCTCTTTGGGTTATGTCAAAGATTCCGATATCTCCAAAGGCTCCCATACATCCGAGTTAGCCTACGGGAACTCATGTATAGGCTAATCTGCTCTGCACATTGACTGCCTAGAAAAGGGGACATTACATGCTAACAGTTCTAAAGAGAAAGAAGCAAAAAATAATTTATTTTTGGCATGTGATATAGAAAAAGAAATATATGATGATGTATGGCTCTTAGATAGTGGGTGTAGCAGTCATGACTGGAAATAGGGACATCTTTGCCAAGTTAGATGATTCTGTTAATTCCCATGTAAAACTTGGAGATGGAAATGAATTTGAAGTCAAAGGAAAAGGAACCATTTCAATCAAAACAAGACAAGGGATGCAAAAATTTATTCATGATGTTCTCTATGTGCCTGAGTTAACCCATAATCTCTTAAGCATTGGACAAATTATTCAAAAGGGATATTCAGTTACTTTTTAGAATAATGAATGTGTTATTTATGATAAAGTTGGTAGCAATCTGATTGTACCAAAATTTAGTATGCTACCTAATATAATCTTTCCTTGGAGATTGGCATATGCACAAACTCAAGCCTCGAAAGCTGTTTTAGATGATATATCTTGGTTGTGGCATATGAGATATGGACATTTGAATTTTTGAGGACTAAAGTTGTTGTATCAGAAGCACATGGTGAATGGTCTTCCATTGATTGAATATGATGATCAGATTTGTGAAGGTTGTATTCTTGGAAAGTAGTATCGAGATTCTTTTCCAGCAGGAAGAGCTTGGAGAGCTAAGGAGCCATTTCAGTTGCAAATATTTGTGGTCCAATGCAGACCTTATTGTTGAACAAAAGCAGGTATTTTATCATTTTTGTTGATGATTTTAGTAGGAAGACTTGGGCATATTTTATTAAAGAAAAACAAGGTTACCATGTGCGGGGGTGCGAGTGCGGGTGCAGTGGGAATCACAGGTCCGAGTGCGACCCCCACCAAAAATAGGATTCGTCGGGTACGGGTGCGGCTAGATTTTAATTTTATATATATATATATATTTTAACAAAAATATTAAAAAATAAAATAAATTATGCACATTGCGAAATAAATAAATAAATGATAAATCATACACATTGCAAAATATTTAAATATGACATCATAAAAGCATATTGATATATGATATTCATGTAAAAAAATGACAGGATGTAAGTCATAAAGAGTCAAGAGATAACAATACACTATAAGTATATGCTATATACGATACCTTAAAAAGAATAATAATAAAAAAAAATGTTTTTCCTATGTTAATGTCCAAAATGGGTTGGGTTCGATTGGCTGAACCCCGACTGGCCATAGAGTTCGGCTCAAGGCGAACCCTGTCAAACAAGGTTCGGATGGGGTTCGGCTCAACCATACCCGTGAACCCGATGCGGGTGCGGGTTCGTGCACCCAGCCAATCGGGTGCGTGAACCCGGTTACACTGAAGAAAAATCAGAAGCTTTCTCTATTTTTTAGCAGTTTAAAGCTAACATGGAAAAGTAGAGTGGGTATTTTCTAAAGACCCTACGTATAGACAGAGAGGAAGAATTTACCTCTGATGAATTTCGAGATTTCTACAAAAAACATGGCATTTGTAGGCAATTGACTGCAAGTTATACTCCACAACAAAATGGAGTTGCAGAATGCAAGAATCAAATGATTGTGGAGATGGCCAAAAGCATGCTTAAAGCAAAGGGTCTTCCAAATTCTTTTTGGGCTGAAGCTGTAGCTACTTCTATCTATTTGTTGAATAGATGCCCAACAAAATATGTAAAGAATATGACTCCTCATGAAGCATGGTGTGGAAGAAAGCTTGGTGTAGCACATCTCAATATATTTGGTTGTATTGCATATGCTCATGTACCTGAATAAAAGAGACATAAACTTGATGATAAAAGTGAAAAGTGTATTTTTATTGGCTATAGTGAGGAAAAAAAAGATATAGGCTATATAATCCTTTGATAGGGAACTTGATTGTCAGTCGTGATGTGATTTTTGCTGAAAATGAAGCATGGCAGTGGGATGGAAATGTACAGCAAGAAAATCTAGTTTTGCTACCTCAATTTGCCAGACCAAATAGCAGCCTAAGAGTGGAACCTCATACTATTGGGCCAAGCAACAGCTCAAATTCCACAGCCACTCCTTCATCAAGTTCATTATCTTCTTCATCTAGCCCAAGTCCTCTTGCAAGTCCTCCATCAAGGAAGGTAAAATCTCTTAAAGAAATTTATGAAAAAACTACCGATTTCAGTTCAATCATGAATTATGCTTTATTGACTAATATCCAAGTAGAGCCAAGAAATTTTGAAGATGCAGTGAAAGATGAAGTTTGGCATGAATCCATGAAGGAAGAAACTGCTGCCATTGAAAGAAATGGAACATGGGAGCTTGTGGATCCTCCACCAGAAAAAAAGCTTATTGGAATTAAGTGGGTTGACAAAGCAAAATATAATGCTGATGGGTCAATTGAAAGACACAAAGCCATATTGGTAGCTAAAGGCTACCCTCAGCAACCAGGTATAGATTATGATGAGACTTATGCTCCTGTTGCAAGACTTGATACTATTAGAATTGTTTTGGCTTTGGCAGCGCAATTTAAATGGTCAGTTTTTCAATTTGATGTTAAATCAGCATTTTTGAATGGTTACTTGAATGAAGAAATATTTGTAGAACAACCACCGGGTTTCAAAGTTGCAGGACAAGAGCATAAAGTTTACAGGTTAAAGAAAGCCTTGTATGGCCTCAAACAAGCGCCTAGGGCTTGGTATAGTAGAATTGATGGATATTTTTTGAAACATGGCTTCAGCAGAAGTGAAAGTGAGCCCACATTGTATATCAAATTTAGAGGTACTCATGACCTACTTGTTGTTTGCTTATACGTTGATGACTTGATTTATACTGGCAATAGCGAGGTGTTGATATATGAGTTTAGAAATGCTATGAAGCATGAATTTGAAATGACTGATTTGGGTATGATGCACTATTTTCTTGGCATAGAAGTAAGACAATTGAATGATGGTATTTTTATTTCCCAAGTATGTAGCTAACCTGCTTGATAAATGTAGAATGAAAAAATTGCAAACCTCTGCATACACCTATGAATTAGAATGAAAAGTTGGTCAAAGATGATGGAAGTAAAAATGTAGATGCTACAATGTACAAAAGTTTAGTTGGTAGTCTTATGTATCTTATAGCCACCAGACTTGATATTATGCATACAATAAGCTTGACTTCAAGATATATGCAAGATCCAACTGAAGCCCATTTTCGTGCAGTAAAGAGGATACTCAGATATGTGCATGGCACAATTAATTTTGGTATTTTATATAAGTCAACTGATGATTTTGAACTGGTTGGATACACAGATAGTGATTGGGCAGGCTGTATTGATGATAGAAAGAGTACTTCAGGATATGTTTTTAGCTTGGGTTTTGGTGCAATTTCTTGGTTGTCAAAAAAACAAACAACTGTTTCACTATCATCAGTAGAAGCACAGTATATTGCAGCATCAACAGCAACATGTCAAGCAGTTTGGCTAAAGAGAATTTTGGCAGATTTGAAATGTGAACAAGATGCAATAACTACTATTTATTGTGACAATAAATCTGCAATTGCTTTTACAAAAAATCCTGTTTTTCATAGTTGTACTAAACATATTGATATTAGATACCATTTTATCAAGAGTCTTGTAACAGTAGGACAAATTGAATTGAAATTTTGTAATAGCTATGATCAGTTAGCAGATGTCTTTACTAAAGCATTATGCAAAGAATTTATTTTTAGAATGAGACAGTTATTAGGAGTCACTACATTAAGCATTATGGGGGAGAATGTTAGTAATAATGCTTGATATAATTATATCAGCCTCTAGAACTTTTCAGATTTTAGAAATGTTCTAGAATTATAGAGTCTCCAAAAGTTTCCAGTTGTTTACAGAAAGTCAAAGTTTCCAGATTTTTCTACAATACTCTGTTCTAGATTGTTCATTCTAGAAGCTTCTTGGTTAAGGCTTCAAGCCTATAAATACTTGAACAATGTAATCATTTTGGCAATGTAATGGGTGCAAAGTAATGAATAGTTAAATTGCAGCAGCAATTAAAGTGCCCCTATTTTTATACTCTATTTTTCTTAAAACCCTAGTTGCATGCTCTGTTTTGTTTATTGGTTCTTGTTGCCACATTTTGCACGGGGTGCCATGTTTTCAAATTTTGTAAGTATGCTACTCTTCCTTCCCTCCTCCTCTTTCTTCCCTTTCTTCCCTTTCTCCCTTTCCTGCAGTTTCATTCCTCCCTTTTTCCCTTGTACCTTCCCCAGTCAAATTCCCAAAACGGAGCAAGTATTCCCTGAAAAATTCTAAGTGTCAGGGCGCAACCCGACTTCGCAGCGAAGTCGGGGTGCACCCTCAAGTTGGAGCGCACTAGGGGATGCGAAGTGCGAAAGCAGGTTGAAAAGGAGCTGAATTTGGCTAAGTTTGGGAGCGCAACCTCGACTTCGCAGCGAAGTCGGGGTGCGCTCTTCTTCCTGTGCGCACTTGGGAAGCGAGATTGCGAATTCAGCTAAGTCTTTGGAGCGCACCCCGACTTCGCAGACTTAGCGCAACCTCGACTTCGCAGCGAAGTCGGGGTGCGCTCTTCTTCCTGTGCGCACTTGGGAAGCAGTGATTGCAGAATTCAGCTAAGTGCTGGAGCGCAACCCGACTTCGCAGCAAAGTCGGGGTGCGCTCCCCTTTTTTGTGTGCAGTTCGAACAACGGCCGAAAAAAACCAAGTGCCGGTGCACAACCCGACTTCGCAGCGAAGTCGGGCTGCGCCCTCTGACCTGTGCGCAATTGGGTAGCATTCATCAAGCAAGCCCAGAAATTGGCTAAGGCACGGAGGCCTCCCCAACTGCGCTGTTTCCCACCTGCGCTACCCGATGGCGCTCTGATCCCGAGCGAAGTTGGACAAACTGCCTTTCAAGGCAGACATGTGTCACTCATCAGAATTCGACAAGTGTCCAGCCTCGGGATTCGAGCCGAGATGTGATGGGAAAAAGGACAAAGCATGGACTGCATTACCTACGCCAACTGCCTCCATTTAAGCTGATGCAAAGTTCCATCTACCACAGCTACCCGCATTCCTGCTGACTAGAAGTTTCACCCGACGCATTGCCACATAGCTGTACAGCTTTTAGGGAGACCTTGCTGCAGGTATAGTCCTACCGATAGGAGTCAGCATCAGCAGCTCTTCTGCCGCTTTTGTAAGCTATTGTCCGGTTTGGGACTTTGTGCCCGTAATTGTAATGGGGGGAACTTGGGCTATAAATAGCCACAACATTTCATTGTAAAAGTGGTGGAAGGGGAATATACTGCTAGGGAACCATTGTAGCTATACGTTTGCTTCTGAATGCAAGACACATATTTGGCTCGCTTCATTGTCATCATCTTTTATGCTGCCTTTCCTTGTCATTTCTGCCTCATGTTTCTTATTTCATTGCTTACTGTTATATTGAACTCTGGATTCCAGTATTTGATGATTAAGTATTCCTGGAATGCATAGATAGAGGATACATAGGATGCATGATAGTTGTAGTTTCTATGGTGTGTTGCGTATTTAATTGCTGTTAGTAGTGGTGATTGATCGTTGTCGTGTTGCTTATTCCCCCCACCCAACTCCAATCACATTTGGATCTCTTTTCGCACTTTATCTCTTTCCTGTACCCTTAGTTGAAGCACTAAAAACCCACAGGAAGCCGGCCTTCTTCGGAGATTGGCATGGAAGGCATTCCTTCCTTCCGGCCTTTCAATCTAGTGGGCAAATCTGGGGCGCATTCAACCAAATCCTTTCCTCATGGCAGATTCGTAACCAACAGTTTCTCTGGCACGCCCGGTGGGACATGGAAGTTTCCCACCCCAAAACAGAATCAAAGCACTGGTGTTCGCTTCATTGCTATTAAAATCAGAACACCTGGCGACTCTGCAAGTACCTGAATATTCTCTGAGTCCGTGAAGACCGGTCCGAACGCCTTCATGCAAACGAGAAGGTGGAGAGCAAGGAATCCGGAAAACCAGCTTGACCTTTACGAAATTGACATTGCCGTTCCAGGAGAGCGCGTCAGGCTGGCTGATCACCAAGCTCGCATAGAAGAGCCTGAAACCGAGATCGAAGAGGCTAAGGGTGAAGAGCAATCTACATCCTCGGACGGTACCGATACCGAGTATACTATCGAAGGAGAGGAAGAAATGGCTGCTCAGCAGAATGACGATGATCTCTTCCCGACGGTAGACTCCACGGGGCCCTTGGCCCTAGTCGGACAGCAAGTTGTGCCCCCCGCTGCCTTAAAGTCCATCCCTACCTACGATGGCTACGACAAGATGGCGTACGAACACATCCAGGACATTTTGGCCCTGGCTGCGCTATACTCTATTACGCAGCGTCCCGGCTCCGGTGTGTAATGTCCCAAAAATAAATATTTTTTGTAAATGTCTCCTACACTTAATTATAAAAGTGAAAAAGGGGTTCATGTGACTAGGAGACATAACTTAAGTTGTGTTTATTTATGTTTTATGTTTTTATGTTGTAATAAGGCACTTTAAGTGATTTTAGGGTTGGGAGATGTCAACTCCAAATTAGAACCTCACCCTATATAAGGGAGTGAGACGTCCCATTTTGGGCATGTTATGTTGATATCAGAATTGAATATTGAAACCCTAGAGGTTCCATGAGTTGAGATTGCAGGTCTTGCTCATTCCCATAGTGCATTGGAGGTGCATGGTTGGGGTCTTGGCAATATCATTGCGGGTGTTATTGCCCTAAAATATCAAAAATACAAAAAGAGGCATCTGTGAGGAGTTCGTGGCATTTTTGGGAGCATTTGTGTCATGTGTTTCAGATCTGTTGGCAGCCCCAAACCCTACGCTTGTATTTGGGGTCATTTTTGAGGAGTTTTTGCATCTGTTCAGCCTTGGGGTTAGTTCGTCCCACTTGTGGGAGTTTGTATCTGCATTTTGAGTTCCTTGAGGACCCATTTGTCCATTCCAGTTGTTGTATTGGTTTGGCAATATTTAATATATGATACTGGCTGATTTCTCCTCATACTTGTGTTATTTTATGAGCAATTTCTGAGTTATTTCCTTGCTGTACTTAATTTCTGCATTTTCGTAGTAAGGGTTTGTTGTTTCTAAAAAAGGGACATTACAAGTGGTATCAGAGCTGGAATCTTGCCAACTGTGGTTAGTTTCAGCATTTTCAGTGTTTTTTTTGTGGGTATTTCAGATTCGTGGTGATAAGTGTGTTTACGTGGTGAAAAGTTGTGCCCTAGTGAAAATCGCGGATTTTTAGGGGATTCACGGATTTTTAGGGATTTTTTTCAGAAAATAAAAATTGCAGATTTGGATACCCTTTTGACCAATTTGCAGTTCTGTGGTTTCAAAAATATTTTTTGGTGGTCAGAATTTTCAGAATTTCAGATTTCCATCTTTTTAGGGTTTGATAGGGTTTTATGCATCGTCCTCCTGTTCATCAGTATTTTACTAGGAGAAACAGACTCGCTTTGGAAATGTCAAACAGGGAAGAGGTTGAGGAGCCCCAAAGGCCAGTTGATAGGACTGAGCAAAAATTCGATGCCCTACTTGACATGCTGCAAAGAATGGTGTCCTTACAAGAGACAAATCAGCAAGAATTGAGGGCAGCTTTGGGCAACCCAAATGGCACAAGGAGGGAAGGAGAAAGGGGAGGCAACAACAATGGGCATGAGTCATCATCTAACTCACACACTCCCTTGCCTAGGCCGTCCAAGCCTATGTTCCTTGTTCCACCACCTCCACGGGAGGAAAATGAGGTAACTGATGAATTAGATGAATGGTTTGCTTCTTATAGTAATAAATCTGAGGGTTTTAGGGCAGCAGTTTCTTTTGATAAATATTTGAAGATTGTGGGTAAATCTGTTGTTGAGGCTAAAAAAGAGAAAAAGAAGCCCTTTTTGCATCAAAAGGTGACCATTCCCTCATTTAATGGTCAAGATGGTCTTACAGCTAGGGCATGGCTTCAAAAATTGCAGACTTATTTTACCTTGGAGCCTATTTCTGAAGCTGATGCGGTTCAGATTGCTACACTCCACCTTGAGGGTAGTGCTTACTCATGGTGGCATCATGGGTTAGTAACCCAAGGGCATGGTGATATTGATACATTTGATGAATTTTGTACCGGGGTTTTGAACAGGTTTGAAAGGAGGAATGTGGAAGAGTATTTCAAGGAGCTTGCCACTTTGAAGCAAACTTCATCCATTCATGCCTATGTGGAGGAGTTTGAACAACTTTCGGTTCAGGTACAAAATATTTCACCCAAGAGGGTAATTTCTCTTTTTATGGATGGTTTGTTGGAACCCGTGAAGGGATTAGTTAAAGCTTTTGAACCAGCCACTCTTGAAGATGCCATTAAGAGAGCTTTAAGCTTAGAATCTGTTTTACCTCCTAGACAGAAATATTTTGCACATAATCCACCTGCTAGACCACCTTTTGCAGCCAGAAAAACAGTTTTTGGACAGCAGTATGGGCAGCAAGGAAACCTCACGCAGCAAGGTGGAAATGAGAGAAATTTTTATGGCAGGAATCCCACGCATGGAGAAGGTTTCAGATCTGGTTTTCAGCCACCTAATAAGCCCCCAAATGGCCCACGCTTGACACAAGAAGAGAAAGATGAGCTAAGGAAACAAAACAAGTGTTTCATTTGCAAGTCTCCTTGGCAAAGAGGTCATAAATGCAGAGAAGGAGGTATGAAAATCATTGAATTACATTCTGATTCTGATAATCCTGATTTTTATGAGGCGGATGAGACACCCTTGGAAGAGGAAGCACAAAGGGAGTATGAGGAAGTTCCTGAAGGTTCCCTAGCCACTTTAAGTGGGCTGAATCAGTTTCGCACTATTAAGGTACCGGGTAGATCTTTTGATGAAAAGGTTATTGTTTTAATAGATGGTGGTGCTACTTACAATTTTGTTGATGAGAAGTTTGCCACTAGAAAGAATCTTCCTACAACTATCATTCCTGGTTTTAGTGTTGCTATTGGCAATGGTGATCTTATCACATGCAACAAAGTGGTAAGAAACATAAAAATTAATTTTGGCAACATGGAAGTAGATGAGCAATTCTTTGTTTTTCCCTTAGGAGGTATTCCACATATGGTTTTGGGTGTGCAATGGTTGTATTCACTTGGTGATTATGTTACTAATTATCAGAAATTAGAACTGAAATTTGTGCTTGAAGGGAAAGATGTGGTGTTGCAAGGAATCAAGGAAAATGGGTCAAAAGATTCTTGCAAAATTTTGGAGGTTTCATACAAAAGAATGGAGAAGATGATAAGGCATAAGGACGTTGAGTGGGCAGCTGTAATTTTCAGTTCAGAAGGGAAAAAATCAGCCACCTATCATCCTCAAATTCAAGGTTTACTACAAAAACATCTTAAGGTATTTTCTGACCTACCTAAAGGTTTGCCACCTAGTAGAGGTTTTCAGCATGTTATTGAATTGGAAGCAAATAGTAAACCTGTCATAATTAAACCTTATAGGCATCCTAAGGTTTTCAAAGATGAGATTGAAAAGACCATTGCTGATTTACTTGAGAGTGGGCACATTATTTGCAAAGATGGGGTGAAGGTTGATCAAACTAAAGTTTCAGCTGTACAAAGATGGCCTATACCATCCAACCTAACGGAATTGAGGGGTTTTGTGGGTTTATGCAGTTACTACGGGAGGTTCATTAAGGGGTTTTCTTCTTTGGCTGCCCCCTTACTGAATTAACTAAGAAAGGGGCCTTTTCATGGTCCAATGAGGCTCTTTTAGCTTTTCTAAAGCTGAAAGATGTAATGACTTCCACTCCTTTACTTGCTATTCCTGATTTTTCTGTTGCTTTTACTATTGCTTGTGATGCTTCAGGTGTTGGAGTTGGAGCTGTACTTATGCAACAAGGATGCCCCATTGCTTATGAGAGTAGAAAGCTCTCAAATGTGGAGAAAACTTTCAGCATCTATGATAAAGAGATGCTAGCTATCATGCATGCCTTGACCAAATTCAAGCAATACTTAGTGTGTGGCAAGTTTGTGGTCAAAACTGATCATAACGGTTTGAAATACTTCTTGGGGCAAGTTGAACTGAATGAAAGACAGCAGAAATGGGTAACAAAGTTGCAATCATATGATTTTGAAATTGAGTTTGTAAAGGGTAAGAAGAATTCAGTTGCTGATGCACTTTCTAGGCACCCTACTTTTCATTCTCTTTCCATTATTTCTGCTGATTGGAAGGTGAAAATTATGGCTGAATATGCAAAGAATGATTTTTGTTCTAAACTAATAAATGGGCAAGTTGAAGATGACAGGTTCAGCCATAAAGAAGGACTGATTTTTTGCAAGGGAAGAGTGTTTTTAGTACCTGAATCAAAGCTGAAACAAGCTTTAATTACAGCCATGCATGATGCTCCACTTGTAGGCCATCCAGGTTTCTACAAGACTTACAAACAGGTTAGAGAAAGATTCTATTGGAAGGGTTTGAAAAGGGATGTCTTCTTGCATGTTCAGGGAATGTGTTATTTGCCAAGAAAACAAGGGGGAACATGAATTTGCAGCTGGTTTACTTCAGCCACTTCCTATTCCCAATCAGAAATGGGAAAGTATCTCCATGGACTTCATTACTTGTTTGCCCAAGGTATACATGAAGGATTGCATATTTGTTGTTGTTGATAGATTGACAAAATTTGCTCATTTCTATGCCATTTCAACAACTTGTACAGCCATACAAGTTGCTGATTTGTTTTTTAAAGAAGTTTTCAGATTGCATGGTTTGCCTAAATCCATTGTGAGTGATAGGGACAGCAGATTTTTGAGCATGTTTTGGCAAGAATTGTTTAAGCTATGTGGTACTAAATTGACTCCTAGTACTAGCTACCATCCCCAAACTGATGGGCAAACTGAAATTGTTAACAAATGGCTTGAAGGATATTTGAGAAATTATGTTTCAGGTCAACAAAAGGCATGGGTTAAATGGCTGCACCTTGGTGAATATTGCTACAATTCTACTTATCATATGTCCATAAAAATGTCTCCATTCAAGGCACTTTATGGTTATGATGCCCCACACTTTTCAGATCTGATTTTTGGTGATTCAAGGGTCCAAAAAGCTAGAGACTTTGCAGCAGAAAATCAAGATATTCTTAATGCTTTGAAGGACAATATTCTTACGGCACAAAATCAGCAGAAGAAGTATGCAGATCAGCAGCGTAGTGAGCGCTCATTTGAGGTGGGAGACTTGGTTTATGTTAGGTTGCAGCCCTACAAACAGTCTACATTGAAAAGAAGTGGAGCAGAAAAACTCAAACCCAAATTTTATGGACCTTACAAGGTGTTGAGTAAGGTTGGACAGGTTGCATATGCTTTGGAACTTCCAAGTGGAAGTAAAATACATAATGTCTTCCATGTTTCTTGTTTGAAGAAGGCCTTGGGCCAACATATTCAGCCATCTTCAGATTTGCCACCCCTTGATGATGAAGGAAAGCTCATTCTTGAACCTGAATTGATCCTTGAGACAAGGGAGAGAAAGCTTAGGAGTAGGACTGTCAAAGAATATCTTGTGAAGTGGAAGGACTTGCCTATGGAGGATGCTACTTGGGAAGGTGCAGAAATTTTAGATGCTCCGGCTTTGACTTTGCTTGAGGACAAGCAATTTGAGGAGGGTGGACTTGTAATGTCCCAAAAATAAATATTTTTTGTAAATGTCTCCTACACTTAATTATAAAAGTGAAAAAGGGGTTCATGTGACTAGGAGACATAACTTAAGTTGTGTTTATTTATGTTTTATGTTTTTATGTTGTAATAAGGCACTTTAAGTGATTTTAGGGTTGGGAGATGTCAACTCCAAATTAGAACCTCACCCTATATAAGGGAGTGAGACGTCCCATTTTGGGCATGTTATGTTGATATCGAAATTGAATATTGAAACCCTAGAGGTTCCATGAGTTGAGATTGCAGGTCTTGCTCATTCCCATAGTGCATTGGAGGTGCATGGTTGGGGTCTTGGCAATATCATTGCAGGTGTTATTGCCCTAAAATATCAAAAATACAAAAAGAGGCATCCGTGAGGAGTTCGTGGCATTTTTGGGAGCATTTGTGTCATGTGTTTCAGATCTGTTGGCAGCCCCAAACCCTACGCTTGTATTTGGGGTCATTTTTGAGGAGTTTTTGCATCTGTTCAGCCTTGGGGTTAGTTCGTCCCACTTGTGGGAGTTTGTATCTGCATTTTGAGTTCCTTGAGGACCCATTTGTATCCAGCTGTTGTATTGGTTTGGCAATATTTAATATATGATATTGGCTGATTTCTCCTCATACTTGTGTTATTTTATGAGCAATTTCTGAGTTATTTCCTTGCTGTACTTAATTTCTGCATTTTCGTAGTAAGGGTTTGCTGTTCCTAAAAAGGGACATTACATGGTGGAGGTCTCTGCCAGAGGGATCTATCACGGGGTGGCGCCAGTTGGCTGGCAAGCTCGTAAAAGGATGCAACGAGTCTCCTGATCCCTCTTCTTTGTTGCATCAGTTCCAAAGCATCCAGCGACACCCCCAAGAGGAGGTGTCGGACTTCAACATACGGTTTGCGAGGTCTTGGAAACGAGTACCTCGCGAACTACGACCTTCAGCGGGTCAGGCTGCGCACTACTACCTGAGGTCTTTCAACTCAGACATCTGCCTGTTGCTGAAGATAGCCCGAGTCGACTCATTCCCTGCCCTGTACGAAGCTGCCCAACAAGCTGAAATGGACATAATCTCCATAGGCAGACTCCCGCATAGGGTACAACCACCCATTTACCCTGACTTTCCTCAATCCCAGTACCCATCGGCCTCTGGTGTGATGCCGTCATCTTCAGGACAGCACCCCCAACAGCAATGGAATCCGACGCCGGTCGTAAATCCCTACGGCCCGCCACAAATTCATTATCCTAACCCGCCGCCTCCTCCTCCGCATTATCCAGCACTCCCAGCTCCCCCTCAGTATGCGCAGTATTCTGCACCTCCTCCATTGGCTGCATTACCTCCGCCAGCTCAGTTGCCGCCTCCAGACAATGATATTCAGAACAAAATCCTCCAAGAGGTACGGGCTCTGGCCTCTGGATATCATACCATGTCAAATGACATGACTATACTGAAGAAGAAGCAGGCCCAGATGGAATCTGTTCCAAGGAGGCCATATCCTCCTCCGGCACTGACAAAGGATCAAGCCGCAGAACGGCAAGTTCAGAGGCGCCCCCTACAAGAAATGCTGCCATCGAGGACCAACCTGGCACTTCTGACCAGGTTAACTGGTGCTCCACGTGCAACGACCCGCATTCAGAAGAAGATTGCACACTGCACCAGCATTACCTCCAGACTCTGGCGGGCAGCGCCATAGAAGATGAAGAACTTTACATGATCCTGGACGATGAAGGCAACTTTGCCGTCCCAGAGGAAGATCTGGCGTTGCCCCCTGCCAAAGAAGACAGAAAGCCTGTTGAAGCTGCTGCAAAGCCATTGAAGGTATACGCCAGGAGAGAAAAGGCGCAACCTGCTGGGCTGCCACCTGACAAGAGGCTGTGGCCTCACACGGCCAAGGAAAAATTGCCTGCAGCCAAGCCTCCCGCAGCGAAAGCTCCGCAAAAGCTCCTGCAGCTCAGCCTCCAGCTGAGACCAAAGAACAAGCTCAGGAGAAGCTGAGATACCCGTCTTTGACAAAGAGACAGAGAGTCGAGGCCACGCAGCAATACCGGACCAAGTATGAGCCTGCGAAAGAAGCGGAGGGAGCTAGCACTTCGGGGCTACGACATAGTGGATGAGCTAAAGAGGACTCCCGCAAGGATAAGCATGTATGACGCTCTTCTGCTCCCAGGGCAAGTTGATCTGCTGCAGGAATCTTTGAAGAGCATGAAATATGGCAAGCAGATACAGCCTGTTGTTCTGGTTCAACCCTTGACAGTCTCCGCCACTGGGAAGAACAGACCACCTCCCTTCTATCTGTCATTACGGATGCAAGGGTATATCGTACACAACTGTATGGTGGATTCTGGTGCCTCCACGACTGTTATGCCAAGAGCCGTCTGCGACGAAATCGGGATGGAATATACAAGGAGCAGCCAAGGTGTGCTGCAACTAGACGACACCCCTGTCAAGACAGTCGGTGTCATTAAAGATATCCCGATCCGGTTGCACAAAGCTCTTGACATAGTGGTCATTCAAGAAGTCGTGGTTGTCGACTTGGAACCCTACTTCGGCATGTGTCTCTCCAGGGAGTTCACTGCGAAGCTGGGTGGGTATCTGTCTCTGGATTACTCGCATATGGAAGTGCCCTTCAAAGGAAGGAGAGCGAAGATCTACAACGAGAAGCCTTCCACATTTCTAGTGGAGAAGATACCCGGAGAAGAGTCGCAGGACTGCATGGTTCAGCTGACAGCGGAAGAACTGGTGGTGGTAGACATGACGGAGCAAGCTCTTGAGCTGTTGCAAGTGGAGGATGAGTTCTCCTTGCTGGATTTCAACGCCATGATCGAGACTGAGCAAGGCTGCTACACCGTCATTCAGCCTGAGAGGCTTGACCGGTCAGCCAAGAAAGAAGTAGGACCTGCACCAGAAAAGCTATGGCAGCTCTTCTTTGATGGCGCCCGATGCAAAAATGGCGCCGGTGCGGGCGTACTCTTGGTTTCCCCGACCGGGATCCGGAAGGACTACACCTACAGGCTGGCCTGGAGCTGTACCAACAACGCAATGGAGTACGAAGCCCTGTGCTTGGGTTTGAGAAAAGCGGAGAGGCTGGGGATAAAGCATCTCGCAGATCTTTGGCGACTCGGAGCTGGTGTGCAACCGGATTACGAACAAGTGCGCCTCCAAGAAGCACTACCTCAAGGCGTACCGTAATCGGGTCTGGGACTTGATGGAGTCATTCGACTCATTGAATGTCAAAGCCATATCACGTGAGAAAAACAAGCACGCTGACATTTTGGCGTCTGTTGGAGCCAGGTACGTTCCGGCTGATGACACTGTCCAGAAGCCGAAGCCGGTTCGTACCATCTACAGGCCTTCTGTGCCTGATAAAGACACCCACTGGCAGGTGTTTGACTGTGACGAGGAGATCGTCACTTTTTTGGTTACCGAAGCATGTACAATCGAAGGTAGAGACCCTGATGACGAGCAATATGAGGGGTTGATACAGTTAAAGAATAATCATGTCCCGAAAGGACTGATTACACTAGAAAGTCTCTTTGATCAGAATGACAGAGCGATATCACACAGGATCAAAGTAGACCCCAAGCAATACGTCGACCTGGAGCTTGAACCTGGAAAGACAATCAAGGTCGGAACGGACTGCACCGAAGAGGAACTCGAACAGATCAGATCATTGTGCGGAGAGTTCCCCGATATAGTAGCCTGGTGCTACCAGGACTTGAAGGGGTATGACAGACAGATAATCCAGCATACCATTGAGCTAGAAGATGGTGCGAAACCATTCCGACAGAAGCAGAGGGCTGTAAACCCGAAGATTGAAGCCATGATGAAAGCCGAGCTCCTGAAAATGCTGGAAGCCAAGATAATCTACCCCATCAAGCATTCATCCTGGGTTGCGAATCTGGTTCCCGTGAGGAAGAAAAACGGAGACATTCGTCTCTGCGTAGATTTCAGAAATCTAAATCAGGCCTCACTAAAGGACCATTACCCGCTTCCCCAAATCGATCAGATCCTCCACATAGTTGGTTGGAGCGCAGAGATTCTCCCTCTTAGACGGATTTTCTGGGTACAACCGGATCCGGGTCAAAGATGAGGACCGGCATAAGACAGCGTTCACCACCAAATGGGGAACGTTCGCCTATCAGCGCATGCCCTTCGGCTTGTCCAATGCGGCGGCCACATTCCAGAGAGCCATGGACCTGGCCTTCGAGAGCTGCTTAACAAGATCATTGTCATCTACTTGGATGACATGATTGTATTCTCTCACAGAAGAGAGGACCATGCTTCCCACCTGCGGCAGATATTTGAGAGATGTCGTGAATTCGGCATTTCCATTAACCCGAAGAAATCAGTCTTCGCGGTAAGAGAAGGTAAGCTGTTGGGACATGTCATCTCCGAGAAAGGCCTTGCAGTGGATCCTGACAGAGCCGAAGCCCTCCTCCGCTTGCCCGCCCCAGTCGACAAGAAGGGGCTACAGTCCTTCTTCGGCCAGATCAACTTCGTAAGGAAGTTCATACCGGACTTCGCACAAGTGATCAAACCCATGGCCGAACTGCTGAAAAAGAATGCCGAATTCCTGTGGATTGACGAGAGGAGGCAGGCCTTCGAGGAGATCAAGGCCAGAATTGCACAAGCTCCGGTGTTGATAAACCCGGATTATTCCAAGGACTTCATCCTGTACGCGGTGGGAGAACCCGAGAGTTACGCCGCGAGTCCCGACTCGGAAGGGAGACGATGGCGAAGAGCGGCCCATAGCGTTCTTAAGCCAGGTGATTCAGCCGCACGAGGAAAAGTACAATTTTATTGAGCGGCAGGTTCACGCAGTCATGAAGTCTCTCCGAAAGTTTAGGCACTTCGTCTCCCAGAGCCGGACAATTGTCTTCGTGATACACCCGGACGTCCGGAACTTCATCATACAAGGGGAGCCGGGTCACAAGAGAGCAGGATGGATTGCCAAAATCCAGGAGTTCGACATCGAGGTACGGCCAACAAAGCTGATCAGAGGCCGAGCCTTGTGCCAGGAGCTGGCCCGAAGCGCTGCAGCCGAGATATCTGCCTGTAAGTGGGAAGATCCGACAACAACCACCAACCTAGCCAACTCCTTATCAGAGGAAAGTGACTGGACAGATGACCTGGTGAGGTATTTCTGCACCGGGAGATGTCCAGATCACTTCAATGCCTCACAAAGAAGGAGGTTTCGGCTAAATGCCTTGAGATACACTCTTCGCCCCGAGGGGCTTTACTTCAAGAACATTGACGGCATCCTGTTGCGGTGCGTCAAGAAAACCGACCAACCCAGGGTCCTTGGAGAATTTCACTCCGGGATGCCTGGAGGACACCATTCTGGAAGGCCTACGGCCTTGAAAATCATCAGAGCTGGGTACTATTGGCCCACTCTCTTCACAGACGCGCATGCGGTCTGTGTAAAATGTGATAAATGCCGGAGATTTGCTTGGCGAGAAGCGAGAAAAGCACCCCTGCCCCTCCAACCAATTCGAGGCCGAGACTCCGTTTCAGCAATGGGGTCTGGACTTCATCGGGGTCATTACGCCTAACTCTGCATTGGGGCACAAGTTTATTCTTACCGCCACCGATTACTTCACTAGGTGGGCAGAGGCGATCCCCACGAAGAATGCGGACCAGGAAACGGTCATTGGGTTCCTCGAGAGCCTCATCACCCGTTTCGGGGTCCCAGAGTCAATAGTGACGGACAACGGTCCGGGGTTCGTAGGCGCTGTACTCACGGAGTACACCAGCAAGTACGACATCTATCACAAGATGTCTTCTAACTACTACCCGCAGGGGAACGGCCTGGCTGAGTCCACCAACAAGAATCTACTGAAAATTGTCAAAAGGACAGTAGAGAAGAACAAGAGGACTTGGCACCTACTCCTGAATCGGGCGCTGTGGGCGGATAGAATATCATTCAAGAAGTCTATCAAGACATCCCCCTACGCGCTCGTGTATGGCAAGGAGGCAATCCTGCCAACCCACATAGAAATTCCCGCACTCTGGATGTTGGATGAAGAGAGAGTCAGCGGGGATCCAGTGGACGCCAAACTGTGCCAGCTGTTGCAGTTAGAAGAAGAAAGAGAAAAAGCATACCAGGCCTTCACTAAACACGCTGAAGCGACCCAAGGCTGGTTTGCAAAAGGCACCACCGCCCGAGTTTTCAAAATCGGGGACCTAGTGCTGAAGTGGGACTCATTGAAGGCAAAGCCGGGCAATCACGGCAAATTTGACGCCCTCTGGGAGGGTCCCTATCAGATTGCTCGGGTGAACCAGTTTAATGCATTCGTGCTCCGGGACATGGAGGGACAACTTCTCCCCATTCCCGTCAACGGGTTCCACCTCAAAATTTATCACCGCTGAAGGCACCCAATGGGTCCTTCTTTGTACAGTTTTCTTTTCTGCATTTTAGTTTTTCAGAATGTATATATTTATTTCAGCATTTCAGTTGTTAGTTTTCAAGAGCCCAAGAAAAACTTAAAGCAAACCCCGACTTCGCAGCGAAGTCGGGTATCGCTCCTTGGATCGTGCGAAGTTTGAGAGAAAGCAGCCGACAAAAGGGGCAAGAATTTGACTAAGTGCTGGGTGCGCAACCCGACTTCGCAGCGAAGTCGGGGTGCGCACCGTCTTGGGAGCGCAGTCGGGGAACATGAAGCGGAAAATCGGCTAAGTGTAAAAACAGACTGCGCAAGCAAATCTGAGCGAAGTCGGATTGCGCCCGTTTTTCGGGCGAAGTCCGACTGCGCAAGCAAATCTGGCCGAAGTCCGAGTGCGCCCTCATTTTCGGGCGCACCTTGGGTGACCTGTCACGGGAGGCAAGGAAAAATGGTAAAATCTTTCTAAGTGTGGGCCCGGACGGCGCAGTACGGCACAGTGCGAAGTTGGGTCCTGGGCCAAAAATTCTCCCTCAAAAGGTGTGCCCAGGCGGCGGCTATGACGTCATCAAAGGCACGAAGTCCGAAGAAGTTTTAATGATTGCGCAACTTTCAAAAACGATGTCATTAAGAAAGCAAGGCGCATTAGGACCAACTGCAACTAGGGTACGCTTTTCAAGATTAAACCCATGCACAGCCGCCAAAGTATTATAACGCTTCCACCAACTTCAAGTTAACCACCTTAACTCCCTCCCTCGCGCCATTAATGCTGCAATCCTTGCCTAGAAAAAGGGCCCTGGCATACTCAGAAAATTCAAATTGTCGAGCTGACTCCGAGACTACAAAGCGCAGAACTGAGAAATCAAAAGCCAGAATTTCCGTCTCTGCCACTTCGAACAGAGAAAATGGACAAGGGGAAAGCGCCGATGCAGGCGCAATCCGGCGACGAAGGCGCGAAGCCGAGGAGCAGACGGAATCAAGCGCTCATGAGAGCGAAGTGCCGCAAGAGCAGAAAAGGAAAACCCGGACGAAGAGAAGTCGAGGGCAAATTCCGCCGTCGCCCATCAATCACCTGGCCGGGTACAAAGATGGCGAATTTTCTATCAGCCTCACCAAGCTGCGGCCGAATATTGCGAAGTGGGCTGACAAGGTTTCGCCCTCACACCATGTCGGGGCTGCGTATAAATCGAACCTGTACTGGTTCTTGTGCCCTCCTGCTCACCAATGCCCGGAGCTGATTGAATCAATCGTAGCATATTACAAACCAGCTGCCCGGCAAGTCTGCGACAACAAGGGAAGAGTCTTGTTCACACTCTTCAGGGAGAGCGTCCAGCCAGCGTTCGCCCCGGGGCTCCAGTACGACCCCGGCGCAATTGTCAGGAGGATTAATCCGGATGAACAGACGGGCAGATTCACGCAGACAAAGAGGATGAGAGAATTCCTCAACTCGGAGTCGAAGACTCCGCTGGCAGCCGGACAGTGGCCGACAGGCCCCATACCCCGGACAGGTTCGAGAACAAATACATATACATCATCCTGGCATGGGTACTCGGCTGCGATTCCGACAAAGTGGTACGCCCGTACCAGCTGGCGCCGCGAATGTATCCTGCATGGGGAGTTTTACGACTCCACGGCGCAAAAGAGTGGGAAGCGCCCTATTTTCTTCGACTGGGCAGACTGGCTGGCGTACGCCATTCATTCAAACCTAGTCAGGCTGCAGCAGAAGCAGACAACGGAATTCCGGTTTTGCTCCTTCCTCACATGGTTGTGCCTGTACCACATGCACTACCGGATCAGAGTTCCTGACTTGAAGAAGGTAAACGAAAAAGGAGAGCCGCTGCCCGTGTACGAATGGACCGAGATCCTGTACAGAAAAGGGTCATTCTATGAGTTTAATTTTAAATTTTTGTGCATGGTCCTGGGGCTGTTCAATGGTGAGGCATCCCGCCCGCCAGAGGTCATGACAAGCTATCTGAGGAAGCACAAGTACGGGGACACCTTCCGGCTGACGCAGGGCATCGTGGTCAGAATCTACGGATTCAAGGGGAAGCCGTTCCTGCTGCCCTACTTCTGCACTGACCACCAGTTCGGGATGGAGATTGCGCGTCAGATGGACTATGTCGAAGAAGAGTTCGGCCAGGGCAAAAAGAAAGGCCATATTTTTCAGTATCCAATTTGCTGGGCGAACATCCGAGTGCACGAGATTGGACAACACGTCTACCTCGAGCGAGAACTCATCGACATGGGTCTGATAATGCTTCCTCAGCGCTGGAAGTATGACCCGATTGGGGTCAGGGGTAAATTTGCACATATCTGCCCCCGAGCAGAGATCATGCAGGAAAGGGGCAACAGAACAGGTGCAGACCTGGAATGGCACATTGAGCAGATGCAATCATGGCCTCCATGGCATGATTTTTACTGCGAAGAGGTGACGTATGACCCAGAGCGAAACCCGGATCACCGGTTGGAATCTGCGGGCTTCAAAAAATTCCTCGCCAAGGTGGCGCCCCTCAACTGGCAAAAGGACAAAATCGTTGAATGCTGGAAGATGAGATGCCGCACGCGACACGATAAATCCAACCGAAAAACGCTGGCCGTTGATGATGAGTTTTCGGCCCTATATGATCAATACGCTGACACGTGGCGGCCTTTCGCATTTCGAGATTGCGTTCCCCGAGGCGCTAGGAAAAGGTATACAAGGAGGTCCTCGTCCCAGCAATTGCCTACTTCCGCGACTTCCAGCGCAACGCCGACGAGCAGTCAAGTGGGCCCAATGCAGCCTCCAGCTCCTGAAGCATTACCCGAAAGGGCGCAAGGGTCAGAGAGGTCAACTCCTGAGGTGGCCCCCCAAGCGGAAAAAGCGCCAGAACAGCCAGCTATCAGACCGGCCGCGGCAGGCATCCTCCCAGTTAGACCCAGGTACAAGTTTACCGTGGGGACATCGCTGCCTGCAGCCCCAACATCCTCTCCGTCCTTTGAACCAGCTGCAGCGCCAGAAGAAAAGAAGAGGAAGAGGAGTGAAAAGGCCAAGCGGCCTAGAGAATCTGTACAGCAGCCGGCCGCAGCGCAGACAGGGACAGCCGCGCCAGAAATCGTCTCACTAGACAGCCCTGAAGCAGAAGCAGACACTTGGGCTGCGGGCGTCCTTCAGACAGCGGCTCAGGCGGAGCCCGCAGGTACGTCCACTTCTCCGCTCCCCCAAGTCCCAGTTGGCCCTGCCATAACGCCATCCCCCATTACATCAGGGCAAGCCGTAGTTGCATCCTCATCTTCCCAGACTGTCCAAACATCCCACAGCCCCCATTCCTTCGACCAGTTCGCCCAGGACCCTAACGCCTTCCAGTCCCTCAGCCAAACCCTGGAACCCTCGCCTGCGGCCAGTGTCGAAGCTACACATACATCGCCGCGCCGCTCACCTCACCTGTTCAAAACCCCGCCAACGCCGTCCACTCAGCCGCTCGCTTCCCCTAGGACCCGGTCGCCCTTAAAAGCGGCCACTCCTTCTGGAATACCTCCTGCTTCGTTGTTTGCAGGGAAGATGCCGCAACAAGACCCGATCTTGGAAGACCTAGACCATGGGCGACTTCATGCAGATCGCAGATGACCAGCCTTTGGCGGCAAAGGCCGCGGGGTGTTCCGCCTCTTTCCTCCGGGGCGTCAAACGGAGGAGAGCCGAGGAAATAGCTGCCCCGGTGAAGCGCACCAAGTACGACTTGGACAGGAGAGTGCTGACAAGCGAAAAGTTGGTCCCAAAGGTGAAGAAGCCTCTCCGGGAGATGACCGAGGCGGACTATGAGCATCAAGTCAAGGAGAAGAGCTTTGATGACATCAACGAGGAATACGAAATCAACGGTATTCGTCGTAGAACACATAATCTCCTTGTCAAGCGACTTGAGAATCAGGAGGCACTGTTTCAGCTGCAGAATACTTCAAGGCAGCTGGAGGAAGATTTGGCTAGGGCCACCGCGCAGTTGGGGTCTGCACAGCAGGAGATCGATGAGTTGAAAGCCCAGCTGGCCGCCTCTCAGCGGGGAGGCCGCAGCGCAAAAATAGATAGCCGAACAACTGTCGAGGAGGAGAAAAGGGCAGCACTGGAGCGGGTCTCTCGGCTCCGAGGATTCATTGAAACAGGCTCAGTCGCAGCTAGAGGAGAAAACATCACAGACGGCGGCCTTTTCAAAGAATAAGGTTAAGGAGATGCGGGCTGGTCTGCTGCAGGGATGCAGGCCCAACGTTGTCAGATCTATATCGGTCCTGGATTTCGCATCCAGGATCCAAGAAGTATCTGCCCAGGGAAAGCCTGTGGTAGAGGAGGCCGAACACCAAGCGAGGCAGTGGCTGGACTTGGCTATGAAACTTGAGGAGTATGAGCGCAAAGGCCTCCGATTTCCCCCAATGTCCCGACTTGCCTCAGAGTGGGCAGATGCAAGGGTAACCTTGCACATTTATTTTGATAAAACAGAGAAGATAAGGGCCGCCAGGAAGATGCTGGACTCATTAGACCACGAAATGAGCATTTGCCTGGCCCCCTTCAACACTCTGTCTGAACACGGGTGCCCGAGCTTCGTCAAGGATGGCGAGTTTCTGACCCTTGAGCAGGTGAAGCTGAATTGGCTGTCCTTCGAGGCAGACACAACAGAAATTGACAGTTGGGCTGAGCCAATCCAGGAAGCTCAGGTCACCCAGATGGTGTCAAGGTACTGCAAAATCAACACCTCCCTAAAAGAGTTGGGAGAAAGATACGACACCATCGACCTGCATGCGGTTGCTGCATTCAGTGCAGCGCTGAAAGAGGTCAGCGACCTAGGGCCCTTCCAAGCAGCAGTCTGGGACCAAGCCAAGGCTGCATACGATCGCATCCGCGAGCGGGAGGCCGACAACGAAGACCATTCAGGTTCAGGAGGAGAAACAGAAGAGGCAACTGCCGAAAGTGAACCTGAAGAAGAACAGTTGCCCGGGAAGAAGCCGTCAGAGCAGCGGAAGGCAGGGGAAGGGAGTTCCTCTGCGCCCAAAGGATGAAGGCCTGGTTCTTTGCGTCGAGGCGAGCTCGACACCCCGCGAGCCGCCAGGAATGTTGCCACATTTTGCACGGGGTGCCATGTTTTCAAATTTTGTAAGTATGCTGCTCTTCCTTCCCTCCTCTTTCTTCCCTTTCTCCATTTTTCCCTTTCTCCCTTTCCTGCAGTTTCATTCCTCCCTTTTTCCCTTGTACCTTCCCCAGTCAAATTCCCAAAACGGAGCAAGTATTCCCTGAAAAATTCTAAGTGTCAGGGCGCAACCCGACTTCGCAGCGAAGTCGGGGTGCGCCCTCAAGTTGGAGCGCACTAGGGGATGCGAAGTGCGAAAGCAGGCTGAAAAGGAGCTGAATTTGGCTAAGTGTGGGAGCGCAACCCGACTTCGCAGCGAAGTCGGGGTGCGCTCTTCTTCCTGTGCGCACTTGGGAAGCAGTGATTGCAGAATTCAGCTAAGTGTTGGAGCGCAACCCGACTTCGCAGCGAAGTCGGGGTGCGCTCCCCTTTTTGTGCGCAGTCCGAACAGCGGCCGAAACAACCAAGTGCCGGTGCGCAACCCGACTTCGCAGCGAAGTCGGGCTGCGCCCTCTGACCGGTGCGCAGTTGGGCAGGATTCATCAAGCAAGCCCAAAAATTGGCTAAGGCACGGAGGCCTCCCCAACTGCGCTGTTTCCCACCTGCGCTACCCGATGGCGCTCTGATCCCGGGCGAAGTTGGACAAACTGCCTTTCAAGGCAGACATGTGTCACTCATCAGAATTCGACAAGTGTCCAGCCTCGGGATTCGAGCCGAGATGTGACGGGATAAAGGACAAGCATGGACCGCATTACCTACGCCAACTGCCTCCATTTAAGCTGATGCAAAGTTCCATCTACCACAGCTACCCGCATTCCTGCTGACTAGAAGTTTCACCCGACGCACTGCCACGTAGCTGTACAGCTTTCAGGGAGACCTTGCTGCAAGTACAGTCCTCGCCGACAGGAGTCAGCATCAGCAGCTCTTCTGCCGCTTTTGTCAGCTATTGTCTGGTCTGGGACTTTGTGCCCGTAATTGTAATCGGGGGGAACTTGGGCTATAAATAGCCACACCATTTCATTGTAAAAGGGTGGAAGGGGAATATACTGCTAGGGAACCATTGTAGCTATACGTTTGCTTCTGAATGCAAGACACATACTTGGCTCTGCTTACTGTCATCATCTTTTATGCTGCCTTTCCTTGTCATTTCTGCCTCATGTTTCTTATTTCATTGCTTACTGTTATACTGAACTCTGGATTCCAGTATTTGATGATTAAGTATTCCTGGAATGCATAGATAGAGGATACATAGGATGCATGATAGCTGTAGTTTCTATGGTGTGTTTTGTATTTAATTGTTGTTAGTAGTGGTGATTGATCGTTGTCGTGCTGCTTATTCCCCCCACCCAACTCCAATCACATTTGGATCTCTTTTCGCACTTTATCTCTTTCCTGTACCCTTAGCTAAAACACTAAAAAACCCACAGGAAGCCGGCCTTCTCCGGAGATTGGCACGGAAGGCATTCCTTCCTTCCGGCCTTTCAATCTGGTGGGCGAATCTGGGGCGCATTATACCAAATCCTTTCCTCATGGCAGATTCGTAACCAACAGTTCTCTTTGAAAACCAAGAGAAATGAGATTCTTAATTGCTTATTATGGTTACAACTTACATCAGAGTTCTATTAATGCTTAAATCCAAGTGAATGGAGATTTAGCAAGAAATATATCTATCTAACTATTTATCTATCTAAATGTTTTAATGACATAGGATATTATATTAATATGCTGTTCCTCTTTAATTTGGGTGGCAGATTTTATGGACGGTGCCATCTTTACGTTTTGTTCACATTTTTTGATTTTTTGTACAGAAATTGAAACAGCGTATTTTCTGGTTAGGTTTTACTCATTTTGTTTGGCCCTTTAGTAAACTTGTAAGTAGAACTTCTTAAGTCAGATTCTTTCAAACCTACATCAAGTATTTTGAAAATACGTCATGGAATTTGCCTAAGGTCTCTTAGCTTTTCCACTCTTAAGTTCTAAGCAGTTTGAAAACTATGGTTAGATGGATTTTGTATTAAGCATCCCAACTCCAGTGAGCATTTTGCAGGCTTTGAAAGTTCCTATTTAATTTTGGTCGCATGGACTTCTATATAACATCCTTGGAGAGAACAATGTCTTTAAGACATGCTTTCATGTACTCTCTGAACTATGGACCATACTTGTGTCTCTTCTTGAGATACAGGTTGATTTCAGGTTAACAGATGAAGCATCTAAGACATTATCTTGTATATAGTACAGATCACCCCTTCATAAGTACAACACTGAGCACCAAACTAACTTTATTGCCTTGTTGACACTCTGACATCATAAGTTTGTTTAACCTCCACTGATAGCAACACAATCAAGTTTGATATTTTATTAATTTCACACTACGTAAACCATATTAACATTATAGAATTTCATACTTGCAATTACTATATAAAATCATAAATGAAATACTGATTTAAAGAGAAGCCTATTAGTGTTACAAGGATTAACCTTTGGTGAAAATAGCATCCCTGTGTTAAACTAGTTCGTTGGCTGATTGTGAAGGAGATGGCCCATGCACATATGTTTGTGGTCAACAGCCAGCCTGGCATAGCAGTATGGTATTCAGAGGCAATACTTAGATTTGACTGCCATCTCCATAAGTACACTCCCACTGACCAAGCTGTATAAAATTTGTTCAAATCCTTGATTCCTTTAAAACATTCTGCATTTATTGCACCAGGACTATGAATGGCTGCATTCTCAAAGTTTTGAAAGAAGGTTTGGTACTGTGTAGTGTGTACTGTTCAAAATTATTGTTGAAAGGATAAAAGCTGCTGCATATATATTTGAGATACATGCTCATGTAAACATTTTTCCTTTTATTTGCAGAATTAAGTAAAGGAAACACTGTAGTAACTTTTGAAAAAGTTAGATATATGTGCAAGAAGTTGCATATAAGGTTGTTCATCAAGTGAGGATCATGGGCAAGATGGTCATAAGACTCGATAATAGAGAGTTAAAACAAATTGGTCCAATGAATTCCTAGAAGAAGCATTGAGAAGTCAGTCTCATTGGGCAATGAATTTGCCAAAGGAGAGATATTTCAATCATACTTTGAGACTCTTGCAGAGTCTGTGAGTACAGGAAGTCCATGAGTCGGTTGACCCAACCCAACTCATTTTGACCCTAACCAGGTTTCTTTGTGTAACATCTATTAAATTTTTATTTTATTTTATTTTGTTTCCATATTGTCAAGTCATTGCCTATATTTTCTTAGTGTTTTGCTCCAAGCCTTGGTCTTGACTGAAAAAATTGGCTTGCCAAGTCCCAAGCAAGTTTGAGTTTTGATGCCAGAATTACATTATTATTATTGTGGACAGAACCCTCTCATTAAAAGTTTACACAACAAACATACTATTTGAAGTCATAAAGTATTTATGGGCAGACAAGAATCTACACTAGTGTCAGAAAGCAGTTGTGTTATATCACCATAAAACTTTAAACTAAATCATTGGATGATTAGGAAAGCAAGGAAAGAAAAAAAACACTTATATGAGCGTCCCAAAACAACCAAAATACATCTATGGGACTGTTAAATTACAACCACTGTAATATTGTTAGGACTGTTTAATGTGTACCCCTTACGATAAGATAAACTAAAATGAAGTAGAAACTCATTCACCCAAAGCATGGGAGAATGTGCCAAATGGCTCTATAAGAGTCCACACTAAATGGAATCTAATGCAAATACATATTTGTTATCATTCTTGCTAACCATCATATAAGAGTACAAGATAAGCATAGTCAAGTGTCAATACTATCAATTTGTAAGAAGTTTTTGAGGTAGAGTCTAACAATGCCCAATTCCAAGGGGACTTTGTGGCACTATCCTTGGGGTTAGCAAATCGCAATGTGCTATCTTAATAGTCAAGTAGAACAAACCATTTATAGAAGTAACAAAGTTGGTAATGTACATTAATGGGTAAATCGAGAATAAGTGCAAATGACAATTACCACCCTCTAGTGGCTAGCTTTAAGATTGTTGGCTGAGCTTCTAGCATTGGAAGTAGCATATCCCCTAACTCTCCTAGTTGTATGTCCATCCTCTATAAAAGTTTCTGTATGATGCTTTGTATCATTATCTTTAGAATGAGACCTAAATAAAGGAGTAATCAAGCAAATAGTGATAAGGGGTTCATATGGAATCTAAGAAATAAGAACTATTGTTTTATGAAGGATTCCAATGACTCGTTATGGTAGTTAAAAATGAAAGATGGACTCCCTTCATCATCCCTAGAAAAGCAATAATATCCACCTCAAATTTCATACTACATTGAGCATGGGAAAATAAGAAGGTCCTCAATCTGAACCTGCTGGAATGTACATAGCTTGGAGATTCTATTTTCAGAAAGTATAAAACAGTCAATCTCAATCTTAATTTAGTGTGATTGTACTCTCAATATCCCACTAAAAATATTAGGTCATAACTGATCCAGACCATGGGCACAAGATGATGAGATGGAGGACAAATCCCAAATTCAGCTTGTGACTTTGGACGAGTTATGCTTCAATGTGGTGCAACAAAATAGGGCATAACAGTGTACTACCTGCATGATGTAGGAAAATTTGGAAGTATGCAAATAAACAAAGTGCTTTACTTACATATGAGCAATACAAGTGCATGAACTGCAGAATGCTAGGTTATCATGTAGTAGAATCAACGACAACCTAGTTTAGTTACAAGCTGTAGGCAATGGGCTGCAAGTGTGTGTTGTGCATTGGCAGTATGCTTCTAACTGTGAAAGAAGTAGCAGAGAAACAAACCAAGGGTACTAAGAGAAAGACCAAAAGAAGAATAATAACCTAAGCGTCTAAGCTATATACATGTTATACCATAGTTACAGGGCAGTTGGGAGATGATGTGATTCATCTTCCATCTGATCAAGAACTAGTTTAGAAAGAATAGTTGTGGAGTTGTTTACCTGCCTTCTTAAGTTGGTGCTAGGTGACAAGATGACTTGCAATTTTCCATCTGTGGCTCTACTACTAATATGAGATGCTATAGAGATCTTCTATTTAGGGATTGACATCTTATGATGACATGGGGCACTAGCGCCTAGTGTCTTGTGTGGTGGCATTGGTGCCACAAGCCTCGGTACCAAATTGTGCATAATACCAAAGCTAAGGTTGGCGACATAAATAAGATTGGCACCAGAAGCACTTTTGGTGCAAGTTGCTATGCAAAGAGTCTTGATGTGTCTCAAGGCTTTTGAGGTTCAACTGGCATCTAAATCTATGAGGACTTGATTGATCCTTGCTTTGCTTGAATCATTGGTCCCCCCTAGAAAACAATGGTTCTCATTGCATCTAATTGCAACTGAGGAAAAAGACTCTTGAGTTGGTCAATTGGTACCATTTGGTTTCTACCACAAATTGATCAACTTTGGCAACCTTTAATAGGTTTTGTCCCTTGATTATTGTTTGTGGTAGAATTATTAGTTGATCTGATGAGTCAGGTTTCAACAAAGTAGGATTTAAATCTAAAGAATGTTGTATTAGTGTGGGCTTAAACATAGGAGGATGGTACAACTTGAGAAGATCCATATTGCATCCCTAAGTAAGATGGCAAATTGAGAACAAAGGCATTCTCTTGTCATACATTGGATGATGTAAGGACAACACAGAGATTTTATCTTTCATCACGGGCCAAAGAGTCATTTTTCTTCACATGAAGCTAAACTCGATCTCCAACCTAAAAAGTATGAGTGTAGTGTTGGTCATGGTGCTCCTTATAGTTCGACTATCAATGCCCAAGTATGTTGAACCTATTAAAGGACATGTTGATTGTGTTGTAGGAACTTGGAAGTGTTCTACGTTTATAATCTTCTTGACTTGTGTTGGAACTATTTTTCTTGCTAAGCAAGGTATTTTTTTATGGGTAAAGGTGATTTTTAAAGTTTAGATAAATTAACAGGCCTTCTGGATGTAGAAAATGACCTTGTATAATGAAGGAAATGTTTTTTCCTCTATATTATATTATTAGTTCAATTATGTATCTCTTGGGAATTGAAGTTTAATTAAACTTATAGCAAACCAATTAATTTCAATCCTATCTATTTTAAGTTACTTTTCTTCCTTAACATGAGTATTTAGTATTAATCTATTCCCTTGTTTTCTAAGATATATACCTTTTCTACTTATTATGTCAAAAGACAAAGATTTCAATCTATTTATATTACTGTTGGCAGTTTTGACACTTTGCCACATTAAAATTTTGTTGAAATTTTATTTACAATTTTAATTGTAAAAGAAGCGAAATATAATTAATGAAGAATGCAACAATTTCTGTTAGTATATTTTGTTGTAATTAATTTTTGTTTTAATCTTCTTCTTTTGATTTTCATGGACTGGGTGTCGGGAAATGGTGAAGTTAAAAGTTTCTAGTAATGGCAAAATTAGTGTAGATGGGAGCACATGTAATTAAAAGAAGTTAAAATAATTTTTCCATGATTTCGGGCAAGATGTAATAATCAATTTTAATGGACGCGCTCGAAAAGAGTTTGAAGACTTGAAGTTGTGATGCATACAAAGTTTTAGAAAGGCCGAGTATTTTCGCCCCAAGTGAGAGGCGAAGATCTCTGTTGCCCCTCCTTGAGGCGAAACGTCTTTATTTTCATAAAGAGTTGCAAAAGATGCCTTGGCAAGACAAAGAAGCAATCAAAGGCGAGTTCGCCCCTAACGAGGAGCGAAAGCCCCATTCGCCCCTTTCTGATGCGAACATCATTTAAAAGGAAGGCGTTGAAACTCAAAATAAAAGGTCAGTAGACGTTGACAAGTCAAAGAGACTTTTGCCCCAAAAGAGGGGCAAAAAGCCCTTTCACCCTTCATTGGGGTGAAATCACATTTAAACACTTATAGTCCTATGATAAATAGCCAAGGTGAAAGAAGAAAATGAGAGCGCTTCGAGTGAACCAAAAGTATAGCAAGTTCCTTGAAAAGCGCAAGTGAAGGGCCTTAGTTGCAAAGTCAAGGTGCTTTCGCCCCAAATGAGGGGTGAAAATCCTTGTCACCCCTCAATGGGGCAAAACCACAATTCAATGTAGAGAGTGTACGGCCCGATTCTGAAATCGTGGAACACTGGAACTAAAAGCGTTTTTGCCCCCAAAGGAGGTGCGAAAGTCCCCATTCGCCTCTCCCTAGGGTGAGCTGTATTTTAAAGGAAGAAAAAAAATAATATGAAGAACGCGTCGAGCCTAGTGTTGAAAAGTCAAAAGGGCTTTCACCCCAAGGGAGGGGCGAAACTCCCTTTCGCCCCTCCTTGGGGTGACAACACATTGTAGAGGCATTCGAAAGCAAGTCGTGGGCCCCATGCGTAGATAAATTTTAAAAGGTTTTTTAAGGAGTTTCACCCCAAAGGTGGGGTGAAAGCTTCACACACCTCTCTTTGGGGTGAATGCTGTTTCAAATGGAAAATGCACGCCATAAGCAAGGAATAGTCAAAGGGATGTGGTCAATGACACTTTCACCCCAAATGAGGGGCGAAACTTCCATTCGCCTCTCCTTGGGGTGAAACAATATATAATGGGGTAAAGCACGACTCAAAGCCAAAGGAGGGGCGAAACTATAAAAGTTATGGTTTTTGTGGGTGCTCTCCCCACATGGAAGCATGGATAAGAAGAAAGCGAAGAACTTTAAATAGAGCGCTTTTGCCCATCTTCGCTTGTTGCTCTATTTTGGGTGAAATTGATTTCAAGCATCAAAGAAGACTTTTCAAAGGTGCTTGGATCAGAAAAATGATGAGAATTTAATGATTGAGGTGAAGAATGACTAAATTTGCTGATTTCATGCTGAAAAAGGTGCAGGATTAAATATCACAGAATGATTTTCATAAGTTCCAAGACATTCCCTATTTACTTCACCTCTTTTCAAAATAAGGCTCAGGTTTGGTGGACTTTCTGGACAAGGGTGAATTTCCAAGGAACAAGGGAGGTACCAATTCAATGACCATATTTGCAGTTTTTTGTGCACCGACGTCCAAACTTGCTGATTTCCCAAGAATTTTTCCTCCAAAGTTGGATCATTACTACAAAAGGAAGATTTTCGAAGGTTTTCAAGGAGGAAATTCCTCTTGCTAGTTCCTGATCCATGGATATTTTGTCCTTAATTGTATTAAATGAAAGAGGCGAAAACCTCTATAAATACTAAATATTTTTATGTAACAAAGGAGGATAGACACTCTGTAGAAAAACACTTCAAGTTTTCTACGTAAATAGAAGGGACTTGGCTTCTGATTCTACGAATGATTTTTGTGTGTGATTTCTTTCTACTTTAATCATTTCTATTTTATATTCATGTCTGTTATCTGCTAAGTTTAAATTCTGCATCTAGATTTGAACACTGTTGGTGAGGGAGTGAGTACTGGAATGCAACTCTGGAAGTTATCTCCATGAAATCGTAAGTGGATTCTTTACCTTATTTCTATTCTATGCTGCTATAACGCTTGATTTGAATTCCTGCTGCTAGTCTATCCCCAATCCTACATCTTCTAGCCTGTGGCTATATTTCCCATTTATTTCTATTATTTTCATTTCTTTCCTGCAACTCTAAACTTAAAACCGGTGTAGGATTAGTAAGGGAGCCAACCCTCTCTAGAGATTGGCTCGAAGGACATTTCTCTCCTTCGACCTTTCAATGTTGGTCATGTCTAGGGTGCACAAACGCATGTTTTGTATTTTAGGTAGATATTTGACCAATAATTTTTGGCATACCCGATGGGACATTCAAAGGTTCCACTTTCAATAGTATTGAGGTTTGATGTTCACCTTCGTGTTGTATTATTAGAACATCTGGTGACTCAGCTATACCCAGAAGCCTTCGAACATGAAGTCGATGAAAGTTGTACTTCATGATCACAAGATCGAAGGCCAAAAATCTTGAAAACCCCATTGAGTTCTTTGAGCTTGACACCCAAAAATTAGGAGAACACCCTAGACTAGTCACACCGACTCCTACATCACCCACGACATCTTCACAGATAGCTGGTGTATTTTCCATTCCTTCAAGTCTAGCTAGTACTGCTACTAGTGTTCCTCCACCTCAAGCAAACCCTCCAATTAATATGGCTCAGAATCCACCACCACAACCACCAAGGTAGTTTCTAGCATGGAATAGCTCAGGAGCTTTAAATCTACAAGCACAAAATCTAGTCCCTCAAGCAGCATTGAAGGCTTTGCCTACCTATGATGGTATAGGTAAGACTACTTATGAGCATGTCCAAGATGTGGCTTCTTTGGCGATAATCCATGATATCGCAGATGAAGATATTATGGTAAGATTGCTTGTGTTGTCACTCAGAGGGAAGTTGTTGTATTGGTACCGATCCTTGCCACCCACTACTATTACCACATGGGACCAGTTGGCAGAATTGTTGATTAAGAACTTTCATGAGCAAGCTGATCCATTTTCCTTATTGCATCAATTTACAAACATCCAAAGACATCCGTAGGAGGAAATAGTGGATTTCAATGTCAGGTTCGCTCGAAGTTGGCAGAGAGTTCCTGATGGCCTTCAGCCCACTCCTGAACAAGCCATATTTTACTATCTTCGAGCCTTCAACTCCGACATTGGTATGGTCATCCGACAAGCCAATGTCAATACATTTCCAGATTTGTACATGCAGGCACAAAAGGTCGAGGTAGATTTGATTGCCATAGGTAAGCTACCTCCAAAGGTAACAATGCCCATTCTTCCTGATCTTCCACAACATCTGTACTCTAGTGCATTTTCATAGCCTATGCCTTCTATGTATCTCGTTCCTTCATGGAGCTCGAGTCCACCTCAAATTGCATTAGTTCCAGTTCCACAACTCCCTACTCCAAAAATTCCATAATTACCTACACCAGTTATTCCATAGTTACCAACCCTAGTTCCATTCCCAGCACTACCAACTCCACCTATTCCATTACCATTACCAGCTCCACCGATGCCCTCAAATCCTGATCTACAAGATAAAGTGTTGAAGGAGTTGCAGTCTATCAATTCGATAGTAAGGACAATGTCAAATGAAATCATGACCATTAAGAAGAAGCAAGTTGAAGCAGACTTTTGATCAAGGAGATTTCAAATGCCATCAATTACTAGAGAGCAACCAACTTGTTAGCAAGGGTGTGGAAAGAAACACAACTGTGTTGGCAAATGAAGAAGCTAGTACATCGAAGCGGACATATTGGTGCTCTACCTATAATGATCCTCATGGTGAAGATACATGCATGGTTCATTTGAACTATGTACAGACATTAGCAAAAAGTTCTATTGGTGGACAAATCAATATGATAATGAAAGTTGATCATAATTTTATGGTCCCTTCCTTGGAGCAAGTTTCAATCCTTACAAGGGCTGGAAAGAAGTCGGTAACTATTGATCCAGTAGAAATGGAGCCACTGAAGGTCCCCACTGAACAAAAGGGACAAGGTGAAAAGACACAACCGCAAGTGAAAGCACCTAATACAACAACTAAACATCAAGATTCTATCTTGTTGAAGGATCTATTGCCCAAGCAAGCCCAAGAAAAGTTGTAGGTAAAGGCATCAACTTCACAACCTACGACTGCTCAAGTACAAACTGAGGTGAAAGAACAAGCCAAAGAGTACCTCAAGTACCCATCATTGACCAAGCGTCAAAGGGTAGAAGCTACTCAACAATACCAAAACAAATATGAGCCAACTAGTGAAGTGAAAGACTCTAGTACTGCTGACTATAATATCATTGAAGAAATGAAGAGAATCCCTATGAAGGTGAGTTTGTATGATGCATTGCGACTCCCTGGACAGGTTGATCTATTGCAAGAGTCTCTCAAGTCTATGAAAGATAAAAATAAAAACCTCACCAAAGTGTTAGCATAGACATTGACAACTTCTACCACTGGTAAGAATAGACCTCCCCCATTCTACCTATCTCTCAGAATGGAAGGATGGATCATGCATAATTGCATGATCGATTCTGGTGCCGCAACTACTATCATGCCAAAGGTAGTATGTGAGGTCATGGGGATGGAATATACGAGGAGTAGTCCAGGCATCTTACAGTTGGATGGGACCCCAGTCAAGATAGTGGGTGTGATTAAAGATATTCCCATTGTTCTGCACAGTATGTCATAGATCACTGTCATTCAAGAAGTGGTGGTAGTCGATTTGGAACCATACTTCAGCATGTGCCTTTCGAGGGAATTTACAGCAAATCTAGGAGGATATCTTTCCTTGGATTATTCACATTTGGAGATTCCTTTTAAGGGGAGAAGAATCCAGATCTATAATGAAAAGCCTTCCACTTTTCACATAGAAAGACTTGAGGAAGAAGAAAAGCCCACAAGCGCAGTCAATATGATGACAGAAGAAGTGCAAGAAGTGGACTTGATGGAGGAAGCTCTTGGTGAGCTCCATCTGGAAGATGAATTTTCATTGATGGATTTCAATGCAATGGTGGAGACCGATATCGGTTGTTACACCATAACCAAACCTGAACAGATTGAAGCAGAAGCTTCTGGCTCCCAGGACCCTATCTCTGATCAGTTATGGAAGTTATATTTTGATGGTGCAAGATGCAAGAATGGTGTAGGAGCTAGGATTGTTCTTGTTTCTCCTACAAGATTACAGAAAACCTACTCATATCGGTTAACTTGGAGCTGCACAAATAATGTCATCGAATATGAAGCATTATGCCTTGGTCTGAAGAAAGTAGAGAAGTTGGGAATCAAACAGTTGTAAATTTTTGGAGATTTCGAGCTTATCGTCAATCAGACTACAAACAAATATGTGTCAAAGCAACATTATTTAAAGGCCTACCACAACAAGGTATGGGATTTGTTTGAGTCTTTTACAACACTAAATATTCAAGTGATTTCATGAGAACAAAATAAGCATGCAGACATCTTGGCTTCCCTTGGTGCTAATTTCTCTCCCATAGAGCAAGTGGTCAGGAGACCAAAGACCATGAGGGTAATTTATAGACCTTCGATCCTCGATAAAAACCTCTATTGGAAGGTGTTCGATAGTGATGAACAGATAGTTAATTTCTTGATTAAGGAAGTTGCTAGTGCAGAAGAAAGAATACTAGCCGAGGAGGAAATGGAAGGGATGATTCAATTGAAGAATAACCACATTCCTAGGGGACTAATTTCACTTGAGAGCCTATTTGATCAAAATGATAGAGCAGAGAAACACAAGATCAAGGTCGACGCAAAGGAGTATAAGGAAATGCAGTTGGAGCCTGATAAAGTCATCAAAGTCAGAACAGACTGTACGCCAAAGGAGCTCGAGGATATTAAGAATTTGTGTTATGAATTTCTTGACATTATCGCATGGAGCTATCATGATCTGAAAGGATATGACAAAAATGTAATCCAACACACCATCGAGTTGCAAGAAGGGGTGAAACCTTTTCGATAGAAGCAGAGGCCTGTTAATCCAAAGATTGAGGTGCTTATGAAAGTAGAGCTGCTAAAAATGTTGGAGGTAAAAATAATTTATCCTATCAAGCACTCAACGTGGGTGGCAAATTTGGTTCCAGTTCGGAAGAAGAATGGAGATATTCGCCTGTGCGTGGACTTTTACAATCTGAACCAAGCATCTTTGAAAGATCACTATCCCCTACCGTAGATTGATCAGATTCTTCATGTAGTCATTGGAGCACAGATATTTTCATTGCTTGATGGTTTCTTCGGCTATAACCAGATCTGGGTGAAGGATGAAGACCAACATAAAATGATATTTACTACAAAGTGGGGCACCTTCACCTATCAAAGAATACCTTTTGGTCTTTCCAATGCTAGTGCCACTCTTTAGAGAGTTATGGATATCACTTTTGGTGAGTTGTTGAATCGAATTATTGTAATTTACCTTGATGACATGACTATTTTCTCACATCGTAGGGAAGAGCATGTCTCTCATCTTAGACAAGTGTTCGAAAAGTGTCGAGAGTTTGGTATTTCCATCAACCCGAAGAAATCAATTTTTATTATCAAAGAGGGAAAACTCTTGGGACATGTGATTTCACAAGAAGGGTTGGCCATTGATCCTACGAGAGTCGAAGCTCTCTTAAAATTACCACTCCCAGTCAATAAGAAGGACCTGTAGTCATTCTTTGGCCAAATCAACTTCATTCAAAAATTCATCACCGATTTCGCTCAGGTAGTAAAGCCAATGACTGAACTCCTAAAGAAAAATGTAGACTTCAAGTGGATAGAAAAGAGGAGACAGGCATTCCAAGAGATCAAGGAGAGAATCACCCAAGCACCAGTGTTGATTAATCCAGATTATTCGAAGGATTTTATCCTTTACGTAGTGGGTGAGTAGGAAAGTTATGTCATTGTCCTCACGCAGAAGCAAGATGATGGGGATGAAAAACTGATTACTTTTTTGAGCCAAGTCATTTCGCCACACCAGGAAAAATATAACTTCATTGAGAAGCAGGTGTATGCAGTCATGAAGTCCCTAAAGAAATTTTAGTATTTTATCTCACAGAGCAAGACAATCATCTATGTTATCCATCCAGATGTCAGGAATTTCATCATTCAAGGAGAGATGGGTGATAAAAGAGTAGGTTGGATCTCTAAGATTCAAGAGTATGATGTGGAAATTCGATCGACTAAATTAGTTCATGATCGAGCACTCTGTCAAGAGTTGGCTAAAAGCATAGCTTCTGGATCGCTAGCACCATTACATGATGAGGTTATCAACGAGAGTAATCTTGCCAATCAAGTTACAAGTGATCATGACTGGATAGAGGACCTTGTCGAGTTCTTCACATCTGGAAAGTGTCCATCACATCTTGATGCCTCACAAAGGTGAAGGTTTAGATTATAGGCACTCAGGTACGTCCTATTGCCAAGTGGGTTATTCCACAAAAACATAGATGGAGTACTCCTCAGATGTGTGAAAGAGTCAAAAAAGTAGAAGATCTTGGAGGAGTTCCACTCTAGCTTATCCGGTGGACATTATGCAGGAAGGCCTATGGCCTTGAAGATCATCCGAGCTGGATATTTTTGGCCTACACTTTTTATAGATACACATAAGGTGAGCCAAAGCTATGATAATTATCAATGATACGTTGGTAGGAGTAAGAAGGCATCTTTGCCTCTACATCCAATCCAGGTAGAAGCTCCATTTCAATAGTGGGGCTTAGATTTCATTGGAGTCATTGATCCTCATTCCTCCATCGAGCATAAATATATTTTGATAGTGATCGATTACTTTACTCGGTGGGCAGAGGCCATCCCAACCAAGAAAGTAGACCAAGCTATAGTCATCTCCTTCCTCGAAGGACTGATTACCCATTTTGGTGTACCAGATGCCATTGTGATAGATAACGAGACTCCATTTATTGGGGAAAAAATTACTGAATTTGCAAGTAGGTATGGGATTTATCTGAAAACCTCCTCCAATTATTACCCATAGGGAAATGGTCTGGGAGAATCCATGAACAAGAATTTGCTTTGGATCTTGAAGAGAATGCTTGGAAGCAACAAAAGGAGTTGGCATCTATTGTTAAATCAGGCTCTATGGGTGGATCACATATCAGTTAAGAAGTCTATTAAAACTTCTCCTTACTCCCTAGTGTATGGAAAGGAAGCAGTTTTACCCACTCACATTGAGCTCCTAGTTCTCCAGACCTTGCAATTATTCAAAGATGAAGATGACGAATCTGATCCCATGAGTGCAAGGTTGGCCCAACTTCTGCAGCTAGAAGAGGAGAGAGAAAAGGTATATGTGGCTTTCACCGAACATGCTAGAATGACGTAGAAGTGGTTCGATAAGAAGATGACAGAGCAAAAATTTTAGGTTGGAGATCTTGTGCTTAAATGGAATGAGAACAAAGCTAAGCCTGGAAAGCACCACAAGTTTGACGTGATCTGGGAAGGTCCATTTCAAGTCTCAAGGGTAAATTCGATGAATGCATATCATCTCCAAGACATGGATGGTTGGGACCTTTCGATTCCAGTTAATGGCCTTCATCTGAAGGCCTATTTTTAGTGATATGATCAGGGGTGCAAGTATGTAAATATGTACAAATTTTATTTTCTCTTTTTATTCTTTTAAAAAAAAAAGAAGAGAAAATCATTTTCACCCTTTCTCCCTCCGAAAGTCAAATTCGCCTCAGAAATGTTTTTCAAAAGTGATATTAAGTGATTTCGGTGAAATCAATTTAAATTATTTTTAGTTTTCAGCAAAGTATGGAAAAGGAAAAATGAAGAAAAGGTTTTAAATTATTATTTTACCCAATTAAGTGAAATGCTAAAAATAAAATAATTTAAATGAATTAAAATAGAGGAAAAGAGGAGGGCGAAAATAAAACAAAAAGAAAGAAAAAGCAAAATTTAAACTCCAATTTAGAAGATTTTAAGAAAAGAAGATTAATTAAATGCTTTTTCTAAAATTGGGGCGAAATTGAAAAGCATTGATTTATTTTAAAAGGAGGGTTTGGCATGAAGACAAATCAAATAGGTTGAAGGCACTTTCGGGAGCAAAGGAGAAGAAGCAAGAGTGCAACACCAGAGTAATTTCGCTTATTGGATGATTTTTGGGGCATGTGATAATTTTTTAGTGCAAGTCATTTCTCATTGCATTTTAGAGCGCCCCAAGCAGAACGCTTTCGCCCAGATTTTTTGAAAGCAACGTTTTGGCATTTTCAAGGAATAAAATCTCTTGGTCCTCTCGAAAGGCATTGATTGGCTTATTTGTGGTAGATTTATCTTTTCAAAGTAGCCGTTAGGGAGCTAGGGCACATTGTTCGAGGGCATAACGCAATGAAAGCATAGTTTTCAAAAAATATATTGCGATGAATGGAGGTTAATAACCGTTAAATCATGGAGAATAGTGCCAATTGAGTTGACCAAGGTGCACATCCTTCTGAATTCACCAAAGAGATTCATCACATTTATTGTGGTAGTTGGAGGTGCTCCCTATAAATAGAATAGGTAAAATTATCCAAAGATTAAATTTTAAATATTTCTAGTGCATTTTCGAGTTTTATTTGTAGAAGTTGCAGAGCATCATAAAGAATTATCGGAATATCCACAATGGGCAAGAAAATTGTAGAAGTAAAATATGTCATAGAGCCAAAGCAGTCAAAAAAGAAAGCAAAAGGTGGGAAAAAGTCCAAGAAAGCTCGAAGAAATGAGAATGTGGACTTGGATCCGTACTCTGACACCATGGTAGAAGTCGGAGACTACATCATCACTAACAAGGGCATGGTTAAACTATGCCAAGATATGGAATTCACCATCAAGCAGGGGTTGACGTCGGAGAGCCCTTTAACTATGTCATATTATGCATAGTTATTCTGGTACCTGTGTACGCCCGTACATGCTTGCCCAGAGTTGGTGAAGATAATTGCCAGATTTTATAACCCAACTACCAGGGTTGTTTGAAAGGTGAATGGAGAAGTGCTTTTCACCATCTCTTCCAACGTAGTAAGGGAAGCATTTTCTTATGGGTTGAAGCCTCCCTTCGACATGATCTCCAAAAAATTGCACATCAATGAACAAGAGGAGAAATATGTGTCCATGGTGACAATGCGACAATTTATGGAGATGCAGTTAATCAGAGAGCCACAGCTAGGGTAGTTGCCAAATCTACCAAAGCCACTTTCAGATTTTAAGAGCCCAGATATATTCTCAATGTTGGCATGGATTGCTGGTCTCTCTATAGATTCTATAGTTCACAAGTGGTAGGCGATACTTGTGCAGTGCATATCACAGGTGGAGTTTTATGCTCCGACAACGATGAGGGTAGGTACAAACCCAATTTATTTTGATTGGGCAGATTTTATATCTTGAAAGATGCACATTCAGTTGGAAAAAATGAATACAGGGGAGGAGACATCATTCAAGCACACATCATTCCTCGTATGGTATTTCTTTTTCCATTTGCATCAACACTTTTCATTTATAGTTGTTAAACAAGTTGATGAGGTGAACAAGGTTTTACCGGTTTATATGTGGACTCCCACTCTATCAAGGAGAGAGTCATTTTATAATTTTAACCACTTATTTTTGGGCCCCGCCATTGAGCTGATTTATGGCAAGAGTGAAAGGGTGCCACGAGAAATGAGAGAAGTGGTTGTCATGGCAGAAAAGGGTGATATCTTCTTGTTGACTCAAGGTGTAGTTGTGCGGATTTTTGGCTTCACGGGCAAGCCATTCTTGCTCCCATATTTCTCCATAGAGCATGTTTTTGCAATGGAGGTGGTGCGCTAGAATGACTACATTAATGATGTTTATGGAGCAGGGCGTGGTAAAAGGACAACATGCACAATGCCTTTCAGATTCGGCAGTATAGAGGTGAGCCAAGTTGGTCAGAATAGATTGCTCACGGAGGCTCTCCAAGATCTAGGTCTGGTGGAACTACCTCAAAGATGGAGGTATGACCCATTGGGTCATTTTTTGGAGTTAATTAAGGCCAAGCAGTTTCATTGTTGCCCATGACCTGATATTCAGCAAAATCGCAATAATCTTGAGGGGCATGATTTGGAGTGGCATGTTGAAGCCATGATGTCACTTCCATCATGGCATGATTTTTATGAGCAAGAGGTCGAATATAATCCCGTAGTGCATAGAGAGCATATTCCTCCTTCGAGACTATTTAGCCAGATGAAAGATCAGCTGCCTACGTGGTCTGAGGAAAAGATCATAAATTGGTGGATTATGAGGGTCCACCAGGGAAAAATTACATCGGCTTATGGGTTGAAGATGGATGAAGCATTCTCTGATGCATATGATGAATTTGTCGACATCTATCAACCTATCACTTTCTCCAAGGTTGTACCTCAAAGTTTTCAAAAATTTGACAGTGAAGAAAGCATGGCCGAAGATCGCCCGACAGTCGAAGAAGCGACACACATGGAAGAGGAACAACCATTGGTATTTAAAAGAAGATCTCAGTGAGTGAAGCAAAGTGTAGAAGAGGTATTTCCTTTTCTGAAGGCTACAAAGAAGCCAAGAACCGATGTAGTTTCTTCATCTACGATTGCAGTTGCTACATCTGTAGTAAATCCTCCTCCACTAGTATCAACTACTTAGGTTAGCACTTCCTAAGAGCCTCCATTAATTCAAGAACAATAGTTGGACTAGCAAATGGAGATCATAGATCTCGAGGTAGAGGTGGAGAAGCAACAAGTGCAAGAGGAACCTATCTCACAACCACCTCCATCACCAGCTCACATGATGCCCAAGCCCGAAGGTACATCTCCTTTTCCCTCTTCTTCCACTCAGGAGCAAGTAGTGGTTATCACTTCACTTACAATATTTTCTACATATATTGCTCCCCCATTTAGCATACCTTCTATTTCCATTTCACTCCCTACCTCTCAACCACAAGTCACTACTACTCCTTCTATTCCCCTCTCTTCGACCTCCCTTTCTTTCAGTTCATTTGCATCAGGCCCAAATCCATTTTTACATCCCTCACCTTCCATTCCTATCACTTCTTCTGAAGTTGTGAGTACACAAGCTCCTCCATGAGTGAGTGTAACTGCAACCACCCTCGATGCTTCCATCCATTCTACTATTTTGGTTCCCCCTATTATTTTTATTTCCTCTTCTTCCTTTGAGCTAGACCGTTCACAGGCTCTATTCCCCTTCACCCCATTTTTGGAGATGCAGGTATTGCCCAAGATCGAGGTGATGCCCGAACAACCAATTGTAACGAATATTAGTCGAGCTCATCTGAGTTCATCATAGTGGTTGAAGAGTCATAGGAGAAAGGAGGCACTCGCTCCAGCTAAGCCACTCAAGAAAGTTACCTTCGATCCAGTTGCCATGGAGGCCCACACTACCAAGATGATTCCCTTGGTCCAAAAACCACAAGGAGAAATGACTCCGAGCGATTACGCTTACGAAGTCATGATAGAGGACCTGACAAAAATTGATCCTACTGAGAAGATGGGGAACATCCAAGTTGATATGAGCTCGGTTTACTTGCATGGTGAGCACTACAAGCAGAGATTCTATGATATCGAGGCAAATATTGTCGAGCTTGAAGAAGCTTTGGCTGAAAGTAGAGTGCAACAGGAGAAGATGACAAAGGAGATAGAATAGTGGCGACAATAGGCAGTGGCCCACCAAAAAGCAAAGGAACAGTGGAGCAGCAGGCGCAGTAATGAAGATACAACTTGATTCCATACAAAACCAGATGGCAGAGAAGGCTACACAGGCTAAGGCTTCTCTCAAAAGATAATTAAGGAGGCCCACCTTTAGTTGGCTAAAAGTTGTGAGAAGATGGCAATGAAAGTGGTCCTGGTCCTACAATATCTCTATGAGGCCCGAATACAGATTCAATTGAGTGAACAGGTGATAGAAAATGTGGAAAATTTCCTAGAGCCACATTTGGAGTTGGTAGTAAAGATCCAAGCTCTTGCTCAGTCTAATATGCATATTCACCCCATGAGTGAGATGGATCATGCCTGGTCTAATGCCAAGGTTACGCTACACAATTATTTTCATAGGTTGGACCTGGTGAGAGAGGGTAGGAAGCTACTTAATGTAATTGAATGGGAGCATTCTATTTCAATGGTTCATTTTGATGCTCTCACTGACATGGGATTCCTAGGTTTTACAGATGAATGGGGTGAGCCACTACCGAAGGAATAGTTAGAAGAGGCCTGGAAGAATTTTGTGTAGGATACATAAAAAATTGATAGTTGGGAAGAGCCAATTACGGAAGAACAAGTGTTGCCGCTCATGAAAAGGTTCACTCGCATGGAGTCATCCTTGTTTGAATTAGCTCAGAGATCTAGGTGCATTAGCTTGGAAGATATTCAGAATCTATGATACATTTATGAATCACTTAGTGTTCCTTCCCTATTTACCATAGATGCTTGGGCTGAAGCAGTTATAGTTTATGAAGTCACCTATGAAAGTTTGAAGGAACAGGAAGAGCAAGCCGCAGTAGAGCAGGCAACAACTGAGCAGGGGCAGGGAAAGACATTTGAACCAGACGCGTCGACCGATGCAGCCCATGAGGAAGACCACTGAGAGCCCAATGGATAAAGGCCTAGGATCACTTGCATCCATGCGAGTTGGATACCCCGAGAGCCGCCAGAAATATTGGTAGTTTTGACATTTTGCCACATTAAAATTTTGTTGAAATTTTATTGATAATTTTTATTGTAAAAGAAGCGAAATATAATTAATGAAGAATGCAACAATTTTTGTCAATATATTTTGTTGTAATTAATTTATGTTTTAATCTTCTTTTGATTTTCATGGACTGGGTGTTGGGAAATGGTGAAGTTAAAAGTTTCTAGTAATGGCAAAATTAGTGTGGATGGGAGCACCTATAATTAAAATAAGTTAAAATAATTTTGCCATGATTTTGGGCAAGATGCAGTAATCAATTTTAATGGATGCACCCGAAAAGAGTTTGAAGACCTGAAGTCGTGATGCATACAAAGTTTTAGAAAGGTTGAGTATTTTTGCCCCAAGTGAGAGGTGAAGATCTCTATCGCCCCTCCTTGGGGTGAAACATCTTTATTTTCGTAAAGAATTGCAAACGATGCCATGGCAGGACAAAGAAGCAGTCAAGGGTGCATTCACCCCTAAGGAGGGGCGAAAGCCCCATTCACCCCTTTCTGAGGTGAACATAATTTAAAAGGAAGGCACTGAAACTCAAAAGAAAAGGTCAGTAGACGTTGACAGGTCAAAGAGACTTTCACCCCAAAAAAGGGGTGAAAAGCCCTTTTGCCCTTCATTGGGGTGAAACCACATTTCAAAGGTTTAAACACTTATAGTCCTATGATAAACAACCAAGGCAAAAGAAGAAAATGAGAGTGCTTCGAGTAAACCGAAAGTATAGCAAGTTCCTTGAAAAGTGCAAGTGAAGGGCCTTAGTTGCAAAGTCAAGGCACTTTCACCCCTTAGTGGGACGAAACCACAATTTAAAGCAGATAGTGCGCGACACGATTCCGAAATCGTGGAACACTGGAACTAAAAGCGTTTTCGTCCTGAAGGGGGGGGGCGAAAGTCCCCATTCGTCTCTCCTTGGGGCATACGTATTTTAAAGGAAAAAAACATAATATGAAGAACACGTCGAGCCCAATGTTGAAAATTCAAAAGGGCTTTCACCCCAAGGGAGGGGTGACACTCTCTTTCGCCCCTCCTTGGGGTGACAACACATTGCAAAGGTGTCCGAAAGCAATTCGTGGGCCCCACACATAGACAAATTTAAAAGGTTTTTCAAGGAGTTTCACCCCAAAGGTGGGGTGAAATCTTCACGTGCCTCTCTTTGAGGCAAATGTTTCAAATGGAAAACGCGCGCCATAAGCAAGGAATAGTCAAAGGGATGTGTTCAACGAACGAGGGGCAAAACTTCCATTTGCCTCTCCTTGGGGTAAACCAATATATAATGGGGCAAAGCATGACTCAAATCCAAAGGAGGGGTGCAACTATAAAAGCTATTGGTTTTTTGTGGACGCTTTCCCCACATGGGAGCATGGATAAGGAGAAAGCGAAGAACTTTAAATAGAGCGCTTTTGCCCATCTTCGCTTGTTGTTTTGTTTTGAGCGAAATTGATTTCAAGCATCAAAGAAGACTTGTGAAAAGCACTTGGATCAGACGAATGGTGAGAATTTAATGATTGTGGCGAAAGGAGTTATGTTCCTGAATTTTATGCTGGAAGGGTGCAGGATTAGATTCCACAGGATGATTTTCATAAGTTCCAAGACATTCCCTATTTACTTCACCTTCAGGTTTGTTGGACTTTCTGGACAAGGGCGAATTTCCAAGGAACAAGGGAGGTACCAATTCAACGACCATCTTTGCAGTTTTTTGTGCACCGACGTCCACACTTGCTGAGTTCTCAAGAATTTTTCCTCCAAAGTTGGATTGCTACTACAAAAGGAAGATTTTCGAAGGTTTTCGAGGAAGAAATTCCTCTTGCTGGTTCCTGATCCAGGGACATTTTGTCTTTTTGTGTATTAAATGAAAGAGGTGAAAACCTCTATAAATACTAGATATTTTTATGTAACAAAGGAGGATAGACACTTTGTAGAAAAACACTTCAAGTTTTCTACGTAAATAGAAGGGACTTGGCTTCTGATTCTGTGAATGATTTATGTGTGTGATTTCTTTCTACTTTAATCATTTCTATTTTATATTCATGTTTGTTATCTGCTAAGTTTAAATTCTGCATCTGGATTTGAACACTGTTGGTGAGGGAGTGAGTACTGGAATGCAATTCTGGAAGTTGTCTCCACGAAATCGTAAGTGGATTCTTTGCCTTCTTTCTATTCTATGCTGCTATAACGCTTGATTTGAATTCCTATTGCTAGTCTGTCCCCAATCCTACATCTTCTGGCTTGTGGCTATATTTCCCATTTCTTTCCGTTATTTTCATTTCTTTCCCACAACTCTAAGCTTAAAACCGGTGTAGGAATAGTAAGGGAGCCAGCCCTCTCTGGAGATTGGCCCGAAGGACATTTCTCTCCTTCGGCCTTTCAATGTTGGCCGTGTCTAGGGCGCACAAATGCATGTTTTGTATTTTAGGCAGATATTTGACCAACAATTATCAATGTCCTTGCATATGAATTATGATATATAATATTAACATGCATATTATTAAGAATCAAATCAATATTTTATCAAAATACTAGACCCTCCATGTGTACATGAAATTTAAAGAATTCATAAGAAAAACAACTTAACCCATTCCTTTTTCAGTTGTGCATTTTGCATTGTATTTATTATTTCTTGAAGTTTACAAGAAATATACATGATTATCTATTAAAGGAGTCAAGTTATTTGTAGCAATTGATTATTTTTAATATTGTGACACATAAATTCTCTAAGAAAATATGTTTGGAACTATATCCTAAGAAATTTCAATATTGCATTTGCATGCAAATAAAATACTATTTCCATTTGTAGTTATTTTAAAGAATGATATAAAAAATAATAATTTTAAAAGTACTTAAAATATATATTAAATTTGAAGTACATAATCAAGAATTCTTACTTGATACTTGCTTTGTGCATGAAGGGCTCCTTTGAAGACAAGTTGGTGAACTTATCATTCAATTAAAACCTTAGTTAGAATTTTCATTCAAAAAAATTGGCAATTGTTGTCAAACTTCCTTATAATGCATAAAATTAAAAAGTTATTTTTTTTTAATTGGTTATATGGGCTTGAAACGAGTCTTACCCATATTATATAAGTATTTCAACAAACCACATAGTGGTGTTACAACAAACCATAATGACAATTATGCATAGAGATATTATATAGGTATTTCAACAAACCACATGGTGGTGTTACAACAAACCATAATGACAATAATGCATAGAGTGTTTAGTAAGACTTGAACATAGGTCTTCTCTTTTAGAGACCAAGTTTCTAACCACATGATCTCATCATTTGATAATGGTAAATAGAAAACCAATAAGTATTTTCTATTTTATCTAATGACATGAGTCCAAATGGTTAAAAATATGGGCTCTCAATATGGACATCTAGGTTCAAATTTTGGTAGGCAATATATGCATAATTGTTAGTCATAATACCATTGTATGGTTTGTTGAAATACGCCTCATGATATAATATGACAAGGCATTTCAATCCCATATAATCAATAGAAAAATAGTGATATCCTATTTTGACCTAAAATTTAATGCCTCAATACATATTATAAATAATAAAATAAATTAATGCATTAGATGCTCACCTGTTATTTATAGGGCTTAAAAGGTTTTCAACTAGATTCCTGTACATTTAAATGGAACCCAACTTAAATATTAAATAAAAATTTAAGTGAAAAAAACTAAGTTAATATTCAAAGAAAAATACAAAATATATCCATTTAAATATATAAAAGAATGTAAAGATAATTTAAAGTTAACTTCATTATAAACCTCTAAAAAAAAATGCATAACCCAAGCTTATGAATAGATATAAAAAAAACTAAAAAAATAAAAAGATGAAACTTACATATCAGTCAACTCCCTTGGAATATTTCCTGTAAATTTATTATAAGACAAGTCTCTGCAGGACAAATATTAAGTGAAAATGTTATTTATGAAAATAGATTCTAATAAAAAATAAACCTCAATTTTTAATATGGCATGTATAATAAAAATATGTATAGCAAGTACAATAACAAAATCTTATTATATTTATTTTATAAATACAAAATTATTATTTTTTTGGTTGGGCACACACATTACCAAAAGAGATTATACAATAAAATTAAAATAAATATAAAGTGAAAACAATCTTACATCATTGCTTGAGAGTTGGACAACCAAGAAGGAAGTGTCCCCTTCAAACTATTATTTCCAAGGAACCTGAAGTGCACCCATATCATATGATATTATATTAAATCTTTTAACTTAAAAATATATATAATAGTAAAATTCATTTTCTTTAAAATTGATAATTCATTATTATTTTTTTTATAATTACAATATCACTTACACGAATTTAAGTCCTCCAAGATTAAGAGAATCAGTCATTTCTCCCAACAGATTGTTAAAACTTAAATCCCTGTAGCATAAAAAATACATATTTAAAATATCAAAGTAAAACATCTTTCTTATTCAATATATTTAAATTACAAAGAGACATACGAAATAACTTGAATAAACAATAAATATATTTTTTAGTAGATTTAATATTTTAAAAATATTCTTTTTTAAAGAAGAAAAATTATATATTTGAATAGTTTTAATGGTGAAACCAATAAAATGTTTGAAAAATTGATGTTTTTTACTTGAGCCCTTATAATTTACCCTCTTATCATTTGCATTCAACAGTTCTATGTCTTTTAAACTCCAATAATTTAAAAGTAGTCTCAAGTATCTGTTAAAATTTTCAGCTTGATACTAAATTTGATAACTCTCAATTTATTTAGTTAAAGTTATAATCATCTTTTTCAATTGTTTTTTTTTGTAAAAGACTCTTTAAATTTAAATTTAATTTTTAATTAGATTTATTTAGTTTACAAACTAAGTTTATGTATTTTACATATAAAATTTACTTTTAAAAATAAATATAAGATGTGAAGATAAGTTTAAAAAGTCCAAGTCTAGAAAAATGAAATTTAAATTTATTAAGAAAGTAAAATTTAAATTTATTTTCAAGGAGTACAAAGCCTATTAAGAAAATTGAACCTCTAAATATTTTTAAGCCTTTAGGGGCTATGCTACCATCCTTTAATATATTATTTAGTAGTCATTCTTTGCCTTAACTTGGCTATCTAGATTAATTTTATTCAATTTAATGTTTGGGAAGATAATTATCATTATTGCTAGCACAATTATTTATAATTGAAACCTTTGGTTACAATCTTCATTCATAATAGACTAAATATCTTTCAATTTTTAGTTATATCCTCTAATCATCTTCTTTCACTTCTTTTCTTCTATTAGATTTATGCCAAAAATTGAAACCCAATCTATCACCAACTTTACCTTTTTATTATCAATAAAATAGAGAAGTGGAAATATTTCCTTCAACATATACTTATAGCTCTAGTTATTTATTTATTGCCTTTATGATTAATTGTAAGTTTCCTTCGAATTGAATCTTAACCATTCTTCTTTCTTTTGCACTTTGAATCTAATATGCATTTGTTATTATTATTTTATGTTCACATCTAATAAATAGTCAAACACATATGTTCCTCAAAAGTATTTACACATTCTTGTGCTAGCTTATTCTTGGTTGTGACAATGTGCATTGTCAAGTTGATTTTAACCCATTCCTACAGAGATGATTCTTATTTTAAATTATTTTTGGTAGAACATGTAAACTCATTTTTTGGCCCCTCAACATCTTTTGTAATTGAACTATGATTGATGTGTATATCTTCCATCAAGAATATTTTATCATGTGTGGTCACAATGTGTTTGAGGTCGGTTGTTGTATAGCTCACCACATTGAAACTATAGAAAAATCATCTTTATTATTTGTAATCATCTCATCATCACTTGAGTTATTTACTACTTTTTATCCAAGTGTTCCTTATCTAAATGTGTATTTTTCTTCTCTAAAATGAAGTATTGCTTTGAGATGGTGGATTTTTCAATATGATATCAAAGCCCTAACTAATGAGCTCTAGGAACGAGAACCCATGTGTTTTTTTAAGCATTTACTAAAAGAAAATCAGAAAAAAGGAGAAGGCTCTTGCCTTTGTATAACATTTGTTAAATAATACAAAGACTCTTGTCTTGATATATGTGGTTGTGTACTTGTTACCTATGTGAGTTGTTCTTTCTATTGCATTCTCTTTTATTGTACAATATGATAGTTTATAACACTATGCTATATTATATGTTTCTTAATATTTCCACGTACTACATTTTGGTGTCATTGCCTACATAGAATTTGGTTAAAGTTGAAAATATTGACGAAAAGGAGTTGAGAAAAGCATCTTGCTTTGACCAATAAACAACTAAAACAATGGTAATGTCCATTTTGTGCAAATATTAGAAATAAAATTTATAGAAAGGATAGCACATAGCTAGATCATGTATGACTAGAGCATGTAGAGAAGAAAATGAGACATGCTAGTGATCTATCCAGTCATTAATAGTAATAAATCATAGAAACACAAACTTCTATAGTTTCCCCTCAAAATGGGGGAAGCCAAAGCTTACATTCGCCAAGGTAGTTGCTAGAGAAAAGAGAGACAGTGTAGAGGCCTTTGCCCTTCAAAAGAAGAGGATGAGTGCAAGAAATTCCATTTGGTGTGGACTTCTTGATTTAAGAGATTGTTTCTTAAAAAAATATGTTTGGTCCCCTTGAGATAAAGGAAGTTATTTTCCAAAGATAGAGGTTTCAACTTTCTTCATCGATGAAGAATACAATGTAAACAATTTTAGGGGTCTTTTGTTTGAGAAGTAGAGAACAATGTATTTATAAAACCTAATTCACATAAAAAGGTTTAAATCTGTTAGTCAAGTTAATCAATTTGACCATCCCTAATAGGTGCCACCTTTGTAGATGTGATATTGAATCTACTAACCACCTTTTTTTCTTTTGTCCCTTTTTCACTTGAGGTTCTCTATCTCCTTTTGAATATTGTGGGGGTTTATTGGGTTGTCTCAAACCAGTTTTTCGATGCCTTTGATCAATGGTCTTCCCCTATGCTAGCCTGAGGTTGCATACCTTTTGGTTTTTTAGTCTCCCTCACCTGGTCTAGGGTATCTGGAAGGAGAGAAATAACAAGATGTTGCTTCTATATGGGCTAAAGTCTTACTAGCAATTGTTGAGAAATTTTCTATCCTATATTTGGATGATTCTCGTGGCCCAGATGCTGAAGCCCCAATATTGGTTTCCAACAAGCTAGAAGAGAAACTGTTTAGAACCTGGGGAGTACCAAAGCTTTAACCAAGTGGATCCTACCCCCCTGAATGGATCAAATTTAACTACAAAGGTGCCTCTAAAGGAAACCCTAGGAAAGGTGGTGTAGGAGGTGTGTTTCAAAATCATAGTGAAGATATCATCTTAGCGTTTGCTAAAAATATTGGGTCCCAGACCTGCCACTTTGTAAAAGCTAGAGTATTCTTCCAAGGGATGATGCTTCTCTCTTCAATTGGTTGTAGGAAAATTATTATCAAAGGTGACTCATTAAACATTGTCAATATGATCTCTGGATTGCAAGTCCTTCGCTGGAATATTGCTAATATGGTAAAGGAAGCTAATTGAATTCTCCATGGCATGGAAAGTATTTAGGTGAGATATACGTATATGGAAGGTCACAAGGCAGTCAAATTCCTTGCCAACCTGGGATTGCTTCAGTCTAGACTATCTATTTGGAGGGATAATCTCCCATAGGGCGTAATCTAGATCGATGAATGATAGCCCCTATTAGTGTCCCTGATGACTTTGCATAGGTTGCTTGCCTTTGTGTTGGGTGGCTAGTTGTTTTATTACTCTCTTGGGTTCTGCTTTCTGATTGGTTGTGAGAGTCATAGGAGGAATATGTTTTCTCTTTGGTTTTCCATGGAAGCCATTCTACAAGTTGTTTTTCCCTCTGTTAATTGGATGAGCGGGTCCAATGTGGCATCCTTTTGCAAACTAGATAATGAGCTGGATGGTATATCTTCTTTGACAAAAGTGGCAACATTCCAAGTGGTTCTCAAACTGGGATTTTTGGTAGGTTTGTGTCACAGGATGGTTGGCACTAATATATTTTTATATGCTTTGGAAGATTGAGGAGTTGAAGTCTATCTTAGACTAGGACCAGTGAGAGGTCATAATGTCTAATCTGCATAAGTTGTTGAGGGGGGTGGGAATCTATTCTGCCACCCTCCTTGATTTATTCCTCCTTGTTCTTCTATAGTCATGGGTTGTATTTGGTGTCTCCTGGTTGGGCGGCCCCCCTTCCTGATTGGTTCCTCCTTGTTCTTCTATAGCCGTGGGCTGTATTTGGTGTCTCTTGGTTGGGCGATTATTTTTTGGGTCTCTTTCATGTCCTCTTCTCTTATGGTTGTTTGGTTTAGTTTTAGTTAATGGTAGGGCCTTGTGTTGGGGTAGCAACCTGTTGTCTTTTTCTATCTCTTTTGGCTATAGCAGTTTTCCCTTTGTAAAATTGTAAAAGGTTCGAGGATCCTTTCAAAACCCCTTCTTCAACTAATAAAAAAAAGTTTTTTTGGATATATAGGGGAGTTGGTTACATCCACACTATTTTTAGTAACTGCCAAGTGCAGGGTTCAAACCGTAGGGGCTGCTCCCAACAAACCTATACCACCTCGTTGTTGATGATCCAGCGTGAGGGGACACCGGTTGCTCAATATTTATACCATCATCGTCGATCTAGTGTGCACTCAAAGGATTCAAATCAGACTGCTACCTTTGCAACAAACATATCCCCAAGGTGTGGACATAGGTCTCTTCTTGGTAAGTGTTTGACTAGACAAACAATTACCAATCAACCTAGCCCTTGGGGGCCAAAAAAAAAAAGTTAATAAGTTCCACTGTTGGGGTTTTTATGCCAATGAAACTTGTTTCTACAAATTTAAAGATGTTTCTATTTAAAATTTTACAAAGGTGTTAACTAATTAATTGAACCATTTTAAGTGTAGATTTTAATTATAAGTTTCCATCAAATTTGCATTTTCATTATAAATACATGTTTTTTTTGTAAAATAATACATGTACATACTTGTCAAGAAGTGAGTAGTGTGTATGAATTGAAAGAGATATTTTAAGGCTATTTTTGTTCTATAGTATTAATACCTTAAATTTCATGGTGAACAATTCTCTAAATTATTTCAAGGGATATATTTTTTATAAGTATTTTAATTATGTCATGTTGGAAATTTTGTATTTTGATGTGTGCACTATATTTTGACTTGTTGAATTCAAATTTTATCTTTTTTGCATAATATAAAATATAGAATTCAAATTTTATCCTTTTCGCATAATATAAAAGAGCTCATAATGCCCTACAAGAGATTTATGATTTTAAATTTTAAACAAGAAGGTTTTTCTTTTACAAAGAAGTTGGTCATGAAAAATAAAAAAATTGACATAAAAATGATAGCAGATTTTTTCAAATATATTCTCTAATAAGGATGAAGATTGATATTGAAAGAGATTTTACAAAAATGGGTTATTTAGATTATACAAGGCATAAAAAATGGTATAGGTTATGCATTGACTAGGAAATTCAACATAGTGATGATTATAGGGCAATGCATTTGGTGATGCATGATATAGAAGTATGATATTAATTGATTCTAGTCTATTAAATATCGTAGTGTAGGCTCCCAAGGACTAGGTGGATTTGTAAGTGTTTGTTTGGCCAGACACTTACCAAGAAAAGACCTTTGTTCAAACCTTGGGGGTGCCATTTAGCAAAGGTAGTAGTCTGATCTGAATCCTCTGTGTGCACGCTAGACCAACGATGATGGTACAAACCCTGAGCAACTGGTGGTTTCCATCTCACGCTGGATCAAAAACAACGAGATGAGTAGGGGTGATAAGGGGCAGCCCCAAGATTTAAACCCTGCTTGGTAATAGAAAAGGACTGTGGATGTAACCGATTCCCCTATATATATAAAAAAATATCGTAGTGTATGAGAATCAATATAGAAATGATAATTATGAGTGTACCAAAGGCAAAGACAACAAGACTAGAAGGATCAGTTTGAAAAATACAAGAAAAGATGAAGATTTGACAAAATAAAATAATGTTAACTTTTGGGAGACATAAGACAAGCCTATATTATCCATCTTGAGAAGCGTGCAAACTAGAAACATGTTGTCTAAGTCTCAAAAAATATTGTTTGAACCAAAATTTATCTTCTAGTATATGTTGTCATAATAGATTTTTATACCATCTAAACTGTAATACAAGTCATAACAATAATTTTTTCTAGCTAAACAATTAATGACAACTACTTCAAGAAGACCCACATCAACTTTATAATGAATCTCATTTACACCAATGTTACTAGATAGGGAAGAACAAAGGCAAGCACATAAATTACTATTTACAAAGTGAAGAAAAAAGAGTATGTTCTTTGAGGAAAAGTCAATGATAGTGATAATTTTCATACAAGGTATTGTATCCATGGAAGTAAAAGCAAACTTGAATGTTTTAAAGGTCCATTTTTAAATAGTAAAGTGTGTATTCTCCCATCTTAGAGTAAAAATGTTATTTTTATGAATCATTTTAACATTGCCTAAACCAAAGCATAGTGATATGTTTCAAAGGAATATGATGCATGGCCTTGGTATTTTTATCTCCTTTTAAAGATAAATAAATATCCTCCATAAGTACTCATTCAATGCATTGTTTTTGAAAAAAAAGTTTCATAATAATAAAGTAAGTCCCATTAGGGATATCATAGTGAAAATATCTTTGGGTTTTCATCAGTGAGACCCGAGTTCAAACCTTGGTACAAGGGGATTGGGATCCCTTTCAAAAACCCATGCTTTACCCTAAAATTTTAGTCCTTGTTGGGATAGAACAATGGTTAGGGCTTTGGGCTATCTTTTATGAGATTTAGGTTCAAACCATGATGTGGTGTGTACGTGTTATTATAATTGTATTTGGTTCTCATAATGGAAAATCAACCATAGTGGGATGCATGTAAATCAAGTTCAAACCTTTATACGAGGCGGCCAAGACCCCTCATAAAAACTTACCCTTTAACCTAACATTTTAGCTTCTAAACAACATATAAAAATGGAAGCATATAAAGGATGGCATCAAAACCAAATATGGCACCTATATTCACAATTACATGGAGGTAGTTGAAGGGGAAAGGAGATGGATCCGACTTAGTTTGGATTATCAAGACATAAACATGCAAGTCCAAGAACTAAATGAAAAACTAGGATAGTGTTATTTAGGTCAACAAATAAAAGAAGATAAAATAATATAGACATCAGATTCCTTAGACAAATACGGTTTAAAATCAAGTTATAAGAACATATATTCACAAGAAAAATGAGGTTATAATTGGGGAAGTATATGGGAAAATTTTGCCACTCCCAAGATCAAATTCTTTAGTTGGTTAGTGGTTCAAAAAAATATTCTAACTTTGGATAATATTCAAAAGAGAGGTTTTCAATTCTCCAATATGTGCTTTGTGGAAACAAGGAATAATCAGTTAATCATTTGTTCCTTGAGCATGCTTTTTCAAGAAGGATTCAACAACTATTACAAAAAGAACTTGGTGTAGCATGGGTCTTTCCAAATAATATTCTTGATTGGATTAATCAATGGGTAAATCCTTATAGCAGAAATAGACTTAAAAATTTATGGAATTTTATACCTTCTCATTTTATGTGGGGAATTTTGTTGGAAAAGAATCAAACAATTTTAAAAAATCATATAAAAACTAGTTTTAGATCAATTCTTGAATATTAAAACTAGTATAGCAAATAACTTTTCTATCATTAATTTTAAGGAAGGGTATGAAACACCATGCGAATTTAAAATTACAATCAAGTGGAATCTTAAGGGGATGAAAGGGATACAAGAAGAGGGTAAAAATAAGAAAATATTAGACATAAAATGGACAAAACTAGTTAATGAATGGTTTAAGCTCAACTTTGATGGAGTAGCTAAAGATAATCCAAGAAAGGTAGGGGGGAAAGGATCATTAGGGACTCACAATGGAAGATTATTGGTGTATATACAAATTATTATGGAGTAGATACCAACCATGTGGTAGAGGCTAAAGCACTGCTAATTAGGCTTAAATTGGCCAAGAATATGTAGATAAGGAATTTAATCATTGAGGAAGATTCTCTAAATATATTAAAAGGCTTAAGATAGAAGAATTTAATTAGTTGGACAATACATGATATCATTATTTATGCTATCTATATTAAGAATTCTTTTCTATCCAACTAGATCAAGCATATTTATAGGGAGGGAAATATGATAACAGATTAGATGGAAAATTGAGGAATACAAAGAGGGAATAAGTTTGTGGCAAAAGAGTATGAAAATATTCCCAACATTATCTTGGAGATGGCAAAACAAGAAGCTACGAAGAGATGATAGACAAAGTGATATTTGAAAATACAAAAATTTGAAAAACACCGACAAAGTGAGATCTAGAAATATAAAAATTTGAAAAGCACAAATAGAATAAGTTCTAGAAAAACATAGACAAAATGAGATCTAGAAACACAAATTTTGAAAACATAAATAAAGTGAGATTTGAAACACAAAAATTTAAAAAACATAGATAAAGATTTGAAAAACACAGACATAATGAGATTTGAATTCATAGAGGGATAGGATTTGGCACAGTATTGAAAAGAGAAACACATACAAAATAAGATTTGAAAAAACACAAATAGAGTGAGATACATAGACAAAGTGAGATTTGAAAAAACAAAAATAGAGTGAGATACATAGATAAAGTGAGATTTGAAAAAACACAAATAGAGTGATATCTAGGAAACCATAGACAAAGTGAGATTTGGAAACACAGATTACCTCTATCTAACCTTGGCTATCTGGGTTGCTTTTTTCACATGTCATTTGGTTGCAGTGCAAGTGGCTCAATTAGATTTTATTTTTTAAAATATTTTTAGAATGCTGTTGTTTTTATTTTGTGGTTAGTAAGCTTTTTTTATTCTTGTTGGTTTGTATCTCAGTTCCAGTTAGTGGACTGCATTTTGGGTTTTGATGGAATTCTTGGAATGGGTGGTGGTCTTATCCCCTTTTTAGTCTTTTAGCTCTCAAACCTCTTTGTAAAAGGGTAAGGGACCCTTTCAAAACCTTTTTATTACCCTTAAAAAATAGAAATAAAAATAAAGTAAGCTTGCCTATTTTGAAACATAGTTGAATTCATAATAGAAAATTGGTTGCCATAGCTCCTCTCATTACAGGAGCCATGTTGTCAATTTGACAATTTTAAAGGTGAAGATTTTTTAACTTTGAATAAAGGTTTAAGGTTTGAAATTTATGGATAGAGTTATATAAGCCTTCTTTATAATGCCCAAGAATTTATATAAGCCTTGGCTTGTGTGAAATGAAAAGAAATCCATTTAACAATGTTGGTGTTGGAGAAAGATGAAAACATTTAAAATATGATGATTATATTTTTGTAAATAAATAAATCTTTTGGTCCTATTGTCGAGTTTTCTTCCAAACAAAAAACCCAATATTGATATTGCATATGGAAATGTATGAACTATAAAGAACTTTCTTTGTTACTTGTAATTATAGAATGATGTTTTAGCAAATTGAATATCTTCTAGGCATCTCTTCTTTTTTAAATATGAATTGGATATTATCGTTCATTTTCTCTTCTCTTGATTGACACAATAGCATGTTCTAGACTTTTTTCCCTATCAACATTCTCTGTATTATGCATATTTGATTTTTTAATGTATAAAAATTGCTTGGATAGAAATAGAGGAGAATGGGCCAATGTGCCTTAATGGTGAATATGATAAATCTACTCATATAAGTCCTAAATTGCATTATTGCAACTATTTATGTTTATAACAATAAGAATATGCCCTAACTATTATTGAATAGCATTCTACATTCCTTATTACCTAGATATTATCTCGAGGGATTCATGCCATGGTATAAACTCTATAATTTTCTTGCTTTGGATAGTGTAAGGTATGTGTGACCATTTATTTGGTATTGGATAGATGGATATGCTATTGGATTTTATCTAAATACTTGAGGTAAAGGCTTACTTGCTTATGGCACTTGATGATATTCTCTATTACTACAAGTATATGAGAACAATGAGCATTCTTGGTTTGAGCATTTGAGAATTAAATTAACAATTGAGATGTGTTTTTCTCTATGACTGGACCGATTATATAATCTACATGAGTATGGGTATTTGGTAAGTTGTAGTTGGTGATTAAGCTAGCGTAATAGCTAAGGATATAGTTGTAGGTACTTGTCACCTGGCAAGTTTATGAGATGACATAAACACATTGTATTAAAACTTGTCATACCTTTGTTTAAAAGGGACATATTTAGATGCATGGAAGTATTGGATATGATATTACTATTCTCAAGTTACTAGAAATTAGTTATGCCTAAGCTTATTTTTTGAGATTTGTTGTAAACTCTTTGATGATTGCAAACTCAATAATTGTTTTGATTGAACAATGTGTCTGTAGAGGGTAGATTTGATAAATTTATTTAAGTCTTTGTTATGAATATAGGCCGTGAGTGATTATGGCTTTATGGAATTCCTTAAACTGAATTAAATCATGAAAGGAGGATTGTGTGTTTTTTCTGATTTTTTTTGTGTTTTGGTATTCAAGTGGAACATGATGTAGTTGCATGCTTTGAATTTTATTATGTACATGATGATAAATGGGCCATTTGGTAGTGTGATTTAATATCACCATGAGTAATCTCTCATTCTTTTACTGCAGTTTTGAGGTTACTCATTGAATCTTAAATCAAAAGCATCTAATACATTTGGTTTATAATTACTATAGCTTACGTACATAATACATGATTTAAAGTTATTAATAGATTTTATTTTTAGTAGCATTAGATTTTACATTTGTAATCCATGAAAGAACGTATTTCTTACTAATTTAGAGTTAATCTAGAAATTGAAGATTGCATTTGGCATTATGTTATACAAGGATGTTATGGTTGGGTCATTTGTGAGATTATTATTGTTCTATGGGAAGTTTAGATTGATTATATTATAAGCATGGTGTGAATCACATGCTCTTCACTGTGAATTGAATTGCTAGTTGGTAATGGTAATTGTGACCATTTTTGTAAAATCAAATCCATATTGGCAAACATGCATTGGTCAATGAATGCCTAATTATAAAAGAGATGCAGATGTGTGCTACACCATTTCATAAAATTAAATCCTAATTTGTATACAAGGATATTCGTTAATGAATTTTTCATTATGAAAGAAAAGCATATGTGTTGTTTTCAAGTGGGAGGAGCTCACTAGACGATGTAGATACCTCGTGAAAGAGGTGCATATATTGTGAAACTATATTAAAGTGTTGCATGAACATTGTTTTGAATTCTGAAATTATGTCAGGTATGAAGTGATATTTACCTTTTACCTAGCCGGTATGAGTTAGTGAAACTATTCTACATGGTTGGGATTGCCACTCCCACCATATGGGGGAATTTATATGTTTCTTTGCACATTGGAATTTATAGGTTACCATATATTTAAAATGGAAAATTTAAGAAAAATCAAAATTACCTTTACATTATGTTGTGCACTTGGTGATGCTTTCTTGGATATGTACTTTGAGGAGAACCTACTTATTATGTATTTATGATGAATGCCTTATAATGGTACATAATGCATCCTCTATGGTTAAGTTGACATAGTTGTTTTATACCACAATGTTCTTTTATTGGTTGTGTACTAGAAGCATATCATACTCCAAAGATAATAATAGTGTATTTACATTAGTAATGAAATGTATATTATATAAATAAACTAATATTCATTATGATAAGTTAGTCATTAGTCATTTTTAGTAGTATTTCCTTGTAGCAAGTATATATGTAAATTAGAATTCAATATACATTACGTATATTGGGGTTTTCCAAATGACTAATGCAAATACACTATCATCAAGTATACAAGTTTTGACTAAGAAATGAGAAGATTTATCATCTATTATGTGAAGGATGTGTTCCAAAGCAAAGTTGTTTATGGACTCATAATCATTTGGGTTGGAAAGTGTAGTTGCATGAACCACTACTTTTGGATGATCAACCAAAAATCAACATCACCAATAAAAGACATTAATATCGACAAAATAAAAAATTATAGGACTATAAAGAGTTAAAAATATCAACCTCCAAGCATAAAATATCTATATGTAAGCATAGAACTAGACTAAAAGAGATCTAGATCATCAAAAATAGAATCATATTGTCAAAATTTGTTGTCTTGAACAACCAATCAATTGATTAAGGAAGTTCATTCATTGTCCATTGATTTGTGAAAGAGGATTAGTATGCATGACATCAATGAACCAATAAAAATAAAAATCAACAAAATTAGGAGAGAAATTATCTAGCGAGTTTCATGATCTTTGAATTATAACATCAAATATGGTATGCAAAACTATTGATTGATCAAATGATAGTTAAAGGAAGGATACGAAGGAAAGGATCCAATTAATCTATGATGGTCGATACCTTAGATGATGAATTCATTGATGATAATGTCAAGGATGATACTTCATCCAATAAATCTAGTGAGGAACAATGAAATAAATTATTTAGGGATAAAGAGATGGTCAATTCATGAAGTTAAATAGCTAAGACAACCAATTTGTAAACTTAGAGTGGAAAAATCAATCGATCCATTGAAGGAGAAGCCAAAAATAGTAGCAAAAACTAAGACTATTATGAGAAAATAACCATCGATTTGAGGTGTCAACTTCAAATTTTAAATAAAAAATGAATTATTTTGAGAAAAACAAAACTCATGCAACTTGAGAAAACACTCTAAGTCAAGTTGAAATAAAAGATTCATTGTCAAGTGGATTTTTCCAGTCTATCAGTGCATTGATTACATAATTAAAATAGGAAATATTTTGTAGATACATCTATAGTATATATTTTTAGCTAAATTTATATGTATTTGATTTTATAATAAGTGTTATGACACAATGTAAAGAATCCTTTTTGCGATACTCATACGATGTAATTCTACTTTTATGTTCTTTAGACTTTATAGCCAGTATTAATTTCTCAATGAGTTTCATAATCATGCTTGGTTGATTGTGTTTATTTATATATCTTTCTATCATATTTGATGAAAGAAAATCATAATTTGGGACCATGGTTATTAATTTTTACTCATGTTTCTTGTTAGTCCTCTCATGAATATATGCAATGAATTTTATTGTTGTTAATGAACGTTGAAGCAAAATTGTAGTTACTTTGTTGGATTGGATTGAACACATCTTCATAATATATTATTTTATTTTACTATATTTTTCTAATCCTTTTCCTTTTATGATATAAAATAAGGGATTCAACCCTCTTAAGAGGTTGATTGAATTCCCATTCCATCAATTAATTGTGCAAATCAAGAATACACAAATAATCTAAAGGTAACTCTAGTGTTAAATCTAACATTACATGATCAAACTATCTAATTCATGACAAGCCAAAGATTAGGTGACTTTTTACTATCTATGGCCTCTAGTTAGAACACAAAGACTAGCAATGCAAAGATCCTTATTGCCCCAAAGCACTCAATCACATGTAGCATAAAGGAAAATTAGATCTATCTTACCTTCACACATTTTCAAGATGGCTCTACAACTTCTCATACCCACACAAGTAAACTATATACAATGAAACAATTAAAGCCCATTGGACCTGGTGAATTACGATGAAATTTTGACAACTATGAACGCTTTACCAACTTTATTGATTCAATAGAAAAGAAGCTAATGAACATCTACAAGATTTAAACACAAACATTGTTCACAACATTCAACATAGGGACATCATGGTCTAGTTGCTTTATCTTTAAGGGGAAGAGTTGCAATATGGTACAAATGATTAACCACCTATTCAATCACATAGTGAGGCACACTAGTTGATGTATTTATGTAGAGATTTGAAGATTATTTGGATGCATACTCACTAATCCGTAAATTCAATACCATCTTGTGGCATGCATTTGAGAATATTTATGACTTTAATATCATGTATAACCTAATGTGGAAGATAATCTTGGCTAGTAAAAAACTTGTCAATGCATATGCATTCATATATTATGTGAAGATTCTTTAGACAATACTAGTGATGATGATAAGACAAACGAACACAATGCCATTCTTAGATGCTTATTAAGTCATGCACATAGAGAAAATATTGATAGAAGTGGGTAAACTACATCCAAAACCTTTGATGCCCCTATCAACAAAATTAAACAAAAGCTATTTGTCATCAAGTTTGTAACAATTTATTCTACTTCTAAAATGATATTAATAATAAACTATCCCACTTATTATACCTAGCATTACCTCTAACACATCAACATATGTCCCTCCCCATACATACAAAATTTCATTACCATGATTGGGATAATTTTGATAGAATGGAAAAGAGTTGTAATGTGATACAAAGGGGAAGAGCTATAATGTGCTACAAAGGATAAAACATCAATTCAATCACAAATTGAGACACAATAGCTGATGTACTATGCAAATATTTTGAATACTCTTTGGAAACATACTCATTGTTCCTTCAATTCAATACCATATTGAGGATTCAAGAACATATTGAGACACATTAGTTGATATTAATATGCAAATATTTTGAAGATTATTTGGATGCATACTTATTTCTCCTTTAATTCAATACCATCTCGAGGCTTTTGTTTGAGGACATTTATAAATTGAACATCACATATCACTAAATGTGGAAGAGAATCTTAGCTATTATCAAACTTGTCATTTCACATGTACTCATATATTACGTGAATATGTTTTAGTCAATGATGGTGATGATGGTAAGAAAAGTGAACATAATGTCAATCCTAGATGCTTATCAAGTCATGAAAATAAATAATAATCTTAATACAAGTGTGCAAGCTACTTCCAAAATATTCAATGCTTTTATTAGTGAAATGAAAGAGGCTATTTGACATCAAATTTGTAATAACTTCTTCCATATCTATAGATGACACAAATCCTAAAATATCCCATTCCCACTTCTTCATAGTTAGCATTGCCTCTAGCACATCAATAGATGTCCCTTTCTACACATCCAACATATTAATATCATGATTGACATAATTTGATAGAATGGAAATGAGTTGAGAAATCTATATTCCATGGTTTAAGACTTGTCAAATAAGATTATAGATAATGAGATATAGGATATAATAGACACTAAGATAAAAATTGATAACAAATAAGGGTGCCATACTTAACCAGAGATCAAAATAATGTGCTACGATTATATGATGGAAAAAATCCATTAAATCTAACACCCAAGGATTCATTATATTAGGTTTAGAATGTCAATCCATAAGCATTTTAGTGTAACATTTACAATGATATGCATGATATCAAAATGTTGATGTTGGATCACTAAAGATATCAAACGATGGTACAATCTTAATAGGTAATTCACAAAATATCAAAGCTTCCATTTTTTGTTCAAATGTTGTCCTATCTAATTTTGTGTTAGGCAAGGAAGATTCATACTTCCATTTTGAAGACAATAACATTTATCAAAAGTAGGAATACTTCATGTGGGATAGGAAAAGAGCAATAGAAGAACCACCTAAACCAACAATTGATCAGACTAGTACAATCTTGAAAATAGATGCTCAAATTATAGGATGAGCTAAACTAATTACTTAGAGATAAACTCCATTGATTCTAGTAGCACAAGAAACTCTTATAACCTTGTAGGGCTAGATGTAAATATCTTTATTATCTAAAGGAAAGGAACTTGTGATGAGAAAATATGTGTATGAATCTTCTACCATGAGAGAGAAGCAACCTAAAGGGGAAAAAGCAACAAGATGCTATTATTTCCCTCATTGATAAGGGGGGAAATACAAGTAGCCATCAAGTAGTATAGGAGTTTTGTTTGTAAGGATGAAGCATCTAAATTTTATGGAGGATTTAACATAGATAAAGAGCGAAAGAGAACACCAAGAAAATATAAGCATGTTTTATGTTCTCTTTCACCTTGGACAGTTTGATATTTTGTAGGAAGAATTGAAAGAGCAAGAGAAAATCAAGCAAAAGGTTAAACTTACCCATCGAAAGAACCATCAACAGTCTTAAATCAGTAAACCATGGTCGCACATAATGAAAACTCTAAGGTCAAAACCGAATCTCTCATACAAGACAAGTCATAGATGTCAAAGGTGATGATACCCCACTATTCTACAAAATGTTTATAGTTGAAGGATTTCTTATACATAACATAATAATGGTCTACTACAATAGCAACGATAATGCCAAAGACAATATTTGATAATACAGACCTTACATGCACTTGTTATTTCAATAGATTGATATATATGGATGGAATTCCAAGAAACATAGTAGGAGCTCTTAAGGACCTCATGATGGCATGACACCCAAATTTGGTAGTAATACAAGAATTGATCATGGTAGGTTTACCACCCCTATCCAATATGCTCCAACAAAATTATCAAAAAGATGAAACATCTCATTATACTCATATGAAGGTGCCTTAAAAGGATAAAAAAGTTAGTATTGAATAAAAAAGTGTATCTGTATCACATTGAAGCATATGTAAGGGGAAGAATTAAGTGTAGTGCACTAGAATAGAGACCTCAATAAAGAAGACTCACAAGTAAATGATGATCAAATCAGTGAAGTATATATGATTATTAGTAGACTTTAAGAGGAATGTAGGGACTTATTAACTTTGTATGATAAAATAATCATGGAAATCATGTGGTTTTGAGTCTAGATAATGTTGTATCTTTTATGAAGGATTATTTTTAGATTGTATGACAAATGTGGACTATGTACTTTGATAGGGCCTAAACTTGAAATGATATTAGTGCAAAGATTTCCTAATAAATTTATAGAAGCAATTGCAGATATATGTATGTATATTTCTCTTCAGTTGCATAAACAATATATTAGTGTGAGGAATGTTGAAATTCATAACACTTTCTAGAAATACTTTGAAACATACATTCAAAACAATCATATGCAAAAAACAAAAATAAAATAAAAGAGCATATAGGTGAAATTAGAGAGAGAATCAAACAAGGGGAAGAAGACATGGATACTCATAGGCATCCCCATGATATCACATCACAAACTTATATAATAGAATAGTCGTTAGGGGGTATTTAGTGATACCCACTTACCACTTCAATGCTAATCTCAAGCTGATATAACTTGACTTGAAGGATAAATTACAATATAAAAAATGTATTACTCCCTTTAATCAAAGTTAACCATAAATGTGGTTTAACCAATATTTTAAAGGATGAGTACAATAAAATTGCTCCTAGGATTACATAAATATGCTCATATGCTTATATATAGAATTTACATAGTCTTACATAGAGAACACTTGAAGCCTTACATAGCATTTGTCCATAGGCTACATCAAGAGCACCTATAGGCACTTCATAACTATCATTCTTGGTCTAATACAATCAAATTATATATATATATATATATATATATATATATATATATATATATATATATATATATATATATATATATATATATATATATCAATACCATCCATAATCTAAAATAAGGGACCAAGGAGAGAAGACATTAGATATGGTACATCTCTATCCTATAATGAATGCTCGAATGGGCTAATGAATCCTATAATTTTCTCTTACCAAAGATACATAAACAAGAAGTTGTGACTCTATCCTTTGGATTGTTGAGTTCCTCACCAAAATATCCTCAAAATATAATATGGTAACCATAATTCATTCTCCAAAATAAAAAGTAATTGAATTACCAAACATTAGGCATCTTCAAATAATCAGCCCCAATAGCTAGAAAAAAATCCATACGAACAAATGTACCTTGCATTGACCATTCAAAACCTACTTCTATTACAGCCAAGATATTATCAACCACCATGCCAATGGACTATTGGAGTTAGAGATTACACCATGTCTTAGACATGGAAAAGAGGCACACTATGAGATATGTATTAAAAAGATAAACACAAGGAATTAAACTCTTAATATCTTAGATATAGTATAGTTGACCAATTACTACCCCACGAGGTTAGTTGAAGTTAGATGTTTGGTGCTTCTTGAAGACATTAAACCCTGAGTGCTATGATAAATAAATGAGAGGATATTAGTTTTGAACCTATGACCTTCTTAGTAAATATGGCTTTTAAACGACTTGCGTTGTCAAACATAGGAAGGGATGATGTTGAGTCTTGTGATGCATGATCAATCTAAAAATCTTGTAAATAACACAATTAGAAGGACCAAATTCAACCGTGTTGCATGTGTGGTTATGAACCACACATGTGTTGGACCTAATTTCATCATCATCGATTAGGTTTTCCTCCTAGGTAAATACATTTTTTATTTTATCGATATTACAATCTTATTTATTGCTTAAGAGACATATTTATACTAGCAATCAAAAGATAAAATATCATGTGGGAAGCAAACTAGAATCAAACATTAGGGCAATTTGACATTGCCAAGATGCTAGCTATGCTATAGAAGTATATTTATTGGACTAAGATTCATCACAATATCTATAGTTATCTCGGATCATGCACAATATGTGCAACTTCCAAATCTTCTAATAGGACATGAAGAATTGTGTAATCTAATGCCTACACCTAACAAACCATGGGAATTAGTTTCAATGGATTTCATGTTAGGGCCACCAACCACTTGTTATGGAAATGGCTATATATATGTGGTAGTAGAAAATTTATCTATGAAGTCTATCCTTATGCCTTATTAAAAGGGCATCTTAAAGGAAGAAACAACCAAGCTCTTCTTCAAGTTAATTTTAGTATGTTTGTGTTTCCATAGACACTTGTGCCTAATAGGGATACCAAATGTCTCATTATTTTCTAGTCAAATATTTATTCAAGTATGAATATTAGGTTTATTCAATCAATCCCCTTTCAAATTCATATATATGGATAGGCAAATGTGGTGAATTGCATGATTATATATCTACTTAAGATATTTAATGCCATGAATCTATGTGCATGGGATAATAACCTACCCTATATCTAATATAGTTACAACAAGGCTCTTTAAACCTCTATAAGGTATAACCCTTTTAATTCTTACTAGGATTCCAACCATTGGAAATAATTGACCTTACTTTCTCTTCATCCACATTAGCAAATCCTCCTATACACAAACTAAGGCTGATAAAGTAAGTATATTTATTTAACAGATTCAATAAACCCAATGTTACATGCATGACATCATTTAGAAGGATAATTCCAAATACATGGAGTTCCATGATAGGCATCTTGCACCACATCAATATGAAATTGAGGAAAAAATATGACTCCAAGGTGTATTGTAATCTCATGTCTTTTAGTTATGGACCTTACACTATTACCAAGATGGTAGGGAATAATACCTTTGGGATACATCTTCCTACATACTTAGGTCTTCATCTAGTTTTCAATTTGGAGCTTCTATGCCCATATTATCCTCCTTTGTTGGATACTTATGATATTGCAGAATAACTATACTAGTTACACCTATCCATTAGACATATATTAGATTGTAGACACAAAAGTCAAGGTCATTATGACTCAAAAGTAGTTCTATTCTAACTCATCAAAACATCAACATATTCACCAAAGAATATGGTTAACTTGTATTAAAATTGAATAGAATTTTCCTCATCTAATTCCAATATTAGAAGTATTGGGATCCATTGCTTTCCAAGGGAAAGCTAATCCAAAATAGATCACAAAATCAGAAGAGGTAAAACAATAGAGCCTTCCACCATCTTTAGGACCTAGCACCACCACCAATAGTTTGGTGCCAATCTATTCATCAAATATTAGTGCAAAAGCATAATGATTCCATCGATATGACATCATATTTTTAGTGTCATCAACCACCCTTATCTCCAAGACCTATAGTTCCATATTCAATTATGGTGCCATTAGTATATTAGTAGTCAATAGTACTAAAAGTATTGTTCAAATCTTGTAATCATTAGGAGATGAATTGTTTTATCTTCTCAATGTCTCTTTGTATTATATTTGCATATAACATGTATTCTCATACATTTTTAGTAGTAGAAAAATTAGGTAATGGAAGAAGGATTTAAACCTCTCCTCCATTATTTATTGTACATTATTTCGTAATTATTAATATTAAATTTGTGCATTCCAATTAATATTTTTATTATCATGGTAATAACTAGGCCACCCTATGAAATGAAATTGACATACTCTATTACTTACGTTCTAAACAACTTTGGGATAAATCCTTTTTTTTAATGTTTCATGGACTAATCCAAAACCATCATCTACTCTTATGTGAATTTATAATTTACCAAGCTCCTGTAATTTACTTTAGAAATTATGGTACATCTATTAATGAATGATTGCATGGGAGTTATAAATGGAAATGGATAGATGGATATTCTATTATAAATGCTTATCATTAGAGATATTGGAGAGGATTCTTTTTAAAAAAATAGTTTAAAGATATTTAGGTCATCTGATCATTGTATTAGTAGCAATTCAATCCCTTGAGATGAAGCTATATGAAAGAGGTAGATTGAGTTATTTATGATTAATGTTATAAATCTCAAATCAAAGAACAATGAAAATATGTGATGGAAGACTCCTCTACATGGAACTTTGAAAAAGCAATAAAAAGAAACCCTAGAGTTTGGAAGCTAGTGGAATACTTAAAATGAGAGATCTAAGATGATCTAGTTGGTCATATTAAACAGTGAGATAAATTAAAAAATATTGCAAAAATGAAAGAAATGATAAGAGAAGTGAGGATTAGAAAGCAAATTAACATTCAAAAACTAATAGTTAAAGGAGATTCAATTTGTTCTTATTGCAAAAATTGAATTCAACAACACAATAGTTTAGATAGATAAAACTATGATATACTTTTATATTTAAAAATAACATAATATATTGGCTTATTAATTAGGATTTCAATAGATCAAAACAAGAATTTTTAGGATCCATGCGAGATTCCAAATAGTAAAGAGCTAGCCACTACACTTGCAAATGAATCCAAACCAAAAATATTTTAGATCTCTCTATGTTAATAAATATGGGTTTAGATTTAGTTATACTAAATTATGTATGAGAGAGAGTTGAAACAATGATGTATCTAGTTGAAGATGTAAAAATGATATGGGTTGGGTGAACATGGTTAGGACCTAGGTCATCATGTAAAGAAGTCATTTTTTTTCAAACTATGGACTATTAGAGTTTCTTGGAACCATGTAACTTTCCTCAACAAACATGATTTTTAAAAGGTTATCTTAGGCTCTCATGCAACATGTTGAACAAAATGTTTTATTAATAGATGGTACAAATCATGGTCCAACTCGGTTCTAGACATTTTATCCATAATGATAATGATGTGGAGTAATAGAATGGAATAAATCATATTTAACCGCTACGACTATTTTAATCTTGGCTAAGTGACTAACATTTTCTATGGGATACAAAGGGGTGCAAGGGTAAAACTTCTATGTCAGTTAGACATTGAGCAATTCTTGGAGGCATGAGGTCTCTTTCAGTATGACATTATTGTTTATCCTCAAATACTAATTAGGACTTTAATAAGAATTTGTTTTAAACATAGGACTTTATGTATGATAGGTTGAGCATCACATTTTATGCTTTACTACCTTATCCACATCAAGATATAATATGGTCAAATGTTTACACTCATGCCTAATCTATATTTAAATGAATATCAATAATAATATAAATGTTACCCATGTTATGCATTTCTATTATCATCATTTGAGTGGATTATCCATTTATCTAAATTATAGCCAATTGACATTAGCATTGAAAATTACTATGTGCTTTATATCTTTTTTATTATGAAAAACTAAAGATGAAGAACTCTCAAATGCCTCTACCTAGGTTGCAACATGATAGAAGATATAAAAATGGAAATCTCACCCATTGTATAGGAAAATAATATATTAAATGAAGGATATGTGTTAAATTCTGAGGGAATACAATTTTATCCCTCTCAATAGGAGAGACAAAATGGTAGGAGCATGATCCCCATGTTGGAGTTTCTACTTCACTACCAATGAGGGAAAGACCTTCATTTGATGGAGCTCAAAGAAAGGCTTAATAGTTACCTAAATGAAATAATGCTTATAACATATTAGGAGAATGGTGTATACCATAACATGGATAGGGATTAGACAATATCTACCCAGTAAATCATTGACAAATTTTAGAAAAGTCCTAAGATAAATGTAAGCAAATACTAAAGAACCATATCTTACGAATACAATAAGAATAAACCTTGGTTGATAACTCATTGGAGGGTACCACCAAGCTAGCATATCAAGGTCATGTATAGTGATAGAGAGGACACATAGCCCCAAATCTAGATGAATATAGGACATATAGATATGTATATAAATTAATTATAATATTAACATATATAATTATTATAAAGAATTACATACATTTGATTTCCATATGAGGTCATATTTATAGAGCTCAATAATTAGTGGTGGAACCTTATAGATGGATGGTTTATTGCAATGGGTGGTACACAATTGATAATGATATAATAATAATGAAATAAATTGATTTTTAACATCCTCCAAAAAATTATTTCATCAAAGATTTGAATATCTTCTACCAACACAACATTGGAATATCTTACTTACCACTTTGTGTTATGGTTGATTAGATACTCATTTAAAACATAGATCTTCGTCAAGTATTTCTCTCATGCTTCTCCGTACGCTATTGGCATAAACTTACACATAATTTATAATAGTAGCACTAGATGACTCTCCATCCTTCCTCTAGAGGATCTCTACTACATATTATTACATATATTTATAGGTTTCATGGGATGTCTCTCCATCCTTATAAATCATTGTGTGCATATATCAAGACTTTTATTAAATACTTTTTATGTGGTTAACCTACAACCATCATTAAAGTAATTTTGTGGTCTCCCTTAAACACCTATACACTTTCTACTTCCTCTAAACCATCTCCAAATCTATGGTTACTCTTAGCCACCTCCATGCTTATAGTTACTTTCAACTACTTTTAAATAGTGTGGTTCCTGTCGAACACCTTCATGGAATTTTCATGACTTATAGAATCATCCCTCTTTTAATTTTTGAACCACCATATATGGAATATTACCCTATTATCACAACATTAACCTAGACTTCATCTTGATCACTGTTGACAATTTTGTCACATTGCACAGAGGGGTAGAAAAATCAAATTTTTGTAAAGTATTTCTTTCAATTTCATGAATTTGTTCCCTTGTTTTTTTTTAGAAACAACATTTTCAAGCATTGCAGCAATTTTGGCTTTCCCTGCCACCCCCTTGTACATAAAATGAAGAAGAAAGAGCTTCGCTGCCGAACAAGCTAAGGAAGATAGCTTCACCGAAAGAAATCGCTAAGGATGAAAACTACTTCGGGCCCGAAGTCCCTCAAACAACTACTTCGGGCGAAAACCTTGCGAAGCAGCATTGCCGAAGGAGAAATTCTAGCAAGGTGTAAAAAAGAGCTTCGTGCCCAAAGTATTTCCAGCAGCTACTTCGGGAAAAAGTTTTGCGAAGCGAAATTCAAGCGGCATTTCAAAAGAACAGCTTCGTCGAAGAAAGATCGCGGTCCGAATTGGCTAAGGCAAGAAAACTACTTCAGAGCACTTCAAGTAGCTACTTCGGGCGAGATTTTTGTGAAGCGGTGTTGCCGAAGGAAAAAATACAAAGGAAGAAGAATGAAAACTACTTCGCACCCGAAGCATTTCAAAAGGCTACTTCGGGCAAGAAACTTGCGAAGCGGGATTTGAAGGAGCGCAACATTGAAAACACTTCACCGAAAAGCCGTCGAAGCACCCACTTCGGGCCCCCACGCCAGCGAACCATTTCTACTTCGTCGAAAGTCATTGCGAAGCATCTGCTTCGGCCATATTTCATGCGAAGTACTTTCACCCGAAGATAGTGGCCATAAAGAATGCAACATCTTTCGAAGGCAGGAATGCACTTCGGCCGAAATACCCCCGAACCATAGTTTTGAAGAAGGATCGCGGTGAAGCATTTTGAAGACTCACCAGCGAAGTATCTACTTCGGGCGAAGGGCCTCACCGAAGTAGTTTTGGCACATCTTCCAACGAAGCAATAATGAAGAGCCCATCTTGCGAAGGAGATATGCTTCGGCCCTCATCACCCCCGAAGCTGTTTTGCGAAGCTCCACCATGCGAAGTGCAAATCAAGGAGAATCTGCTTCGGCACAAGTCCATTGCGAAGCGAAGTTGAAGAACTAGCGAAGCACTTCAAAGGCACGCGCTCCAAGCCGGGTATTTTCTCGAGGCGATCAAGTGCCTCATAAATGCATTTTTACGTGCCCAAAAAACTAGCTGCGCATTTTTGGCAATTGGAAATGAAGTATCAGTCTCTGATGAAGAGCCCGGCAAGCATGGCGGCCACTCGAGTATTGCACCCAGAAGCCAAGGACGCTCAGACGGCTCATTAATGCAAGTTTCCATGGCTGACCCGATCGTAGTTTCCAGTTTTGGTAACAGATTTGAGAGCTCAGTCACGAGGGCCACGAGGAGCCGACTTCTCAGGTTTCGAGGGTGTACTCCTCCATTTTGTGTAATTATGGCTCAGAGGGTCGGGTCCTCTATAAAAACCCAGGCATTGTAATGTAAAAGGGGGGAACTTTCTGCTAGAAAGCTGCTATAACTTGTATTCCTGCGATTAATACTAAAGAGCTTTGGACTCTATTTCTCTCTTGTATGCTGCCTTCTGTGTTTATTTCTTTCATCTTTCTTCATTTGTATGTTGTAATTCTGAATCCTGGATTTAGGTATGCGATTGGGGACTGAACCCTAAAATTTTCTCGAAGGATACATAGGGGAGGAAAACGCGGTAGTGACTTTCTTTTATGCTACCTGTGGATAGTGTTTCTGTTATATTCACTTTTCCTAATCGTCGTTACTCTGAACTCTGAATTTTGATGAAAGGGAAAGGAGAATCCTGGAACTCGTCCAGAGGATACATAGGAAAGTTAATATTGTGTTCATTTTGTTATATTCTTGGTGTTCTCGCTGCTGTTTCAAGCTATTGGCTAGCGATCGTGCTTCTTGTTCTTTCCCACTTCAAATCATTGACATCCTTTCCCTTGACCCCTTTTATTTCTTTCCTGCACCCCTACTCTGTTTATCTCTTTCCTGCACCCTTATCTTAAACATCAAAGTAGTGTAGTATAGGAGCCAGCCTTTCTCCGAAGATTGGCATGAGGGGCATCTCTTCCCTTCGGCCTTTCAATGTTGGTCCAGGTCTAGGGCGCATACACTTACCCAAATCCTTTCCTGGGCAGATTTGATGACCAACAGTTTTTGGCACGCCCGGTGGGACCCGGTCAGTCTCACCTTCTGAGTGGTAGTGAGAACCGATGCTCTTATTACCGAAAGACTCTTAGCATCTGGCGACTCTATCTAACCAAGAATATTTAAGTCGTAAAGACCGGTACCAAAGTCTGTGCCTTCATGCAAACAAGATGGAGAGTTAGGAATAGAGGAGAGGAAACTGAGTTCTTTGAGCTAGATATTGATGCCTTTGGGGAACGATCTAGGTTAGTTACCCTCGAGTCTCTATTACGTGGAACATCCTCGCAAGAGGCCGCTGTTGACGAACAAGGCCTTACTTTCGATAGCACAATGGCTAGCTTTCCTCCTAATCCTCCCAACTCACCGAAGCATCCTAGTGCCTCCATTTCTATTGGTCGTCCTGTTAGCCATCAAGGAGGAGCTTCGAGAATTCCTATTTCTCAAAATCCAAGTGTAAATATGGCACAACAACAACAACAATAGCAACAGCCACCCAGACTATTCCCAGCATGGAATTCCTCGAGACCGCTAAATCTAGTGGGACAAGGGCAAGTGCCTCCTGCTGCTATAAAGAAGATCCCAACGTTCGATGGAACTGGGAAGACTGCTCTGGAGCACATCCAGGACATAGTTTCTCTGGCAGCAATCCATGACATCATAGAAGAGCGCATTATGGTGAAGCTTTTGGTTCTATCCCTTAGAGGAAAACTCCTCTACTGGTATAGATCTTTACCACCCGGTACCATTACGGGATGGGACCAGTTAGCCGGACAGTTGATGCGAAGCTTCAATGAGTCCGCCGATCCGACCTCTCTCCTGCAGTAGTTCACAATGATCCAGAGACATCCACAAGAAGAGATTGCAGACTTCAATGTTAGGTTCGCTCGAACCTGGCAAAGAATACCAGTTGGACTTCGGCCATCTGATGAAGCTACAGCATACTATTTCCTTCGAGATTTCAATCCTGATATCAGTGTGATGGTAAGGTATTCGAACATTAATACCTTCCCAGAGTTATATGAGTTAGCTCAAAAAGTGGAAATGGATCTAATAGCTATGGGTAAGCTTCCCCAAAGGATGCCGATGCCCATACTTCCCGATTTCTATCAATCCCAGTATGCGAGCGTAGCCGCTTCGTAGATCTCTGCAACCCCTGCACTCCCGATCTCATCTTGGAATCCGAATCCCATTGTATCCCAAATCACTGCTCCACAAATTCATTTTCCCACTTTTTTGACTCCGTAGCCCACAGTCACTTCGGCATTCCCTATACTGCCAGCACCATTTCAACCCCCTGCCCTACCTCCAATACCAACAATGGCTCCATTGCCATCGATTCCAAAAGCCGATGACATGCAAGCCAAAATACTGCAAGAAGTTCAGTCCCTGAACTCCACAGTGCAGAACCTGTCTAACGACATGACCATTATGAAGAAGAAGAGTGCAACAAGAGTTTCTATCGAGAAGATCTTATCCTACACCTGCGCTTACTAAAGATCAAGTGGTCCAGACAAGGAAGAGCTTCGACAAGAAATGTTGCAATAGACGAAGCCCCGAGCACTTTCGATTATATACATTGGTGCTCCACGTGTAATGACCCTCATGAAGAGAATACTTGCATGCTGCACCAACACTATGTACAAACGCTGGCGAGTAGTAGTCATGGCGGTCAAGTCAATGTCATCAGGCAATTGAATCAGAACCTGATAATTGGTGAAGAAGAGCCAATTGCAGTCCTTACCAGAGGAGGAAAGAGGCCGATAGAGGTGGATGCTACTCAAATGGCTCCCTTAAAGGTGCATGCTCATCACGAGAAAGGACAACAACCTCCTTCGACCCCGAACGAAGCTCGACAGCCTACACCAGTCAAAGAGAAGGCCCAACAGGCCCCTACAAATCCACCGTAGGGGGAAACTAAGGAACAAGCTAGAGAGAAGCTCAAGCTTCCTTCGCTGACTAAGCGACAAAGGGTCGAAGCTACGGAATAGTACCACACCAAATATGAGCCAAGAAAAGAACCTGAGGTGCCCAATTCCCTGGCATACAACATTGTGGATGAGCTGAAGAGGATTCCAGCCAAAATCAGTCTGTACGACGCACTGCAATTACCTAGACAAGTGGACCTATTGCAAGAATCATTGAAGATAACCAAAGCAAGGAAAGCAGCACCGCTTGCCCTAGTGCAGACCTTGTCCACATCCATTATGGGGAAGAATAGGCCACCGCCATTCTACCTATCTCTACAGATGGAAGGGTACATTGTACATAACTGTATGATTGACTCTAGAGCCACGACGATAGTCATGCCGAAGGTAGTGTGCGAAGAGATAGGGATGGAATATATGCGAAGTAGCCATGACATGCTCCAGCTGGATGGTACCCCTGTGAAGACCGTAGGAGTGATCAAGGATATCCCTATTCGACTACACAAGATGCCTCAGATCATAGTTATACAAGAGGTGGTAGTCGTTGACCTTGAGCCCTACTTCAGTATGTGCTTGTCGAGAGAATTTACAATGAAGCTGGGTGGATATCTATCTATGGATTACTCCCATCTGGAGATTCCATTTAAAGGGAAGAAGGTAAAAATCTACAATGAGAAGCCTTCCACCTTCCTCGTAGAAAAGATGTCCGAAGGAGAAAGTAGCGATCCTGTGCATGCGATAGTGGAAGAGATAGAGCAGGTGGACCTGGTCGAGGAGTCCCTCGCACAGTTAAGTTGTGAAGATGAGTTTTCATTGGCAGACTTTAATGCCATGATAGAAACCGAGATGGGATGTTATGCCATCGCCAAGCCTGAGAAAAACATCAAGTCAGAAGATAAGGTCTTCGCCGAAGGACTGTGGAAATTGTTCTTCGATGGTGCCCGATGCAAAAATGGCGTCGAGGCGGGGATCCTTCTAGTATCACCTTCTGGAGAGCAGAAGGAATATTGTTACAGATTGGTGTGGAGTTGCACCAACAATGCAGCAGAATATGAAGCATTATGCCTAGGACTCAAGAAAGCAAAAAAGTTGGGCATAAAGCATCTCCAAATCTTTGGAGATTCTGAATTGGTATGCAATCAAGTCACAAACAAGTGCACTTCAAAGAAGCACTATCTCAAGTCATACCGAAATAGGGTATGGGACTTGCTCGACCAGTTCGAATCTCTCAATCTGCAGTCTATTCCAAGAGAAAAGAATCGACATGCCGATGTTCTAGCATCCATCGCAGCCAAGTATTCTCCAGCTGAAGACATGGTGCATAAGCCTAAGGCTGTGAGGATGATTTATAGGCCCTCTGTCCCAGACAGAGATCTGCATTGGCAAGTCTTTGATAGTGATGAGCAGATTGTGAATTTTATGATTCAAGAAGCAGCCACGATTGAGAGCAGAAGCCCTGACGAAGAAGAATATGAAGGGCTAGTTCAATTGAAGAATAACCACGTTCCCAAAGGGTTAATTACTCTTGAAAGCCTCTTTGATCAGAATGATCGAGCAGTTTCTCACAGGATCAAAGTTAATGCAAAGCAGTATCAAGATTTAGAGCTTGAGCCTGGAAAAGCAATAAAAGTTGGAACAGATTGCACTTCGAAAGAGCTAGAGCAGATCCGATCTCTGTGCAGAAAGTATCCCGACACAGTGGCTTGGTCTTATCAAGACTTAAGGGGATACGATCGACAACTGATCCAGCATACAATTGAGTTGCAGGAAGGGATCAAACCTTTTCGACAGAAGCAAAGGCCTATCAATCCAAAGATCGAAGTCTTGATGAAGGCCGAACTCCTAAAAATGCTCGAGGCAAAGATAATTTATCCCATCAAACATTCTTCTTGGGTAGCGAATCTAGTCCCAGTCAGAAAGAAGAATGGAGATATACGATTGTGCGTGGACTTTCGCAACTTGAACCAGGCTTCTCTCAGAGATCACTACCCTCTCCCGTAGATCGATCAGATCTTGCATTCAGTGGCTGGAGCTCAACGCTTCTCCCTACTCGATGGTTTCTCTGGATACAATCAAATATGGGTCAGGGATGAAGACCAACATAAAACCGCATTCACTACCAAGTGGGGCACATTTGCTTACCAGCGGATGCCATTCGGCCTTTCGAATGCGGGTGCCACTTTTCAAAGGGCCATGGATCTAGCTTTTGGTGAGCTCTTGAATAAGGTCATTGTTATCTATCTAGATGACATGACCATCTTCTCCCGAAGAAGGGAGGATCACCCCTTACACTTACAATAGATTTTCGAAAAATGTCAAGAATTTGGCATTTCAATCAATCCGAAGAAGTCCATATTCGCAGTCGACGAAGGGAAGTTGTTGGGACATGCGATATCAGAGAAGGGTCTCACTATAGATCCTGACAGAGCTGAGGCTCTAATGAAGCTCCCACTCCCAGTAGACAAGAAAGGACTTCAATCCTTCTTCGGCCAGATTAACTTCGTGAGGAAGTTTGTCCCAGATTTCGCCCAGGTCATCAAGCCGATGTCCAAAATTTTGAAGAAAGGTGCAGAATTCATCTGGACGAAGGAAAGAAAAGAAGCATTCAAAGAAATAAAAGCCCAAATTTCTCAAGCACCGGTCCTGACCAACCCTGACTACAATCGGGACTTCATCCTATATGCTATAGGAGAACCTGAGAGCTATGTTGCGGTCCTGACACAAAAGGGGGAAGATGGCGAAGAGCGCCCCATCGCGTTTCTAAGCCAAGTGATAAATCCTCATGAAGAAAAATATAATTTCATAGAAAGGTAGGTGCATGCAGTAATGAAGTCTCTTAGGAAGTTCAAGCAATTCATCTCCCAAAGTCGGGTTACAGTCTTCGTCATCCACCCCGATGTGCGCAATTTCATCATCCAAGGAGAATTGGGCAGTAAAAGAGCCGGTTGGGTCAATAAGATACAAGAGTTCGACATCGAGATCAAACCCACAAAACTGGTTCGCGGTCGTGCATTATGTCAAGAACTGGCGAAGAGCATAGCGGCCAAAGCTACAGAACCTCAGTGGGATGACTCACCAACAGAAGAATGCTTCGTGAACTAGGAAGAGGACGAGAAATATTGTGTTAGTGAAATAGTTGAATACTTCAATACTGGTAGATGTCCTTCACATCTAAATGCTTCACAGTGAAGGCATTTCAGGATGCGGTCCACCCGATATACTTTGCGCCCCGAAGGCCTATTTTTTAGAAACATTGATGGCGTCCTTCTCAGGTGCATAAAAGATGATGATAAAAGGAGAGTCCTGGGAGAATTTCATTCAGGATTATCTGGAGGCCACTTCGCAGGGAGAACAACGATGCTGAAGATCATCAAGGCGGGTTACTATTGGCCCACACTCTTCGTTGATGCCTTCGCGGTTTGTCGCAAATGCGAGCAGTGTCAGAAGTTCATCGGTCGAAGCAGAAATGCTTTGATGCCTCTCCAACCGATACAAGTAGAAATGCCCTTTCAACAATGGGGGTTGGATTTCATAGGGGTCATATCGCCGAACTCCTCCACTGGGCATAAGTTCATCTTGACCGCGACTGATTACTTTACCAGATGGGCCGAAGCAGTTCCCACGAAGCATGCTGATCAGGAGACTGTCATAGCCTTCCTTGAAGGATTGATCACCCGGTTCGGCATTCCCGAAGTAGTCATAACAGACAATGGTCCTGGTTTCGTAGGTGCCAAAATCAATGAATTCCTCTACAGATATGGGATATATCATAAAGTATCCTCCAATTACTATCCACAGGGCAACGACTTGGTGGAATCAACCAACAAGACTCTGTTGAGGGTGCTAAGAAAGCTCATAGAGACGAACAAAAGGACTTGGCATCTCCTTCTAGATCGTGCCTTGTGGGCCGATCGAATTTCTATCAAGAAGTCAATCAAGACATCGCCTTACGCCCTAGTGTATGGCAAGGAGGCCATTCTACCTACTCATATAGAGATCCCTGCATTGCAGCTGCTACAAGAAGAAGGAGTCAATCCTATGGAAAATAGACTGGCTCAGTTGCTATAGTTGGAGGAAGATCGCGAGAAGGCCTACCAGAGCTTCGCTAAGCATGCTCAGGTCACCCGAGATTGGTTCAAGAAGAAATCATCCGATCGCACATTCAAAGTGGGAGATCTGGTATGGAAGTGGGATTCTTGGAAGGCTAAGCCTGGGAATCATGACAAATTGGACGCGTTCTGGGATGGACCGTTCGAAATCGTGAAGGTGAACTCGGCCAACTCTTTCATCCTCAAAGATGCAGATGGCCAGGTATTACCAATTTCTGTTAATGGTCTTCATCTGAAGACTTTTCATCGCTGAGGTTGGTCTCAATAAAAAAAAAAATGTGTGTATGTACTTTTGTATATAATTTTTCATTTGTGTATATACATCCTATTCTGAGTGTTACACTCCAAAATCTCCTTCGGGAACTCCTGATGCGAAGTAGCGGTTGCAAAAAGGTTCGCAGCGAAACACTTTACCCTCAAAGGGCCGAACCAAAATTCGAAGCTAAGGCATGAAAAATGCTTCGCAAAAGAAGTGTGAGCGAAGCAGTTTTCAAAGAAAATCCAGCGAACCGTTTTCCAAAAGGAACAAACTTCGGCAAATTGTAGTGCGAAGCAACGGATGCAAGATGCTTCGCAGCGAAGTACTTTGGCTTCCAAAAGGTCTTCGGAAGACCGAAGGCGTTACCAAAAGGGAAAAAGGCATGAAAAGAGCTTCGCACCCGAAGCATTTTAAGAGGCGACTTCGGGCAGAAGTTTTGCGAAGTAGATTTTAAAAGAGCCCTTGCGAAGCAGTTTTTGAAGCAAAATTTGGCGAAGCAGTTTCCAAGAAGGCAAGCTTCGGTAGGCGGTCTTTGCGAAGCAAAGCGGCAGCGTGGCGAAGGAGAAGTACTTCGGGGCCGAAGCATCAAAAAATAGCCCGCACCAAAGGTTCACCGTGAAGCATTTTCAATGACGATTTCAACTTCGTCGAAGTGGAAGCATTTAAAATGTGTCTCGAAGAACGTGTAGACAGCAACCATGAAAAGAGTTCAAAGTGGATGAATTTAAGGCAAAGGTGGCGGAGCACATCCCGAGGTGATTCGGTTAAGAGGAAAGCTCATGCTCAGGTATGAGGTGGCAGCGGGTTGCGTCTCCAATGCAAGGCATAATCATCAAAACATGTGGCCCCGCGTACCACGCCGCTGTAGAACCAATCAAAGAGCACGACAATCTCCTCCGTCCGAAGCGTAAGTTTAATTATGGTAGGTGCCATAAATTCAGGTAGTTGCCTTTTAAGGCTATAAAACGTGAGGCCCTAGCAGAGAGAAGGTTATTCATCCATCAATTCATGCAAGACTAAAGAGCCTTTGTTGTTAATCTGCAAGTCTTACGCCCTTTGCATCGAAATTCTTGGTGCCAAAGTCCCCTGCACTGTAAGCCCTGCTTCTGCTATAAGACGTCCAACATGGGGAAGAAAAACTCCAAGGAGAAAGGAAAGGAACCGGAAGTAGCAGGCCCCAAAAAAACAAAGAAGGGCAAGGAAGAGAAAAAGCATACACCAAAGAAGATCAATCTCACCCCTCGCCCAGAAAAACAGCCGATAGAAGAAGGAGATGACTCTGAGGAGGAGCAGCTTGTAGAACCACCAATCGATGGGTGGGAAAAAATTAGAGACACAGAGCTCTCTAAGGGTGTGTCCGACCTCCGACGCACTATTGAGTTTATGAAGAGCAGACTCACCCCAGAAAATAAGAGAGCTGCTGCATATTACTCTCAGATTTACTGGTATTTGACCCCGCCTGCTCACCACTGTCCTGAACTAATCTATGCTATCGCGCAGAATTACCAGCCTGCATCCAGGCAAGTGTTGGACGCTTCAGGTCATAAATTGTTTTCCATTCTAAAGGAAGATGTGCAAGCAGCATTTGCGCCATAGCAAGGTCCACCCAAGGGTTATTCAGTTCGCAACGTCATTTTGAGCGAACAAATGGAGAGGTTCACCTCCAACAGCTACATATTGAAATTCCTGTGCGAGAACCTCAAAAGTGGGCTCCCTTCAAACAAGCTGCCCCAGATGCCCTTACCCTTGGCGGCCTTCAAGAACACCGATATTTTCTCCATCATTGCATGGGTGGCGGGCCTGTCGACAGATGCTTCGGTGCAACCCTGGCAGGTGTCTTTGGCCGAATGTATTTCGAGAGGGGAATTCTATGCCCCTGATGCTTCAAGACCAAACACCAACCCAGTTTTCTTCGATTGGGCAGAATGGGTGGCCCGAACCTTGCATACGCGGCTCACCAGCATGAAGAATTCGACGATGGGCCAGTACTTCGCACCCTGTTCTTTCCTGGTTTGGTTGTTTTTCTACCAAGTACATAAGCGATTCCCCCATATCGCCATTTCTCCAAGCGGCGAGGATGGAAATCCTCTACCGATGTACCAGTGGACTCCCCTCCTATTGAGGACAGAGTCCTATTATCCTTTTAACCAACAATTTTTGGGACCCGCTATGCATTTGTTGAAGGGTTCTTGCCCTCGGGTGCCCCTCAGTTTGAGAGATAGAGTGGTGCAGGAGAAGAAGGGAGATGTTTTCCAATTGACATAGGGACTGGTGATTCGCCTGTTCGGCTTCATAGGGAAACCCTTCCTGCTACCTGTCTTCCCATCCGAGTACCAGTTCGCATTGGAGGTCGCTCGATAGAGCGATGCAACTAACGCCGTCTACGGCCACGGTCAGAAATGGGCACATACCTGTGACTTCCCCTTCAGGATGGGGGTAATTGAAGTATTTGCCTTGAAGCAGAACGTATTCCTGGAGGAGAAGCTTGCCAATTTTGGCCTGCTCCAGATTCCTCAACAATGGCTCTATGATCCCTTGGGAGTGATGAGGGATCACTTAAAATTCAAGAACTTTCATATCTGCCCCCACCCTAAAATTGTGGAGCAAAGAAATAATCCCAATGGGAAGGATCTGGAGTGGCATTTGGAGAGGATGAGGACATTGCCTCCCTGGCATGAGTTCTACCCTATGGAGGTCAAGTTTGACCCTGACCAGTACCCCCTCCCAACTCCAAGCTCCACGTTTTGGAGAAAGGCAAAGGATGATTTAAAGGAAGAATTGAAGAATTGGGGCGAAGAAAAACTTAGGGAGTGGTGGATAATGAGAGTCCATCGCCAAAAGATGAATTCTTATGGACTCTTGGCAGCAGATAAGGACTTCGCAATTCTTTATGAAGCCAATGTTGGGACTTGGAAGTCCATATCCTTTGCCGATTTTGTTCCCCCAGCTACCCCAGGATCGGGCGAAAGCCCAAAAGGAGCTGAAGATGCCTCGAAAGAAGAAGAAGAGGAAGAAGCCAAAGCTACACCAGAGGCACTACCACAGGGACCATCGAAAAGCCATGACACAAGTGCCGAAGAGGTAGAGCAACCATTGGAGAGGAAGAAAAGAAAGAGGCAAGAGCAAATTCAAGTGCCTCCGAGCCACCCAAAGTGACCCCGCACGAAGCTCCCAAGTGCTCCTGCTGGACCACCTACATCAGGCCTAATCGAAGCAAATGTTGAAGATGCGGGGCCACCAAGTGCCGAGACGGTCCCAAACATAGACATCATTGATGTGGAGGAACTCCTCCAACAAGAGGGAGACCCCGAAGTAGAAGTTGTGGAAGTCGAGAGTGCCGAAGTCCAAAAAGAGCAGGAGCCTATTACACAAGAAGTCACCACGGCCGCTTTGCCAGAAGGGCATGCAGGTACGCACTCTCCACCCTTTGCCTTGGTCTCTCACATGTCCACCATGGTCTCGGCCAAATATTCTCATCAGTCTCTCCCTCCCTCACAATTAGTCACCTCCTCGTGCATTGCCTCTTGCCACCGATCCCATTAGCCCCACTCTACTCGAGTCATTAGGCTGGGACAAGTCTATTGCTACCACTTTGTTGAACCCCATTATTCATTCCCCTACCTCACATGGCATTGTTCCACTGGCCGAAGCTCCCGTCACACCTATCATCGAACCTTCTAGTGAGGCATCCCCTATTCATTCTTTATACTTGTTCACCCCTTTGGCTGGAGATCCAACCTCATTTGAATCAGAGATGTCCTTAATCAAGGAATGCCCTCTAGCCGAGAAGCTACTCCTAGCTCGGAAAAACATAGAAAAAATGCTGAAGGAGGCGAGGAAGAAGAGAGGGCGCTCTCTGGCCCAAGTTGAAAAATGTGTCGTCTTCGATTTGAAGGCTGGGAAGTTGCATAAAGTAAAAAAGATCCCCAAGGTCCAGAAGCCCCTGGATGAAATGACTCCAATGGACTATGACTACCAAGACAAATCCAAGGACCTGGAGCATTTGAATGTTGACAATGAATCTGAATCCATGCACGTCAGGATCGAAACTTTTCGAGCGCATGCGAACATCGCCAATCAACGTAGGTTTGAAGCAGAAAATGCCAACATCAAGTTGGAAGAAGAGCTAGCTAGAATCCGCTCCAAGCTGGAGGATTCAGAGGAGCAGTGTAAGCTGATGAAAAAAGAAACACACGCCCTAAAACAACAAATACTACAACTGCAGTGTACCATCGAGAACCAAGCACAGATACAGGCCGAGAATGATCTGAAGGCCAAGGAAGTTGAAAGCAAGATCTTGCAGCAATAGTTGCACCAAAAAGCAAACCTGGAGCTGTTTGACAGAGGCAAGATCAAAGAAATCCGCTCACACCTATTAAAAAATTTTAGATCTCGGGCCTCCAGTGCCCTATCCATTTTAACCTACATCACCGAAGCACAACGTGCCACTGCCGAAGGAGGACCAACCATAGATGAGGTCGCTCAGAAAGCTAGAGGCCGACTCAAATTGGCCTTTGATGTCCAAAACACCAAATATCAGGACTTGCAGATCGTTGCAATGAGTCGGATGGCTAGGGATTGGTCCACGGCTCAAGCCATAGTTCATGCCTTCTTTTCCAAGGTGAAGAAGGCACAAAAGGCGAAGGACCTCCTGGATGTTTTTGAAAATGAGCAGCGTGCATCGCTAGGCTATTTCCAGGATCTCTCTTCCTTAGGTTTCTCGAGCTTCATAGATGATGATGGGAACCTCTTAACCAAGGAAGAGCTTAAGCCGACATGGCTTCAGTTTGAATGTGACATATCAGAGATAGACGAATGGGCAGAGCTGATAACGGAAAGGCAGATCACAGATTTCATTCTGAGATACTGCAAGATTGCAGCCAACCTAAACGATCTGTTCACCAGAGCCAAACATGCTGATATCGGGTAGATTGATCGGTTTCATGTTTTGGTTAAGGCATTGCAAGATCAAGAGCCTTTCTCAAAGGGTGCCTGGGCTCATGTCCGTCGAACCATGAAAAATATCCGTGATCGCCTTGCCCCATCACCGCAGCAGGAAGCCGCGCCAGAGGAAGCAGCAGAGGAAGGAGAAGAAGAAGAAGAACAAGAACAAGTCGGGGGCAACCCGTAGAAGAAGAAGAAAAGGGAGAAGGGTCTGGAGGTAACTCTGGCCCAATGGATCAAGGCTAAGGGTTCTCCCACCGAGACGAGCTCGTTGCCCCGCGAGCCGCCAAGAATGTTGACAATTTTGTCACATTGCACAGAGGGGTAGAAAAATCAATTTTTTTGTAAAGTATTTCTTTCAATTTCATGAATTTGTTCCCTTGTTTTTTTTTAGAAACAACATTTTCAAGCATTGCAGCAATTTTGGCTTTCCCTGCCACCCCCTTGTACATAAAATGAAGAAGAAAGAGCTTCACTGCCAAACAAGCTAAGGAAGATAGCTTCGCCAAAGAAATCGCTAAGGATGAAAACTACTTCGGGCCCGAAGTCCCTCAAACAACTACTTCGGGCGAAAACCTTGCGAAGCAACGTTGTCGAAGGAGAAATTCTAGCAAGAGCTTCGCGCCCGAAGTATTTCCAGCAGCTACTTCGGGCAAAAGTTTTGCGAAGCGGAATTCAAGCGGCATTTCAAAAGAACAACTTCATCGAAGAAAGATCGCGGTCCGAATTGGCTAAGGCAAGAAAACTACTTCGGGCCCGAAGCACTTCAAGTAGCTACTTCGGGCGAGATTTTTGCGAAGCGGTGTTGCCGAAGGAAAAAATACAAAGGAAGAAGAATGAAAACTACTTCGCACCCGAAGCATTTCAAAAGGCTACTTCGGGCAAGAAACTTGCGAAGCGGGATTTGAAGGAGCGCAACATTGAAAACACTTCGTCGAAAAGCCGTCGAAGCACCCACTTCGGGCCCCCACGCCAGCGAACCATTTCTACTTCATCGAAAGTCATTGCGAAGCATCTGCTTCGGCCATATTTCATGCGAAGTACTTTCACCCGAAGTAGTAGCGGCCATAAAGAATGCAACATCTTTCGAAGGCAGGAATGCGCTTCGGCCGAAATACCCCCGAACCGCAGTTTTGAAGAAGGTTCACGGCGAAGCATTTTTAAGCTCACCAGCGAAGTATCTACTTCGGGCGAAGGGCCTCGCCGAAGTAGTTTCGGCACATCTTCCAGTGAAGCAATAATGAAGAGCCCATCTTGCGAAGGAGATATGCTTCGGCCCTCATCACCCCCAAAGCTGTTTTGCGAAGCTCCACCATGCGAAGTGCAAATCAAGGAGAATCTGCTTCGGCACAAGTCCATTGCGAAGTGAAGTTGAAGAACTAGCGAAGCACTTCAAAGGCACGCGCTCCAAGCCGGGTATTTTCTCGAGGTGATCAAGTGCCTCATAAATGCATTTTTACGTGCCCAAAAAACTAGTTGCGCATTTTTGGCAATTGGAAACGAAGTATCAGTCATGATGAAGAGCCCGACAAGCATGGCGGCCACTCGAGTATTGCACCCAGAAGCCAAGGATGCTCAGACGGCTCATTAATGCAAGTTTCCACGGCTGACCCGATCGTAGTTTCCAGTTTTGGTAATAGATTTGAGAGCTCAGTCACGAGGGCCGCGAGGAGCCGACTTCTCAGGTTTCGAGGGTGTACTCCTCCATTTTGTGTAATTATGGCTCAGAGGGTCGGGTCCTCTATAAAAACCCAGGCATTGTAATGTAAAAGGGGGGGGAACTTTCTGCTAGAAAGCTGTTGTAACTTGTATTCCTACGATTAATACTAAAGAGCTTTGGACTCTATTTCTCTCTTGTATGTTGCCTTCTGTGTTTATTTCTTTCATCTTTCTTCATTTGTATGCTGTAATTCTGAATCCTGGATTTAGGTATGCGATTGGGGACTGAACCCTAAAATTTTCTCGAAGGATACATAGGGGAGGAAAACGTGGTAGTGACTTTCTTTTATGCTACCTGTGGATAGTGTTTCTGTTATATTCACTTTTCCTAATCGTCGTTACTCTGAACTCTGAATTTCGATGAAAGGGAAAGTAGAATCCTGGAACTCGTCCAGAGGATACATAGGAAAGTTAATATTGTGTTCATTTTGTTATATTCTTGGTGTTTCTTGCTGTTGTTTCAAGCTATTGGCTAGCGATCGTGCTTCCTGTTCTTTCCCACTTCAAATCATTGACATCCTTTCCCTTGACCCCTTTTATTTCTTTCCTGCACCCCTACTCTGTTTATCTCTTTCCTGCACCCTTATCTTAAACATCTAGTAGTGTAGTATAGGAGCCGACCTTTCTCTGGAGATTGGCACGAGGGGCATCTCTTCCCTTCGGCCTTTCAATGTTGGTCCAGGTCTAGGGCGCATGCACTTACCCAAATCCTTTCCTGGGCAGATTTGATGACCAACAATCACCACCATTACAATTGTCTTCATCACAATGTATTTGTTCTAGTAGTACCAACATAAATATTTTGGCAGTTTTGGGTACTACTAACATTCATACTATATACATCCTATTAAATATGACATAACACTTTCAATGCTTTCTAAAATCAAAAACATCTTAAAATAAATTACAAGATATTCTATCTTGAAAACCATCAACATTATTTTTTCATTACCCAAAGCTTGTGACAAAACCAAATTTTTAGTTAAGACACATGACATTTATTATATAGGTAACATGATAACTTACATGAGACTTGTAACATCACTACATGAGATCTTGGAATGCCTTACCAATACCAAGATACAATAACTCAAGATTATATTTCACATGACATTACACTTTATTTAAGGCCATATATGTTCACTAAAAAAATAATAAGACTTCTTTATGACTAATTGAATAATAGTGATAGAACACATTTTAATGGATTGGTTTTCATGTAAAACGTGAACTTTAAATAACCCATGTTTTCTCTTCCACACTAAAGATAACAAGGATTTATTTTGAAAATATTACATCCAACTTAACAAGTCAACCTTATTTGACATAAAACTTTGTATACTATACCATGCATTTGACCATTTTTACATGATAGTTGACTTGACCAAATGGCATGCAACATCAGTTCTATACATAGTCAACATGATAAACTTTGGCTTGACAAGATTATTAAGCCACTACACATCAATTTTTATTGCATTCTACACATATATAAGCTTGGTACTTAATATTGATGTCCTTTAATACTTAATAAACACATTAAACTATAATAGGCCACAATAAATATATTTTTTTACATACATCATGTTTCACTTTTTCAACCTTCCACCACACTTCACTATTAAATGGTGTTGAAGATGAAGATAAGATAAGATTCTAAAGTCAAAATACTAAATTTATGCTTACATATCTAACATGAGTTGCATAACACTTGCTACTTATCTAGTCAACTAAATATTTTTCTAAGTAAACACCATACTATATGAATAAGCCCTATTGCACATAAATAGAGTCAAAAGTGGCCTATTGACACAAGTTTTGACAAAAAATATTTACAAAACCAAATAAAAAGAAACTAATACACATCTTCAATGATATAGCTATAGGTGGTAAATCTACCTCTAAGAAGAAAAATAAATAAATTTTATAAATTGTGAATTTTTGACAAGTTTTGTACAAATTTGACAAAGTTTGTAAAATTAAATGTAAATGAAATGATGTGTAATGACTATGAATGCAATTTAGGCTTAAATTAAATTAGATATAAAAATAGCCGAAATGAGGGAAATGAAAGTGAAATTGATTCTAATGAAAATTAAAAGCAACCTTGGAAAAAAAATAAAGGTACATGTTATACGACGATTGCAGGGTGGCAGCTGTGAATAATACGTTGTCTCATAAAATGCTTGGAATGGCCTAGACAAGTATTATAACCCCCATTCATTTTTTGAGCAATATTCTTTTGCTATGTATGTATGATAATTAAGGTATAGACTATGAGATACCATTGTATGCAACTGGAGTGTTACCAAGATCATTGGACCTAGCTAGTTCATATTGTTTGTGCATGTTGCATTCTATAGCCATTATCAATGCAAATATATATTTTATCATAATTGTGTGTGCATGTTATGATAATTGAATGCATTTATGGTAATAATATAAATTGTGCTATTTTGTACAATATATAATGGATAATGCAAGTAGAAGTCCTTGTTAGAGCAAGTGTTTATTGCAGGTTTGGAAGAATAGGGTTACTACCAAAAATTGTACATATGTTGTAGCAAATATAATATCCAATTTAAGCATTTAACATGGTTTATAGCATTGTAGGGATCATGCCATTGAGTGTTAATAGTAAATTCAATTACTAGGATGTAGATTGTTGGTAAACATATAGTAGTAACTAAGGCTTAGAAATAATGGTAACCATACAAGAAGTATTGTTGTTGTGAATATTATAAACAGTTGTAGAAATTGCTATGATGATGGGTTATAAAGAAAAACACACCCGTAAATCTAGAATATTTCTTCTATTAATATGAAATCCTCTACATAAACAGCTCGCAGGCTTACAAATGACCAGCACTCGGCTTGGTCTTCACAATCACACTTCTGCCTTCGTTCTTCGATCCACCACCTCCTTGATTACATTAAACTAGGTTTTTATAGAGGCCCCGACCCTCTTATGCATTAATCGGGACACCAACCCGATTTATTACAAAGACTGGGTTTTTATAGAGGCCCCGACCCTCTGGAACATCAACACAAAAATTGGGACACCAACCCGATTTAATACCCCACTCCGCACGGTCTCTGTCACCACCGATTCCGTCAAAAAACTCTACGCGCCCATCCTTTTCGTTTCCCGCGCTTCTTGGTCTTCGTCCGCCTTTACTGCACCTTGGTGCCACGTGTCGTCCTTGACAACCTTTGAAAATACCGCCTGTCGTGGTTTCCCGCCATCTCTTTCTTCTTCTTCATCTTCTTCTCTCTCCGCTGCGATATCACGACATTTCAGCTTCCCTGCGCTCCTTTCTTCTTTTTGGTCGCGATATCGTGACATGTCGCGATATCGTGACATGTCGCGATATCGCGACATCTTCCCCAAGCGCTGCCCTCCTTAACTTCAAGTCGTGATATCGTGACATGTCACGATATCGCGACATCTTCCCTTTACCCTTGTTGTCTTCGCCTTCGGGTCGCGATATCGTGACATGTCGTGATATCGCGACCTTTGCCTTCGGCTGCCCCTTGCCTGCCTGCTCTGGTCATGATTTCACGATAGTCATGATTTCGTGACATGTCATGAAATTGTGACACTTCGACTGCCCCCACTCGGTCGCTGCTTCGATGTCACTATTTCGTGACAGTCACGATTTCATGATGTGTTGTGAAATCGTGACACATCCACTGCTCCTCTCGATCATTGCTCTTCTCCGTCACGATTTCGCGATAGTCATGATTTCACATGTCGCAAAATCGTGACAACCCAACTGCTTCCCTCTGTTGCTACCCTGTTGTCGTAATTTTGTGATGTCGCAATATCGTGACCTCCCTGCTCCTCCGCCTTCGCTTTCGATTCTTGTCGCGATATCGCGACGTCATGATATCATGACCTCCCTGCCTCTCCGCCCTTCCTTCAGCTTTATGTCATGATTTTGTGATGTCGTGATATCGCGACGTATATCATGACCAACCTCTGCATTGTCCTCTAAAAACTTAGAAAAATTTTGGTCGATGCCAGATTGCCCTGTTGTTGTCGGATGCTCCTGCATCAGACACCTAGGGTAAGTGGAGAAGTGATCTTCACTTCTGCATGGTCTGGTTGCTACCTCCTACAACACCTCCAGACATTCCTCTGCCTTTGCAGTCTGCTCCAACCCAATCTCCTAGCTAGAATAACTTCTATCTTCCTCCAGACAGATTCTCCCACTGCTGCATGCTTCTTCATCTGCAGCCTGCTTACACTCCTTCTCTTGCCTAGAAAAATCTGTCTTCTTCCAGGCAGATCCCGGCACTGCTGCACACCTCTACAGCTTGTTTGCACTCCTCTTCTAGGCCAGTCAGATTTTTGCCTTCTTCCAAGCATATCCTGGCACTACTGCACTCTTCTTTGCATGCTGTCTTCTTTAGATTCAGCTTTTGATGCACTCCAGCATCTTTCTTCTTCTGTCTCTCTTCACGCCTTCTGCGTCACTCTTGCTCCCACAATTTTATGCTGAGCCACTCCTCTTGTAGGGCTTTGAACTGCCTCTGCAAAGCTTCAAACTCTTCCACTGTCATCATATCGCTCTTGCTGTCCCGGCTTCTTCGAGGATGCATTTTTCTCAGCTTTTCTCACAAAGCTTTAATCGATCCTGGTGTAGCTGCCTCACTGTCGGTGATCTGCTAACATGCTCCAGGATCTTAACTCTCTCTCTCTCAGAACCCTACCACAGATCCTGGTGTAACTGCCTCACGTTCGATGATCTATTACACACTCAAGAACATTAGCTCTGATACCACTGATGGGGGACCAGGAAAAACACACCCGTAAATCCAAAATATTTCTTCTATTAATCTGAAATCCTCTACATAAATAGCTTACAGGCTTACAAATGACCAGCACTCGGCTTGGTCTTCATAATCACACTTCTGCCTCCATTCTCCGATCCACCACCTCCTTGATTACATTAAACTGGGTTTTTATAGAGGCCTCGACCCTCTTACGCATTAATCGGGACACCAACCCGATTTATTACAAAGACTAGGTTTTTATAGAGGCCCCGAACCTCTGGAACATCAACACAAAAATTTGGGACACCAACCCAATTTAATACCCCACTCTGCACGGTCTTTGTCACCACCGATTCCGTCAGAAAACTCTGCACCCCCATCCTTTTCGTTTCCCATGCTTCTTGGTCTTCGTCCACCTTTACTACATCTTGGTGCCACCTTGGTGCCACGTGTCGTCCTTGACAACCTTTGAAAATACCGCCTGTCATGGTTTCCCACCATCTCTTTCTTCTTCTTTGTCTTCTTCTCTCTTCGCCACGATATCGCGACATGTCACGAAATCACGACGTTTCAGCTTCCCTGCGCTCCTTTCTTCTTTTTGGTCATGATATCACGACATGTCATGATCGTGACATCTTCCCCAAGCGCTGCCCTCCTTAACTTCAAGTCGTGATATCACAACTTGAAGTTAAGGAGGGCCGCGCTTGGGGAAGATGTCGCGATCTCGACATGTCACGATATCATGACCAAAAAGAAGAAAGGAGCGCAGGGAAGCTGAAACATCATGATATCGTGACATGTCACGATATCGCGATGGAGAGAGAAGAAGACAAAGAAGAAGAAAGAGATGGCGAGAAATCGTGACAGGCGGTATTTTCAAAGGTTGTCAAGGACGACACGTGGCACCAAGGTGTAGTAAAGGCGGACGAAGACCAAGAAGCACGAGAAATGAAAAGGATGGGCGCGCAGAGTTTTTTGATGGAATCGGTGGTGACAAACCGTGCAGAGTGGGGTATTAAATCGGGTTGGTGTCTTAATTTTTGTGTTGATGTTCCAGAGGGTCGGGGCCTCTATAAAAACCCAGTCTTTGTAATAAATCGGGTTGGTGTCTCGATTAATGTGTAAGAGGGTCGGGGCCTCTATAAAAACCCAGTTTAATGTAATCAAGGAGGTGGTGGATCGGAGAACGGAGACAGAAGTGTGATTGTGAAGACCAAGTCGAGTGCTGGTCATTTGTAAGCCTACTGACTATTTATGTAGAGGATTTTAGATTAATAGATGAAATATTCTGGATTTATGGGTGTGTTTTTCCCGATCCCCCATCAGTGGTATTAGAGCTAATGTTCCTGAGTGTGTAACAGATCATCGGACGTGAGGCAGTTACACCAGGATCTGTGGTAGGGTTCTGAGAGAGAGAGAGAGAGTTAAGATCCCAGAGCGTGTTAGAAGATCGTCGACAGTGAGGCAGCTCTGATACCATTGATGGGGGATCAAGAAAAACACACCCGTAAATCCAGAATATTTCTTCTATTAATCTAAAATCCTCTACATAAACAGCCCATAGGCTTACAAATGACCAGCACTCGGCTTGGTCTTCACAATCACACTTTTGCCTCCGTTCTCCGATCCACCACCTCCTTGATTACATTAAACTGGGTTTTTATAGAGGCCCCAACCCTATTACGCATTAATCGGGACACTAACCCGATTTATTACAAAGATTGGGTTTTTATAGAGGCCCCGACCCTCTGGAACATCAACACAAAAAATTGGGACACCAACCCGATTTAATACCTCACTCCGCACGGTCTCTGTCGCCATTGATTTCGTCAGAAAACTCTGTGCGCCCATCCTTTTTGTTTCCCACGCTTCTTGGTCTTCGTCCACCTTTACTGCACCTTGGTGCCATGTGTCATCCTTGACAACCTTTGAAAATACTGCCTGTCACAATTTCTAGCCATCTCTTTCTTCTTCTTCATCTTCTTCTCTCTCCGTCGTGATATCAAGACATGTCGCGATATCGCTACATGTCGCGATATCGTGACATCTTCCCCAAGCGCTGCCCTCCTTGACTTCAAGTCGCGATATCGCGACATGTCGCGATATCGTGACGTCTTCCCTTTACCCTTGTTGTCTCTACATTCAGGTCGCGATATCATGACATGTCGTGATATCATGACCTTTGCCTTTGGCTGCCCCTTGCCTGCCTGCCCTGGTCACGATTTCATGACAGTCATGATTTCGCAACGTGTCACGAAATCGTGACACTTCTATTGCTCCCACTCGGCTTCGATGTCACGATTTCACGATGTGTCGCAAAATCATGACACATCCACTGCTCCTCTTGATCGCTACACTTCTCCGTCGCGATTTCGTGACATGTCACGAAATCGCGACAACCCAACTGCTTCCCTCTGCTGCTGCCCTACTATCGCGATATCGCGACCTCCCTGCTCCTCCGCCTTCGCTTCCGATTCTTGTCGCAATATTGCGACATCGTGATATCACGACCTCCCTGCCTCTCCACCCTTCCTTCAGCTTTATGTCATGATTTCACGACGTCGCGATATCGCGACCAACCTCTGCCTTGTCCTCTAAAAACTTAGAAAAATTCTGGTCGATGCCAGATTGCCCTGTTGTTGTCGGATGCTCCTGCATCATATGATCATGGTTAATTGTCAATCTGACCAATAATACAATCAAAAAATGCCAGGTTATGTGAATCCAAGAATAGTGTAACTGACCCCTTCTACGATTTTCTAAATTGTACAACTAAACTACTAAATGGTTCTACACGAATTGTACAATTTGAGGAGATTGTACATTTTCACTAAACTGTATGGTTGTGAACTATATATTTTGTGATCATATGATTGTGAAACTGTATAAACATACATCATAAAATTTCAATCATTGCATATTTTGGGCAACATCCATTGTACGTTTTCTAATATGAAGGATTTAGGATTTCATGCTTGAGTCTGTCACCACCTCCCCTACTGGGAGTATTGCCACCCATGCTACATATGGCATTGTTGTCATTGTTAGGAATGAGGAGGGTCTAATATAGTAAGATAGTAGCATAAATAAGAAAGGGATGGATGATAGATTTAATTCTCTAAATATGTGGGAGATGAGATCATAGATAGGATCAAGTACGAGTAAGGAGTACATGAATTGCTCAAGAAGGGATGTGAGTAATACAAAATTCCTATTACAAGAAATAAATGAATAAAAATTGGAATAAATGTGGACTCTAGAGGAAAGAGACACTTAAGAGGTGGAAAACATTATTGTAAAGTAAAAAATATGAGGTACAAGCATAAAAGGAATAGTCAAACAAGAAGTTAGTGTAAGGGAAGATGCCAACATAGGAAGTATGCAAGAAAACGAAGGATGGATAGTGACACCTGAGTAGGTGATAGGAAGTGTTGAGTGGTGTTTTCACCCAATTGTGAAAGCACACTCTCCGGTAGGATCTGAGTCCCAAAATCCTCTGCTTGCAAAGAAATTATAACAGAATAATTTCTCCAAGGTTCCTGTTATGCTTGGCTCTTTGTTTACCAATGATGTTGTTCAATTTAAATGCTGGGAATACCTTAGGGTTGCAAGTGGATGTTAACAAGGGGCACTATGGTTTATTTTAATTTGAATTTGCAATGGACTCAAAGTGAATAAATCTAAGAAATGAATCTATTTTGATCTTGAGCTTTGATGGATTTTCAGTTATTTATTTAAATGACGGTAATAAAAATGCAGGAATAAAAATAAAGGATTGAAAATAAAGAAATGCAAATAAAAAAATGAAACTAAACTACGGCCAGAGTGCTACCATCTCGATTTGACAAAACCGAAGATAATGAGGTTTTATGCATGCAACCTAACCTATTGAACCTGCAAATTTGCACAATCTAGATAAGCTAGGTGCGGGTTTTTGGGGTTTTTACTGTAATTTCAGATTTTAGGCATTCGCATGAAGCAACCAAAAACATTTGCATTAAACTTCACCTAGAAGCCTAGAAATCTGAAAGGGAAGATAAAACATTAAATCTTGCATGCAAAATGACTCCTTCTTTCTTATCAATGAGATGTCAATTCTCTGTATTTTTGTATCAAAATGATATATCAATTACAATGACAGAATGTTCCAGGTTTAACAAATCCAGAACAAGTGAAAGAAATTGCTCCAACAGCAGGTCCAGAATGGCGTGTCGCCCTTGTCTCTGCAACTCGCTAGCAGCAATTTCCAACCCTCGTATCAATCTGCGCTTCTGATTTTATACTATCTGGTGCGGCTCTCGGTTTCACCCTGCGTCGCTTCGTTTCACCTCCTAGAATGCATCGTTTCGTATTCCCGCCTTTTCGTTGCTTTTGAATTCATGCTCGATGCCGAAACGTTCGATATTTTTTGTTACATGTAACGCTTCTGTAACCCTGACACCTGTATGCCACGTGTTTCGTGCTTCCTATGCATGTTTTGTAACTGCCCCCTTGTAAATCATGACATTTTTTCATGCAACACTATTCCTCGGCTCGCACAGCAAAAATGAGACATGTAGCGAAATCGTGACATTATTCGGCCAACAGCCCTATCTGCCATCATACCCAGCGAAAACGTGACATGTCACGAAATCGTGACACTTTTCATCTCCGTATGCCTTCAGCCGCAACCTGTCACGAAATCGCGACGTTTTTCCTTTCTTTCCATCATGATTCCACATTTTTCTTCTGCCCTTTCGCTTTCGTCACGATTTCACGACGTTTTTGTCCATCTGGAATGTTTCCTCAAAAAGTTGCATGAAATTGCTACCCTTTTACCACTTAGGCCTTTTTATCCACTTGCTCGTGAAACGTGACGCGTCACGATTTCGCAACACCTTTCGACTTATGCGCTTTGTGTCGATTCTCGTCGCGATTTCGCTACATTGCTGGGCCTTATCGCCTTTGGCTCGATTTTGTCATGATTTTGCAACCATTTTACATTTCATGCCTTTCGCCCATTTGCAAGCCGCGAAAATCAAACACGTCATGATTTCGCGACGGTTCCACCCCCTCTACGTTGACCGCGATTTTGTGACACGTCACGATTTCGCTACGCTTTTCCATCGTGCCCTTTCTTCTCACATTTTTCCTTTTTAGTTTGACCCACGATTTTGTGACATGTCACGATTTCACTACGACTTTCCATTCTACCTTTCTCTCTCCTCTTTGGCGCGACGGAGCAACATGTCACGATTTCGTGACACTTTTTCATTTTCCGCGACAACATTCACATTCAATCTTGACACATTTTCATTTTTCAGCAGCGATGGCGCGACATGTCGCGATATCGTGACACTTTTTCATCCTTGTGCAATTTTGCCCCTTTTTCTTGATTTTTAGCATCTGGGTCACTGAGATTTTCTTTGAAAGCATGCAAAAAAGGTGGGTCCCCAATTTTGGGGTGTGTTGTGGATCAGCCACAACAAATGGCGACTCTGTTGTCAAATGCTCTTGAGCATTTTAGTGAGAACCCAACCTGGAAGTATACAAACTTGAAAACATGTGTTAGCACATAAGCAATATAAACAAATGCCCAAAGATCAGAAGTACATGAATCATCAGAATCATCAAGTATTAGCTCGGTGTGTGCAATGAATTTCATTCCCTATCGTTTGAAATTGATCAACATTCCGTTGTCAGTTTTACATGGATGCATATGTGAGATTGTGAATGATTTGTGTAACCTGATAACTATGCTTAGAGATTTTGCTCTTGTAAAGGCCTAAACTTTCTAGTATCATGCACAAACATTCAAGATTGCCAAACCCTCTTAGGATCCACTAATGAATTGCTTTATTATATCCCAAAGTTGGTTATGAGTCCCTACTATCTTGAACCCATGTGCAAGTGAATGTGAAATCAGAACTTTGGGGAATCGGACTCCCAACCTAACCGAGATGGGAGTTTAACCCTATCCTTACTATTCTGATTTAGAATTCATTACCTCACTTTGAGCAAAATAATTTAACCAATTATGGAAGAAATGGTCATGCTAGTCTAACCCTTTGGACAATCGGTGGTCTTGTTTTTTAGACAAGACATGTTGCCATGCATGGGCATACCTAACCCCATAATCCAAGACTTATCTTCATTTCTTTGGACCTTGGGGATGACTACCCATCCTTTGCGAGAGGACAAGTAGTACGATCCTTCCAATCCAATATAAATATGAGATGGGAAAAATTAATTTTTTACTTCTTGGACCTTGGGGATGACTACCCATCCTTGCTAGGGACATGTAGTACGATCCTTCCAATCCAAGCTTTGGAAAAAAATGGAAAATATTAATTTATTGCTTAGACCTTGGGGATGACTACCCATCCTTTGCAGAGGACAAATAGTACGATCCTTCCAATCCAAGATTTATCATGAAATGAGACATAAGAGCTTTGGGGAATCAGATTCTCAACCTAAGCGAGATGAGAATTTATGCCCTATCCTTACTACTCCATGTAGGTCAAATCAAAGCTTTGGGGAATTGGATCCTCAACCTAAGTTCGATGAGGATTTAGCCCTATCCTTACTACTCTGATTTTAGGCTTTAAGCTTTATGGAAGTGGTCAAAACCATTGTTTTAAGGATCATGTTGCATAATAGGATAGACCTGAAATACTTCTTTCGCCCAACCTTTTCTTCCAAGTTAGGTTTTGATCATTTTGCTCAAGATCCTTTTTAATGTATAAGATGTGCTTGGTTCTAGATATCTCAAGACTCAGTTTCCAACCTTAGGATTTTTTTACATTTATGTTATAACACAACCCTAAGAGGATTTGACACACTTTAATGATTTGTACCTAAGATGCATATGCAACTAAGATGGAATGTATATGTAAAGTGAGATGTAACATGAATGCATTATCTCTTGAATTGCAAATGAAATATTTGCCATACAAAACTGACTACTTCATGCATCACAAATTTCAAACGATATAACTTAAAATGTTTGTGTTACTTGTGGAGCTTTTACAAGACAATTCCAATATTTCATATTCTCCTAGTCTTAAGCATAAGTTGACATCTCAATTTTTTTTTTTTTTTTTTTTTTTTTTTATAAAAATAAACAAAACATGTCAATTGAAATCAAACCCACAACCTAAATCCTAACTAGACTAACAATCCTAAAAAAAATGAAAACAAAATCTGAAAATCTCCACCAAAACCGAAAAGAATAACATCAAACTCTTACAACCTAAGGGCTAAAATAATGCTTCAAAATCTGCCCATTAACCGGTAACATAAAATCTTTCCCTTCTAAAGTTTTTAGCCTGAAGGTATTTTTCTCGAGAATTTCTGAAATCTGATAGGGGCCTAACCAAAGACAATCAAACTTTTGATGATTCCCTTTTTCCTCATGTCTTTTGTCCCATAGTAATACCAAATCTGAAATTCTGAAGGACTTAATTTTAGCCCTTCTGTCAAACCATCTCTTGATAACTTCCTGGTGTTTATTCATGTGATTCATGGCTTCTTCCCTCTTTTCATCAAGGTGCGGCAAATGACTTAACTCTGGCTTCAACTTGATCATCTGTCCCCAAGTACTCTTGTATGAAATGCAAGGTTTGCAACTTCAAATTTGCAGGAAATATCGGGTCTTGCCCATAGACCAAATGATAGGGAGTATTCCCTATGGATTCTTTTACTCTGGTCCTATCTGCCCAAAGGGCAAACTTCAATTGGCTGTGCCAATCCCGAGGGTTCTTTTCCAGCAATTTCTTAATGATGTTCAACAAATTTTTATTTGAAGATTCGGCCAGACCATTTCCTTGAGGGTAATAATTAGATGCAAATTTTAAGCTCACTTTGTTGTCATATGCCCAATCTGCAAATTGCGTAGAAATAAAAGCTTTACCATTGTCACTGACAATAGAATCGGGCATTCCGAATCTTGTTATAATTTGGTCCTCAAGGAATTTTATTACAACGTCTGTGGTGGCATGTTTAGTAGGAATTGCTTCTGTCCACCTTGTACAGTAATCTGTAGCTGTCAGTATGAATTTATGAGAATCAGAAGAATTTGGGTTAATAACCCCAATAAAATCTAGTCCCCACTGTGCAAAGGGTCTCATCTCAACTACAGGTTGTAATGGCATGGCTGCATTTCTTTCTCTATTGGCGGCCACTTGACAAATGTGACATGATCGCACATGGGCATGTGCATCTTTGAAAATGTGGGGCCAGTAGTATCCTGCTCTCAGGATTTGATGTGCTATAGCATTTGCCGCACCATGACCAGTTCCATGTTTCCCATGAAATTCTTGCAACACCTTAGCGGCTTCTTCTTTGTTCGAGCATCTCAGGTAGATCCCTTCATGATTTTTCCTATAAAGAACACCAGATTTCATCGGATAATTGATAGACTTAAGCCTTAAAGCTCTTCTCTCGGGTTGAATTCAGATTAGAAGGACACTTACCATTCAATAAAAATTGCACAATATCAACATACCAGTCATCCTTAGCAATGTATTACTGTATTCGAGTATTGGCATGTTATTTGCGGATTATTTTCAGCGATCGCCTTCACCAGTCCCTGTCCTCGAACTAGTTTCATAGGTTGGATTTCGAGATCAAATTCTTGGATGGTGGAAATCCATTTCCCTCTTTTCTCACCTAGTTCAGTTCTGTAAAAACATGGTCTTAACAACAGGGTCAGGCACGATGGCAATAACTTTGTTGTGCACAATGTAATGTCTAAATTTTTTTACCGTTTTAAAAAGTGCGTACATCTGCTTATCAAGGATGGAATACCTTAATTGAGCATCTTTTAGAGGGGCACTTAAAAATGCTATGGGGTTTTCTGCACTATCCTCACCTTTTTGGGTCAAGACACTCGCAAAAGAGTGTTCTGATGCGAAAGCATAAATATAGAAAGGCTTAGAATAGTCTGGACTTATGAGGACAGGGGCTCTGGAAATGGCATCTTTGATGTTCTGAAAGGCCACCCTACTTTCCTCGTTCCATTTGACATCTACATCCTTCTTGAGCATCTTGTTCAGAGGTTTGGCTATCTCAGCAAAGCTTGAGATAAACTTCCTCACAAAATTAACTTGCCCAAAGAAAGATCTCAATTCTTTTTTACTACCCGGGAGAGGTAAGTTTTGGATAGCTTGTATCCTTTCTGGGTCGATGGATATGCCCTCTTTTGAAATGATGTGACCAAGCAATTTTCCTTCTGTTACTCCGAAAATGCACTTTTTGGGATTTAAGGAAATTCCATGTTCTCTGCATCTTTGGAGCACTTTCTTCAAATCTTTGACATGGTCTTCTCTCTTCTTTGAGAATACTGGAATATCATCCACATACACGATGATACATTTGCCTATAAGCCCTTTGAATGCATAGTCCATGGCGCGTTGAAATGTTGCACCAAGCATTTAATAGTCCAAACGACATTCTCTTATATGCAAATGTCCCCCACTTGGTGGTGAAGGCTGTTTTCATCCTGTCATTTGGATGTATAAGAATTTGGTTGTATCCAGAATACCCATCAAGAAAGGACATCATTTCAGATCCATTTACCGTTTGTAGAATTTCATCGATTGATGGCAATGGATAATTATCCTTTTGAGAGGCTTTATTAAGATTTCGAAAATCTATGCACAGCCTAATCTCTCCACTCTTTTTTCTTACTGGAACGAGGTTAGCAACCCAGGTTGAGTGCCTAACAGGAAAAATGATCTTCGCTTCCAATAATATTTTGACCTCCTTTTCGATCAAGGGCTCCAATAGCGGGTTAACAACTCGTTGTCTTTGCCTAAAAGGCTTGGAGTCTGGCTTCAAAGGGATGGTATGTGTGATGATGTCTTGGTTGTATGTTTTCAGCTCATTGTAATTCCAAGCAATGCAATCTATGTAATGCTTCAATGCCTGTATTATGTTGCTCCTTTCTTCAGCTGTACATGCCTTTGCAATGTACACCTCCTTTGGATTGTCTGCACTCCCTAGATTAATTAGATCACACGCATCTTTGGGGAGTGGGACCCTTTTTCCTTTCTTGGTCTTGCATCCCATGTCGAACATTTTTTCCAATGAAACCACGTCTTTAGGTATTTTGTTGGATTGATACGCAGTTTCAATTTCATTTTCTGTTTCATCTTGCCACCTTTGTTCCTCATCAATCACCTGATTTTCAAAAATACCCGAGTTCGTGACAAATTTGAAGATGTGTCTGTCATTTTCAAAAACCTGGAAATTCTTGACATTATCGGGTATTGATGGACAAGGAACCAATTCAATGGAGAACTTTTTACACCTTTTTATGTCAACCGGGTTTAACATGCCCGCGGCGACTGCAAGAGAGTCTGCTATTCGGTTTCCTTTTCTAGAAATAAGGGCTATATTGAATGCGTCGAATTCCTCAATGAGGTCCATAACCCTAGTTCTATAAAGGCTCAGTCTCCTATCACGGCATGTATACTGTCCTTTGATCTGCTTGACTACTAGCTCAGAATCTCCCAATACCTTCAAGCATTTAACTTGCTTGCTCAATGCTAGACGTAAACCAAAGATCAATGCTTCGTATTCTGCCACATTGTTCGTGCAAGGAAATTGCAATCTATAGGCAGCCAATAATGGTTTACCTCCTGGACCAGTGAGCTCGACTCCAGCTCCTGCTCCCTGTCTAGATTTTGATCCATCAAACCTGAGCAACCATGTGCAATCATTTTCCTCAGAAGAGCCACCATGACATGTTTCCTTTTTAGGCTCTTCAGTAGCTTCCTCAACATCAAGTGCATAAACCCCCAATTATGGCTCAGAAAACTGAACTTCATTCGGCTTGTTAAATTTTGTTATGATTTCTTTAAGCCTCGGTTCATTTTCCACTCTGATTTGATTTGCAATTCCTTTCCAGGGTAGCCACATATGTGAGCAGTCTGTTGAAAAATAGCCATTCAGAGTTTTCATCCAATCCCTTGCAAGTAGCATTCCATATCTACTTGGGATATTAACAACCAAGAATGTCGACAACCTTGTTGGACCCCGGGTTCAGAATTTAATTGAATTTTGACATCATATAGGGTCCCTACCACATTTACCTCCGATCGGTCCAATTGCGGGACCTTGCATTTGGATGAAACGAGGTTGCGAGACCTAGCATTTGACATATCTCCGAAGGCATGAGGTTGCTCGTGGCACCCGTGTCCACCAAACAGTTATGCAAATTCTTACCCGCAATTCTCAGAGTCAATAAGAATGGCGGGACATCCCGTCTCTCCTTTCGTAAAATCAGATGGGACTCAACTCCTTTTCCCTTCCACATTTGATCAGGTGAGTTCGAGCCTTTATCAACGCCTCCTTTTGGCCGGGCAATCTAGCTGCGTCCAAGAACGAAAGGCTAGATTTGGACTTCTTTAGATCCTCCACTATGTCATAGTTTGGTTTTTCGAATTTGACTGTCTTTTGCACGTCATTAGACATTTCTCTTCTGAGTGGAGGAGGAGGATTATTATCTGCCTTAGTATCCAGAGGAAGAATAGAGTTGTTTGGAGGTGTTGATGAGGTTTTAGGGGCTTTAGATTTACTTCTCAAATGGTATCCATGATTCCCCTTTCTAAAATCTCGAAAAGCTTGCACCTCCTGTTCCAAAATTTCGTCTTCTTCTTCCTCACTCTCACCTTCTTGATGATATAAAGTTTCCACCACCATAATGTTATCATCTTGATGTTGCGATGGACCCTCATTTGATACCAGTTCCAAATCATCAACTTGGGCCTGAAGACAATGAGTGTATCTAGCAATTTCAGGACAATTCCTCTCATTGTGTTCTTTTGTGTTGTGCAACCTACACCCCTTTTCCCATGCCAAATCGGAAAGATTCAAAAGGGAATTGGATTGACTAGGTCCTGTCGAAGTATCTAGTTGATTAGCAATGGGAGCGGGTACTCCCCCATTGTTTGGCTTTGTGTTCCAATGTCTCCCTCTATTGTTAAAATTTTGATTTGAGTGAGGGGCATGGGATTCATACTTCTATTTTTGAACCATGTCATTGCTCAATTTATGGACTATCTTCTTGAGCTCTTCGACCTCCGAATAAATCTCCTTCGGTGGAATCACATTGTTGTTAACCCCCGTTGGATTTGCATAATTGGTGGGGTCTTGATTCAACATTTGGGTCGGGTTTTGAGGAATTTGATTCCCGTATGGATTGACACTTTGAATCGGAGTTGGATTTGGGAAAGGAACTATAGCCCGAGAATTAACTTGGCTGGTTCCTTGCATAGTCGATTGACTATTCTGCAAAAATGCGAGAACAGGTGGAATGGATGTGATTGGTTGGATTGGAATGGGTGCATACGCAGTGCTGGTGGATACGGTTGTTGATATGGGAAGGCATTCATGCTTGGCATTTGCGGTGCCATGATCTGATTTGCCAAGGGAGCTTGACCATATGGAGCATATTGTCCCATCATAGGCATCTGGGGAAATCCATAGCCCTGTGGTGTCATTTGCTGCTCGATGGTCATGGCTTCATTGTAGGCTAACGCGAGCGTGGTGACTTGAGGATTTCGTCTTGCAAACATGGCTGTCATGGGATCCAATGCCCCAAAATATATTTGCAAGGCCACTGCGGGATCTATGGCAAAATGCCGAACTGCTCTATTATAGCACTTTTGGAATTTTTGATTAAATGTTCTGATAGGTTCACCCTGGCCCCTTTTGCATGTAATAAACTGATTGTAAATGGTTGCGGGATCCAAAGGTGACCTAAATTGATTAACAAAGGCATTCTCCATTTGCGCCCATGAAGTGATTGAACCAGTTGGTAAGCATATATACCATTCATATGCTATTGGATCTAAGCTCATGGGGAAAAGTCTGCAAGCCACATCCTCATGTTGGACTTGCAGCCTTATTAAAACATCCCTATAGGCTTGGATATGTTCTTCTGTAGTTCTTGGGCCATCTGGTTTGTATTTAGGCAAAAATATTTCTATGTTCTTGGGGATTTCATGGATATCCCCTGCAATGTTCAAAGGAATATTATTAGCTCCATACCAAGGAGCTGCTGGAGGTTGAGCCATTTGACTCAAAATCGATGAGGACAACCCTACAAGAGCAGTGGAAATATTGCTGACAATAGGTACACTAGTGGCAACTGATATTACTGGTGTAGGTCCACTCGATGTTCCTGGAGCAAAAAGGTCTTTTGTGACTGGTAAGCTTACAACTTGCTTGGTTTTATTCTTGGGAGTACCAGTGAGCGTAAGGTCATGAAAAATGGTTTCCCCGGTTGTTTGGGACCTAGTCGCAATACGACGCGGTGGGTCCAGCCTGACTGATGAAACCCTCGGTTATCTCCAAGAAAACCTGCAACAAAAAAACAAATGCTGCAGTTTAGCCGTTTGTGAGATTTAAGAGATGATTTCAAAATCAAATCAAAAAGATATTACTTATGTATGAAAATCAAAATAAAGTAAACCAATCAGGCCCTCCTTCTAGCGCCAATCTGTTGAGTGGTGTTTTCACCCAATTGTGAAAGCACACTCTCCGAGAGGATCTGAGTCCCAAAATCCTCTGCTTGCAAAGAAATTATAACAGAATAATTTCTCCAAGGTTCTGTTATGCTTGGCTTTTTGTTTACCAAAGATGTTGTTCAATTTAAATGCTTGGGAATACCTTAGGGTTGCAAGTGGATGTTAACAAGGGGCACTATGGTTTATTTTAATTTGAATTTGCAATGGACTCAAAGTGAATAAATCTAAGAAATAAATCTATTTTGATCTTGAGCTTTGATGGATTTTTAGTTATTTATTTAAATGACGGTAATAAAAATACAGGAATGAAATAAAGGATTGAAATAAAAGAAATGCAAATAAAAAAAATGAAACTAAACTACGTCCAGAGTGCTACCATCTCGATTTGACAAAACCGAAGATAATGAGGTTTTCTGCATGCAACCTAACCTATTGAACCTGCAAATTCGCACAATCCAGATAAGCTAGGTGCGGGTTTCTGGGGTTTTTACTGTAATTTCAGATTTTAGGCATTCGCATGAAGCAACCAAAAACATTTGCATTAAACTTCACCTAGAAGCCTAGAAATCTGAAAGGGAAAGATAAAACATTAAATCTTGCATGCAAAATGACTCCTTCTTTCTTATCAATGAGATGTCAACTCTCTGTATTTATGTATTAAAATGATATATCAATTACAATGACAGAATGTTCCAGGTTTAACAAATCCAGAACAAGTGAAGGAAATTGCTCCAAGTGCAGGTCCAGAATGGCCTGTTGCCCTTGTCTCTGCAACTCTGCTAGCAGCAATTTCCAACCCCTGTATCAATCTACGCTTCTGATTTTATACTGTCTGGCACGGCTCTCTGTTTCACCCTACGTCGCTTCGTTTCACCTCCCAGAATGCATCGTTTCGTATTCCTACCTTTTCGTTGCTTTTGAATTCATGCTCGATGCCGAAACGTTCGATATTTTCTGTTACATGTAACGCTTCTGTAACCCTGACACCTGTATGCCACGTGTTTCATGCTTTCTAGCATGTTTCGTAATCGCCCCATGTAAATCATGACTCTACCACTTTTCTACATGCAACACTATTCCTCTGCCCGCACAGCAAAAATGAGACATGTAGCGAAATCATGACGTTATTCGGCCAACAACCTTGTCTGCCATCATGCCCAGCGAAAACGTGACATGTCGCGAAATCGTGACATGTCATGAAATCGTGATGCTTTTCATCTCCGTACGCCTTCGACCGCAACCTGTCGCGATATCGCGACGTTTTTCACTTCGTGCCCTTTCTCATTTCACGATATCACGATGTTTTTCGCTTCGTGCCCTTTCGCTGCTTTCTATCACGATTTCGCGACATTTTTGTCCGTCTGGAACGTTTCCTCCAAAGTTGCATGAAATCGCTACCATTTTACCACTTAGGCCTTTTAGTCCACTCGCATCGCGAAAACGCGACGCGTCACGATTTCGTGACACCTTTCGACTTATGCGCTTTGTGTCGGTTCTCGTCGCGATTTCGCTACACTGCTGGGCCTTATCGCCTTTGGCTCGGTTTTGTCATGATTTCATGACCATTTTATATTTCATGCCTTCCGCCCGTTTGCAAGCCGCAAAAATCAAACACGTCACGATTTCACGATGGTTTCGCCCACTGCTGCCGTTGATTGCATTGACCATGATTTTGTGACACGTCACGATTTCACTACGCTTTTATGCTTCATGCCCCTTTCTCTTCTGTCGCGATATCGCGATATTTTTTTTGCTTTGCCCTGTTTGACTGGTTTGACCCACGATTTTGTGACATGTCACGATTTCGCTACGCCTTTCCATTCTGCCTTTCTCTCTCCTCTTTCGGCCGCGACGGAGCAACATGTCGCGATTTCGCGACACTTTTTCATTTTCGGCCGCGACAGTGCAACATGTCGCGAAATCGCGACCATTTTCATTTTTGGCAGCGATGGCGTGACATGTCGCGATATCGCGACACTTTTTATCCTTGTGCAATTTTGCCCCTTTTTCTTGATTTTTAGCATCTGGGTCACTGAGATTTTCTTTGAAAGCATGCAAAAAAGGTGGGTCCCCAATTTTGGGGTGTGTTGTGGATCAGCCACAATAGGAAGTTTTCCAAGGGATGCAAACAATGGGAGTCAGGCATCAAAGTAACCACATGCAAGTACTTGGGAAGATAGACCAGTACCATATTTTGTATATCAGTGAAGGTCATCTAGTGAGGACACACAAGAAGTAGGAAGAAGGCTATTTGGAGAAAATAAAGTACCAAGGATAGAAATATCAAAAGAAAAGCAACAAGATGAACCACTAATAGTAGAAAGGGATCAAATAAAAATCCCAATGGAGGTATCATCAAGTGATGAAGGAGAAAGTCCATCAATGACTAATATCACCACTAGAGCAGGCAAACAAAAACTTCCAACCTTCATGGGAGAAGGAAAAGATGACTTAGTCAAACATATTGGCACATTTACCACCATTTAGAAATAAAATGGGGTAACACAACTAGATGAATGGTTGTAATTATTTCCTACCACATTGTGATAACTTGCAATAAATTGGTATCTAAAGTGAGAAAATATACCAACCTTTAAGGTATGGAAAACAATGAAATATGAATTCATCAATGAATTCTAGCCATTGAGGGATGATATAGAGATCATTATAGATATATATGCTACAAAGTAAGGAAAATATGATGATGTTAAAGCATATAATCAAATATTGAAGTAATTAACTAAAAAATGCATATACCACCAACTGATGGACTAATCAGGAGATGGTTCATTGATGGATTATTATCCAAGTATATGAAGAAGATGAAGCTAGTTTCATCTTCAAAATATGTTGAAGCTTTAGAAAGAGAAAAAAAATTGAAAGTGAGGCAAAGCAAACAATAGTTAAAATTGTAGGACATCCCAAGCATGAAGATTCAAATAGTGATAAAGAACATAAAGTGCATCATGCTATCTAATATTTTCAAAAAGAACTTGATAAAAAGATAAAGGAGGTTTAGGAGGAAACTAAGAAATACTGGAAGGATATATGGTGTACCGATTGCAATATTGAAGGACACACTAATGTTAATTATCGTAAGAATACATATTATAATATATGCAATGTGTTGGGACATGAAATAGAATATTGTCTATTTAATCTAAAGGAAGCAAGGTACCAAACTTTAATGGTGTAGCATGGAGAAGAAAAATCAAATGAGCAAATAAATGCATAAGGTGCAACTAGTGGTGGTTATAGGAATAACCACCAAGGAGGTAGGTCATACCAAAGCAATAGATAGGAAGGTCAAAGTTAGTTGTACTATGATCCAGAGGGTAGACCAGTCATACAATATCACAATTTCTAAGAGTGGGAGTATTTTGCAAAACATTGTCCTACCCATAAAATAAATGAGATAATGGGAAATAATTTAATGCATATGTGCCAATGGTATGGTCCAAGTAACCACAAAGAGGTTAACTACCCAAATAAGGTGAATACAAGTAACTCATAAAATGTTAATTTTCTTTATATTGATGTCCTCTCAAGGGGAGATGAAGAAAAAGAGAAGGATATGCTAGTTGTGACAAGGAGTCAGATCAAAAAATACAATTATATTAAACCTTATAAAGAGAAGTAAATATGGAAGGCATCCCAAAGTATAATTGGAGAAGTAGAGAAAGCTAAGCAGGAGAGATTAGTAGAACAAAAATAAATAAAGAAGCCAAATGCCTTGGAGGAGAAAATGTCAACGCAAGAACTAACAACATAAGTTTTGAATACCACAATGGAAGTTAAGGTGGGAAGTTTTCTAGGAGCCATACCAAAATTATATGTGGTAATGAGAGAGGAATTGCAATCCCAAAAGGTGATGTAAGTACAAAGCTAGCCAGTAAAGGAAGTTGAGAAGGATCATTTTATTTATCCAACTGTATTAATGATCTATGTTGGAAAAAGTAAAATTAGTTCACATTGAAATACTAGAACATAAATTAACAAAAGTAATTATAGAATGAGGTTCAAGTGTTAGTGTACTACCAGAGAAGACCTAGAAAGATATTGGGCTCCATTTGTATGGGCATGTAGTTTTAATTTATATGGAGTTGATCAATATGGGATAGATATGAAAAGAGTATTGACAACCCAAGAAGTAAGAATAGCTTACCAATAATTCATCTTGGATTTGATTGTGATTACGATGGAAAAAATAGCATATGATGCATTGTTGGGAAGAGGATGGCTAAGGCTGTTCAAAGTAAATAACAATTGGTAGAAGGATTGGTTAACATTTAAGAAAATACAACATAAATATATGATCAATCTGAGAATTCAAACGACCAGTGAAGATATCACTACAACTGATGAATCAAGAAGTTCCTCATAAGAAGAAGAATAGTATGATCCAAATGAGAAACAGATGTTGTACCTAGAAGAATATAGTGAAGATGAGAATGGATTTTATAGCAGACTTCTCCATTGGTAAATGGAGGAGCACACAATATTTCAGCTAACTTGCCTTTGTATATAGACAAAGAAGGCTTCAAAAGTCAACAAGGAGGTAGAGGAAGAAGAAAAGGAGAAATGGACATTTCTAAAAAGCATTGTAGAATATATAATATGTGATGCAAAAATAGATGTGAAGCCAACACATCCTAGGAATGTGAAAACAATCAAGGCAGAACCAAAGAGTATAAAATACAAAGGACAAAATATGGTGGAGGTGAATTTAGGAATGGATGATAAACCAAGAATGATCCACTACGAAGATGACTAGGATCCTTTTTTGAATGCAACAACTTCTAAAATTTTCTTACTATACAGGAATGTCTTTACTTGAACATACAAATATTTGAAAGGGATGCCCCTAGAACCATGTGTTTACAATATTACATTGGTTCTCGAAGCCCAATCAGTGAGAAGAAGGCTCTATAGAATGAACCCAAAGTATGTAACTTTAGAAAACGTAAAAATAGAAAAGATGATCGATGTTGCCATTATCTTCAAAGTCACAATGAGTGAATAGGTATCACTTGTCGTGGTTACTATGAATAAAGTAGATAAAATCCACATATGCGAATACTTTTGAAGCCCAAATGCAGTAATAATTAAGGATCCATTTCCTAGTCCATTAACCGGTTCCATCATGGAGGAAGTAGCAAGACATGAAATCTACTCATTTTTGGATGGGTTCTCCTGCTACAACCAAATTAGTATTGTTGAAGAGGATAAATTGAAGAACACATTCATGGTAGGCATTTATACCTTTAATAGAATGACATCAGGATAGGTGATGCCCCAAACACATTCTAGATGATTAGCTTATACATATTTGGGCAATTGATAGTAGGGAACTTCAAAGCATTCCTAGACAACTAGTCGATATATGGTAAAATTTTGGAACATTTGCTAGCATTAGATGAATGTATGAGATTATGCAAAAAACATGAATAGCCCTGAATCCAAAAAATAAATCCACCTAATGGTACCTTATGGAAAGTTCCTAAGACACAGTGTGTAGGGAAGGGTTGAAGACAAACCTTGACAAGATTCAAGTCATTTTGAATATGGATGAATTACATGACATGAGTTCATTAAAGACCTTCATGGGATAAATTGGATACTATCAAAGGTTCATCAGGAACTTTACCCATGTGTCCTACCTATTGGATTCTTTAACCAAGATGAATATCCTTTTTGTTGGACAAAGGAGAACCAAGGGGCCTTCAAGGGGTAAAGCTCATGTGTAGCCTATTATGGTGTTGGGATAAGGAGTTTCATGTTCATATAGAGGTATTCAATTTTGTAATTGGATGTGCATTGGCCCAGGAAGGACAATTTAGGCGAGACCAACCTATTTATTTTGCAAGTTTTTTGTTGTCATGGACAAAAATAAATTATAGTACAACAGATCATGAGGAATTAGATATGGTATAAGCAATCTAAAATTTTAGGCATTATTTATTGGCCAACTCATTTGCCTTCTACGTTGATCATCAATATTTGTTGTACCTAATCAAAAAACCAGTTATACAAGGACAAACTAACAACTAGCTCATAACCTTATAAGAATTTGTGTTTAAATAGTGGTTATACCTAGCAAGAAACACAAGATAGTGGATCAATTATCAAGGATTCACTTGAGATAACCTACAAGAGCAAGAGTGTTAGATGAGTTTTCTAACACATAATTAATTATAATCAGTGTTGTACCATATTGGTATAAATTAATTGAGTAATACTTATCCACATAAGAGTTACCCCAAGAAATGATGATAATAGAAAAGAGAAAGGTTATAATGAAGTCAACACCTTTTTAGTTAGTAGTAGGATTATTATAGATGCAGCCCTAAAAAGGCGGATTACCATAGGTTGTGTGAGGGGGACATGGCAATCCTGAAGGAAAAGGTAGATTACTAGATATGCAACCCTAAAAAGATAGATTACCATAGGTTTTGAGGGGGATGTGGCACTCCTGAAGGAAAGGAAAGGATGACAATAGTCACTTTTTCAAGATCGTACCCTAGAACTTGAAGCATACCCACCGAGAAGATCGTGGCAACCTCAATGATGGAGGTGATTATTACAGAAATATATTACTCAGATCTAGAATCAATCATTGCCAAGATTCAAATATCATCATTGTCAACCCTCCATTTCTCCTTGTTCACCATCCTTGTCCTAGCAATCATTTCCAAAAAAATCTTGAGCTCTCAAATCCATTGGTGTCAAATTCAATTTGTTTTGCTGATATCATTAATGACAACCTCCAAGAATTAGGGCTTCTCCCTCAAGCTTTCATCCATAAGTCCACCATTAGAACCCCTTGTGCTTCCATCCTGTGTAAAGCTATCATCCATCCTCCACTGGTCATCTTCCATCCTCATTGGTGTAGTAATCCCATCAACCCTTAGGCCTCTGCTATTCCTTACAGTCCTTTCCCCAACCCTCACCGCCAATTCACCATGAGTTTTATCAAGCCCAACAAAGTCGAATGTGACACCCTTGCTGAGAGAATCCTCAATGAGCACCACTTATTTCCCGTACCCCACATGTTCACAAGTGAGGAGCTTGACATCACCATGGATTTTATAGAGTCCTAGGATAATGGCTATATTACAATTCATGGGAGAAGTTTCTGCGTGGATGTCAACCTCTTGTCCATGATTATTGGCCAGGATACAAAAGGACGCTCAATCCATAGACATAAGCACAACTGTGAGGTAGAACTTAAGGAGTTCAAGGACAATGAAAGGATCTAAAATGAGAAAAGAAAGGTATCTATAGGAGTGATATCAACACCCCTTGGAATGATGTGATGAATCCAGTCATGGAGTTCATCATTGTCGATGACCTGAAAAAATGCTCTGTACTTATCATTTGGCCTTCATGAACCACTTTTATGATATTAATCCCATAAGCATCCCCTAGTTTTTCTCAATTCCATAAACTATTCAATTACATCCTATAGAAATAATAAATACCATGACCTTCCTTTCCATCAAAGCATGTTCAAGTTTATCTACACCTATGTCCTAACTCTCAGCACTACGACCAACCTGAGCATCCCCAACTCAGCCGCCAAACCTGCTGGGCCTTTTGCCTACCTATCCCTTGCAAAAATAAAGAGGTAGGCCATTGAAGCTATCATAGAGCTGAAGGTAAGGAAAAACACTAGCTTTTAAAGTATGGAAGGGTCCGTAAGAAAATCTATTCACCTTTAAAATCAGGTGATGAGAGGCAACAAGAATATAATTGACATTAAGACTGATGACGAAGAGACGGATGATGAGGTGAAGCAGTTGAAGGAGTTCATAATATCCACCACAATAGGTATGATGAATGCCATGGTTAATTTGATCATTGATCTTAGGGAAGGCCTTCAAAAGCTCTTCTTCGGAGGTCAGAGTGGCCAGAAGGTTGATGGCTGGTCTAAAGCGAAGGATGTGGTTGCAGTAAAAGAGGAGCCTAAGGAACCTGGTCAAGGCGACACTAAGAATGAGGATAAGATTTCCACTTAGGAATAATCTCCTCAGGTTATTACATTTTTCTTCTGTTTCTACCCTGCACAGAGTCTGCTTCTTTTTCTCTAAGCTATTTGCGTTTTAGTCCCGCGACCACCCTACATGGAGCTTATTTCTTTTTGCTATGTGGGTTGATCTTCTTAGGTAGTGTTCTCTTTCTTACTATTTCCTTATGTCTGAATCTATGTCCTATTGTTTGATATTTTCTATTTTAGGCTCAGGGTAGCATCCCTTTTTGATGATCCTCTATGTTTACAACAAGTATGGTTGTTTTTGTAACAAGGTTTTGGAATCCTTAAAACCCGTCTAGTAATGTAATACTTTAAATTATAAAAAAATAATAGGATTATTATATAAAATGGGATCAGATGGTATCTTAAGGAGATTCATAATGGACGAAGAAGTAAATGCAATATTAAAAGAAGCTCATGAAGGACTGACAAGAGGATATATGGGACCAGATATTACTGCAAAGATAGTGATCCTAGCAAGATTATGATGGCATACACTCTACCATAATACAAAGGAGTATGTCCAAGCATGTGATACATGCTAAAGAGTAGGAAAGCCATTACATATGGATTTTATGCCACTAAAAATCTCTCAATATCAGGAATTATTTGAGAGGTGGGGTTTGTATTTCATAGATCCACTAATAACAACCTAGAGATAAAAATGTTGGTATATCATGGTAGCAATAGAATACCTAACAAAATGGGTAAAACCTAGAGATAAAAATATTGGTATATCATGGTAGCAATAGAATACCTAACAAAATGGGTAGAAGCAAGGGTACTACCCAGTCATTTAGCAAAAAGCATAGCCTGATTCTTGTATGACCAGGTGATTACAAGGTTCAAAATTTTGCTTTAACTAACAAGTGATAGGGCTGGTCACTTTTTGAATGAAGTTATAAAAATTTTGATAATAGATTTTAGGATTTTGTATTCATTTTCAAGCTTGTACTATCCAAGAGCAAATGGGAAGGTGGAGGTAATAAGCAAAATCCTAGTCTCTACATTGTACACAACTTGTGGAGTATAAGGAGCATATAGGGAGGAGAGGTTATCATTAGTCCTATGGGCATATAGGCAAACTTTTAACCCCACAATAGACCATACAACATTCTAGATAAGGTATGGCCAGGAGGTAGTTGTGCTGATAGAATATTTGATACCTAGTTTGTTGTAGAACACCAATTAGGTGACCAAGAAATCCTAGAGGAAACATTGGCATCACTAATTAAGCTGGAAAAAATAGGGTCATGGCACAATGGGAAATGGGAGTAGCCCAAAAAATAAGGAAGTTGTGGCATGACAAGCACCTTTGAAAGTTGGAATTGAAACAAGATGACTTGGTCCTAAAATATAATGGTAAACAAGAAATCAAGCTAGGGAAATTGAAAACCTTATGGTTTGGTCCTTTTAAAATATTAGAACCGATGGTTAATGATATGATAAAATTATATAAATTGAATGGGATAATGTTTCCCAAAATAGTAAATGGGTCAAAATTAAAACCATACAAGGCACAATACCTATTTATCGCTATGGAAGAGATAAAACGAAGATGAAGGTAAGATAAAAAGAAGGTAAGAGGAAGAGTCTCATGAATAACAAAAAGTAGCCCAAAATAATTAGGCTTCTCAATAATATGAGGATGATGTTGAGATGAGATGGCTATTTGCAGAAGTGGAGGAGGCACACCTAATCATAAAAAAACAAGAACTGTAACCTCACCCTAGTAAGAGAAGAAGGCTATGGGTACATATAAGATTTATAAATGGGATAGAAAGCTATGAAGAAGAATAAAAGTAGATTATTTCAAATTAAGAAAGAGATCAAAATGAGGAACCATCCATGATAAACTTGGTCGTACAATAAGAAATTCCACAATGGGTGATAATAACAGTATATCCTCAATTAAAGCAGCAAGAGTTGCCTCAGAATACTAATGGATGAAGGATACAATTAATGGTATGGTATCCAAATAGGATGGATACTATGATATCGAAATACCAAACCTGAAGGAATAAGGAGTCACAAATGAGGAATTGACAGGACACACCTTGTTAGCCCAAATTGGAATGATACACCAAAGAATGCATGAATAGATGCAACAATTGTAAGAGGAGTATGAGATATTATGAACACATAATGCAAGACTTTGAGAATGGATCATTAAGAAATTAGATGATACAATATAAATAATTGATGAGCTATAGGCTACAAGGCAATAGGAGCCTGAGCAACAAGAATAAGAAGAATAAGAAGGGGATATACGACAAGGAAAAGAGGGGACACAAGAATGATAAGAAGGATAAAAAGAAAGTGCTAGTAAGGATGAAAGGATACAAGTGGAACCAAAAGGTACAACGCAATACCTATAAATCATAGATGGAGTAGAAAAAATACTATGGAGAGATATTGAGGAGGCTACCACATCACCAGAACAAAGAAGAAATTGGAAAACATATTCTAGTGATGATGGAGTTATCTTAGTGGTCAAAAATAGCAGTAGTTCCAATAGCAGTGTATATCTCTTACTAAGGATCCAAGAACCACAAGTTCATCCCAAGGTGGAAAACTATGTAGCAACATATTGAAAACTAAGAAGACAAATGAGGGAGGTGAGGAGGCTCCAAATAATAATGGAGACATCATTTGGATGGACTTTGTAACAAGAAGATAGTTACAATGACTCAAGCTCAACCACTAATTTTTTTGAACAATATAGGGAAGACTTAGAAACTTGTGAACCACAAAGGCATTTTGAGGAAAGAAGGTGGATATGATGATTGTGACATGCAAATCATAGAATAAGGCCCTTAAGACAATTGTCACCAAGGAATAAACATCATGAAGGATGTTTTACCAATATAAAATTTGTTGAAATATCTCCTAGTACTTGGAAGAGAGGGGAATCAAGTAGACAACAAGAATGCTAGAAAGGTGTCCCAAGTACCTCAAGGAGTCAACTAGACCATAAAGTAGGTCTAAGACAACTTAACCAAGGTAGAAATTAATCAGACCCTATTTCTAGTAGTTTGTGAGGAAGAAATCAGCCTCCTACCCCTAGATGGTCTATTTGACACAATGAACTACAACCATCATCCTCATAATTAGTAAGGAATGCACACAAGGGACACATCTCCTAGGATGGATGTTTTAAACCCTCCTATGGATCCCACCCCAATATAGGAAGTTGGTTGCGACCACTAGTGCAACACCTAGGACCATGACCAATAGAAGTGGGAGGAGGATTACTCCAAATTGACAAGACTCATCTAAGAATATTATATAGAGCAACAACACAAATGCAAGGCTATGAAAGGTATATTCAAGAAAGAAGAGAGCTAATCAGGATGGGATGCATACGATTTCAACAATATGGTGACAGAGTTAGATGAAGGACTCACTCATCAAGTTTATAGGTAGACTTAGTTCAAAGAGAGAGAAGTAGAAGTCATTCAAATAAAGATTAGGTGGCAGGGACCTATTCAATTCAAGACTTGCAAAGCAATCACATGATAAGACATAGAGAAAGTTAAAAATAAGGTAATTGTACAACCTATCAATGAACCATTCCAATGGAGACAAATGATAGTATGATTTGGGACCATACGATTCATGAAGAACGTAATTGTACGATCCAAGAAACAACAAATCATATAGTTGGAAATCGTACAATGCAAGAAGATGACAACCATATGACTCAGGGTGATGATAGAAATCGTACAATAGGAAATCATACGATGAGCAATTATGGAAATCATACAGTAAGGAATCGTACAATGAGAAATGATGAAAATCATACAAGAAATCATACAATGGGTGATTAGGAAAACTGTACAATAGGAAAATGTATGACAAATCAAAATGATGCAAACTATATGACCTTCATGGTTGAGGAACATTTGGAATGATCAATTGAAATTTTAATAAGAAAAATCATACAAGTACAAGTTAATATCATCATATAATTTTCATGTCAATCATGATAAAAAAGAAGAAGCAACAAGTGCAAGTAAGTGCTAAGGTGGTAGTCATTCATGTAATAGGAGTTAAAATCAACTTAGGAAATATTTATAAAAGGATGCATGAAGAGCATTTAAATGTAATAGTGAAGCAAAAGGGATGAAGCACCAAGAAAAACAAGATGATTAATGTGAAAGTGCATGCAAAATTTAATTACAAAAATGAGGAATTGAGGGTTTGGGAAATACCCTAGCAGCTAGAAATTGAAGGATAATTTTTTTTTCCAATGAAGAAAGAGGACTCGAGAAGCTAAGACCAGTGCAACAAGAAATTGGAACACATAATGGAAGAAGGAAAAACACTAAGCAGAAGAAACAAGAATGATTTTATAAATCCCCATGGAGAATTTACACAAGGCACCTACTAACTTAGACCCTCTCAGGGTTTGCAAAATTTTGGGGAGAAGAGTTGAATAAAGACATGAATGTTGAAATAGAAATCTAAATGCGCATGCATGAATTTAGTTAAATTTCCAAGGGAGAAATGTTGAGGGAAGACTATCGTATAAAAGAAAAAGTATTGTATACTTGTAGAAAGAAGGGTGAAGTTTGATTATCGTATGAAGGCAACTGTACAATTGTGCAAAAGGATTACATAAAGGAAAATCATACAAGTTGAAGTAGAAACACATCATATGGTTGTGCAAGGGTAAAAATGTACAAGGAGGAAAAATTATAGTATGATCATGTAGTTTGGAATATCGTACGATTACTAAAATTGTACAACTAAAATGGGAAATTATACATTGTAAAATTATAAGATAGAATCATATGATTTCCAGGTAGAATCATACACTATATATTTATAGGATAGAATCATACAATTGTAGGGTAGAATTATATACTATACATTTGCAGGGTACAACCGTACATTGTATTATTGCAAGATAGAATCATATATTGTATGCTTGTGATTGGATAAAATCATACCATTCAAAGATAAGGGGAATCATACAACGACATTTAAAAAAATGAGTGTGAGTGAAGTATGGATTTCTTTGAGCACATACATATTATTGTTGGATAAATAATTGAGCGTTCACCAAGCCCATTACATTAAAGTTAACCTTATCCAAGATGAGAAGAACCTCAATTTTCAATGCAACAAGATCTAAAATATTACCTACAAAGGTAAGGATAAGGATTTTATCCAGTACAAGGATGGCGTTATTGACCTTGGAGAGGATGAGGCCATAGCTCATGGTGATGACGTGGCAATAGATGTGGTGATAGGATGGAGGAGCAAAACCAGAATTCTAGGGAACAAAAAATGGAATCCCTTAGGGCACACTAGAGAGAACTTTAAATTGAAGTTCATAAAGAACAAAACCTGGCAATAATTATCCACAAAGTGAAAGGAAAGGTGAATAGGTAGCATTGAAGGATATCACCTTCACTCAACCAATAGGAGAATTTTGTTAGAAATAGTAGAATGAGATTCTAAAAAATCATGAGTTGAAGGTAGTATTTGAGAAAGTTAATGTAAGTGTTCTAGCACAAGTACCCCCCTTTGATATAAATTTCTTTAATGTGTACTTGTTACAAATAGTTCAATCATATGATGCAAAAAAAAAATATACTTTTATCCACCTTAAAAATTGGCATATCAGGGTAGACTTCTCAGCAAAGAATTATTATTGACATTTAAATTGCCATAAGGAGGATAAATGGTAAAGAAGGGATATGTGGATCCAATTGAATGACATCAATTGATTCATGATTTGAAAGTTCTTAAAACTCCAACAACAACCAAGTTTTTTGGTTTTGGAGGTCAAGAAATCAAGCAAAATCAATTGAAGATCCAAGAACTTTAATGTGTCATGAATATTGTGATGTCATGGTTGTCAAGAGAAGCATAATATGTGGAGGACATAACAAAATATGTGCAGTATGATCGGGGTACGTACTAGAACAAAGAATCCATAGATTACAACAACACATTACTAAGAATTTTTCCATGATATTTCATGTGATTGGAGTCATGCTAGATGCAGTTTCTCAAGCCAACATACCTTATTATGGAATGATAGCACCAAGGATTTTTTCCAAATATCAATATTCAATTATAATATGGGTAAAAGTAGTACCAATAAAGAAGGTTGCTCCAAAGATGCCAAAGAATAAGAAAAATATAAATAAATTGAAGCTAGTCGTAATTGAAGAAAGTGAGGCTTCCAAAGAAGAGGTACATCATAGGAAAAAAGTAAGAAGGAAGCTAAACTTGGAGCAAGAACAAGATGATGTAATCCTTAAAAAATTGCTCTAGAAACATTCAATACCTCAAAGGAGGGAAGAAGAACCAATAGTAAGTCTTGTATAAACAAGACAACAACAAGAGCAGGGAAAAAGAAGGCCATAAGAACAATAGCTTCTAGAACTTAGTGAGAAACAACAAATACTGCCTATATTCTAACACTTATTGAGAAACAACAAATAATGCCCACATAACCAAATGAAGAGGTTGGATTATGATTGGAAGAATCATACTTAGTGGAGATAAATCTACAAACAGAGGAATCCTAGACAAATAAAACTTGTGGACTCTAATATATGTAAATGAATTTGAATTGATCGAAGAAGTGAAACAAGGGTTAAAGAATATTGGAACACCACCAAGATCTAGGGTGGGAAGTCCAAAAAAAGATGAGGTAGTGATTTCACCATTAGGAGAGAAACACAAATAAATTATAATTGTCATAAGAGGTAGCAATAGTCAAAAACCAATAGGAGAAGAGAATGTGGACAATAAGAGAAGAAAGAACAACATAATAAAGCAGCAAGAATACAAAAATATATTAGAGAGCAGCATGATCCATTAGAAGAGTCATAGGTACAAAGTGAAAACACAACCAAACAAAAATTGAACAAGAGATTATTGTAGAGCAAATAAATCTATAAGAGATTACCATAAAATAGGTAGAATAGCAAGAAATTATTACAAACCAAACCAATAAACAGGAAGAAACTGAAGATATACAATGGGAGGACAACAAATATATACCCTCAAACTAGGAGAAAGTAGAGGAGGAGGAACAAGTGGATGGAATCATTCAAGGGTTGCAAACACATTTCCTGATTGAAGCATCTACTTTTGGGATATCTGATGGAGAAGGAGAAGGAACTGATGAACGAGTAGACCAATTTTTTGAACAAGTAATACAAATGTTTTTTACTACTTGACTATAGTTTTGGATGGGCTATGTAGGGTAATTGAAACATTGGAAGGATAGAAATTTTGATGAGATGGAGAAAGTGATGAAATGGGTGCGCAAAGAAGAAAGAACAAGAAAAGTGGTCAAAATTTATGTGCAACAACCTTGAAATTTACCTGTTGGAGAGGTAACTATTATGTTAGGGGTAAATGATATACCAAATAAATAAGAACTAATTATATAATACCTCTAAGTATATATATGGACTTAAGTAGATCCCAACAATATCCAACAAATAGAGCAAAAACTAAATACTCGAGAGCATCATAAGAATTGGTATTGTTATTTCACAAATATAATTTTATAAAACATTGGATAGAATTGCTTACCTTAGGATTGGAGCATATCCATAAAGCCAAGGAAACACAATAAGAGGAAATAGAAGCAACACAAAGGGAAATGGCTGCTATGTAGGATGAAATAGAAAGGATTAAGAAAGATTTTAAAGCCAAACAAAAAGAAACAAAGATTGAAATGAATAATATAAAATAGGCCTTTGAAGATAAATTGAAGATCCAATAAGAATATTGGAAAAATCATGAAGGATCAAATGGAAGAACAAATAAAACAACTCCAAGAACAAGAAGAGTTGTTATAAAAGTATGCAAATCAACTAAAACAATAAAAGGAGTAATTGATACTAAATAGTGAGCAACTAAAAAAGAAGTAACAATTGAAAGCTAAATATGAGCAACTAAAGAATAAAGAAGACCAATTGAAAATTAATGATGCACAATTGCATCTCAAGGATCAAAAGGTGGTTGAAATGAAATAGGATATGAAAATATGTAATAAAAATCTTATGGAATAGAAGGCCATCCTCCAAGTTTGAGAAGAGCAACAACAAGCTCATCAAAAAGAGCTAAAATGAAGAATTAGCCATCACAACAAGAATAGAGGCTAAGTTGAGAGAAAATATACGAAAATAAACCTCAAGATATGAGAAGCAATTGTTATAGGCCTTAGCCAAAGTAAAAGAGAAATCAAATAAATATGGATTAAAGGTATCGAAACTTAGCAACTATACCTCCAAACTGTAGGATGAAGTGGGAGCAGCCAACAAAAGGAAAATAGCAAGTGTCTATGGGGATGCTAACCAATTTAAAGGGGAGGGAATATGTAAGTAGTAAATCTTATATCTACCTCTCAGAAGAAAAAGAAATAAAGTGTATAAATTGTAAGTTTTTGACAAGTTTTGTATAATTTTAAAAATATTTGTAGAACAAAATGTAAATGAAATGATGTGTAATTAATATGAAATGCAATTTAGGCTTGAATAAAATTAGATATCAAAACTAGTTGAAATAAGGGAAATAAAAGTAAAATTGATTTTAATAGAAATTAAAAGTAACCTTAGGAAAAAAGTAAAGGTACATGTTATACAATGGTTATGGGGTGGCAATTGTGAATAATGTGTTGTCTCAAGAACCGCTTGAAACATCTTGGACATACATTATATGGTCCTCCCTTTATTTTTTATCAATATATTTTTGTTGTGTATGTAGGAGAACAAATTTATAGAGTATGAGATACATTGAATGCAATTGGAGTGTTACCAGGTTCGTTGGACTTGAATAGTTCATACTGTCTATGCAAGTTGCATTATATAGCCATTATCTATCAATGCAACTCTATATTTGATCACAAATGTGTGTGCATGTGATGATAATAGAATATTTTTATGGTAATAGTATAAATTGTGTTGTTTTATGCAATATACAATAGATATTGTAGGTAGAAGTCTGTTAGGGCAAGTGTTTATTGCAGGTTTGGAAGAGCAGGGTTACTACTAGAAATCGTACATATGTTGTAATGAATATAATATCTAACTAAAGTGTTTGACATGGTTTAAAACATCGCAAAGATCTTGTCATTGCGTGTTGGCAGTAAACTTGAACTGCTAAATGAATCATACAGATTGTTGGTAAATGTACAGTTGTAACTAAGGCTTAGGAAGAATGGTAACCATACAAGAAGCATAGTTGTGAATATTATGAATAATTGTAGAAATTTCTATGGTCATGGTAAATTTCCAATCTAAAAAATCATACAATCAACAAATACTAGGTTCTATGAATCCAAGAATAGTGCAATTGACCCCTTTTATGATTTGCTAAATCGTACAACTAAACTAATGAATAATTTTACTTAAAATGTATGATTAACCAGGGTGTATGATTTGGGGAGATTGTATATTTTCATTAAATTGTACAATTATGGAATGTATATTTTATGATCATACAATTGTGAAACTGTACAATCGTACATCATAGAATTTTAGTCATTGTACATTTTTGGTAGCATCCACTGTATATTTGCTAATATGAAAGATATAGGATTTCATGTATAAGTCTACCACCACCTCCCCTACTAGGAGTACTACCACCTATGCTACAATAACAAATGCTTCTCACTTTTTGATTGCTCTAAATGGTCTCACTTCTCTAGCACCTTCATCCTGATTTTGGTATTTGAAGCAATGATGGGTTCTTAAGCTCCTTTTGCATAATACTCAACACTTTGGCTTCAACAATGGATTCAAGCATACATGTGTGTCCTCTATACTTTGGATTTCATAGAGAGTACTTTGCCTCAAGTGTATATTCAAAATAGCATGAGCACAAAATATTATTTTGTAATTCTTGGCCACGAATTAAACAACTTGTGTCGATATTTTTAAAGAATCTCAAAACACACATTTAAGTGAAATCTAGATCTTGTAATACAAAATAACAAATCTCCATTTATAATTGATCCTATCATGTACTCTCCATTTGTAGGCCTCACAAAAAAACTTCTATGGCCTCTTTTTGGATTCCATAGACTTACACGAGGGCATGAATCCTCTCAAAAGGGATTCAATTTTACACACATCTCTCAAACAAACATGAGGTTTTATGTTTAGTAGACAATATTCCATTTCCAATATCATAGTGTTGTCCTCTCTCAAACACTCACAAAATCTATCATACATCTCTAAACATAGGGACTTTTCATAGTTACATATGTAGAGTCATGAAAAATCATAGAGATATCTTTGCTCTCAGAAAACCAAACACAACTCTAGGGAGCTTTATATTCTCAGATGATGTATGCAATAACACAAACAAGTTTAATAACACAAATATATCCTAATATATCCATAACTCTATATATACTCATCATATAATCACATGCATCCAAAAATATTTAACAAACCTATACATGCAACTTAGATACATTTTAATACTTTTCTCAAAAAATATAATACCACCCTTCCAAACAATAGTTACATAAGCTTCTATAATTCTGATACAACTATCATGTAACATCTCCATGCCTAGTTTCAATGGACTCTAATACAACGTGTAGGATTATATGTAGAGAGGACACATATGCATAAAACATAAGTAAACAAAGGATAAATTTACAACCATACAAAAAGATATTATAAAAATTTACATGCATCTAATATCCATATGATGTTTTATTTATAGATCTCAACTATTTAGTGGTGGATCCTTTCAAATGGTTTCTCTCTTGCTCTAACCCACCTAAACAACCACCTATTATTTGGTGTAATAAATCACCAATACTATATGAGTGATCTTTTGCATTATTCCACCTACACAACTATCTATTGCTCAATGCAATAACTCATGATACAATAGTAAGCAAATAAATGTATCCCTATAGTGATTTTAGGAATTCATTACATTAGAAACTTGTTGATATGAAACTTGAGGCCCATACAAAAGCATTGGATGATATTGGTTGAGATAGTTCATAGAAAATGGTAAGGGATTTATAAGCTTTTCAATATAAATTGAGCATGTTAAATAGTAGGGATAATTGTTATCCAAGTCTTACCAATATTATGCAATTGATATTTGTAGTTTTAAGTGTGTTATTCAGGTATAGTTGTAGTGAAAAACTCAGTCACATAAGGATTAGATTCTTAATAAATTAGAGTTTATATAGACTTATAAAGTTTTCATCTTTAGCAAATGTACAATGAACTAGTCATAGTAACTCATTAGCTAAACTTTGATTCAAAGCTATAAATTCAATAACATGAGAATTTTAATTTATAATACTAATCGAAGTCATGTAAAGATAATATAAGAGCATGATGCTTGAAGCTATAATAGAAGTTAAATTGGATTTATGGAAGAAGGTGATAATGTTATATAAATTCAGAAAATTAGGTAGTGGTATGCTCTCTTTCACTCAAACAACTAATGTGTTCTTTATTAGTTACATTATGTTATTATCATATAATTATGGTGATAAGAATACTACTATATTTCTAGTAGTAGGATTTGGAGTTTGAATGATCAATGAAGACTCAACAAAACTTTTATATAATATTTTTTATGTTAAGCAACATTAATTATTTATTTATCTAAAATTAAAATATGATTTGCACAATTTTATACTAAAATTTATTATTCTAATATTAATTACAACTTATAATTTCATATTATTTACTCTTTAATCTAGTATTTAGATTTGTTATTTTAAATCAATTTAATTAAAAATTAATTTACTCATATTAATTTTTATTATAATTGGTAAAATGTTCACACAATATGAAAATTATAAATTTTAGGAGTGTTATTATGTTTTTAGTAGTGCAATTTAGGGCTTGAATGGTCATATCACTTCACTAGAGAGCATATAATAGTTTTTTTCTTATTTTCTATTTATTTTTATTCTTTTAATTTTATGTTACAACAAATATTATTTATTTATTCAAAACTAAAAATAAATGTATGATACGTTGTGCATAAATGTACATTAAAATTTATTATTCTAAAATTAATTATATCTTTTTAATTGAGTAATATAGAATTTTAATGGATCCCATCCATGTTATATCATCACTACATAGTGGTATTACAACAACTTAACTATTATGCATGAACCGATCAACAAGATTTAAACTTGGGTTTCATCCTTAAAAGTCAAATAATTTAATTGTTTCACCTAATATTATTTAATAAATATTTATTATACTTTATAATTTTATGCCATTTAGTATTTAATCTAGTATATAATTTTTTTATTATTTATTTTAATTAAAAAATTAATTGATTCATATTAATTTTTATTTTGATCCAATAAAATGTTCACATAATATAAATGTACAAAAAAATATATTTTAAGAGTATTATTATGTTTTTGTTAGTGGAATTTGGGGATATAAAGCTTACTCACCTCCAATTTATAGATGACAGAGGAATGTGGGAGGAAATATCAATAAGAGAAGCGACCAATATGAGAGAAGTGTTGGAGGGATACATAGTTGGATAGCTACTAAATGAAGCAAAATCAAAAGTAGTTTTTCAATATGATAAAAAGATTAAGAGAACAGATAACCCACATCCTCATATTCTCAAAGGTATCCTTGCCTTACAATATTTAGGTATCCCCCTGACAGAGAAGAGCCTTAAAAATAAAGATTGGAAATCAATAATAGACAAAGTCCACTTGAACCTTTTGCATTGGACGTACAAGTGGATAAGTTTTGGAGGAAGAGTAACATTGTTAAAATTAGTTTTACAAGCAAATTCAGTGTTCAAATTCTCCATTTTGGTAGCCCCAAAAGGGTCCTAAAATATTTGTATAAGATGATGAGACACTTTCTCTAGTATGGAGTGCAGGGTAATCACACAAAGGTACTAGTCATTTGGGATAAGATTTGTAATCCAAAGGAAGCTAGAGGTCTGGGAATTAGAGAGCAACAACAACCAAGCTTTAACGACCAAGTTGTATTGGATATGGCTAACTCATTAGGACCCTCTTTGAAGCCAAGTATTGAAAGCCAAATACTATCTCTCAAAAAATATAAAAGACCTTCCTCGTCTTCTAGTAACAGAAGAGGGATCAAAGACCTGAAAAGCTATAAAGAGAGGAGCATCACTTGTCAAAGAAAGGCTATACTAGAAAGTGGAGGATGACATGATTGCTAGACTATGGAAAGATTCATGGAAAACATTTTCTTCCATAATTGATCAGTATCTTGATGTAGGAGCATCCAACGAAAGACAAAATACCGCAAAGTAGAAAAAATGTCATGATTTTGCGACATGTCGAAAAAGAAGAAAAAGTGTCACGATATCGCGACATGTCGCATTTTCACGACCAGAAGATGAGAGAAGGCTCAAGAGAGAAAAGTGTCGCGATATCACAACATGTCGCATTTTCGTGACCAAAGGACGAGAGAAGGCACCAAGGAGAAAAAGTGTCACGATATCACGACATGTCACATTTTCGCGACCAGAAGATGAGAGAAGGCGTAAGAGAGAAAAGTGTCATGATATCGCGACATGTCGCATTTTTGCGACCAAAGGATGAGAGAATGCGCAAAGGAGAAAAAGTGTCATGTTATCACAACATGTCGCATTTTCGCGACCAAAGGACGAGAGAAGGCGCAAGGGAGAAAAGTGTCGCGATATCGCGACATGTCGCATTTTTGCGACCAAAATACGAGAGAAGGCGCAAGGGAGAAAGAGTGTCGCGACATCGCGACATGTCGCATATTCGCAACCAGAAGGCGAGAGAAGGTGCAAGAGAGAAAAAGTGTCACGATATCGCAACATGTCGCATTTTCATGACTAGAATGCGAGAGAAGGCGCAAGAGAGAAAAGTGTCGCGATATCGCGACATGTCGCATTTTCACGACCAAAGGATGAGAGAAAGTGCAAGGGAGAAAAAGTGTCGCGATATCGCGACATGTCACATTTTCGCGACCAAAAGGCGAGAGAAGGCTCAAGAGAGAAAAAGTGTCGCGATATCGCGACATGTCACATTTTCACAACTAAAAGAGAAGAGAAAGAGTAAGAGAGAAAAAGTGTCGCGATATCGCGACATGTCGCATTTTTGCAACTAAAAGAGAAGAGAAAGAGTAAGAGAGAAAAAGTGTCACGATATCGCGACATGTCGCATTTTCGCGACTAAAAGAGAAGAGAAAGGGTAAGAAGAAAAAAGTGTCGCGATATCATGATATGTTGGCAAAGAAGAAAAAGTGTCGCGATATCGCGACATGTCACATTTTCGCGACCAAAGAAAAGAAAAAGGGCAGCGGTTATAGGGGTCGTTACAAAGGAAATTATCGAGCGGTGGGTATACCGAACGTCATCATTGTTTGACGGGCAGACAGAGTCTACAGTGGCAACACTGAAAAGCACGTGGCACCGAGGTGCAATGAAAGCAGACGAAGATCAAGAGTAAAAAAGAAAGACGTTTCAAAAGCCAAGACAACGAAGAGGCACGAGAAATGAAACGAAGGGTCAAAAAAGGTAAATGGATAGTCACGCCAGATATTTTAAAAGGGGAAGCAAAGGCATGCATAGGGGTTGAAAAACTGCTGAGACAGAGTTGAAGAGCTGAAGGCAAGAGGGCCATTCTGGACCTGTTTGGGCTGTTTTTCTTCCAGGGGGAGAAGTGTTATAAAATAAAATAAAAAATAACTATATTTCGAAATAAAGGAGTTTATTTGGCAGAATGCTACCATTTTTGTAAATTTTTCCAAGTTTTTTTGAAAGAGATTTGAAATTGATTGATACGAAATTTTGGGCTCCCCATCAAGTGGTATCAAAGCCGAAGTTCCTGAGTGTGTGAGAAGATCACCGAAAGTGAGGCAGTTTGCACCAGGATCTATGGAAGAGCTTAGGGTTCCTGAGTGTGTGAGCAGATCATCGAAAGTGAGACAGTTTGCACTAGGATCTGTGGAAGAGCGTAGGGTTCCTGAGTGTGTGAGCAGATCATCGAAAGTGAGGAAGTTTGCATCAAGATCTATGGAAGGGTTGTGAGAAGAGAGTGAGGAAGAATGCCTCCACAAAGAAACTATGGTGGTGGGAGAAATATGGTACTTGAAGAAGATTTCAGAGCTTTGCAAAGGCAAGTGCAAGCCCTGCAAGAGGAGTTGTGAAGAGGGGTTGAGCCAAGGAGAGAAGACCGTAGTGAAGATGAAGCTTAGGAGGTTGATGATCCATCGATTGAAGAAGAAGCAACGGATCCTGCAAAAGCTAGATTAGTTAAGGCCATATCTCGGATCGGGAAGAAGACAAAGTTTGATGTCTCCACGTATTCTGAGAATCGCAATCCAGAGGAGTTGATTGATTGGATCCATGATATGGAGTATTTTGAGTATGAGGAGGTTGTAGATCTAGATCAGATCAAGTTTGCAAAAATGAAGTTGAAAGGCCATGTTTGCATATGGTGGAAAGAAGTGCAACTAGAAATAAATAGAGGAAAGGAAAATATAACCAGATGGGATCGAATGGTAGAGAAGTTGAAGAAACAATTTTTTTTTGTAGATTATGAATTGGATTTGTTGAGGAAAATGCAGAGTTTGAGACAGTTAAACAAATCTATCAAAGAATATACATAGGAGTTTTACCAAATCTCAATCAAAACTGGCCATTCTAATGCTAACAAGGAGAAGATAACCCGTTACATCAATGGATTGAGAACCAGTATTCAAGAAGAGTTGAGTCTGGTTAGGATGAGCACCATTGAGGATGTTTACCAGTTTGCTCTAAAAGTTGAAGAGAAGCTGAACAGAAGGTTTGAGGGTAAGCAGAAAGGAAGAGGTCATGGAGAAATAACTGGTGGAAGAATAGATGGAGGAAGAGATGAGAAGAAAGAAGAAGCTAGCTATAGTCAGGATCAGAAGGGAGATAATGATTATAGATCCCATGGTCAGAACAACTACCAAAGAGGAAGAGGTAGATCTGGATGTGGGTATGGAAGAGGAGGATTTCATGGAACCTGTTTCCATTATGGGGAAGAGGGACATCGGGCATATGAGTGTCCCCAACACCAAGAGAGGACGAATAAGAGACCTGAGGGTCATGCTAGAGCTACTGTAGTAGATGAAGGTACTGAATCAGAACATTTTGAAGAAGCAGAAGAAGGAGAAGCATTGATGACAAGAAGAGCATTGATGAATGGAGGGAAAGATGTGGATAAGAGGAAGAGCTTATTTCACACGAGATGAAAATGTGCAGGTAAGGCCTGTAATGTTATCATAGATAATGGTAGTACTGATAACTTGGTCTTTGAAGAAATGGTTACTAAGTTACAGCTATAGAGGAGGAGACACCCGCATCCATACCGAATTGCGTGGTTGCGGAAGGACCATAGGGCATTGGTCAATGAACAGTCCTTAGTCAAGTTTAATATTGGGAGATACCAAGATGAGGTTCTATGTGATATCCTGCCTATGGATGCTTACCATATGTTTGTTAGGAAGACCATGGCAGTTTGATCGCCGTGTAGTCCATGATGGACATACCAACACTTACTCCCTAACAAACGAAGGAGTGCGCCATAAACTAAAGCCACTAAAGGATATGGATGAAAAGAGTTTACTGACAATAATGAGAGTGGAAGTTGTGGGGTTTGAAGAACTTAAGGTTTTGTACCCTGCAGACCCAGATTTTGCTGAAGCTTGGAGAGCTTGTACAACCCAGTTAAAAATAAGGTGACAGAACAGTACATAAGTGAAGGTCACTTCTCAATCCACCCCGGTTGTCTAATGCAGGAGCATCCAACGAAAGGAAAAATACCGCAAAGTAAAAAAAATGTCATGATTTTGCGACATGTCGGCAAAGAAGAAAAAGTGTCGTGATATCGCGACATGTCGCATTTTCGCGACCAGAAGACGAGATAAGGCGCAAGAGAAAAAAGTGTCACGATATCGTGACATGTCACATTTTCGCGACCAAAGGACGAGAGAAGGCGCCAAGGAGAAAAAGTGTCGCGATATCGCGACATGTCGCATTTTCATGACCAGAAGACGAGAGAAGGCGCAAGAGAGAAAAGTGTCACGATATTGCGACATGTCGCATTTTCGTGACCAAAGGACAAGAGAAGGCGCAAAGGAGAAAAAGTGTCACGATATTGCGACATGTCGCATTTTTGCGACCAAAGGACAAGAGAAGGCGCAAGGGAGAAAAGTGTCACGATATCACGACATGTCGCATTTTTGCGGCCAAAGGACGAGAGAAGGCGCAAGGGAGAAAAAGTGTCGCAATATCGTGACATGTCGCATTTTCACGACCGAGAAGGCGAGAGAAGGTGCAAGAGAGAAAAAGTGTCGTGATATCGCGACATGTCACATTTTCGTGACCAGAAGGCGAGAGAAGGTGCAAGAGAGAAAAGTGTCACGATATCGCAACATGTCGCATTTTTGCGACCAAAGGACGAGAGAAGGCGCAAGGGAGAAAAAGTGTCATGATATCGCAACATGTCGCATTTTCGTGACCAAAATGCGAGAGAAGGCTCAAGAGAGAAAAAGTGTCACGATATCGCGACATGTCGCATTTTTGCGACTAAAAGAGAAGAGAAAGAGTAAGAGAGAAAAAGTGTCATGATATCGCGACATGTCGCATTTTCACGACTAAAATAGAAGAGAAAAGGTAAGAAGGAAAAAGTGTCGTGATATCGCGACATGTTGGCAAAGAAGAAAAAGTGTCGCGATATCGTGACATGTCGCATTTTTGCGACCAAAGAAAAGAAAAAGGGTAGGCGGTTACAGGGGCCATTACAGAGGAAATTATCGAGCGGTGGGTATACCGAACATCATCATTGGTTGACAGGCAAACAGAGTCTACAGTGGTAGCACTGAACAACACGTGGCACCAAGGTGCAATGAAAGCAGACAAAGATCAAGAGTCGGAAAGAAAGACGTTTCGAAATCCAAGACAACGAAGAGGCACGAGAAATGAAATGAAGGGTCAAAAAAGGGAAATGGAGAGTCACACCAGAGATTTTAAAAGGGGAAGCAAAGGCATGCACAGGGGTCGAAAAACTGCTAAGACAGAGTTGCAGAGCTGAAGGCAAGAGGGCCATTCTGGACCTGTTTGGGCTATTTTTCTTCCAGGGGGAGAAGTTCTATAAAAAAAAAAACTATTTTTCAGAATAAAGGAGTTTATTTGGCAGACTACTACCATTTCTGTAAATTTTTCCAAGTTTTTTTTAAAGAGATTTTAAATTGATTGATACGAAATTTTTGGCTCCCCATCATATCCCCACTTAACAAGCCTCAAAGAAAACTTCCAAAGTACAGGGTGGTATCTCATAGGCTATTATTTTGAACCACTAGATCAACATCAGGCCAATCCTATTCAATAGAAAGTCCCATAGGAGGGACCAAGGGAAGAATGGATTAAGGAGAAAAATAACTCAAATAAATCTTGGATGAAAGGAAGTGGCCAAGAAGGAATGGACCTAATTAACTAGCTTGGAGGCATAGCCAATTAGGAATTTACATTGTCAAATAAGGTTACAAAAATATTATCCACAACACTCAAATTGGTCCATAGACTCCTTGGTTGAAATTATGGCAACCCAAAGGATGGCCAAAGATAAATTATTTTATGTGGTTGGTTGCACATAAGAGTATTATGACTCAAGATAACTTGAGGAGATATGGATTTATTGGATCCAACTGGTGTGTAATGTGTCACCAAGAGGAGGAAACAATGGGCCACCTCCTTTTTGTGTGCCCCTATACCCAAAAAGTATGGAGTTGGTGGTACCACAATTTCTACCACTCAAAAGATTCATTCCCACTGAAAACAACTTTTGGGACTATTGAAAAACCAATAGATTCAAATCAAAGACCTTGAAGATAACTTGATATTTGGGTTTGGGTTTCATTTGTTAGCAATTTTGGTTGGAACACAACAACAAGATTTTCAAAGAAGAATTTAGACTAAAGGAAAGAATTTGGGAAACTCTAACTAGGAAATTTTAGAGATGGCATAGGCTAGAACTTCAGAAGACTCTCACATGGCAAATAATAAAGAAAATATATGGACACAACTCCATAAACAATTGTTAAATGAGAACTAAGAAATGAAGAATAAGGATAGGAAGAGGGATTTGCAGATTTGGGATGAAGTCTAGAGAATCAGAAGAAAAGGGTAAATGGAACACTTTAAGGGATCATTTAGCAGGAACTAGAACATTCAAAAGTTGGATAGTCAAAGAAACAAAACTAAACTGCATTTTGAACCTTGCCAATAAAGACACATTATCAAAAGTAAATGTATAGCTTGAATTTTTTAATAAATTTTATACCTTTTCCTCAAAAACTATATATATTTATTAACAAATAAATGTTAAATATCAAATAATATTGGGATAAATTTATATTTATCCAAATAAACCAATTAATATTTAGTTTAAATCTTATAAGTCAAACCAGTATAATACCTCAACCTTTAAGAATATCAAGGTTCTAATCTTGTTAGATAATATATGCATAGTTATCAATATGTTGGTATACCACTATGTTATGTTGATTAATACTAATAGGCATTTTTTTTTTTGGAGAACGTTTACAAATTACATCAACAACCACCTTCAAGGGGTTTTGAACACAAGACCACTTAAGAAACAACCACCATCTTAGCCACTAGGGCAACTGCCTATCGACAAGTAGACATCTTTTAATCCCATCACTTATAACTAATTAAAAAAATATATTAAATATTTATACATATTTATATATAAATTTGATAATGTATCATTAATTATGATTCATACTTTAAATACAATATATTTTTCTAAAATATAATATTTAATATTATTAATTTTTTTAATATATTAGACGATGTTAGATCTATTGTGACACCCTTCCAATCACTTAAACTTGAGTCTCCTAGATGGAAGGCCAATGACATACTTTAATGAAGTAAAATATTCACATAATATTTTTTAATTTTAATTAAAAAATATAAATAAAAATTTGAAATTTTTGGGAGGTCCAAGGTTCAAATTGCTGAGTGGGCGAGTGTGTGAGGGGTGGGTGTGTGGTGGTGGTGTGTTAAATTCCTTATTTATAAGCATAGCTCTTGACTTTGACTTTACGAGGGGTTATGGTTGGGAGGAGATTCTAAGCCGTGTGTACGTTGGTCATAGAAGTTTCTCACACTAACCAAATAAAAAAAATTAATTTAATTAATTTATAATAAATTAATAAAAACTTAGTTACCAATCTTGAAGGGCAATACCATTAATCGCGAATAAGATACATTTATGTAAAAAAAAAAATTATTTATTTATAACAAATTAATAAAACCTAGTTACCAATCTTGCAAGGGTAATTTTATTAATAGGATACATTTATGGAATTTAGTATGAGTCACGAAAAAAAATCATTTTATTATCCCAATAAGCATTTAAAAAGCATTCATTGCCAATACTAATGCATTTAAAGGTAGAAGATGAACTTACAAGGTTTGCAACTTGTCGGCCTTTATTTCGGTTGGAAAGTTTGCGATGATGAAATTGTTTCTTAAAACTCTGTAACAAACCTATTTATAATAAGCCAATTATATATAAAAAATAAAACATAAAAGCTTTAATAAGCAGCTTGAAAATAAAACATAAATTGACGTTAATCTCCTTACAATTGTCGGAGATTTTCTAGACTTGATAGGAAGTCCAATGATGACCCACCTTGGGCTATATCACTTATTCTCCTGGATAGTCACAAAAGCAAGTGCGTGCCATGTAATAAAAGTGAAATTTGGAGGTGCAAGCAACTTAGGAAATGAATATTTAAAATTAATGAAATTTTGACAGGGGTAAATATTTTTAGTGTATAGTAAAGTCCAAAATCCAAGGTAGTAAAACAAAACCAAAATGTTCTTACAAATCTTGTAGTTTAGATAAATTTGAAAAGGTGGATGGAATGGGTCCCTCCAAAGACGTGCCTTGAAGTATCCTGCAATGCAACCATTTTCCCTTCTACTATTCTCCCTTCTACTATTCTCATGTGATTTCATCACAGTAAATGTCACAGAAAATTAATGAAATCTTGTTCATGTTGTTCTAGTAGATTTCATTTAATACGAAGAAGAGACGGGGAAAAATATCAAGCCTTGGATTTCAAAGAGGAGGGAAGATATCTCACAATTTCTCAAGTTTGCCCAAATTGCCAAGAGCAGCTGGTATTTTACCGGTAAAACCATTGCTAGATGCGGAACTGCATCCACCATGAAAATTCTGATTCTATAAATATGGTCAAGACACTTCGTTGTTTGATAATACTTTAACTTGTGTTTATTCGGATGGTGGGAATATATATCAAAGGGAAAAGTTGCCTACAATTCTGTCAGATTTTGTAAATTCTCAAATGTTGAAGGTATTTCCCCAGTGAATCGATTCGATGATAAATACCTGCACAAGAAAGAATAACGTTGCCCCCTTAATCTGGGTTCATAATTCTAAAATTGATGAGAAACAAATAAGATCTCAGTATTCGTCTATACTAAACAATGGTGGGTAGACAAATTATAAACTTGATAAGATCTGTCAAAAGTTAATATAAACACACAGATTCCGTAGCGCTTTCAAGTTCCCAAGCTCTGGGGGAAGTTCACCAGAAAGATTGTTGGAATGGATGCTCCTGTAAAGTGCATAGTTTTGTCATTTGAATTTTTTCTTCAACTTCAATAATTCAAATAAAATTATTTCTCAAAAAAAAGAGAAAGGAATGCCGTTTTCTGAGAAAGAGAAAAAGAGGTTTACAGTTGAACCAAATTTGCAAGATTTCCGAGCTCCTTTGGAATAGCACCAGACAAAAAATTTCTTGACAACGACCTGGAGTAATCAGGACATTCGATCAGAAACATTAAAAACAGATAATTTAGCTCCATTGAACTTTCCCAAAGGGTTGTAATCCCGTGAGGCATTTAAATTGAAAATATGTATAATGATGTAATGTTTTCTTGCTACTACGGGAGTCATATAGGCCAATTTAATACGCTATCTAGGCTGTGATATACTAGGAAAAGAAATGTCATTGCTGTCGAAAAGATACGATGCTCTGCTCACCAAAAACTAACCTCAATTTTGGAGAGTTTTTGGGCAATTGAGAAAAACTCAAAAAAATCTCAACAACTTAGGTTAAAAAGAAATGTTAGATAATAACCCAGGCTTTGTAGGTGAGTTGGAGAGGGAAGGGCAATCCTCCAAGGGAGGTCCCGGTTCGAATCTCCACCCTACCAAAAACCTGAATTGGGTACCCAAAAACCAATTGATAATGTTGGTGCGGGCAGGGCTGGGTGCGACTTCAGGGTGACTGTGACGGTGTAGAACCCTCTGTTTGTGGTCTCTTAGACCAAGGCGGCCCCACAAGGGGTTTTTCGCTTAAAAAAAAAGAAATTATAGAAAATAATTTAATTTTAAAAAAAGGTTTTCATAAAAAAAGTTCAATTAACTAATAAAATACAACATAAAATATCACACTGAGTTTTGTGTTTTCTCTATTTTCGGTATTTTTGTTTACCCCACTGGACAAAATCTAGAGCTCCCATATTGATTCTCATCATCCTGTTATTTATATGCTTTAAAGCCTCTCACAATCTATAAAATGCTTTAACCAATACTACAGACCAGACAGAGAACTTACAGGTTTGTTAAAGAAGATATGGAGCCCAACTGTGTAGGTATTGTGCCATTGAGATAGTTGTCTGTGAGATCTCTGTCAACGGAAAACCCAGAAATAAAATTGTGACAAAACCCTAGAATAAAGTGAAATAAATTATTTAATATATATATCAAACATGCAAATCCTTGGAAGAAGTAATATCCAAGCGAACCTAAATCATTACAATTATGGTGGTTATATAGCTGTCACTCACATTTTTTCAAGATGTGATAGATTGGACAGTTCTGGTGGAATCATTCCTCTGAGATTGAGGCTTGCGAGTGTTCTGCAACCAAAATTTTCACCCTAAGAATCATCCCGTCAATTACTTGAATGAAAGAGAGAGAAAAAACATACAGAGTTGTTTGGGATGCAGGAGAACGAAAACATACATATTCTTAATATGCCAAACAGCACCATTACAATCACAAACGACTTGTTCTTGAAAGACACTGTTGTTGCCTGTGCAATGTGTACATGGATCTACACTGAAGTTCCAACCTCCTTTGCCCAGTTTCTGTGCAATTATCTTCAGTGTTTCCACTGTTGATTACACCTCGCAAACACAGAGTAGTTGTTAGAGATGCAATAATTCTTGGGTGAAATAGTATTTGGATGTATGAAAGTTATAAAATGGGTTAGAATACCTTCGTCTTTGTCTGTGAGTGCAGCCTCGGCTTGTCCAAGGAGGAGGAGAATACAATACAAGGTGGTGCAGGCCATAGATGTGATTGTGTAATTTTGGTGGAGAGCCATGGCAGAGAGGTTACCAAAAACGTCCAACCAGGGGAATATTTTTAAAATAATAGTTAGCATAGGAAAAACTCATAGCGGTCATGTGTAGTTTTCGAAGCCAATATATGAAGAGCCTGTCGAACATTTATAGTAAGTTTGTTGTAGCGTCAATGGTTTAAATTTAAGTTCTTTGGGGACAGTCATTGAACGTTTATGGGAAATTCAATCAAGGTGACTCCTACTATGGATTACAGTTTTACTTAAATTTTTATAATTATATATAAAATAGTAGTGATGAAATTTTATTTCGCATTAATATTTTTTATTTATGTTTTCAATTTTTATTTTTTTATTTTGGTTAATGTGAGAAATTATTGACCTTAAAATCGGAAGTTATGCTTATCAATAGAGAATTTAATAGACATCCACCACACACCCACCCCTTCACACTCACCCACACCACCTTTTGAAACTGAAACTTCCTGAAAAATCAAAACCCAAACCTTTACTGTTTTTCAAATATTATAATAATAAAATTTAAAAAATCAAATTTAAATTTATATATAACAACATAAAATCTGTTTATAAATATTATAAATGCAATTATTACAAGCATTAAAAAAGGTTAAATTTAATAAATAACATATTTTAAATAATACATAGAAAAATTAAAAATAATTTAATAGTCATAAAAATGGTTATACACAATTTAAATGTAAAAAAATTATATATTATAAAAGTTCTTAAAAAGTAAATAAATATAAATTAAAAATTAAATTAAATTGTTTATAAACTATGGTAATGTGACCCGGATTCAATTTTCATAGAAGATGTGTCTAAGAAATATTACTTTAAAAAAAATTAATTGTAAAAAAAGTGAAGATGTTAATTATGTTTAATATTATTATTAAAAAGGTAGGCATAAGACCTTATTTTATTTATTGTGTAATGTTAAAATTTAATTGTATATAAAAAAATTATATGGTAAAACTTTTTTATGATTTTATCATGTAAATTAAAAAAATATTGACCAAAACAAACAAATTATTAAAAAAATAATATAATAATTTATTTTTTTTAACTTTTCAAAATCATAATAATATAATAATAGGTATGAATGCCAATCCTTTTAACAATGTTTAAAAAACACTAGATTTATTCTTTACGGGAGGAGTTCAAACCTCTGGAAGGATGCAAAGAAAAGCTTTACGGCATTCCGAGAGTTTTATTCTTTACTAAGCTTTTGGAACCTTGAAAGCACAGTACTTTTCTTCAAAGTAAGACGCTCTTAGGCTTGTCTTCCCACAATAATTGTTGACTGTGACTTATCTATACGTACAAAATCAAAACAAGCAGACATAGCTTGTCAAAGTATACACCAAGATTCCCAAGGATATGATTAGTGTCGGTTAGTTTATGTCATGATAAGACATACTAAAGTGGAACGAAATTCACTGGTAATAAAGCACTCTGTGTTTACTTCCACGGTGTTTCTCAGTAACAATTTTCCCAAGGAGATGATTAGTTTATGTCATGAGAAGACATACTAAAGTGGAACATAAATTTTTCAGTCCCAATTTTCTAAGACAGCTGTTTGGTCTCTTTCACAACATACTTTTGAGGAGGGCGACGACGATTAGTCTCGGTCATGAGAAGACGTACTAAAGTGGAACGAAATTTCTAGAAACAATTTTCTACGATAGCTTTGGCCTCTTTTACAACACAACGAAATTTCTCGAATTTCAGCAACAATCTTCTACGACAGTTTTGTTCTCTTTCACAACGCACTTTTGACGAGGCGATGATTAGTGTGGGTCATGTCATGAGAAGACCTATTAAAGTCGAACGAATAACAATTTTTTACATAGTTTTGGTCTCTTTCACAACAAAATTTCTCAGTAACAATTTTCTACTACAGCTTTGATCTCTTTCACAATACAACGAAATTTCTCAGTAACAATCTTCTAGGATAGTTTTGGTCTCTTTCACAACACAAAGAAATTTCTCCGAAGAATCTTCTAGGACAGCTTTGGTCTCTTTCACAACACACTATTGACATGTCATGAGAAGACATGAAGGTGGAACGAAATTTCTCAGTAACAATCTTCTACGATAGCTTTGGTCTCTTTCACTACACACTTTTGAGGAGGGGATAAACGACCTGTTGCCATCTTGTTGATTCTCTGCGGAAAATTTTAAAGAATTTGAGATATGTATATGTATGTATATGGTTGGTGTGTTCATATTGGCATAGTTCCATTTTAAGTTCTTGGTGCGCAGGATATTTTATAAAATTTCATTTCTTTATTAAAAGATATGAGTAAAGGTGGAGAATTAGTGTTCATGAGTTGTCTTCAATTTACATTGATGGAAATCTACGGTCTTTTTCAGAGTTCGATTTGGAAACGAACCCGCAAGGACCACATTTGAGGTTAGAAGCGTAAGCACAATGATGCCCGTTGGTTAAAGGAATTGTACTTTTGGTTTCTTTATCGCAACCAAATTCGAATTCACTTAATTTGATAGAGATTTTGGTTTTTTAGGAGATGTAAATTAAAATAAAAATTAAATGTATATTATTATAGTAAAAAAATTTATATAAACATAAATATAAGTAAATTATTGTGTTTGGAAGTTTACACATATATCATTCTTACAAATATCATTCTCCACCTAGCGCATGACATTTGCTCTCCTACCTACATACATGGATGAAGAATCCAGTCTACTAGGCTGGAAAAAGTACAAGTTTGTAAGTCATTGAGTCAATTTTAATATTTATTCTATTTTAATTTTAATTTTATTTTTGTGTTGTTTTGCGTAGATATATAGATGAAGAATCAACTTTACTTTGACTAAAAAACATAAGTCTGTGAATGAGTGAATTCTACTTTAATTTTATTTTATTTTTTTTCTTATTTTTAGGTTGTTTCGTTTTTATACTTCATTTTTATAATTTTTTAAATTGAAAATATATTTTTAAATAAAATAAATTAATTTTTTCATTATTTTTATAAAAAATTTACATATTATTTTTTAAATTATAATGTTATAATTTAATTTATATATATAACTGGGTTTTTAATAAAATAATATTTTAAATTAATGTATTTTGATTTTGTATAAAAAATAGGAATTTTAGTTATTTGAGTTGCATTTTAATTATTATAAAAATAGTTATTGTTTTTTTTTTGTTTTTCACCAAAGTCTTCTAGGATTTGCCTCAATCATATTACTTGTATGTTTATTGATATAGCTCCTATATACTCTACCTCTATTGTTGAGAGTGCAATCATTGTTTGTTTTTTTTAAATACAAGTTACCAATTCATTTTTCAATGAGAAACAATTTCTTGATGGGGTTTATCTATCATCAATTGAGCCTCCCTAGTTAGAATCATTGTATCCAATGGACTCACTCTTATTGGTTGTAGTATAATAGATCTCATAATCTAAAGTTCCTTTCACATACCTCAATATTCTCTTAGATACTATTACATGATATTTTGATGGCTTACTCACAAATATTGAAACTAAAGAGATTGTATATGCAATATATGATCTTGTTGTTATCAAATACATAAGGTTTCCAATCAAAATTTTATACTTCCACTTCCACATCCTTACATATTACTTACCTTGTGTAAGTAGGATGACAACATATTTGTAACTTTCTATACCAAGCTTTTCAACATATTATGTGCATATTTAGATTGAAAAATGAAGATCCCATCATGTGTTTGACGTATCCCAATGGTAAATTATTTATTCTAAATTATTGCATCATGGCTTGTTTGAAATATATCTACATTATTTATGAATTTCTTATGAAAATTAGATTATAACATACAAGCAAATAATAAAATATAATCATTTTTTCTTTGGTAGTATAATGTAGGCTCATTCATATTTCTCATGAGTCCACACTTCAAGAATTATGCATCAATTCTTGAATAACACGCCCCTGGTATTTTTTAGTTCATACAATAATTTATTAACTTGTATATATAAACTTCTTTACACTTCACTTTAAATCCCTATGGTTTCACATACAGTTCCACAATCTTGTCATTCAAGAATACACTCTTTACATCAAAATTGAAGTCCAAACCCTTTGTTTGAGTTGCCAAGGCTAAGATAATTTTTATTGTGTCTTGTCTTGTAACAAGGACATATATCTCACCATAATATATACTCATTTGTTATGCATATCCCTTTTCCACTAACCTTATTTTGTGTCTTTCAATTGATAATTCACTATTATATTTGGTCTTGAATACCCACCTCAATCCAATTACCATCTTGTTCTTTCATAGGTCACACAACTTCCATGTTCATTCCTTTCAATTGCATTGAATTCTTCTTTCAAGGCTTTGGTCCATATCTTACTTTGGGTTGTTTTTTAAAAGTTGAGGGCTTTAATTCAATACTGGACAATAATGAATAATTCACCATGTTTACTTGTTTTTCCTCTTGTCTTTGTTCTTGGACTTATGCTTGGATCCTTGTGAAACTTCTATTAAAATTTTGATCTAATTTTTGGTATCTTGCATGTATTTGTAGTGTTATCCCTTTTGTACTTGTCTTTGAAGCAATATTTGTATCTTCACTTGATGCTTGTGATACACTAGTATGTTCAAATAAGATTTTTTTCTTAGTATTTTTTTGTTGTCCACTTACTTTCCCATCATTAAAAATCACATCTCTAGGCATAATACATTGTCTAGATTTAGAATCATAATGTCTATACGCCTTGATTACTTCATAATAACCAAAAAAAATGTATAGTTGAATCTTTAATATCATCTCTATCCTTTCTTATATTTAACATGAAATTAATCCAAACAACCAAATACTCTTAAAGTGACTTACCAAAGGCTTCTTTCCATACCATACCTTATAAGGAGTCATATTCTTTACTATAATTGTGGGCCTTATATTGAGGATGTATACTATATTTGTAACTAATTCAACCCCTAAATTATTGTACAAACCTTTTGCTAGTATAATTCTTCTCATGATTGCCATGATTGTCCTATTCATCCTTTCTACCATTTTATTTTTATGAGGTATATAGACTATTTTCAAGTATTCTTATCTAATGCTCATCATAAAATTAATTAAATTTTAGAATAATACTCACTACCATGATTAGTTTTTAATGTTTTGATTCTATATCACCTTTTATTCTCTACTATTGCTTTAAATCTCTTGAATACTTCAAAGCATCACTTTTATTCTTCAAAAACTATACCTAATATATTCTAGTATGATCATAAATGAAAGCAATAAAGAAGAAGGATTGGTGTATGCATTGGACCATAGATATCTAAATGAATTAATCATAATGGATATGGTGCTCTTCATGCCCTTCAACTTGGAAAGCTCTATCTATGATGTTTTTCTAGTGTGTAACCTTCATACACTTTACTTTTTATTTTTACACAAGGTAGTTCATGGACCATTGTTTTAACATTCAACAAATACAAGCTTCAAAAATTTGGATAACAATACCTTCAGTACCATAACCAATTGTTTTACTCAATGGCTATATGAAACAAATTACTTTCTTCTACTCCAATATTCAAAGAAAAAAATAATTTTTGTCATAGATACAACAACCAATGTTTGATTCTCATTTGTTTTGTCATATATTATTTTTTTTGTCATATATAACACACTCCTTATTCTCAAACACCAATTTGTAGTTTTTCTTTGCTAGCTTCCTCGCACTTAACAACTGTGCTTAAATCCTAGTAGGAAGTAAACATTTTGAATATTTTTTTCATCATTTGTGTCAATTTGTAAGGTCTCTTTTTATTCGACCTCCAATGCTTTATTATCTCCAAATTGTACCTTGTTCTTGTAAGAATCATCCAACTCCACAAACAACCCCTTATTATTTATCGTATGATTTGAACAACCAAAATCTAATTATCAAGACTCTTTAGTTAAAAATTCTACCATATTTTATGATAAGAACATATTTTCTAAGCTTTTACCTTCTTCATCTAAAAATTTTACCTTTTTTCCTTATTCATTACTTTATTTATTCTTTAATTTCATTCATAATGGACATAAATTTGATAATAGTAGCATTGAATGTTCATTTTATCCATAAATTTACTTCTACATCACTTTCTATAGCCTCCTCTTTTACCATGGTATCTTCCTCTTATAAATTTTCGATTTTATTGGTCTAGTCTTTATCAAATTTCATAATAGTTTTTAGAATTAAATAGAATCAAATATTACCTAGTATTATTTGTCAAAAGGAATACACAACACATAAAGAAAGAACACAACATATGATGGGGTGTTCATAGACACCAAAATATCTTCACTCAAAGAGGTCAAAATTACACTCAACCGATAAATAAATTATTGGTGAGGAGAGATGTTTATAATAATGGAAGAACACAACATATGATGGGGTGTCCATGGACACCAAAATATCTTCACTCAAAGAGGTCAAAATTACACTCAACTGATAAAGAAATGATTGGTGATAGGGATATTTATAACAACTATATATGACCTTCAGGTCAAGTTTATGAGACTAAACCTAACAAATAAAAAATTAAAAATTTATAAAAAATTGTCTTTTTCAAGGTTCACATGGACCCAATGGGTAAACATAACAAAAATTTGATTGTGGCCTCAAGAGAAGCTTAACCATCACATATTTCAACATCCCTTTTAAGCTAAATGGGGGACATGGAGAGAGACACTTATGTTGGATCCCTCCTTAAAGGATACACTCCCACTCTAAGAAGCTCCTACATGTGCTAGGCATGATCTTGATCAAAATATTTATTGCTTGCTTTGATGAACAAAGACTAGGTCTAACATCCTATGAGCATGAAGCAATCACACAGTGCATCCATATCTCAATGTGCTTTATCTACTAATTAAACATAATATTGTATATGAGTTGGATTATACTTTGATTGTCACAACAAAGAGGAACTAAATATCCTTGAGGGATGCTAATTACCTCTAAAATTATCAACATCCACCTAAGATGTTTGGATGCCTCATTGGTATAACAATATTCAGACCTTATAGAGGACTGAGAGATGGTGGATTAGTGTCTAGAATACCTTGAAAATAGGTCAGATCCCAAATAGAACATGAAGCCTATGGTGGACCACCACTCATCCAAATCTCTTATCCACTCATCATCTAAAAAGACTATCAAAATTGGAGAACCAACGGAATAGTAAATGCCCATTTAATATGTTCCTCTAGTTTTTCTTAGAATCGCTTGGATGTTATCTAGTGACTCTCCCAAGGAGCTTGTATGTACTTGGAATAGTAGGTAACAACAAAGGCTATATTTGATCTAAAATAAGTGAGATACATAAGACCTTCTATAATAGATCAATATAGAGTAGCATAGTGTAAACAATCCATAACTTCAAAACTTGAGGTAAAGAAGGTCCTAGCATGTTTACACTTCTTCATCTTGAATCGCTAAAGAAAATCCAAAGTATATTTTGGATAAAAAATGGTAATTTCAAAATATGATTGATTAATATTGATTCAAAAATTAGAGCTAAAGTCTCAAATCTATTATCTCAAAGGTGAAATAAAGTCATGACTTTATTTTCTAGATCAAAGTAATGGAGCTATCCATTATAAGATCATCAAGACACGACACATTTACCTTAGCCTCCTAATCATGATGTTTAATATAAACATCATTCTCAACATCACATCACTAAAATCCATTTTAATGAAGAAATAATGTTTTCTCTCATACCAATCTTGAGAAGCCTATTAAAGACCATACACTGATTAGGTCAAATGGTATACCAATGGAGTAGGACCCTCTAGCTCAAATCCAGTTGGATACTACATGTAAATTTCTTCCTGATGTTCTCCATGGAAAAAGGAACTTATGATATCCATTTGATGTACCTTTCAACCACAGGAAACTACAATGGAAAGAATCATTCTAATAGAGTCCATCCTAGCTACAAGTGAAAATATCTTGGAGTATTCCACTCCATATTGCTAAGAGAAACCCTTAGCAAAAAGGTATACCTTGTGATTGGTAATTTAGCCATATGATGTGTACTTGGTCTTGTAGATCCATTTACTCCTCAAAATATTCCTCCCTAATAGAAAAGGAACCAACTTCCATGTTTTATTTTTTTTTATTTTCTAGAAATATATTTCCAATATATTCTCTATGGTATGGTTTTTGTAAGAATTTGTGATATCTAGATATTTTTTTAAAGGTGTGTCATATATTGGTTTATGTATTTTATGCTTCTATAGCTAAGCTGATGTTTGTCATTTTTTATGGATGCAAGAGTATCCATCTATTCTAGAGTGCTGAAAGAGGAGTATCCATAAATTATGAGCTATGTTAGGTTTGTTGGACAAGGTATACTATAGGTTGCTAGCTATCATGGGCTCACACTATCTTGTTTGTATACCAAAAGTGAGATTTGATCAGGTACTACTGATGACACTAGTAGAGTGATGGTACGTACCTTTCATCTTCCTATAAGGAATATGGAAGTTACATTGAAGAATATTTGGAAGATCCTATAGACCCCTTTAATTGGTGCTAGAGTGGCGATGGGACATAATCAAGCATGGTGCCTATGGATATTGATAAGGCATGATGATTTTTTTATTATGTAGTCTAGCATTGATATTAAAGTTTTTTTATACGTAGACATATAGATAGAATAAATACACTACTATGTGTACTAGTATCAAGCATCCTTGCGGGGGAAACTAGCAAGTGAGTGATGCATTGAGGTTGGGGTGGTGTGGTTACAGACATGAGATATGATCAAGTTGTGTTTACATGGGGGCTAGTAGCATTGGCATACGTCTACTGTACATTACATTGGATAATATACAAAGATGGTCATAATCAGGTGTGTTGCATATAAATTTAGGTTTGGACATGGGAGCATATCATATTCCTAAAACCATTTTGATTTCCAAGTATAGTGGGTACATATGAATTTTTATTAGGAATAACATTTCAATGTTATGAGAGAGCTTCTATTAAGAGGTATATTTCTAGTGTGAGGAGAGAATTGAATAAATTTTAGCTAGATCATGTCATATGGCCACGTTACTAACTATGCCCTAGATGGAAAGATGATGGGTATTATTTAGATTGAGTATGGCATGTTATATAGCTATACACTCTAAGAGAGGAGTGGGAGCCATAATATGTAGATCAAGTTACCATACAATTTACTATGGTATAGGCTATTCTTGAGGAGGCATTGTAGTGTATATGGGAGCACATTGAGAGTGAAGAGTTGGGTATTTTTCCAATATATAGAGCTATGTAGAGGAGGACATGGATGATCCCATTATCTCAAATCCTAGATAGGGTGATATTGATAAGATTGAGGGTTATGAGATATGGTATGAGTGACTTCATCCTTGATGGGTTACTTTGCTACAAAAGAAGGTACCTAGGACATGTAGGTGATTGATTCATATATATATATACACATCCAAGAGTTCTTTAGGTAGTAGAGACATTGATGCTTGCTTATATTGATTTACCTATTGTAGGTATTGGCATCACCAAAGCATATAGGGGAGGAAGGAAAAATAGATTGCTCATTATTAGTTTTAAGGCTAAGGGTGGCAGGTCACCACCTTTGGATGTTTGGGATAAGGATGGTAGGTCACCACATAGCAAGGCTAGAGAGGATATAGAGGTATTGCTAAAGCATATATTCAAGGTAGAGTTAGAGATATATCTTCTAGTAGAGTAACTAGCAATTTTGGATATAACGTAATAATAAGAGTAGGAATAAGATAGAGAGATAAGTATGCTTTGATCTAAGAGAGATCAACTATGGATGGAGCTAGATCAAATTTAAACAAAGAGAGACAAATAGGTGGTACATTTGGAGAGACAACTAGTATATAAGGGAAGAGAGATAATAAATTTACGATAGGAGATAGTGATTGTTAGCAAAATAAACTACAATACATCAAACTATCAAGAGTATAATTACAGAGCATTATGTAGCCTTAGCATATGCTACTATAGCCAAATCAGGTAGAGGAGGAGATATGATGTACATGTTACTAGAGCTATAGAAAAATATGGGTCAATCACAAGGAGAGATAAGTGATATGGAAAGGGAGAGGGATCAACTAAAGGATGACTTAGATAGAATATAGAGAGACTTGACAGCTACTTAGGAGGAGTCCTATATCAATCAATAGGACTTACCATCAAAGATAAAGTGAGCAATGCAATATATCATGGTGTACCATGCAATAGTACCTATAGACCAATGACTTTCATTACTTACAAGGACATTGTCATAGCTATACTAAAGCTCAATGACTCAAGATTATTAGAGGTTAGTGATAATACCCCCACCTTTTAGGAAAGAACCTAACATTAAATCTCAGTCCTAGTACTTTGTAGATGCTATATATCAATTTTAGATGATGGGAAAATGAATTTTGCTATTGCATTTAAATATTGAAGTATTAATATGATATATTGACCATTATTGATATACATGATTTTTTTTTATGAATGTTTGCGTTGATGCTAATATAAGAAAAAATAGCTTTAATAAAGTGTAATAAATTCCCTTTCAAAAGTAAGAGGCTTAACACTTTATGGGACTTTAGTCTTCCTCATTCTTTATGGGCTCTTTGGAAAGAATAAAATAGCCATATTTTTAAGGTAAAAAGGGGACAATCTTGTCATAGCCAATAGGATTATCCATCTCACTGTGGATAATGTGAGATTGATTAAGTGGGAAGAAGTCTAGGAATAAAAAATTTAAGGTATGATTGCAGTCGATTGAGGTCTTGATCGAGTGACAAGTATGCTTAATCCTCCAAAAAACCTCTTAATAAGGCAAAAAAAATGGACCCCCCCTCCAGATGGTATGCTAAAATTTAACTTTGATGGGGTGGCTAAAGGGAATCCCAGACTTGCTAGGGCAGGAGGTCTGATAAGAGATGAAAATGGTAATATTTTGATAGCTTGTGTTGAAGCCATGAGGGACCAATCAAGCCACTTTGCAAAGGCCCATGCTATATGTGTGGGAATAAAGCTGGTGAGTAATATTCAAGTTAAGAAAGTAATTATAGAAGAGGATTCCCTTAACATGATTAATCTTATGAAAAAATTACAAACATTAATTGTAACTTACCCTCTAAGGCTCTATGATTGATGAATCTTGACATAATATAATGCTTATGGAGGTTGTAGAACTTAAGCACATTTATAGGGAAGGGAATGGTGGAGTAAATGGTATGGCTAATATTGGAATAACACAAGAAGGGCTCAATGTTTGGGAAAGAGACTTCCCCCAACAGGTTATTGTAATTGTTGATAATGACAAAAGAAATGGGGTTCACATTGATTAATATTTTATTCCTTAACATTGTGTCTGGTTTATTTCATAGAAGGATGTGGTGGGATCCTAGAAGTAGTAATTGGTCCTATGATTTGATGATTGGGATAAAATTTGAAAATAAAATTTGGTACAACTCTTCTAAAGGTGATACCATATTTTTTGTCTAGTTTTCAAAATAGGGATCTCTAGTAGTGTTGTTTCTTGGTTGTACCACTCTTTTCAAAGACTATTTAGTAGTTCAAGGAATTTCGAGTTTAGTTTCTCTAGGAGCTCCTTGACATTTACCATGGATATTCAGGCCCTATTTTTGTTAACATTTGTTTTCAAAGTTTTGGTTTGAATATGATATCTATAGGTGAGTACCTTCCCTATATTATTTTGACCTAGGTAATCCACCCCAAGTGGATTTTGTTTTTTTTACATGGTGGAATCGGTAGCTGCCACGAATCTGGGCAGGCTGTCTAGCTTTTATGGATGCCATAGTATTTTGTGCTATCCACCCCAAAAACCACCACACATATCATCGCACAGTCCGCCCCTATAACCGCCATGCCACAATCATTTTAAACCTTTTACACCACTAAAATCACAAGGAAAGGGACAAGCGTTCAGTCCGATGAGGCCCGAGATTTGAACCTTGGACCTCCGCACCCCTTATGGGGTTTAGATGAACCAATTGGTCTAAACCTCAGACTTCCCAAGTGGATTTTATTATTGGATAGTATTTTTTGTAATTCTAAGGATAAAAGACTTGTGAGGCTAATTCAAAGAGTATTTGCCATAAAGTTTATTCATATGTGTTGATTCATGTCATATAGAGTGCATCTTGTGACCCTTGATTCTCCTGGTATGAAGCCCATGTATTGTACTAATTGTTTTTTTTGGGATGTTCTACATCAAAATTGTTTCTTAGGTAGCAAATAATTTGAGTATATGAAAATAGATTACCATGACTCCAAGGTTCATTTTCCAATAGAATTTATCCAAAATAAAGTTGTAGTGACATCAAGAATAGGTGTTTGAGATGGTGTTCAAGATGTACTAATTCCCAAGGTGGTTTGAAGGAGGGTGGAGATATCTAATCCATGTTGTTCCTCTCCTTTGTTGCTTCAATTTGTTGCAATGTTTGATGTGTTCATTAGTTGCTAGTTGGTTTATGGTGTGGGCTATTTTTTTGAGCTTGAGTTTTTTGTATGTGTATGGAAGGATGTTTGCTTGTGTTGTTTATGTTTATCTTATAAGCGTTAGGTATTATCTACTTGTAATAGTTTATTAAAATATCTAGGTATCCTTTCAAAATCCCTTCTTCTACCCTAATTAAAAAAAAAGTGTAACAATTTTTTTTTGAGTAAATACTTCTTATAGACATCCGCTGTGGGGATTGAACCCAGATCACATCACCAATAATGCAAGTGTAACAAATTTTATTTGAATTACATGTTAAATGAGGTTCTTAACATAGTTTATGATTTTATCTTTTGATATATGTACATGCTAGGATATTGTACCTATATGCATTGCATTTGTTGGACTTTAAGTTTTACTTCACCCATAAGTAGTGGCCCTTTAGCTTGATTAATGGAAAAGTTCTTAGGTGGATTTAAAGGTTGCCTAGGTAGTCTATGTTTATAGGACTTTAATGCTCTATTTGAATGCTTAAATTATCTATATCCATAGGCTTTTATTGCTTTTGATTTCCTAGATAGTTTATGTTTGTAGGAATTTTAATGTATTTTAATTGCCTAGATAATCTATGTCCATAAGACTTTATTGTCTTTTTGACTGCCTATATAGTCTATGTCCATAGGCCTTTATTGTTAGAGGTATTACATTATTTGGTACATTTGTAAATATTTATATTAGGGAGTGTGTTTATATTTGTGTCTATAGTATGTGTCAAGTTATTGAGTAAGAGTATGTGCCATGTAATTAAGTATGTGAGGTGTCTAGTGAAAATTATATGAGTGATGTGTCAATTTTAGAAGTAAGGAATTATGTGCAATCATGAGAGAATTTTTCTTTATGTAATATGTGAGATTTATTATGTAAAAGGGAAATATGAAGAGTTGGTTTTCTTGTGAGTTTGAGGAGAGAAAATTTCAAGAGTCATGTAATATGAAGGGTCTCATGTATCTATATATTGAAAAAAAGTAATGTAATATGTAACTTGAGGAAGCATTACATTTATGCATTGCTTTAGTAGTTTCAATAAATATTTCTATGAGATTTATGTGAGATTATTGTTCATTTGATATATGCATGATTATTGATGTTATTTATGATTTTTGAAAATTTTTAACCTATGAAGCATAGTAATATGTTGCTAATATTTATTGCCTAGATAGTCTATATCCATAGGACTTTATTTATTTTTATTTCTTGGATAATCTATATCTATAGGACTTTATTGCTTTTGATTGCCTAGATAATTTATGTCTATAAGACTTTATTAATTTTTTTGATTAATTTTTTATTTATATCTTGATACCACGAACTTCGAGTGGTGCTTGAGTTGTTCATATGTTTACCCCTAGTGGTGCTAAGAGAGAAGACAAAATTTATTTGGGGTTGTTAGCATCGTATACTTTATCATGGTGATTATCATGTAGCCCACTAATGATGTAGAAGAGATAATAATTCTAGCAAATTTTTTCATTAGTATTTGCAAATGTTGTAAGGTTTATCATATGGTAATTGATGAAGAAAGAAACATATGTTATGATCAGTTGTTCCCAATACTTTTTCATATTGTAAGAAAATAGGTTATATTAGTCCATCGCCTATTAGGCCAACAAATTAGATGGAAATGGATCAATTGAGGTAAATGATAAAGAGATCATAATTTAAGGTTGATTGTTCTTGTCCCCTATATATTCCCATGAGGAAATTGGGTATGTTAATTCATCATCTATTAGGTGTATAAAAGAGGCCAAAAGAAAATAATTTAAGGTGAAAAGTAAAATGTTTGAGGATTGTGCCATCCATTCTTGTAACTCATGAGGGTATACATAATTTGGATTAATGGTTAAGGCTTATAAGAATATAGAGGTGATAATATAGCCTATCAAGAGATAGAAAAAGAAGGATTTAAGAGGTTTTGCTATTAGTGTTTGTCACAAGATTTGTCATATGGTAGATATTGAAGAGGTATTAAAATTTAAATTTTTTCACTCTTGACCCCTTTATAAACCCATGGGAAAATTAAGTATGCTAAACCATCACCTATAAGGCCGTTAAAGAGGCCAAAAATAATGAGGTTAAGGTGATAAGAAGATTCATAAATTGCACCATTTGTTCCTACAACTTGTGAGAGTAAACATCATTTGGAAAAATGGTTATGGATTTAGAAGAATGTAGGATATGAGATTAATTAGGCCACTTAAAGCATCTTCTTATACTTCCTCTATATAAAAGGAAAAAAAGAAGGTGATTGTTCTAGTCCTAAATTTTATACAAAATAAGGATTGGAATAAATACCTATCAATAAAAATAGAAATCACGTGTGGCACCTTGGCAAATACCTTTGGTATGTAACACAATTTCCCTAAATTGATCCATTATATTTAATGTTAACAAAGGCTTATTATGTTAAGGAGTAGGGTTGTCATTGTTCTAGTCCTTAAGTTGTAATTGAGAACTAATTTTTTGATAAGTTAAGGACTAGAAAAGAAGCCACTAGTTCAAATACCTAGTGAATATGCAATGAATAAATAATCTAACTTGACTAGGATCATCATGTCATCACTATAGATCTACCTCGATAAACAACAAGTAGTACAAGCAAATGCAAATACATGTAAGTAGGCTATTATGAGATCAAGCAAGCATGCATCAAGAAAAACACAGAAAAAAATAATGGGATATTTGGAAGCATTGCTAGCAACTTATACCTAAGGCATAATGATTTAGGATCATCATTGCATCCTTACAAGCTTCACGGAAAAGAATATAAAAATAGAATAAGGGTTACAATTTTCCACCATGGCAATGCATTGTGAAGGTAGCACAATTGTCTCATTATTTATAGTTATCTAATTTAACTATGGCTAACAATATCATGCTATCATCACAAACTAGTTACATGAAAAAAACTACGATGAGGAGAAAAAGATGAGATATTTGAGTAATAAAAGAATATGTGTATAGAAATGCATCAAGCTAATTGAATAATGGGGGAGATCCACTGACATAAATCACCCTAGTGCAAATGGAATGCATGTGCTAACTATGCTAACTAGGATCATTATAGCTTACCATAAAATCTCTTAACTCAAATATACATCAAACAAACAAGCATCTATGAGCCAACAATCATGCAATCAAGCAACCATGCATATAGATAGCCACAAGAAAATAATACAAGATGGTGAAAATTAAATGATATAAAATGATGTCAATTATATGTAATATATTTTTAGGTGAATTCTACTCATTGGTTCTTTTAGTTCCTTCCCATCAAGTGTAGCCAGGCGATAAGCTCTTGACCCATACTTGGCAATCACTATAAATGGGCACAGCCACTTTAGTTCAAATTTACCTTTGAGCTCATATTCTACATTGGTGTTATTCTAGTTTTCTTTGAAAACCAGGTCAGCCATATCAAAAGAATGGAATCATACCATTTTGCTAAATACCCCTTTAAGTCATTTCTAGTAGACTCGTAGGTGCTCCAAGGCATGGATTCACTTTTCATTGAGCAAATCTAATTGGATGAGAAAAGCATGATGATACTCATCATCAATAAAAAATACTTTTAAGAGTATTTTTATGGAAGGAAATTCTAATTCAAAATGGAAGATAGCCTCAGTTCCATAGACCAAGGCATAGGGTGTGGCACTATTTGGAGTCTGAACGCTGGTGTAATAAGCCCAAAAGATAGGGTATAGTTGGAGATGTCGATCCTAACCTATTTTACTAGCACTTTTTTTTAATTTCTTGATATGGGATTTGTTAGATGCTTCAGCCTAACCATTACCTTGTGGATTATAAGGCATTAACCATTTATGCTAGATTTTGAATTTTACACAAGGTTTGACAACATCCTTGTTCTTAAAATACATTATGATATTAGAGATTATCATGTTGGAAATTCTATATCAAGATGAGATCTACTTTAAGATTAATTTTGACAATTGAAGGCTGATGTAGGAGGATAAAGGCATGGCCTATACTCATTTAGTAAAATATTTGATTATCATGATATTGAACTTGTGCCTATTCAACAATGGTGGATTTATCTTGCTAATGATATCAAGGCCAAAAGTGGAGGACCATGGAGAAACTAGAAATTCTATGTGCTAAGATGAAGTATGGAAAAGGTTATCATGTTTTTGGTACTTGTCACATTTACAAATATAGTCACAAAAGTCTTTCTCCATGGAGGGCTAGTAATATCCTAACTAAAGAAGCTTCTTGGCAATGGTATTTCCACTAGAGTGGCTAGTGCATGTTCCCTCATGAGCATATTGAATGATTATCTTGGGTCCATCAAATTTTAGGCATCTAAAAATAATACTATAAAAGGATCGCTTGTAAAGGACGTTGCCTATAGTGATAAATCAAAAAGTGCATTGTCCTAAATTCTTGTGTTTATTTCAATTGATATTATCTAGCAAGGTACCATCTTCTAAGAAAATAAATATATCCTTATACCAAGGATCTATAGGGGGTGTTGATTCAACAAGTATTTGTAAGAGTTTTTGGCTAGATTATAAAGTCACAAATTTCTTGATTTTCTAGATGATGAATGTGGCTTGTTCATCTTATAGCTCTAGTGGAATGAAGGATTCAACTACGTCCATGGCATCAACATATCAATTTTCAAATCATGACATATTTTCAACGGTAATCTTGTTAAAGGCAACCATTAGCTTGTCAATGATATCCTTGTATGGCTTAAGCTTATCCTAAGGTTTATTGTTCATGGTTTAGGGATGGTGCATCATTGATATTAATGATTATTAAAGGAGATTCCCTATGAGAGGAGTTACCTTGAGGTGATTGGTCAAGGAGATCCTCTTGGAGAGGGTTGTGAAAGGTATATTTTACCTTAGTGTTGTGTTGACTAGGACTTGCTTTTAGATTTTCAACTTGATGTTAGACATTGACCATATTTAATAGAGAAAGAGGTCCCGCATAATTTAGAGTCTTTTGAACAATGGTCAAAGAGACTATCCTTTAGGAAAGTGTGGAAATTAGTCTTCATATCATAATTATCACTATCAATGATGATCTTGTGATGTTTTATGGTGATAGTGTTTATGCTTACAACTTGAGAAGAGTTAGGACCTTGAAATAGCTAAGCATTCTTATCATTATTTTCATTCCAATCTAATCTATTTAAAGATATGGTGTCATCATAGGTTTTAAAATGGGAGGGTTTTAGTTCATACTCACTATCAGATGAAGGTAAATTGGTATGGATTCATTTTTATTAGGGATAAATCCTAACACTTGATGTTAGTTTCTAAAGGTTCTTTTATGTCTTGTGGAGGCCTGGCCCTTTTATGTGGTATCCCATGTTTCATAGGATATATTTGGATATGGGGTATATGTCTAAGAGATAATATGAAGTGTATTGTTACTCCATTAGATAGGTATTACTACCTCAAATGTATTCCTCCATGGTAGTACTAGTGCATATAAAATAACAACTACCTATCTACATCGTTTTGCCCTTTCTGGATGGTAGGCTTGATGTTTGAGGGGAAGGAGGAAGTTTGGATAGGTCCAGCACTAATAAATTACTCTCTTGATTAACTTGATTATTGTTGTGGGTTTTAAGTTTGTTACTATGTTGATATTTAGATTGATTTAGGTTAAAATTATCTATGTTGTTTTCCTTAGGGTTTAAATTAACAACCTAATCCTTAAGCTTCTCAGGTTTTGGGTTAAGGGAGAGTGACTTTTAACATATCATGGATGCAAGGTTGTGAAGATGAAGTAGAATCAAGGGAAGGACAAAGATAAATTAAGAAATTTAGACTTTTATTGCTTGGTAGTAGGTGAATGTTTCAAGGCCGGTAGAAATGTTATAGGTCTTGCCTTGATATTTGTATTGAAGGTATTGATGATAGGTGTATGTGATAGGAGGAGACTGAAATTTAAATCTTATCAAGAAAATTATAATATCTAAGCTTTGTTGCAATACCGCTACTTGGTGATAATGTAATATGAATAAAACCCATTTTAATTCCATATAACCAATTGAAAAAAATAAAATCTATTTTTTAAATATTATACAATGCAACCATGAAAAACACTAAAAAAGAGAAAATTTAATAAATGACGTATTTTAAAAATATTAAAAAAGAATTATAATTTATAGGAAAAAATAAAAATAAAAACTAATGGTTATAGAAAACAATTTACTTACACATTATAAAGGTTCTTACAAAAATAAATTAATGTCAATTAAAAATGGAAACAAATTATAAAATGTGTAAGGATGTTAATTATGCTTAGTATTATTTTTGAAGACTTAAAAATAATACCTTTTTATTTATTGTTTAATGTTGAAGTTCAATTGCATAATAATGAATACATGTACATAATAAATAAACAAAATAAATCTTAAAAATATATAATTAAATGACTATATATATATATATATATTTTAATAAGTTATGTGTGGCTTCTATTGGGAGTCACTCCTATTACGAAAACAAAACATTACATTGTTCTCATTATATTTTTGACAAGTTAATTAAAGAATATACAACTTTAGCTTTCTATGGGAAATATTCTTCATTTATCCTTCTATCAAAGATATTCTTCCACAAACTGCTAAGTTTCCACAATCAACTCTTTTAATATCAAATGCCTTCAAAACTTTAAATTTTGTCAAGATGAAATTCAACATTGCAAATGGCTAAAATATTTATTGCTCAACTTCTATATCCAAAAATATGTTGTCTATAACAACCTCACAATTTCTTAATACCTTTTTTAAGGGTACTTAATTCCCCTAATATTCCAAGATATTATGTTCATTGTTATTTTTTATTTTATTTGTGGGTTTAGTCTCACTTCTTGTTAACACTTGTGATATTTGCTTTTGTTTTCCCATATCAATATCCCTTTGTGTTTATTTTTCTCTTTGTTTTTGCTTATTGGGTCTTCCTCTCTTTTTTCCATTCTTAGTAATACTTTCCTCTTCATCAATATCTTCAATATTTTCACACTGCTCATAGTAATATTTATCATCTTTGCATTTAACTTGTTCTAAAGAATCTAAAGTTCAAGGAATAACCTCAAAAGCACAATCTTCTTTATGTTGCCCTAGAAACCCTAAAGTGAAAGGATGCTCTTTTTTAGCAATTACCTTCTTAATCTGCCCTAAAAACCTAAATTGTTATGGGTTTCCTCCAATATCATTTATATATTATTCTTCTCTTGAAACCTTAAAGTGCAAGGGATAACATATTAGGTAAAGAGGATCCTTATTACTTTGAAGAAAATGAAGATGATTTACCTGGAATAAACTTGACCTCTTTTACTGTCTTTATTTTGGGTTTTATCTCCACATCTTCTTTTGCATTTTTAATTCCTTCTGAACTGACCAAATGATATTGTAGATAGAATTTATTTTCATCTTCATTTGGAGTGGAATATCCTTGATCTGATCTAGCTTATATTATTGTATGATTTCCTTGCTTTGTATTGAAGTTAATCTCATGGCTAGAATTTTTTCTCTTTCTTCATAGTTTTTACTTTGCAAACTCTTGCCATATGTTCAATCTCAAAACAATTGTGGCAAAAAAATGCAATATTTCATAATCTACTTGTTGATCCCATTCTCTTGATTCAGATTTAATCTTAATAGATTGTGGCAAAGGTTTTAAAATATCCATAGCAACACATATTTGAGTATATATAGCATGCTTTTGCTCTTTAGTTGTTGGTCCTTACTTGATGAATTCCCATAGGGTATTTCTAATATTATTCAAAACATCCCTATTTATAAGCTAGTATGGAAGTCCAAAAATCCTAACCCACACTAGAAGCTTCTTAAAAATTTCTACCTCAATAGAAAAAATTTCATTCCATGGTCTCAAATAAAGTGTATCTCTTCCCCTAAACCATGGGCCACCAACCATTATTCTATCCCTAATTTCTACACTGGAAAAGATGATGAGGAAAAAACCTTTAGGAAGAAAAGTTAGAATAATTTGAATTCAATCCCCACTTCCACTTGATCCAATTTTGAATCTCCAAAAACCTGACCATGATCTATTGAACTTACATATTAACCCTCTACTTTTAAGAATCATTAGATCATGCTCAACCATATCATCCTTGATACTTACTTCTGGTTTAACATCTACTACTTGCCATGTATTCGCTCTTCTACATATCTCCAGCTTGGGCCTCCATACTTCCAGCTAGGGTATTTTTATTTCTAGCTAAGGCATCCTGACTTCCCATTAGGGATTTCAAATATGAATTTCCTTCCACAATAGCTAATGAGGATTGCTCTTGGCTTGCACTCCCTCTTGGTTCACACTCCCTATCCGCTCGCTCGCAATCATTGTTGCTTTTGGCTTGCACTCTCTCTTGCCGCACACTTGCTCCTAACTTGCACTCCCCTATGGTTAAATTTTTTCCATGTCTTTTCTTTTTTTGGCGTTCCTTCGCTTCAGCCAGGGTTATGCATAAGGGGTCAACCCCAAACTCTATTTATAAAATCAAGGCAAATTATCTTGGAATCCTGGAAAAAATTGTAGAAGTATACATGGTTAATTGCATTTATTTATCTCCAAAAATTTTCAAACCATGACAAATTTCATTAATTTATCTCAAAAAAAAATTAAACTTTGGCAAATTTTTCTGTGTTGGGGGCTATAAATATCGGTTGCAAAATCTAAAAATGTACGACATACTTAAAAGCTTTAGACTGATATGAAAGACTTTAGGCCGACATGACAACCAATGGCATGACGATCGGTTGTAGTCATGACAATCAATTGCAGCCATGACGATTGGTTGCAACCATGACAATCGGTTGTAACCATGACTATCTATTGGGGCCATGTCGATTGGTTGCAGCCATGACTATCTGTTGCGCATAGTTCACACAACCAGATGACATTGATAGTTGTCTACCACAGTTATGTATAGTTCACCTACAATACCTATAAAACTGTAAAAAAATAGATTTGGACAAAAGAACAATGGAAGAAGAATACTCTACCAATTTTTAGTCGTGAATCCTCTACAACCGATACACTTTTACCGATAGACACTTCCCTACAACCGATCGGCTTATACCGATCGAAAGTCCCTGCAACCGATAGATAAATGTCGGTCACATGTCTTTGCAACTAATATTATTATGTCGATCAATACCTCTACAACCAAGATACAAATATCGATCGACTATCCCTGCAACCGATAGGCTTATATCGACAACACTGCAACTGATCGACTAATTTTGATCGACACGGTCCTGCAACTAATAGACTAATGTCGATCGACATATCTACAACCTACTAAAAATACTGATAGACAATCCCTACAACCGATAGGTAAGCTTTAATATACAGTCCTCGCAACAAATAGATGAATTTTGATCAACACCACTACAATCGACCAACTAATGACGATCGACACGATTCTGTAATCGATTGACTAATATCGGTCGACACCTTTGTAATCGATAGGCAAATATCGATCAATAATCCTTGCAATCGATAGGCTTATATCGACATACATGACTCTACAATCGATCGGCTTATGTCAATAGACACAACTCTACAGCTAATAGGCTCATGCTGACAGACACAACTCTACAATCGATCAACTTATACCGACAGACACAACTCTATAATCGATCTCCTTATGTCGACAGACATGGCCCTGCAACTGATCAGCTTATGTCGATAAACATGGCTCTGCGACTAATCAAATTATACCAACAAACATGACTCTGTAATCGATCAACTTACGTCGACAAACATAGCTCTGCAACCAATCTCCTTATGTTGACATACACGACCCTACAACTGATCTCCTTATGTTGACAAACATGACTCTACAACCGATCGACTTATGCCAACAGACACGACTCTATAATCGATCAGCTTATGCTAACAAACACAACTCTACAACCGATCGACTTATGCTAATAGATACGGCTCTAAAATCGATCGACTTACGTCGACTGACACGGCTCTACAACCAATCAGCTTATGCTGACAGACACGACTATGCAATTGATCAGCTTATGCCGACAGACACAGCTCTGCAACCGATCATCTTGCATCGATCGACACTCCTATGCAACCGATCAGTTTATTTCGACAGTCCCTCCTCTGTAATTTTTCTCATGTTTTTCGTTGTTTTAGAGCTATTTTTTAGTTAGAGTATTTTTGATGTATGTTTATCGGTACCTAGTATATTATATATACGGGTAGTATATGAGGCGATTTGGGCGGGAAAAATAAAATCATTTATAATTTGAAGGCGATTTGGGCGGGAAAATCAAAATCATATGTAATTTGAGATCGACGAATTAAAATAAATTTAGGTTCATGATTATCAACGACGGGTGAATTTACCCCAAAAAAACTTTCGCCTTGTAAATTTTGGGCGAATGGGCCCCAGTGAAAGGATCCAAAATTAGCCTTTTCAAAATTTTAAAAATCCTAAATAGAGCCAATTTATGATATTTCGTGCTTGTGCATAACCCTGGCTTCAACAATTTTTGGAAACAATATTCTATGCATTCGTGGTAAGGATTTGAAGCATTGATGCACTCGAGATGAACGGATGAACTTGTCGCTCTTTAGCCATGATTGAATCCTAGCTCACACTTCCTCTTAGTTTACACTCCCTCTTAGTTTATACTGTCTTTTGGCTCGCACTCACTCTTGGCTTACACTCTCTCCTATCTTGCGATCACACTCATTGCTACACTTACTCCTAGCTTGCACTTTCACTTGTTGTTGCACTTACTCCTAGTTGCACTGGCTAATGTGCTTACTCTTGGCTAACGCTCATACTCATTGTTGCTGCCACACTCCTTGCTTGCGCTTGGAGTGTCTTCTGCTACACTCTTGGCTTGCACTTGATGCACTCCCTTCTCGCACTTGGACTAAAAAAATTAGTTAAATAATAACATTTTTATTATGATTTTTGAATGTAATATAGAATTATATTTAATAAAGTGTAATGCTATTTTTACATTAAATAATAATATAATTTAAATAATATTAAAAATATAATATTTATTTTTATTTATATTAATAAATACTAATTAAAAATAATATAAAATATGTGATAATTATTTCATTGTAAAATCTATATCATAATTACAATTCTAAATGTGCATATTGTAGTTATTGTCGAAAACATTCATTGTATAGTCTGAATGTGTGGTTGTGACTCACTAATTTGTAAAAGCTATTAAAAAACTATTCGAACGTGTAATATGATTTATTATACATTTTATTTTTGATAATAATAGGTATGAATGCAAATCCTTTTAGCAATGTTTAAAAAAATCTTGATTCCGGACGGACGGGAGTTTAAACCTCTGGAAGGATGCAAAGAAGAGCTTTACGGCATTCCAAGAGTTTTATTCTTTACTAAGCTTTTGGAACCATGAAAGCATAGTACGTTGCTTCAAAGTAAAGATGCTGTGGGGTCGGACGATGAATGTGGGCTTTGGCTTATCTTTCATTACGCGCATAGACATCTTGGAAAAGAATACACCAAGAAGAATCCGAAGGATATGATAACGGTCGGTCAGACATCTTATCTTGACGTACAAAATCATAATGTCTTATCTTTACGACCGAAAACTGGTTAAGTTGGACAGTGTCAGACATCTTATCTTTATGTACAAAATCAAAGCACGCATTGATATCTTGGAAAAGTATACACCAATAATCCCTAGGAGATGATAAGTGTCGGTGGGTCAGTTTATGCCATGAGAGGACGTATTGAAGTGGAACGAAATTTAATCGTAGGAAAGTACTCTCTTTTTTCTTCTTATAGAATTTTATATATATGAGGAGGCAAATTTCTATGAGCCGTGTTGGACGGACTATAGAATTTTATATATATGAGGAGGCAAATTTCTATGAGCTGTGTTGGACTGACTATAGAATTTTATATATATGACGAGACAATCCAAGACAATCCATCTATAGAATTATATATATATGACGAGACAATCCATCTATAGAATTATATATATATATATATGAGAGACAATGTTCTATGAGTTGTGTTGGACGGACTAAGACTATAGAATTTTATATATATGAGAAGACAATTTTCTATGACTTGTGTTGGACGGACTATAGAATTTTATATATGAGGAGACAAATTTCTATGAGCTGTGTTGGACGGACTATAGAATTTTATATATATGAGAGGACAATTTTATATGAGCTGTGTTGGACGGACTATAGAATTTTATATATGAGGAGACAAATTTCTATGAGCCGTGTTGGACGGACTATAGAATTTTATATATATGAGAGGACAATTTTCTATGAGCTGTGTTGGACGGACTATAGAATCATATATATATATATATATATGAGAAAGACGTATTGGAGTGGAACGAAATTCAATCCTAGAAAAGTACTCTCTTTTTTCTTCCCCTTTGTCAGAACAATTTTCTATGAGCTGTGTTGGACGGACTATAGTTTTCTATGAGCTGTGTTGGACGGACTATAGAATTTGATGTATATATAGTTCGTGTGTTCATATTGGCATAGTTCCATTCTAAGCTCTTGGTGCTCAAGATATTTTGTAAAATTTCATTCACTTACAAGGCCATAAAGATAAAGAATACTACTCCAACTCAGAGCTGTGGTGGTCTAAGGAAGAGTCGACCAAAAACTGAATTAAGGTGGACAGTGCCAGACATCTTACTAATGGACAATTGAAGTTCATGTGTTGTCTTCTTCTAAAATAGTTGTAAATCTATGGTCTTTGTCTTTTCAGAATTAGATTGGAATAACGATGACTTCCGGTTTCTTTATCTCAGCCCAATTTATTGTCTTTGGTTGTCATCAATGGTGATGACAAGTTTAGACATATATCATTGTCTACCTAGCCCTCATGAGATATGCCCTCCTAACTACATAGATGAAAAAATCAACTCTAGTTGGCTGGAAAAAGTATTGAGTCAACTCTAGTCAATGCAGTGCATGTACCACCTTATCTCAACAAGTAGCTGATGAATACTTTACCAATATATTAGTACTTAATTAATAAATATTTTATCAATATGCGAGATGTAGTAATACTTTAAAAGAGAGGTTAATGTCAGAGATAAAGTAAATAAAATTGTGTAAAAATTTAAAAAGTTATAAATATATGTGAATGAGAATGTTTGTCTCAAAATAAATTTGGTGTTTTATAATTTTTTTTTAAATTTGGGTGAGAATATATATACATATATACACTTACAATAATTATGTTGTATTTTAATTTTTGTTTTATTCTTGTCTTGTTTCGTTATTTGGTATTATAATTTTCAATATTATTTTTTTATTCTATTTCCAATAAAAAAAATTGATTTTTGTCATTATCTTTGTAAAAGTGTCTACGTAAAAATGTCTATATACTAATTTTTAAAATTACAATGTTTTAATTCAACTTCTTTTTATTGAACTAAGTCTTTAATATAATGATGTTTCAAATAGATGTGCTTTGATTTGGTATGAAAAACAAAATATTTTGTGATTTGAATTGCATTCATGTTGTTAATAGTTGTTGGACTTTATTGTTTTTCGCCAAGGTCTTCTAGGATCTACCTTATTCCTTGTGTGCTTATTGATATAGCCCCAATATACTCTACCTCTATTGTTGAGAGTGTAATCATTGCTTGTTTCTTTAAACTCCAAGTTACCAATTAATTTTTCAATGAGAAACAATTTCTTGATGCGGATTTAACTGAGTCTCCCTAGTCATAATCATACCCAATGAACTCAATCTTATTGGTTAAAGTCTAGTTTGAAATATCTCTACATTTTAGATGAACTTCCTATGAAAATTAGATTATCAGCATACAAGAAAACAATAAAAATATCATCACCTTTCTTTTGGTAGGATAATGTAGGCTCATTCATATTTCTCACAAGTCCACACTTCAATAAGTATGCATAAATTATTTAATAACATGCTTTTGGTGCTTCTTGAAGTTCATATAATGTTTTCTTTTAACTTGTAGACATGACCTTCTTTACCCTCCACTTTAAATCCTTATGGTTGTTCCACATACACTTCCTCAATCTTGACATTCAAGAATGCACTTTTTACATCAAAATCGATGTATAGTCCATCTTTTTGAGTTTCCAAGGATAAGACAATTTTTATTGGCTTGCCTTACAATAAGTGCATATGTCTAATCATAACATATACTAATTTATTGTTCATACCCCTTTTCCACGAGTCTTTATTTGCTCCTTTCAATTGATCCATCACTATTGTACTTGTTCTGGAATACCCATTTCACTTCAATTACCTTCTTGTTCTTTGACAGTTTACATAAGTCTTGTGTTCATTCCTTTCAATTGAATTTTTTTCATGGATTTGGTCCATATCTTACTTTGGATTGCTTCTTCAAAACTTGAGGGCTCTAATTTAATCTTGGAAAATAGTGCATAGTTCACTATGTTAAGTTGTTCCTCTTGCCTTTGTTCTTGGGATTATGCTTGACTTCTTGTGAACCTTCTATCAAATATTTGATCCAATTTTTGGTAGCTTAGATGTGTTTGCAATGTTATCCCTTTTGTACTTGTCCTTGGAAAAGTGCTTGTATTTCCACTTGATGCTTGTGATACATTAATATCTTCAAATATGATTTTCTTCTTAGTCTTTTTTGCTTGTTATCCACTTACTCCCACATCATTAAAAATTGCATCTCTAGGCACAATGCATTGTCTAGATTTGGGATCATAATATCTACATGCCTTAATTTCTTTAGAATGACCAACAAGAATGCATAGTCAACTCTTTGAATCTCACCTCTATCGATTTTTATCTCTAACATGAACATAATTCAAACAACCAAATACGCTCAGAGTGACTTACCAAAGGCTTTTTTCCATAACATACCTTATAAGGAGTCATATTCATTACTATAATTGTGGGCCTTATATTAAAGATGTATATTATTTTTGTAACTACTTCAACTTACAAATAATTATACAAACCTTTTGTTAGTACCATGCTTCTTTCTACCTCCATGATTATCTTATTCATCCTTTCTACCATTCCATTTTTTTTAGGTATATAGGCTATTGTCTTCTTATCCCATGCTCATCACAAAATTAAATTTCTTAGAACAATACTCACTACCATGATTAGTCCTTAACATTTTAATTCTATATCTACTTTAATTCTCTACTATTGCTTTGAAGTTCTTGAATATTTTGTAACAACCCAAGTATGCTCACCTGGTTGTACCGCAAATTAAGCCAAGTAATTTCTCAGGGTATTTTTGTTTTGCCTAAGTTTATGGTTTAACCTAATAAGTGTTTTCATGTTCATAGTAAGTTCTTTCATGTTCATAGCATTTTTGTTCCACCTAATGAATCTTTTACATAAACTTTTAGTTAGTACAAGTATATCATACCACTTTTGGGATCAATATTGTTGTAGACAACATCCCAAGTGGACGAGATTGATCAAATCCTATGAAAGGTGTCATTTTGTGAAATTGACTTATCTTATTTAACGTCCTCTTGTTCAAGCATGAGGGTCGAACCATAACACCTAGAGGGTGGACACATACTTCCCCATCCCTTAGCATCATGAACCTCAACTTATCCGATCGACTTGTTCTATCATGATATGCAAATTGGATTAGCATACATATGTCTAGTGTCTAGTTGATTGTCCTACTACTTAGATTCAACCAGAGCCATGTCATTACTTTGATACTGGACTTAGTCTCAAATGCCCACTTTGATTTACATTCGTTTATCCCATACCAAAAGTTATGGCATTACTAGCTCCCATTATCATACTAGCTCTCTTTAACCAGAGTGAAACACAGACATATCACTGTACTCTAGAGCAACAACCTAGAGGTGATGTTCCATATTGCTCCTCGTTACAAGTTCTGACTAAATCATATGCTATGACCAATTTTATTAGACTACGGTTGCTCTTGAGTCATGTTGCATACTTGCTCGCATCACAACAACATTGAGTATTTACATTATTTCATCCTTATCGATGAGACGCAATGTATAACAATTAATAGTTTTCATTTAATAATATCAAATAAAACTCTATATAATCATTATAGGGTTCCATTTCTAGGCTTTCCCTATTATTGGTTGATAGAATATATGTAAATGTATGTTTGAGCATTGAACTAATTTACACTAAGAGAATTTTTCTATGTTTCTATTTGATTTTATTGTTAAATTATCCAAAAATCCATTTATTCTTTGCTAAATTGGATGCAAGTCTAACATTTCTAAATGAATGTTTTCCAAGCCCTTAAGTTCTTGGCTAAAACAAACACTTGATATGGACAAACTCTCACAAAGGTATTTGATTCAATATCACATAATATCTACTTGCAAGATCTATATTTAAAAATTCAACTCCATTAACAATTCAAACAACATTTTCATTTATCAAAGCATAAAAAGGTTCTATCAATAATCTTTTCCTATGAATTATTTATTAATAATATTAAACAAATTAATGAGATATACTTTACTTTTAATTAAAACATTATTGTTAAACATGGTCCACATTGTGGTATCTTTTCCTCATATAAGTAGATTCACTTACTCTAAAGCTCTAAAGGGTTCCATAACCACATAAAGATAATTTAATGGTATTTTTATACTTTAATAAAAAATGGCAGTTTAGTTGGGGGATGGTAGCAGTTTCTGGAGGAGGTCTGAACAACTGGAGGAATGGTGTGATGGCATCAGGTCCATCACATAGCATGCATGCTAGCAACATTTTTTCATATAAAAATGATTGGAAGAAATAGGATTTCCCATTGCATACGAGGAATCACGTGTTAAAGAACAATGGATGATTGGAACGATGTGAAGCCAGACCGGTTCTAGTGGTTCAACCAGACTCGATGGTGAAATATGTGGAGTATTTAACCAAACATGTGCTTATTGGTAAATTTATGGGTATCCGAATTTCTCTTCCCTTTGTGGAGGCTTGGGTTAGGAAGACTTGGAACCCTGAAGGTGACATGGAGGTGATGCTGAGTGCGAATAGCTATTTTATGGTGGTTTTATCTTATCTTGCAGATCGTAACAAAGCACTTGAATCTATTTCTATAACCAATCATAACTCTTTCTTAAACCCTGGCATGTGGGTTTCAACCCGTCAGAGGAGCAGCAATCGTGGGTTCTAGTGTGGGTTTGGCTTCCATGGCTCCCATTGGAATTTTGGAGAAATGACATATTGCATATGATTGTCCTTCTTATTGGGAAGCTAGTTGGACCATCACAATAGATGATGGATAAAAAGGTAATCTCTGTTGCCCGTATCTATGTTGAAATTGATTTAAATAATCTTATTCCAGATTCTATTGAAATATAGTTTGGATCCACTACATGGGTTCAACAACTTGACTATGAAGCTCTTCTATTTTGTTACTGGATTTGCCATGAATATGGCCACCAACAAAGAAAATACCCTAATTTTGTCCCACCTATGGATTCAAATCCTCAGCCCTCTCGATCTGCACAAAATCTGGATAAAGAAAAAACCTCGATAAAGGAAGGGAATCGGGATAAGGAAGGCTTTGTTTTGGTAAAACCCCAAAATAGATGAAGGGAAAAAGAGACCTTAAGGATAGCCAACCAAATGCTCTCCTCAACCATTTTGAAATACTAGATGATCTTGATCAGTACATGGAGATACCTAAAACGTCGCTATATGATGAAAATATAACAAGACCAAATCAGATGTCTCTTCTTGAGGTGGAACCTAAGGAATCAGATCTAGAGGGTTTAAATGAAGAATATAGGGCTTTGGTTTTGAGTATAGATGATATGGTTAGTTCTAGCCCTGGAAGGGAAACTATTTTGGAAAGTGGCATAGATTTAGTTATGCCCTCTCCTACTCAGGCATTGATACAGTCATCCTTGGACTGCAAAACTCCTATGATATTGGGATTGCAGTAGAAAACAATTAAAAAATGTGCTTTGGATAAGAATATGAAGGTGAACTGAAAGAAAGACCAGGATAAAATTAATTTAATAGGGAGACTTTGGTGGAGTCGGGCTTGGTGAGAACATTGGACTCCCATTTTTCTAACCTCTAGAAATGATTATCCTTTCATGGAATGTAAGGGGGTTGAATAGCATCCTTAGACAAAAATTTGTTCATGATTTGACTTGTGTTCATTCTTTGGATGTGGTGTTTATTCACGAGACTAAATTGGATACTGATAGTATGTTCAATATTACTCCCAAGTTATGGATAAGGGGTCAATGCTAGTGTATTATGTGGATATGTTGGTGATATTGCTTGTTTATGGGATCCAATTAAGATCTCTCCTCTTACTTGGATTTCTAGCAGATGGTCTATTTCGATGGTTGGGTATGATAATGAATCTGGTGAAACTATTACTTACAAATGTGTATGATCCTATTGATTACAATGGTAAAGTGAATTTGTGGGAGCACATTGGCTTTGTGAGAAGTTTGGATCCTCTTTACCCATGGATTTTGGCTGGAGACTTCAACTCTATCACTTTTTTGGAGGAGAAACGTGATGGGGTGGATTGTCTTGAGCCTTTTTCTTTTGTCTTCAGTGCTCATATCCGGGCCTTGAACTTGGTTGATATCAAAATGGATAATGGAATATTTACTTGGCACAATAGAAAATGTGGGGAATATTCCATCTCAGAGAGACAAGATAGGTTTATGATCTCTAGTTTTTGGATTGGTAATAATAGAAGTGCTAGTTCTGTGATTCTAGAGGGTATGTGATCTGATCATTGGTCTATCAAGCTCTCTACTCTATATTTAGGGCTAAAGAAGAATCTTTCATTTAAGTTTCAACTTATGTGGCTTCGAGATCTTAAGCTTCATGATTTCATGTGAGGCTGGTGGACCAATGACAAACCTCCTCATGGTACTACTATATATTCCTTTATGAAGTGACTACAATTTGTTAAGCATAAATTGAAGAGATGGAATAGAATAAATTTTGGGAACCTTTCCTTGGCTAAGTTGGTGGCTCTTAGGAGAGTGGAAGAAGCTTCAAGGAAGATTACAGATCAGGGACTCATGGAGGAGCTTCTTATTGAGGAATCTGAGGTTGCAAAAGACCTTACTAAATGGGAATTGAGGGAAGAAATTTTTTGGAAACAAAAAGCTCGAGTAGATTGGTTTCAGGAAGGAGATAGGAACACAAACTTCTTTTATAACTTAGTTAAGGCTCGTCATAATGGTAACCTGATTATCTTTCTTGTGAATTCTCAAGGTGCCCTGCTCTTTTCTTTCAGGGATATTTCAAAAGATACTAGGAGATATTTTTCCTCTCTCTTGAAGGAGGACTCCCTCTCAAATTATGAGGATGAAAAGTTTATTCTAAACTATATTCCCTCGATTGTTTCTAGAGAGATGAATAAGCACTTGATGGGTCCAATTTCCCTTGAGGAGTTGGAAAATATTATATTCAAGATGAAAAATGGAAATCCCTGATCCCTGATGGATTTTTGATCAAGTTTTATGAAGATTTTTGGGATTTAATAAAAATTGATCTTCTGGAGGTGGTCCATGAGTTCCAAAAGAACAAACATATGCTAAGGGACCTAAATGCTATTAGAAATGCCAACTTTATGGTTCTTATTCCTAAAAAATAGGGAGTGAACTCCTTGGATATGTTTAGGCCTATCGCTCTCTGCAATATTGTGTATAAGATAATCACAAAAATTATTGTTGAGAGGCTGAAGATATGGTTGAGCAAAAATCATCTCTAAGGAGCAAGGTGATTTTGTTGTTGGTCGACAAATCCTATATAGGATTTTTATTGCTACAAAAGCTATTCATTTGATGGAATATTCTAAGGAGAAAACTATATTTATTAAGTTGGACATGGCCAAAGCCTATGACTATGTCTGATGGTCCTTTCTTTAGAAATTTCTTGTTGCTTTTGGCTTTGATGAGGAATGGATTAAATGGGTGATGAGTTATGTTTCTTCTTTCTCTTTCTTCGTTCTTGTTAATAATGAGTCGTCAGAGCTGTTTGAGGCCTCAAGGGGTTTGAGACAAGGAGATCCTTTATCTCCTTATTTGTTTACCATTATGGCAAAAGGGTTGGTAAGATTGCTCAAGTCTCAGGTTATGCAAGGTCTCATTTAAGGGTGGAAGTGGGATAGTATTTTACCACCTCTTTTCCACCTTCAATTTGTTGATGATACTGCTTTGCTAGGAGTTACCACTATCATGGAAGCTTGTAACATTAGACTGTCTCTTGACATATATCTTGGAAATATGGAGAAGTATAGGAAAAAAGATCCATAGAAATAGCCCTAGGGGGGGATTGGTAGAGGATAAATATGTGCTTGCTCTTATTCTTACGAGGAAACCTTGTTCTTTGTTGAGGGGTAAATACATTTTGGCTTGGAACCCTGATCCCAAAGGAACCTACTCTATAGCCTATGGTTATCAGGTTCTTGATAAGCAAAAGTTTGGGAGTCTCCCTATCACATGATAGAAAAAGGTGTAGAATAGATATGCTTGGCTGAAATATAACTTCTTTATCTAGCTGGTAGCTCATTAAATGCCTTACTTGGGATAACATGAGGAAGAGAGGATTTTAGGGTCCCTCTTTTTGTGTCCTTTGTGATAAGAATGAGGATGACTCTTCTAATTTATTTCTCCAATGCTCCCTTTCCATATACATTTGGTACTGTTGATGGAGTGCCTAGAACCATCCTTATTTTCATGTGCTCTCCTTGGTAGAGTTTTGGAGTAGTCTGGGTAGACCTCTGGCCAAGGCCCCCTTCCTATAAGAGGCTTAGAATTTGGGCTCTTCTTTTATCATTTGGCAGATTTGGCTTGAATGGAACTATCGCATGTTTCAGAGTAGTCATTTGGTTGTTCAAAAAATCTAGAAAAGGATCATATGTATGGTTCAGGAAACTATCCATAGCAAATGTGATGTGGATCCTCTTTTGGAATCTAGGGAGGAGAAGGTACGATAGGCCCTTGGTCTCTTTGGAGTTGGTGTGAACTCTTCTAGCCCTAGAAGGGTTCCTCAACTCAACAAGAAGGTTAGGAGATATGGTAGGTGGAGGTCGCCCCCTAGAGGAGTTTTAAAAATTAATACTGATGGGTCGTCTAGGGGTAATCTTGGACATGCTAGAATTAGCGATGTTGGGAGATATTCTGCTGGTGTGGTCAATTTTTTCATTTTCATTCCAATAATTTTATGGAACCTCTTGTGATTCTTGAGGCCTTGCAAAGGGGGTTTTATCTTGGCTAACGTAGGATTATCTGTGATTCCAACTCTCAAATTTTGGTTAATGTTTTAAAAAACAAAAGGATGGAGGATGGTAATTGGTATTTGGCCTCTATGGCCGCTCATATTATTAGAATGAGTGAAGAGTTCGAATTTATATCCTTTGTACAAAATCCAAGTGAATGAAATGGGGTTGTTGATTACCTAGCCAAAAGGGCTTTTGATTTGTTGGATCCTTGGATTATTGATAACTGGGAGAGTCTCTTGTCTAGGTACTCTCAACGCCTCTAGGAATTGATCCACAAGGATGTTAAGACTTAATATGATTTATTCTTTTTGTATTCTTCGAGTTTCAATCTTGTCTGGTGGTTTTAGCCTATTTTGTTGCTTATTTGAGTCTTAGTTGTGAGCTCGGTTGTACTCTGTAATCCAAACTTTTTATCAATAATTTTTTACCCTTTTATTTTAAAAAAATCGTAGTTTGGTTGACTAGCTAAAGTATTACCACATTTCTTATGTTGCGGTACAAGTATGCAATAATAACAGATATAAATCCAGTTTTTGGAAAAACTAAGCATACACTTTAGTCTCATTGTTAATTTATGAGCTTTCTCAACTTTGTCCATAAAGGTACTAAATTCGTACTCGATGAAGTGAATTGATGGGTTTGCATCTTTAAAATCTTGTATACCCTTTTTAATAATTTGGCAAGCCGAATCACTCTATATGCTAAGCTACATGGTGAGCTTTGATTGTTATCAATAAGTTACATAGGTTTTCACATTGTGCAGTTTGTCATCTTGCTAATTTCAACATACATCACATTATTTTTCCAATGCCTAAATATTAAATTAAGAAATATTTCTCACCTATCAGTTCTTTCAAATAAATATAATTGCCATTAAATACTATCCACTAGAAAATGCAGGGTTTTTAAAAATAGCGTTCGTCTATTAACATATTTAAAGTGAGCGGCCTTACTATTTTTTAGCATCATCAAAGTTGCTATGCATGATACATCTTACCAGTTGTCAACATAGAATAACAATTAAAAGATAAGATAACTATATTAATGGTCTCTACATCTTGAGAATCCAAAAAGAGTTTTCACACAGTCACATATGTTTCCCATTTACTTTAAGAGAAGTCATTTTCTATACCATTATCAACTTCAAACACATGCTTTAATTTCCCCTTTTTATAGAAGCTGATTACACTCCTAAGGTAATGCATTATATCATTAGCATATGTAAATGTATAGTCATTTGTTTCTTACTACAAATCCTCAATGTGGATTAAGAGAGTTTATAAACCATCAAAACAAGTTTCATATGGATAAGCGCCTTTATCCATACAAACATAATAACAATACAATGAAAGTCCTCCCATTAGACAATAATTTTAAACTTTCATTTCAAATGGAATAATTTACATCTGCACTAGCTTCGCAATCTAAAATAGTAATAGCTAGGTCTTTGGTTTATCACATTCTAAAGTTGTTAACTGTGTTGGATGCTTTATCTAACTCCTCACTCTTGCCATAAAAATTTAGCGATTGAAGTTTAGAGAAGCATTTCCTCAAGGGATTAGATACGGATAAAAAATATTTGGATGCCTAATTCTATAGTTACTACGTCCAGGCTTGAATCACACTCAAACATGCACCACCATTCATAAAATGTATAAAGCATACCATCAAAGCACATTCATAAATTTACTTCTTGCACCCAAGCTAGACTCAGTTTTTAAGTCACACATGCAAATACCCATTATAATATATGAATCTATGTGGACCAACACCGTCCATCCAGATTCAATATTATCACAACAAAATTAATGGGTTATTATCCTCAAGTCCACATACCGGACTCATGAAATGAACAAAAAAACAAACACAATTATTCATAACATACAGTCAATATTCAACTTCAACATATACTGAATAGAGGTGTTTTCATATTTCACAAATCTCAAAGCATACACTTGGCCACAATACTGTAGTTTAAGCAATTAGATCATTTAAACTATCCTTGCAGCACTTCAATCCTTTCTCGAGAATTTTAGAAAGTAATATTTGCAACAGTTAATTTTACTTAGTTTAAAATAAAAACCAATTGTAGCAATCAATTAACAGTTTTTCACATACAATATGGCATTACAGAATATAATAAAGCACACCTGACTCAGTCGTTTGAAGCCATAATCTAAATTGTAAATCCCACCAAGCAATGTGAACTTCAGTGATTAAACTCCAAACTCTAAGTTTGAATACCAAACCACAATCTCCTTCATGCAGAAAAATAAAACAAAAAAGAATAGTCCTCTCCTTCCCTTGCTTTTTCTCAAGAGAATATGGGAGTAACTCCCCAAACAATCATCACCACTCCCCAAAATTGTTATCCAAATCATAACTTCGTTGGCACTCTTCCACCCGATCTAATAGATCATGAGTGACAAGGAGTTTATTTATTATTATTATTTTTAAAATTTATTTACATTTTAATTATTAATAATATATGCTTGTTTTATATGCATTCAATACATATGAAATATATTTATAATTACAACCATAGTACATGCAAGTTTCTTCTTTTTAAACTATATTTATATATAAATTTTCCTTTACTTTTAAAATTTTTTCTAATGAAAGGCTCTCATGTTTGTTTTAAAGCATTTTTATTGCCATCATAAAATGCATGAACATATCACCTCTCAACAAGCAATAAATATTCAAAGCATGGATTATGCAATAATGCAAGTATTTTATAATACACCTATATGATATGCAAAGTGCAAGTTTCCATGTGCTCACGAGCCGAATCATCACTTCTGACTTACCTTTTTCATCGACCATCTTTATCCATCGAAAATATATATCTGGTCCTCCATACATATTTACTATCAATAGTACCACATTCTATAGAAAAAGGTAAGTTTAATTCAACCATTTAGTTGCTATCAAAGGTCGTGCGAGGAGGGTCGTTACATATTTTATAAGCATCACTTCTATTATTAAAAAAATATAACTAAGATTTTCTAGTATGATTACAAATGAAAATGATAAATTAGAAGGAATGGTGTGTGCACTGGACAACTAATATCTAAATAAATCAATTGTAATATATATAATGCTCCATGATAATCTTGAAAAACTCTATCTATGATGTTTTTACAATGTGCAACCTTCACACACTTTGCTATTTGATTCTATACAAGGTAGTCCACGGACCATTCCTTTAACATTCAATATGCAAACTTTCAAAATTTTAAATGTCCATACCTTCGGTGCCATAACCAATTGTTATCCCCAATGACTATATGATATAAATTGCTTTTGTCTACTCCAAGATTCAAAGGAAAGAATTTATTCTTTGTCATAGGTACAACAACAATTGTTTGGTTCCCAATTGCTTTACCATAGATGATGCACTCCATATTCTCAAACACCACATTATAGTTTTTCTCTACCAACTTCCCCACACTTAACAATTATGCTTCAAGTCTAGTATGAAGTACATTTTTTGGATATTTTTCCTTCCATTGTTTGCATCAATTTGTAAGGTCTCTTTTCTTTCAACCTCCAATGTGTTGGTGTCTCCAAATTTTACCTTGCTCTTGTATGAGTCATCCAACTCCACAAACAATCCCTTATTACTGGTCCTATTAATTGAACACTAGAATCTAAGTATCAAGACTCTTTAGTTGAAACTTTTACCATATTTCATGATAAGAACATATTTTCTAAGATTTTACCTTCCTCATGTAATAATTTTACCTTATTTCCTTTTTTTTTTTTTAAAGCGAAAAACCCCTTGCGGAGCCGCCTTGGTCTGAGAGACCACGAACATGGGGTTCTACACCGTCAAAGTCACCCGGGGGTCGCACCCGACCCTACCCGCACCAACATTATCAATTGGATTTTAGATACCCAATTCAACTTTTTTGGTAGGGTGGAGATTTGAAACTGGGACCTCCCTTGGAGGATTACCCTCTCCTCTCCAACTCACCTACAACACCTGGGTGCCTTATTTCCTTATTTATTGCTTACCTTTATTATTTATTTTCTTTCATAATGGATGTAACTTTGGTAATAATGACATTGAATATTTCTCTTATCCATAAATCTACCTCTACATAACTTATTATAGACTCATTTTCTACCATATCCTCTTCCTATTATAAAATTTTGATCTTTTTGCTTCAATTTTTATCAGATTTTATTATAGTTTCTAGAAATTAATGGAATCAAATATTACTCAGCATTACTTGTTAAAAAAATATACAACATAAAGAAAGAACACAACATATGATAGGGTGTCCAACAATGCTTTTGTTCTATACATACAAGCAATGAGTCTGAAAAAAAAAAATGGAATAATAGTTAGTGTTTAGGGACCTATCTTGAGCTTTGTCAAAAGGTTGATATTATCTGTAAAGGGATCTACCCTATAATCCTTTTACAATGATGAAAAATTATAACATGACAACGCTAAGAAGAAAGTAAACAAAAACCAAGGTCAAAAGAGTAGATCCCTATTAGATCTATAGATCCATCTCAATATATTGGAAATTTTTGTTAGATTTCCATGTGAATTTGATGATTTGGTCGATTCAATAGCATGTTTCTACCAAAAAATAATAAATATGCCAAGCAATATTGAAGTCCCAAAAGTCTAAGGTTGAATATTAAAGCTCCAATATTTATTGCTAGATTGAAGAATTTACAAACAAATATTGAAGAACCCAAATTGAATGATTGATTATTGACGTGTAATTAAACCTTTATTCCTCCTCCAAGGGTGATTTTATATATTAGCCCTCACCCTTGGATAATTCATTATGTCAAGCACATGGGAGGATTAGATGTCCTAGTTTTGTAGGTGAAGTGTCAAGTTCTATGTCTAGTTCAGAAAAGATGTGCAAAGAGGTATCCAATTTAGCAAGAAGGTACTATGAGATTGTATGGGTAACAAGGGTTGACTCAATAATCAAGGTTATTTACATGAAATTAACTTGCTTGATTATCATTTGAATATCTAGTCAAACATAGTTAACCACCTCGATTGGAAATTATGCATCTTAAGTAGGATTTAGACAAAGCAATGGATGAGATCTATGAGGAGTAGGTGGTGATGTCTAGTAAAATTGTTGAAATCAAGTCTTGTTGGTAGTTGTACAAAAGTGCCAAATGGGTTGTATAGCACAACCATTAGTAATAAAAGTACCAAATAGGTTGTATGATGGTATCATTAGTGTTGGGAAGGCTACATGGTCCATACGATGCTACTATATGCATATAGGCATATAGCACTATTGTAATATTGGCCAAACATAGGCAAGTTTAAACTTTTTGGAAACCTCTTTTTGAGAAGCTTTCCAATAGTACTATTTTTTTGAAAAATTGTGATCATTTGATAAATTTTTGTAATTGATAATTAAATTTCACTCACTTATTACCTTGAATTTTAGTACAAAAGGGGTCAATTCTACTTAATTCACAAAAACAATGGTGATTTAGTGCTACAATTGATGCCTGGGAGGTAGGAAAAATTGGGTGTCTAAATTTACCCCTTTTTGATGCATTTAATGCATAATAAACATATCAAAAAACTATAATAGATGCCTCACTTTTATGGTAAAAAGGGATGATTATTTTCCTAGGATTGGGTCTATATTTGATGTAATTTGAAACCCTAGCATACCCCCTCAAGTTTTAGAGGGGAGATATCACTAAGGAAACTCAAAAGTGCACATAGATGAAGCATAAATTGGAGAATAAATTTGAACCTTTGTTTATAAAGGTTTGGTTAAGTTTATTTAAATTGGAAGGAAATGTATTTTAAAATTGGAAAAGGGAGGGAAAAATATTTTTGGATGGAAAATAAGGGGGAAAGGATTATAACAAGATGGGTGGTTTAAAATATGAGCTCATTTTCACCATGCAAAATCAAAGGAATGAGAGACTAGAGAGTGAGTTACAAAGATGGTTGATAAGGGATGGCCAAGACACTAGGTAGAAGTTGTATGGGTCATGGAGTAAGGGGAGGTTACGCTATCAAAGGTAAGAAACAACAAAATTTGCTTTTATTCATTTTGAGTTTGTGTATTTAGTGATTTATTGTTTTTTAGGGGAATTATGCTATCAATTTGCATGTCTTGAGGAAAATTTTGGACTGGAAAATATGTTCGTATGGACTAGTTGTTGGCTATATGGTGCACTCATTATCATATAGTGATACTATAGTTGCACAACACTTTTATTGCTATACAACACTTCAATGACAGTAAAATGCTTTCATTGTATGACATTCAAGTCTCTGTGTGGTTCTTATGTCATCATACAATGTTGTCAATCATAAAATGATGCTATTGTATGATGTTGATATATATCAAATATTTTAGTTTACTTGTTTGATGCTACTAAATGATGCTATCATTGTTGACATAAGTGTTGTATGGACTGTATGATGTTATCTTCAGGTCAAGGTACTTTTATTTGGAGCTATTTGGGAGGGCAATTTTTGATCAAACATAGTCAAGTTTATACTTGTTAGAAATATATTTTTGAGCTCTTCAAATGGTATTATTTTTGTAAAGTTTTGTAATGATTTGAGATATCTTATAATCCTCAAAGGGTAGGGTGTTTTCTTTCCCTAGTGGTGCTACTTTCAAGTGCTATCATTCATTGATATTTTGGGATACCAAATTTGAGGTAAGTATAGGGTTGTTAATATGCATTGGAAAGATATTTTAAAGATCTTATCAATGGTATGGTTCTTTTAATAATTTATAATGTCTAAATATAATTTTAGGTGTCTAGAATATTATTTTATTTACTTGATGCTTCCATGGCTAAGCAAATGTTTATTTTTTTTATGGATGCAAGAGTATCCATTTATTTTAGAGTGTTGATAGAGGAGGCCTCATATATAGTAGGACATATTTGGCTTATTTGATGAGGTAGACTAAGGGTTTCTAGTTATGGTGAGATTGTACTATTGTGTTTGTATGTTAAAAGTGATATTTGATCGAACATTATTGATGACACTAGTAAAGTGATTGTACTTGGTGATGGTTACCTTTAATCTTCGTATAGGGGAGATGGCAGTTACATTAGAGGATGTTTGGAAAATCCTATAGATCCCTATCAAGGTTTCTAGAGTGGAGATGGGATAGAATCAGGTGGGATGCCTATGGAGATTGATAGGTTGTGATGATTTTTTTATTGTACAATCTAAAATTGATATTAATATTGCTTTTGCAAGGCATTTAGATAGAATTACACTGATTCATCCATAGATGATCTCTCTTAGATCAAACCATGCTCATATCTCTATATTGTTCCTCCTCTAATCATCATGTAATCTTCCATGTTAGATCATATATCTTTAACTCTACCTTGGATATATGCTATAGTAGGACCTCTCTATCCTCTTTAAATAGAGAAGGACAAATATATGGTAGATTTGGAGAATTATCTAATGGATTAGGGAAGAAATATAGTATACTTATAGTAGGAGAGAGAGTTATTATTAGTAGAGAAGATTGCAATGCATCAATCTATTGATAGTCTAATTATAGATCATGATGTAGTTGTAGTGTAGGCTACTGCAACTAGAGTAGGTGGGGGATGCATGTGCTTTGAAATATACTTTACATCATAATGTCTGCATTATAGTTTTCTACAATTTCTTTGACAAAATTTGAAAAATGATGCACACACCTAGGTATATACTACACCAAGAAGAAATTCCATGTAATTATAACTACATGGTCTTATGAGAATTTAATAATCCTCTGCTTCACTACATATCTCAAGATTTTTGTCTTGAATGTGAGCTATGGGTCTTGGATGTTTGCCATATGGTCCACTAGTTTCTTTATATCCATAGCTATCAAGTTTACTTTTGAGAAAAAAACTACAATGATGCTTACAAAATTACTCAATGCTCTATCTCTTGGGTACTCTAACTCCTGAATTTTAGTTGCTTTGTGTGCATATAAAGTCATGGAGGCTTGATTTTATAGACTTTTTTTAGTAGTTGGTATCCTTAATGCCATGAAGTATGTGATCTATTTTATTACCAAAATTGCTTATTAAATTTATCTCATGTATGAGCACCTTGATCCAGTTTCTAGATTTAAATGTTGCTTTTTTAAGCCAATAGTCTTTTATATTTCAAATTATTTGCTTTCTACCTATTACCTTTCTTATGCTTATCTATTCACACTTACCTATATACACTATATTATAAATTGATGAACTTTTATTTATAAAAAGTGTTTCAAATATTGGCCATTTACTAGTATTGAAAAATATAGCCAAAAGCTACAACCAATTTGAATGCATTATATTCATGTTTCCTAACAATTTGATAAGGTCTAGACCACACAATTTTTTATGTTTTCTTGTCTTGGACCTTTCATCATCCCACTTCAACACTAAATCACCAACCTTAAATTTCTATGAAAATGCATTTCTATCAAACCAATTCTTTACCATATCTTGATGCTACCAAAATTTGTTATATGCTTTCCTCCTCTATTCTTGTAAAAAAAGTAGCTTGGTCATCCTTGTTTCTAGTAGCTCTGTATCCAGGAGGTTCCATTTGCCCAAAACCATCATCGTAGGAAATTCCAAATGAAGTGGTAGTACAAATCCCTTACCATAGACTAATGAAAATATATATTTAAGATCCTTTTTATTGTGCTCCGGTCAACCCACAAAGCTTGATCTAACATTTAGTGCTAATTCCTTTGATTTTCTCCTACTATCCTCTTGATAATTCTTCGTAAATTCTTATTTGTATTTCTTCCACACCATTACCTTATGGATAGTAACTAGATGAGGTCTTCATATAATTAAATTGTAAACTCTAATACTTTAGCACCTATGAATGAAGGGCCATTGTTAGTTCCAATAGTCACCATTTACCAAATAAGGTTATTGGCATCTCTAAAAATTTAACCATTGTCTCATAATCCTTCTTTTTGGTTTCCATCACTTTATATCACTTGGTAAAATAATTTGTTGTTGTTAGGTTAAATTTGTGCCTGACTAATAAATTTGGGTTGATCACTTCAATGAATTCTAGTCTCCATTGTTGAAAAGGTTCCTCTCCTACTACCAATTTCAAGGGGAGTGTTGCATTCTTTTATCTCCCTATAAACTTGTGGTATGCTTCATAGGTCCTAGCAAATTTGAATACATATACAAATAGAGTTGGCAAATAGTATCCACCCCTTAGTATCTTCTCTACAATACTTTGGCTAGAATAATATCCCTTTTAAAAGCCAAAATATAATTCTTTCAATGATTTTTTACTTCTTTAGGTTAAATACAATGGAGAAGAAATCCATTAAAATTCTTCCAGAATAAGTTCTCTTGAAGTAGGACATATTTCAGGGCTTTTAACCTATTGGTTCTTCTTTATGAGGTATTCATACCATTCGAACATCTACTAGTCTAGAGATATATGGTCATGTTTGACACTCATTCAATGCTTTTTATTAGATCATTCCTTCTAAACTCTGGTTTGAAGTAGTCTTCAAGAAACAAGTTGTGTTCTCCTTTTGTTTAATATGTTAGTTGCTCACATAAAGCTCTTCCTTTGACTAGTTTTGTTGGTCTGATCTCTAAGTCATATTCTTGTTGTTTTGTGATCCATCTTGCTCTTTTTTATCCAATTTACCTTGTAAAAAAAAAGTTCCACACGTCTAAATGCACCACATATACAAGACTCATAGTATGTAAAATATAATATCTAAGCTTTTTAAGGGACTTTATAAGGGCAAATATCTATCTTTCTATGAAATTGTAATTCTTTTTATAAGCATGCAATGTCTAGCTAAAAAATGCAATTAGATGTTCTTCCTCTTTTTCATCATTTTGTGTAAGGACAACAACAATGCTTTCTTCTATGCCATATACATACAATATAAAGTATTTCTTATAGTATAGACTTACTAAGACAAAAACGTGAGTTATTGCATGCTTTATTTTCTCAAAGGCTTATCTTCTTTCTAGCATATAAATGAATAGAAATTCCTTTTTTAGGAGCTTAGTCATGGGTTTGACTACTTGGAAAAATCTGAGATGAATTTCTAGACAAAATCTATTTGCCCAAACAAATATTATAGAGCCTTTTTATTTTTGTGTTGGCAATTTTGGGTATGTTGCCTAGCTTCATGTTTGTGAGTTGTCATTGATGTCAAAAGGAGTTTGTGTTGATGTCAAAAGGAATTTGTGCTGATGTCAAAAAGAGTTTGGTGCCAAAAAGATCTTGAAAGTTCCATGATGTTTGTTTAAGGGTTTTTAATTAAAACCATGGTGACAAGGTTAAAGGTTTTTCTTAAAACCATCTGGACTCATTAAGGGTTTTTATTAAAACCATCTTGGCTTAATGAAAAGGTTTTTGCTCCTTGAAAAAACCTTAAAAGTCCATTTTGATTATTAATAAATAAATTAACTCAAACCTTTGAAAAGGTTTTAAGTTAAGTTTATTATTAATAAAATAATAATTATTAATTTAATAATTATTATTGAAAGGGTTTCTAAACCCTTAGCGGCGCTCATGTAAAAGACTTACCTCATCGACGTCAACTTGCATGGGATGAAAGACTATTAAAGGGCATTATTTCCTAAGGTTTTAAGCACCTTCGATTTGCGTGATTACCTTCGAATTTGTATTGCTCTGTGACCTTCGATTTTGGATTGCTCTATGATTTTTGAGTCTCATTTTGCTCTGTGTTAATTTCAATTTTTGAGGAAGACAATCTATGTTAAATTTTGATTTCTGCAGTGAGGAAGACAAATCTAGTCTATGTTAAATTCAGATTTCATGCGCCTATGAGGAAGGAAATTCTGGTTGTCTTTTGCGAGCAAAGGGAAGGTAAAACGATGAGTAGCACTTGAGAGTTTCATTGGGCACTTGTGCTCCAACGGTGGAGGTAGTGGAGCGAAGGCGCTCGCTAAGTAGAGGTGTCGAGTTCGATTCGCGATAGGCATGTTTCAATTTTTTCTTGGTCACGATTATTGTGCACGTGGTACGACGATTGCTTTGGGCCATGAGTTTGGAGGAGGAAGCACTTTGGCGCTTATGTTGGTGTCTCCACACTTCTCCTAAGGTTGGAGAATTGATTTTTGGCCAAGGTAGATCTTTTGTTGATAATGTGGAATATTTGATTTGACTTGGCAATTATTGTTGGTAATTGGATGGAGGTATAAGGTTAAATAGAAATATTGCTTTGACATTGTTATTATTGATGCTTAATGTTTATGTGGTAAATGCATTTAGAAGTAAATGTATTTTAGGAGTTATAAGGGTTTAAGGAATAATTGTGCTTAATGTCATATTGGGGTTAGAGAGCCTTTGGAGTTATTGAGTGGATATTCTCTTGTAATTATTTTTTGAGGTTGAAGTTATTTTGTGATATATTAAGTAGGAGTTATAAGGTGTAAAGGAATATTGTTGATATGTATATTTGTGAGTTTTGATTATTGATGAGTTGGAGTGATAAGGTGTTATTAGGACTCTTATCATTGTGCATTATTCCATTGTTGCTAACTCTAATTTGTGGCAAATTGAGAGTTAGTGTTGTGACAGATTTTGAGTTCTCCTTCTTCATCAAAGTAAAGGTATGGGCACATTCTTCCATGGTTATTATTGATTGATGGTTTTCTAAAAATAAGTTTGGAGTGAAAAGGATTAAATTAAGTTTCCTTATTTGGAGTGGATCTTATTTTCTGAAAGTGGAAGTATTGATTATGCATTATGAGATCATGATGAGTTTATGAGTTATTGCATAATTCTGGTTTATGAGAGTGGAAGCATTTGAAGTTTGCTTTAGGGTTTTTGAGTGAGAAGCTTATGCCATTGCTATAAGTTGTTGAAACCCTAATTGAGTTGTTTGGTTGTTGAGAGTTTGGTTTTGAGATTGCTTCCATTGAGATTGAGTTGATCAAGTTATGCTTTACTTGATACATGAGTTGGGCTTGCTCCTTTGAGATTTGATTTTATCAAGTTGTACTTTGCTTGATAAACTTGGTTGTGTGGTTAAGTTGAGCATTCCCATTTGAGAGAAGTTGGAAATATCTTGAACCCCTTTTTGATGCTTAGAGAGAGATTGCTTTGAGTTCTTGAAAACTAACTTGGCTAGGGTTTGATAGCAAGTTATGGTTCTATGTTGGAGGAGTTGATTCCTTGATATTGCATTATTGACAATTGTTGGGTTGTGGTTCAAGATCTTGTGAAAGTATACTACTTTTCTATGAGATTGATTTGAGTTGAGATTGAAAGTTGAAGGATAGAACATATTGAGTCTCTAAACAATTCTCTTTATGCTTCTATGAGATTGATTTGAGTTGAGATTGAGAGTTGAAGGATAGAACATATTGAGTCTCTAACAATTCTCTTTATGCTTCTATGAGATTGATTTGAGTTGAGATTGAAAGTTGAAGGATAGAACATATTGAGTCTCTAAAAATTCTCTTTATGCTTCTATGAGATTGATTTGATATGATTGGATGAAACACATTGGGTCTCTAACAATTCTCTTTGTGTGTTCACATTGGGCAAGTTTCTTGGTAAACTTGCTTGAGCTGATTTGGGCAAGTTCTTGGTGAGCTTGCTAGATTGTATTGGACAGGTTCTTGTGGAGAACTTGTGGACTGATTTGGACAGGTTCTTGTGGAGAACTTGTGGACTGATTTGGATAGGTTCTTGTTGAAGAACTTGTGGACAGATTTGATGAAGTCTTGGTGAAGACTTGTGAGCAGTTGTGATTGATTTGTTCAAGCTTTTGGCTTAATCTTGGGATAGATCTGACAGAGATTTGAGAGCAGATTTGTGTTGGACCAGAGGACTGAGTTTGGTGTAGATTTGTGATAGAGTTTGAGAGGACTTGTGTTGGACCGACTAACTGTGTTTAGTACAGGTTTTGATGAGCAGCTATGGAGGTGATCAATGAGGACAGAAGTCTCTAGAGCCAGAGCAAGGAGGACAGGATGTCTTCTATGGAAAGGAGTTCCACCTGCTAGTGGCAGAAGAGGCAGTGATCTTCTAAAGTATCATTTCTAGAGCTTTGGGGATAGGACATCTCCTTTGGGTAGGAGGCTCATAAATACTTCTTTGGGGGATAGGACATCTCCTTTGGGTAGGAGGCTCATAAATATTTTATTAGGGGAAGGATTCTCCTTTGGACAGGAAGTCCATAAACATTGTAATTGGGAAGGATTCCCAAAGGATTTGATTGAGAAAATTTAGTGAAATATTTTCTCTATGGAGTAGCCCACCTTGGGTGAACCACGTTATATTGGTGTCTCAATTGTGTGATGACTTGTACATTGGTTTGATTACTACTTTGATTTTGCTATTGGTTCATTGCATTGCTTTCTAAAGTAAAAGGAAAAAGTTAAAAAGTGGTCTTATACTATTCACCCCCCTCTCAGTATAAGCTTGTGTTCTTCAATTGGTATCAGAGTAGGTTCCTTCGGAAGAGTTTCACAGCTTGAAGGAAAATCTTGAAAAGAACACAATGGATTTTACAAGTGGTAATTCAACACCTATTCTTGATGGGACAGATTTTGGTCTATGGAGCATAAAGATGAAGGTTCATCTAATGGCTCTTGGAAATGAAGTTTGGGAAGCAGTTGAGTTTGGGTACACTATTCCAAATCTCCCTCCTACTACTAAAGATGAGAAACTTCTACATCACAACAATTCAAGGGCAATGAATGCAATTATGAAAGGTCTACAAAAGGCAGATCTTACAAAGGTGATTCATTGTAATACAACAAAGGAAATGTGGGATCAATTGCAAGTGGTTCATACAGGTGATGCAAATGTCAGAAAAGCAAAATTGAGATATTACAAAGGTATGTTTGAACAACTCAAGATGAATGATGAAGAAAATATTAGTGACTATATGCTTCGTATGGATGAGATTGTTAATTCCATGAAGGAACTAGGTCTTGAGCTTGCTGAAAATGATGTTTGTGATAAAATTTTGAGGTCTCTTCCAAATAGATTTAGTGAAAATATTTCAGCTATTGAGGAAGCCAAGGATTTGGATAAATTGAAAAAGGATGAGCTTCATAGTATACTTGCAACTTTTGAGTTAAGAACTAAAGTGGTACCTGATCCTAAGAAGGAGGCAACTTTCAAAGCTACCAAGAAGTCCAAGGGTAAACAACAAGAAGACAATGATGAGTCTTCTAGTGATGAAGAAGCAAACTACAATAGGAAAGGCAAGTTCTCAAGAAAGCACAAAGGTATGAAATCTGTTAAATGTTTCAATTGTGGAAAGTTTGGTCACTATGCTACTGATTGTCCAAAACCCAAGGATGATTGTGATGAAGAAAAATAGGATTATAAGCATAGGGAATCTGAGAAGCACAGGTATCAAAGGAAGAACAGAAATGAGCAAAATAGTCAAGGGAAGAGGTACTTCCAAAAACACAAGAAAAGTTTCTACACAGACAAAGCAAGTAAGTGTTCTAGTAGTGATGATGGAAGTTCTTCAAGTGATGATAGAAATGAGATGTTGTTTCTAACAGAAAAGGAAGGAAAAGAAAAGAGGAATAGATTTGTTGTGCTTAAGTGCTTTAGATGTGGAAATTTTGGTCACCTTGAGGATGATTGTACAAATGATGGTTTGAATTATGGTAATACTATGTATGAGGATGCTTCAAAAAATTATGAGGAAGATCTTCTTATGGCTTTAGATGAAGGTAGCACCTCTAGTGGTAAGAAATCAGAAAAGGATATTGATGTTTCAAAAGGTAAACAAATAGAGGATGTTTCAGAAAAGGGAGAAGTAGATCTTGAGGCTGAACTTGTTAATGCTCTTGATGTGTTAAAGAAAGAAAGAAAGAAATATGCTAGACTCATTGATAGGTTTGATGAATGTCATTATGAAAGAGATGAGCTTATAGGGAATCTTGATATCTCTATAGCAAAGACACAGGAACTCAAAGAAGAGTTGGCAGCTAGGTCTCTTGAGTGTAAAGAGTTAAAACATGAAGTAGCTTCCTTGAAAAAGGAAACTAAAGAGTACAAGGAGAAGCTTTACAAGTTTGAAGAAAGTTCCAAGAAGGTAAAATCAATCATCAAGGATCAAAGAAGGACAACAGATAAAATAGGTCTTGGTTTTGGAAAGAAACAAAAGGAACAGGTTGAGGAATCTAGTATGAGCTCCCAAGAAGAAGATGGTTCAGATGAAGAGAGTACTTCAGAGAGTAAGTTTTCAGATGGTAATTCAGATAGCACAGAATCAGAAAATAGGAATCAACATAAGGGGAGAAATACTAAAGGACCTATGAGGTCAAGGCAAGGAAAGTTCAATGGAAGATGTTTTGCATGTCACAGGTTTGGACACATGGCTTCACAGTGCAGGGCTCAAGCAAGACAGGTTAATGGAAATTTTAGAAATGGTAATTTCTTTCAAGGGTATTGCTACTCTTGTAATCAGTTTGGGCACAAGGCAATTAATTGCAGGGTTAACAATAGGAACATGTTTGGTCCAACAGAGAGGATTCAAAAAATAGGTACATCTCAAAGGAATAACATTGTCAAATGTTATAAGTGCAATAATGAAGGACATACAACCAGATGGTGTAGAGCAGAAGTTCCAAGGTACAGGTTCAGGGCTATGAATAGGAACAGGAATAATGGCAGGAACAGGAATAATGACAGGAATAGGAATAATGGCTTGGATAGAAATAGGGATGAGAATATGAACAAGAACAAGAATAGGAACAGGAACATGGACAAGGATATCAAGAAAAATCATGGAAAGGCAGCTATGGACACTGATGATGATCAGTGCCTAATGGGAGTTTTACTCCCACCCCAGAATTAATCACCTCAATAGGAGGTGGGGGAGGGGCTAAGCTAAGAGGCTCATTCTTAGCCCTGAGCCCCAAAGGTGACCCTTTGCCATTGATGACAAAGGGGGAGATATTTGAGTAAGGGGAGAGCCTTGAGTCAAGGGGAGCAAAGCTTCAGAGGATGGTTTTTAGTTGGTTTCAGTTTTGACAGTTGGCAGTGGTTTCAATAGTGGTTTGCCATCAATGACAAAGGGGGAGATTGTTGGTAATTTTGGGTATGTTGCCTAGCTTCATGTTTGTGAGTTGTCATTGATGTCAAAAGGAGTTTGTGTTGATGTCAAAAGGAATTTGTGTTGATGTCAAAAGAGTTTGGTGACAAAAATATCTTGAAAGTTCCATGATGTTTGTTTAAGGGTTTTTAATTAAAACCATGGTGACAAGGTTAAAGGTTTTTCTTAAAACCATCTGGACTCATTAAGGGTTTTTATTAAAACCATCTTGGCTTAATGAAAAGGTTTTGCTCCTTGAAAAAACCTTAAAAGTCCATTTTGATTATTAATAAATAAATTAACTCAAACCTTTGAAAAGGTTTTAAGTTAAGTTTATTATTAATAAAATAATAATTATTAATTTAATAATTATTATTGAAAGGGTTTCTAAACCCTTAGCGGCGCTCATGTAAAAGACTTACCTCTCACGTCAACTTGCATTAAAGTAGACGTCAACTTGCATGGGATGAAAGACTATTAAAGGGCATTATTTCCTAAGGTTTTAAGCACCTTCGATTTGCGTGATTACCTTCGAATTTGTATTGCTCTGTGACCTTCGATTTTCGGATTGCGTTATGATTTTTGAGTCTCATTTTGCTCTATGTTAATTTCTGATTTCTGTAGAGGAAGACAAATCTGGTCTTGTTAAATTCTATTTTAGTGAGGAAGACAAATTTCTAGTGTTAAATTCATTTTTGTGAGGAAGGAAATTTTGGTTGTCTTTTACGAGCAAAGGGAAGGTAAAATGATGAGTAGCACTTGAGAGTTTCATTGGGCACTTGTGCTCCAACGATGGAGGTAGTGGAGCGAAGGCGCTCGCTAAGCAGAGGTGTCGAGTTCGATTCATGATAGGCATGTTTCATTTTTCTTGGTCACGATTATTGTGCACGTGGTACGATGGTTGCTTTGGGCCATGAGTTTGGAGGAGGAAGCACTTTGGCGCTTATGTTGGTGTCTCCACACTTCTCCTAAGGTTGGAGAATTGATTTTTGGCCAAGGTAGATCTTTTGTTGATAATGTGGAATATTTGATTTGACTTGGCAATTATTGTTGGTAATTGGATGGAGGTATAAGGTTAAATAGAAATATTGCTTTGACATTGTTATTATTGATGCTTAATGTTTATATGGTAAATGCATTTAGAAGTAAATGTATTTTAGGAGTTATAAGGGTTTAAGGAATAATTGTGCTTAATGTCATATTGGGGTTAGAGAGCCTTTGGAGTTATTGAGTGGATATTCTCTTGTAATTATTTTTGAGGTTGAAGTTATTTTGTGATATATTAAGTAGGAGTTATAAGGTGTAAAGGAATATTGTTGATATGTATATTTGTGAGTTTTGATTATTGATGAGTTGGAGTGATAAGGTGTTATTAGGACTCTTATCATTGTGCATTATTCCATTGTTGCTAACTCTAATTTGTGGCAAATTGAGAGTTAGTGTTGTGACAGATTTTGAGTTCTCCTTCTTCATCAAAGTAAAGGTATGGGCACATTCTTCCATGGTTATTATTGATTGATGGTTTTCTAAAAATAAGTTTGGAGTGAAAAGGATTAAATTAAGTTTCCTTATTTGGAGTGGATCTTATTTTCTGAAAGTGGAAGTATTGATTATGCATTATGAGATCATGATGAGTTTATGAGTTATTGCATAATTCTGGTTTATGAGAGTGGAAGCATTTGAAGTTTGCTTTAGGGTTTTTGAGTGAGAAGCTTATGCCATTGCTATAAGTTGTTGAAACCCTAATTGAGTTGTTTGGTTGTTGAGAGTTTGGTTTTGAGATTGCTTCCATTGAGATTGAGTTGATCAAGTTATGCTTTACTTGATACATGAGTTGGGCTTGCTCCTTTGAGATTTGATTTTATCAAGTTGTACTTTGCTTGATAAACTTGGTTGTGTGGTTAAGTTGAGCATTCCCATTTGAGAGAAGTTGGAAATATCTTGAACCCCTTTTTGATGCTTAGAGAGAGATTGCTTTGAGTTCTTGAAAACTAACTTGGCTAGGGTTTGATAGCAAGTTATGGTTCTATGTTGGAGGAGTTGATTCCTTGATATTGCATTATTGGCAATTGTTGGGTTGTGGTTCAAGATCTTGTGAAAGTATACTATCTTCTATGAGATTGATTTGAGTTGAGATTGAAAGTTGAAGGATAGAACATATTGAGTCTCTAACAATTCTCTTTATGCTTCTATGAGATTGATTTGAGTTGAGATTGAGAGTTGAAGGATAGAACATATTGAGTCTCTAACAATTCTCTTTATGCTTCTATGAGATTGATTTGAGTTGAGATTGAAAGTTGAAGGATAGAACATATTGAGTCTCTAACAATTCTCTTTATGCTTCTATGATATTGATTTGATATGATTGGATGAAACACATTGGGTCTCTAACAATTCTCTTTGTGTGTTCACATTGGGCAAGTTTCTTGGTAAACTTGCTTGAGCTGATTTGGGCAAGTTCTTGGTGAGCTTGCTAGGACAGATTTGGACAGGTGATTTGAAGTTCTTGAGAACTTGTGGACTTTGGACAGGTTCTTGTGGAGAACTTGTGGACTGATTTGGATAGGTTCTTGTTGAAGAACTTGTGGACAGATTTGATGAAGTCTTGGTGGAGACTTGTGAGCAGTTGTGATTGATTTGTTCAAGATTTTGGCTTAAGCTTGGGATAGATCTGACAGAGATTTGAGAGCAGATTTGTGTTGGACCAGAGGACTGAGTTTGGTGCAGATTTGTGATAGAGTTTGAGAGGACTTGTGCTGGACCGACTGACTATGTTTAGTACAGGTGTTGATGAGCAGTTATGGAGGTGATCAGTGAGGACAGAAGTCTCTAGAGCCAGAGCAAGGAGGACAGGACGTCTTCTATGGAAAGGAGTTCCACCTGCTAGCGATAGAAGAGGCAGTGATCTTCTGAAGTATCATTTCTAGAGCTTTGGGGGATAGGACATCTCCTTTGGGTAGGAGGCTCATAAATACTTCTTTGGGGGATAGGACATCTCCTTTGGGTAGGAGGCTCATAAATATTTTATTAGGGGAAGGATTCTCCTTTGGACAGGAAGTCCATAAACATTGTAATTGGGAAGGATTCCCAAAGGATTTGATTGAGAAAATTTAGTGAAATATTTTCTCTGTGGAGTAGCCCACCTTGGGTGAACCACGTTATATTGGTGTCTCAATTGTGTGATGACTTGTACACTGGTTTGATTACTGCTTTGATTTTGCTATTGGTTCATTGCATTGCTTTCTGAAGTAAAAGGAAAAAGTTAAAAAGTGGTCTTATACTGTTCACCCCCCTCTCAGTATAAGCTTGTGTTCTTCATTTTGGGTATGAGCAATGCTAGAATTGCTTTAACCCTATACAAATCCATGGTCAGCCCTTGATTTGAGATAATATGCCCCAATAATTACCCCTCATGTACTACAAATATGGACTTCTTAGGATTTAGGGAGATCCCAAATTCTTGTTATCTTTGAAATACCATCATCAAATGAGTAAGATGTTGATCCATTCATGTGATAATACTGCCATATCATCTAAATATATGAGGATTACTTTGTTTAGCATTTCTCCAAAAGCAAAATCCATGGCTCTTTAAAATGTTTCTCCAGCATTAGATAAGACAAAATGCACTCTTTGTTAAGAAAATGTACCCCATTTGATAGTGAATTTTGTTTTGTTTGTCCTTATCCTTAACCTAAATATAATTAAAGCCAAAGAATCCATAAAACTCAGAGAAAATCTTAGCTATAAATTATTTGCAATATCTAATCTATTTGGGAAAGTGGATAATGATCCTTCAAGTATTTGCTCAAATTCTAAAAGTCTACGCATAGCTAGATATCTCCATCCTTTTTAGAATAGGAACAAGTTAGCCACCCATGTGGAGTACTTGATTGGATATATAATTTTTGCATTGAGCAACTTTAGTAATTATTGTTTCATTAGGACCTTAATTTTTGGATTCACTAGCCTTTGCTTATGCCTGAATGGCTTAACATTGGGCAAGAACTCTATGGTGTGCTAGATGACTTCCCTATTGTACACTTTGAGATCATCATATCTCCAGAATATTATACCTCTATATTCTTTGCTTAATACAATGAGCTCATCTATTTTCTTTTTTGTGCACCTTATTCCAACTTTTAAGCTTTTTCTTGGCTCAATCTAAATTTCCTTGAACTATTGTTCATTAATCTTCATTCTATTGCCTATCATCTAGTCATTATTATTAAATAGGATTTCTAGGATAATTGGCCCTTTGGTATTATGATTATTTTTCAATGGTATCACATCCTCCTGATCAATATGATCTTGTATTTCTTTTGATTGAGTTGCATATATATTTTCTCAAGTTAAGAAGCTCATTATCTGAATAAAATTATCAAAAATTTACTAGAATCTATATTTATCTAGGATTGATGGTCTAATGGCCAATTTAACTCTTCTTAACTTTCTCTAATTATCAAAAGCAATATTAAAATTTTCTCCTTGTGAGGCCAATGCATGAGCTATTATGTTTCCACTTCTAGGTATTGATTTTATATTAATCACCTTCAAGCTTTCTAGAAGGTCCCTAACACTGTTTTAATAAACCTCAAGGTAGTGGTGTGTGTTGTTACATTTTTTGTATGACTTGATTTACCATTAATTTTGAATCCCCATCAATTGAAAGCATATTAATATCTATTTTTTTAGATTTCAATAGAACCCAAGCACAAATTTTCATACTTACCAACATTATTAGTGCAACTCTAGGTTAGCCTATATGGAATTTATTAATTCCTTCCAAAGAGGATATCAAGACCAGTCTGACTCTAGCTCCATTTCTACATCTAGCTCCATCAAAGTAAAGTTTCCATATATATTGTTTTTAGAGCTCTTGATTTTAGATAGCCAAGAGCTTAAGTTTATCTGATACTATCATGCAATAAGTCCCTAATCCAATTTTTATTATTGTATTAAATTTATTAAGAGAGAGCTCATATTTCATTTGTAGATCTCCAATCACCCTTTTACTACTTTCTTCAATTTTTTCAAAGTGGTACATGCATGGGTTTTCTACATAGATTCTTAATTTTCTTCCTTTGTGAGGAATAACCATATTAGAATAATCTAAGGATAAATATCCACCAATCTTGGTATTGAATTCTTTTGAAATACATAAACTAATGTATGGATGAATTTCCACTTCTTGGAAAACTATGATTTTTGGCACCTTGTGCAACACCATTGGTATATATTTGATCACCCCAACTATAATAACTAGGATAACATATAACTAGGGAACTCTAAAACTTGACTAGGTGTATTCCATCCCCATTGCTTCCAAGACTACCTTTGGTATGACAATAGTAGTTGCTCTAAAATCTACCATGCAATTATGCACTATTCAACCTTCCATACGTAGAGACATATTAAAAGAAAAAATCTTGTTTTTACCCATTCCTAGATTTTTTTATCTTTAGCTAAATTTAGATCCAAACATAATAGTCCTTCTAAATTGATATTATTTTATGATGCCTTAATCATGTTGATCTATTTAGGGATCAATGATGAATCACACATGCTTATCCATGAAGGAGTCTTTTTCAACTCTTCAACCATACTATATATGGATGCTTTTGATAGGTTTTTATCCTTCTGTACTTTCTCCTAAAAAATTTTGTGGTGTAACTCAATTGCTTTCTATCTTTTTCTTTTGGTTACTGATGGATATTGCAACTTTTTTAGAGCTTGTTTCATGGAGTCCTCCTGACTTGCCTTTGCTTGTTTTGAATTTGGTTTCTCCTTTCCCTACTCCTACAATTGAACAGGCACATTGAGAGGTTCCATTTGTGGTTCCACTTGCAAAGGTTTCTTTCTATATCATATTGATACTTGAATGAATTCATTGTTTGAGGGCTCTTCAACTAACATTACTTGATTTAAATCCATCAATATATTTATCACTCCTTTATATATTGTTTATACCCTCTATGCCACTTATAATTAGGATTGGTGTTAACATACCATACAAGTGTCTATATTATAAGTATCATTACATGCTAAGAATGAGTAATTATCTTGAGATGAGAAGGGATGGCCCATCCTCTTGATCCCTATGCATAAAATTTTATTTTCTGACAACATTTTGGTATAAGCCTCTTGATATTTTGTGATATAAGAGAATCTTATAGGTTGATAACTTTCAAATATTCTTTTAAAATTTTGCCTTTCCATCACAATGATTTTATTGGTATGATTTTTTACCATTTCTTTCAGCTCTTGCATTTATATGGACTCTATGTTCTAGGGAATGCAACAAAGGTAAAGTTGGTACATATGATCGAGACAAAGCCGTAGGCATAGATATTGGATAAATTGGAGATAGTGAGGTGGCTAGAATTGGTTTTTGTTGGAAGGGTTGGGCTAAATCTAGGAAATAATGCATGGTGACTCGCAGGATCAATTTTCCATCAAATATAAGAGCATTTTCTACACCTATTGTAGCTTCAAACACTTATGAGAGTCTCATTTCATTTTATGCTTGTATTTTTAGACTGAAGTCAAGGATAAAATCTTAAATATAGTATATACAAGGCTGAGGCTATAAGGATCTTATATCCTAAGAGATTCGCATCCATGTTTTGTTGAATCAGATGTTAAAATTTGTGATATTTTCCTAAGGATATCTTTGAATAGAAGTAAATTAAGTGATGAAAAAGGATACCCTAACCTATTAAAATCTAGGATGAATGGCTATGCTAGCTATGCCCATGAACTAATATTGTTATCTTCAAGAGAACAACACCATGTCAACACCTTCTCTTAGAAATATAATGCTAACAATTTTACCATTACATCTTCATATTGGATGTTGCAATGGTAGCTAAAACGACCGTATTTTGATAATGTTCATAGGTAATTTTTCTAGTACCATCATAAGCTCGCAAAGCTTTGAGAGCCACCTAAGGAATTGCATGAAGATTTTCCAAATCAAGTAGTATAGTGTTATTTCATCTAGGATAAATCTATCTAACTTTGGTTTTAAAGTAGGAAATATAAGGTGATTCTTAAGGGAAATGTTGCAAAGGGATATGACTTTGAATAGGGGGGCATGGACTAGAAAACGGTATTTGTCTAGTCCTGGTGTTCTATAAGCTAGTATCTCAACAACTTGTAGGGGTTTCTTGAGATTTTTGGCTTTTCATCTTGTAATCATAAGATTCTAGGTAAAATAACAACAAAATCACTATGGCATAATTTTTATAAAGTAAATTCACTAGGTGATTTAATTTGCTAATATTGAGGAGTAAAAAATTTACTAGGATTCTACTCAATCATGTAAATAATATATAAAGCTTTGATCAATGCAATTGATACTTGTGTCCCACCAATCATGTCAAAAAATCTTGGTTATGCATGGTGAGTGCTACTCTTAGATATCTTCATGAAATCTTCTTGTGCATAGGATGAAATAATGAAATTCTTCCCATCGGGTGTGCCAAAATCTCTTGGTTCATGATCTGCCTAGTATGTGTTTTGCACCCTAGACTATAAACCAAGATTCGATGAATCGAAATAACTTTTGAGTCAACCTTCGGAGAATTTTGGGTCCTATTGGAACAAAATATGCCTATGGTTGTTATTTTCACCTCGATTTTGTCAACATTGAGTAGACGAACTTAATCTTGGGATCTTCCATCTAATCTCCAGAGGAGGTTGGTTCCTTAATGGTTTTTTATGAGAAAATGGAAAAGAGAATTACTGAAAGAGAGGGAAATATAGTCATAGCTAGAGATTTTCTCATGGTACAGATTAAAAAACAACTAAGACAAATGCATATACTCTTACTATTCAAGCATTTATTATATCTTTATGCAGAAATCATAGTTTTTCAAGTGTGATTTAGATATATCTAACACACATATGTATCAAATTCTAACTCCAGAAATATGATTTATATTATGTATAACTCCATATTTTATAATAGATACAATATACAACTCAACAATGTGAATATAAGAAAAGAATGTTAATACATACACTTGCACACTGTGAACCAGAAGCCAATAAAAGCATAATTTTTTACTTGTATTCAGAGTACATACATCCAATATTGTAAACTCCTAAGAGTTGACCTCTTTTCGGGGTGCGTTTACTATCATATATACCCTATGGTGAGTATCTTTACAAGTAGTACATTCTAACATAAAATCAATTACAAACAATCAGGCTACAATCATGCTTCAATATGTTTTACATGGCTTCTAATAACAAACAAAATCTGATAGCAAAAATCTAGGATTTGATGCTCCTTAAGATGTCTATCATCAGTAACCTACACACACTTTTGAAGGTATGTTTATTTATTCCTACTTATATCTTTGTTTGGCGAAAACTCGTCATGTCGCAAAATCACAAAATATTCTTGCAATTTGGCTATTTGGGACTGCTCGCCAACGAAAACCTATCATGTCACAAAATCGCAATGTCTTCTTACACTTTGGTCATTTTGGTTATGCATGGCGAGTGCTACTCTTAGATATTTTTATGAAATATTCTTGTGCTTGGGATGAAACAATGAAATTCATCCCATCGGGCATGCCAAAATCTCTTGGTTCATGATCCGTCTAGTATGTGTTTTGCACCCTAGACCATAAACCAAGATTGGATGAATCAAAATCACTTTTGAGTCAACCTTTAGATAAGGTCAGGTACTTACTTGCATTAATAGAAATAAAATGGGTAAGACTAAATATGGATATGATAAAGTGAGGTAGAAAGAAAAATAATGATATAAATTGATTAAACAATGGTCAGATACTAGGTAACAACACATACGTTTGTTATATGAATATCCTCCAACTTAATTATAAATAGTGCCTAATAGACCAGTGGACAAGTGAAGTGCCATAAAATCAATATCTAGCCCATATCATGCTTTATCTAACACTCCAAGCACACCATAAAAGATAATCCAAATAGTAGTCCAAGCCTACTATAATTTATCTCATACAAAGCATACATAGAAATGTATAGAGATGCATAAATAACATACACGTTATAATTTGCAATGCATATCATTGTAGATGTCAAACAACATCTTCTTATGTTAACAATAGAGCATACACACAACTTACAATAAGTAAATATTGAAAATGCTAACCTTCTTTCTAAGGAAAATTAATCTATTTCTAGCTTTTTACAATAAATTTAGTTACCTTAATGATTACATTGATAGCCTAGTATATGCTAGATGTGAATAGGTATAATCTAGCTTAACTTAATACTCAAGTGTGATCATCATGTTTTGGAATTATGGATGTCGCTTTCATGCCTTAACACAACCAAAAATGTAATCTTAGATAAACTATTTTGATCTAGGTCTTCGATGTATCCAATCATGTTCCTAGCAATCTTGTGTCTTCAGTAGGCTTAGATATATTTAGCATGCTTGGATTTTTACCACTATGTGTTATTACCATACTAGTTTTTAGTCTGGGACTCAAACATAATTTGCAGGCTCTTCCATTCATGATTACTAGGGATAGTTGTCACTTTTGCAAGTTTGAGAAGATTGGTTGTCACTTTCCTATGCTAGTCATTGCAGTATTAGCCTAAATTTTTGATATGATATCTTCTCGTTTATTATATTTTGCTAATTTAGGAGTGTCTAGGTGGTCCATGATTTCGACATATATGATCTCTACTAAAAGGAACTTGTTTTGGAGCTTTTCTCTTTTGTCACTGTTTGTTGTTGATATTTAGCTTGTTGTTAGGGTCTTAAATATTTGGCTAGGATTTTTGAGAGGCTTTGCTAATGCCATCATAAAAAACTTTCAAACATTATTGCTTTTTGGGTTGCTTCTACTTTTTTGAGGGATAGTAGACATTTTTGGGACTTTTGAGCACTTTTACTGATCTCATATTTGAAAAATATTGGCCATTGATTGCTTTAGACTCTTGCTTACTCAAGATGAACCACTCACCTATATGGGGATTTTAAGGCATGTTGCTTATATCATTGTTTAAAAGTCCCATCCACCCTAATTCTTGTTGATCCAAACATGGAGAGTTTTGATAAGTATACAAACTCTTTACCTTATAAAAATTGTGGCCCACTAAGATGCATTTGGGATCCTACCAATCATATACATGAGATATTTAACCTGAAGATGTTTCCTTAAATATTAGCCACCAATTTTTTATAAAATTTATAGTGTAGTACAGTTTTCCAAGATTTATCCATGTGGACAATTATATTGGGCCACATGTCCACTCCACAATGAATCAAACTTTTGATGAGTGTTTGGTTTTGTATGTTTCTTGTCCTAGTTTAGCACAAGGTCTCCGTCCTTATACTCTACTTGTGTACTCCCTTTATTGAACCATTTATTGATAACCTTTTAAAGTTGTGTGGTCTTCTTGAAAGCTCTTTCTCTATTGTCTTCTAGGTTTACTAATGCATTTAACCTCATTTGCATATGTTCAATGTTAGTATCTTCTAGCTCAATTTGTTATGATATTTGGAGAAAAATGAGTTCAAGGTTAGTTGGCAACACTACCTCTTTTTTATATATCAACGTATAGGTAGATGACCTTATGGATGCATTCTGTGCCACTCTATCTTCCTGTAATGCTTTATGGAGCTTTGTATGTTGGTCTCTTTATGATTTGAAAATGGTCCTCTTAAATATTTTGGTTATGTTCTTATTAGTTGATTCAATAAATCCATTACCTTGACAATAATGATTGGATGACTTCTTGAGTAGGAATCCATATCCAAGGAAGAATTTCATCACTTTAGCTCCCTTATAATAGGTGGAACTATCTATAACAATGGAAATAAGGTCTCTAAACCTAGTGATATTGTATTCAAGAAATTACAATACTATCTCCTAATTACCTAGAGGATCCAATCATGGCTTTCACTTGACAATAGGTTTAATATTGCCTATGAAATTGAGGTCCCACTATTGGAATGGTTTTATTATAATTATTAGTTCTAAAAGTATTTGTAATCCTTGATCCATCGATTGCAGTTGGTGAAAATGATGGGCCAATAATACCTAGCCCTCAAAATCTTGTGGGTTATTGTGGGTTTAGAGAAGTTTCCTCCTTGATCACGATATTAATTTATTAAGGATCCTTTCCTATCTTCCTCAATGCATAGATTAGAATACCATTGTATCCTTTTTCCAAACAAGACATTGTCTAACCATTGTTAATGAAATGCATTTTTTTTAACCTAGTCATTTGTTTGGTGGATAACCCTTCAAGGGCATGTCCTATAGCCATATCCCTACATATATTGCTCATCCATATAGTACCCCAATCACTATCCATTTCTTCAACTAGAGCAACTTGTTCTCTAGACACTATCCTCAATGACCTTTTGCACAAAGCTCTTCCCCTAATCAACTTAGTAGGTTTGATTTTAATTTCAAATCCTTTATCTTATTGATCCATCTAAATAAATTTTCTCCTAGTTCACCATGTAATATATTAGACTAGATATCAAGGTGTACTACAAAAGCAATGGCGTTGCTTTATGAAAGGTAGTATCTATATTTCTTTAAGTTTTTCATGATGGTGAATACTTACTTGTTAATTAGGTTGTATGTCCCTTCATAGTTGTGAAGGGATTAACCCATAAATAATATAGGATGTTCTTCATATTGGTCATTCTTTTGGGTTAGGACAACTACAATACTTTCATTTATACCAAACATATACATCCTAAATTCCTTAGAGAAATATGGGTTAATTAGAATAGGAGCCTTGGTGATGGCATATTTTATCTTTTGGAAAGCTTTCTTCCTTTCTTTATTCCAATCTAGGGAAGCATATTTTTTAGCATCTTGGTTATAGGCCTAACCATTTGAGAAAAATTAGTAATGTGTTTGACTAAAAATGGGACATGTCCTAAAAATGATCTAATTCTTTTGACTGATATGGGCAATGGTAGGTCTCAAATGGATTTGATTCAATCAATATATATCGCTAAATATTCTTTTGATGCTATGTGACCTACTAATTTACCCTCTTGGACCATAAAGATATATTTCTTAGTGTTTAGAAAAATACCAAATTCCTTGCAATTTTGGAAGATTGATTTTAGATGTTTGATGTATTTTTTTCTTTTTTTGGAAAATATTATCAAATCATCAAGGTATATAATGATTATCTCTCCTACAAGCCGTACAAAAGCTACATCCATGGCCTTTTGAAAAATCACTCTAGTATTTTGTAGACCAAAATGAATTCATTGATATGCTACAGTCCCCCACTTAGTGGTGAAGGTTGTCTTATATTGATCTTCATATTTGACTCAAATCTGATTATACTCAAAGAAGCCATATAGGAGAGACAACATCAATTACCCTAATACCTTGCAATATCTTAACAATAGTAGGTAGTGGATAGTGATCTATTAAGGATGCTTGATTAAGATTTTTTAAATCTACACATAACTTTATATCTCTATTTTCTTGCATATTGGGACCAAATTAGTGATCCATGTAGAATTCTTGATTGGGAATATAATCTAAGCCTATAGGAGCTTCAATCACTCTTTTTTTATTATAGCCTCTATATTTATATTGGTTGGTATCTAATTTTGTTGGAAAGGCTTGGAATTGGGCTCTAATTTGGTTGTGTTCTATGACATTACAAACGTAGATTTTCATATCTTCATATGACCAAGCAATTATGTGTTTATATTTGCTATAAATTTCTTTAAAAAGACCTTGTTCTTATTGAGTATAATTTTTTTCCAAAAATTGACTCTTCCCTTTAGCCATCTTTTATTGGGTGATATGCATAAGACTTCACCTTGATACTACTTTTCCTCGAGCTATCATTTGGGCAAAACAAGCTTTCTAGTGTGACCAATACTTTGGGTAGATAATTTGATTTAGCTAGACTCGATCCTTGATGTAATATTCATAAATATTATATTCTTTGGTGTATTGGGTCTCTATGATCTATTCATCATTATTAAATACCTACAAGTGATTAGAGTTATTTGGAACTACTAGCCTAAAAACAACTTCCAACTCCTTAAGTTTATCCCACATATCATTTTTCAGATTAAATAGTGTTTCCATACCTACCAACGCATTTGATTATGTATTCATCTCTTTAGGTATTATTTTTATTTCATAGGAATAAATTTTTTTAGCAAATCCTAGACTCAATGTTTATAGGACTTCAAGTACTTGTTCTTTGTGGCATATTGAGAATTAACCTGATTTACTATATGTTCAGAGTCACCATATATTCTTAGGTGCTTGATTCCCATCTTCTCTGCTTTTCTCAAACCAACATAGAGTGATTCATATTTGACCATGTTGTTTTTATAGCTAAATAGTAGCCTACAAGCATAATGTAAATATGCTTCTTATGGATCAATGAACTATACCCCAACACCTGCTCCATTCTTGGTTTTGGATCTATCAAAGTACATAGTGTGTTTTCAACTTCATGGTTAGTCATAATGGAGAGCTTTAAAGGATTCTTCATGATTGTGTAGATTTCCAACTTTAGTTTCTTCATACTCTTCTTATGGATCTCTTTCGTCCTATAGTATATCTATTATCATATCTACTTTTGGGTCTTGGTCACCTTCCTGATATTCATCGTCTTCAATGTATTCTCGAAGCCCATTCTAATACATTATGCTTTCATCCTTGAGTTTGTGTACGAAGTAGTTGCAGGGCGATTCATTCTCAATTCTAATTTTCTTTCTATCTATAGGCACCTTCATGTGAGTATAAGCCATTGGTAAGTAATCGTCCCTTGACAACTTTCACATCCATTCCCTATATAGCAACATCCCAAAGCACAAGGGTAGGCTTACAACTATTTTCTCTTGAACTACCACAAATTCTAGATATGGGGCTATGGTCATGACTAGATCCTTGAGAACACCCACTGCATAGAATCATGTTCCATCCATTTGGACTGGAATGCCTAGTTGTCTTAGTATAAGAAAGGTTCGTTTCTTCATTAATAGTCTTGAGCATAATTGTGACCACTATTTCAAAATCCACTATGCAACTCCTAAGAATTATTTTATCTTGAGTGACACATAAAATGGAGACAGTTTTAGGGTATTTGACTTTGGAGCATTCTGCAAATCAAATGTACTAACCTAGATGTTTAACGATTGTTCTACTATCAGATCTATTGTTCTATTGTATGAACTATAGTAAACTATACTTGTTTATATTTGGCATAGGCCTACCCTTGTTTCTATAGGGCCTCCCAAATTAGGTCCCATTGTCCAAGTAAGGTTAATGCTTCTAATATACTGACCTTATTGTTCCTTTCATTTTTTGTGATATTGAACTTGGTAAAGAGGTTTTATTTCTTTGTGTATAAATTTGAGGATTGCCTATGGGCTATTGTCCATCCTTCACTTATGGGTATTTTAGTCATCTTTTGGCTTTCCTTTGAAGTGCATTCCTCCTTTTATCATCTTCCTTTTTGGTTAACTTATTAGTCACTTGTTTGTACTTGGTTAAAGGAAGGAGTAGCATATGGGATTGATTCCACCACAATATATTCCCTTTTGATAGAAGTTTTGGTTTAGGACACCTTTTATATTATTTTTGACATCTAATGATAATTAAGGTTATATCTATAAGATTACTAATGGCTACAGAGTTGAAGTACCAAAATAGCATCCTATAAGATGACTAAAGGCTTACACTATGCTACCAGTTTTTATTGTAATACATCTAATAAACCTTTTAAAAAAAATTGAGTCATTGTTGGAAGATTCCAAAATAAGTTATTTAATAAAGTCTGTATAAGAATATAAAATACCTATATAACCTAGGTGTTGTAGGTGAGTTGGAGAGGAGAGGGCAATCCTCCAAGGGAGGTACAAGGTTCAAATCTCCACCCTACCAAAAAGTTGAATTGAGTATCTAAAATCCAATCGATAATGTTGGTGCGAGTAGGGTTGGGTGCGACCCCAGGTGACTTTGATGGTGTAGAACCCCCTGTTCGTGATCTCTCAAACCAAGGCGGCTTCGCAAGAGGTTTTTCGCTTTAAAAAATATATACCTATATCATTATAATTTTTTCAAACTCTAAAATAAACATTACTAATTAAAAATAAAAATAAAACAATTAACATAAAAATAAATTTTAATATCATTATTTAAATATATTTAAAAGAAACAACATGAATACAAATCAGTAAATCCAACTGGTGTTTATAAGCTTATAATATTTATAAACCAAGTATCAAAAATAAAAAATTAAAACTTTACAAATATTTATAACCTTACAAATACATCAAAATTAGTTAAAAAAAAAGTCTTTTTGGAGAAAAGGTAGTAGTCTAACTTGACTCCCGTGACTCTCTTGAGTGCAAGCCAGTTTGACGACGGGTGGTACCAACACCGAACCATTATGGGTCTCCTTGACTCTGGGTTGCATTTACTAGAGGTTATAGAGGCAGCTCTAATAATTTAACCTGCTCAGAGACAGCTCTCCTGAGTGCAAGCCAGTTGACACCGGTACCAACACCAAGCCACTGTAGGTCTCCATGACTTTGGGTTGCATTTACCAAGCTAGGCAGAGATTATAAAAGAGCTCTAATAATTTAACCTGTGTGCTCAAAGACAGCTTTCCCAAGGATAATATCTAATCCTGTATCTAATAACTAAATATGAAAGGGACATTTAATCCTCTATCTAGTAATTAAATATGAAAGAGACATTACCTATTCTTATGTGTATAATAAAGGTTAAAAAAAAATTAAAAGAAAGCCAACTAAATTTATGTGTTACGAAGTTTGTTGAAGCAATGTGAGAGTTTTTTTTTTTTTTTTTTTTAAAGTTTAAGGTTTTATGCTTCCTCGATGAAAATATCGACAATGGTTTTTTTAATAAAACGTTAAGAAAATCCTGTATTATCCTCTTCTCCCCCTCCTCTACCTTTCCCTAAGTTTCACTTTTTAATAATTCAATGACCAGGAAAGCTCTTTCTACGTACACATCAATGACCAGGAGAGTTTCCTAATGGGAAGCCAACTAAATGATTCAAGCCTTCACCTCACAGTAAACTGTTCAAACTTTCCTGGTCTTTGCCTTCTTTCACTACTCTCTGATTTGCTTGAGGCTCTTAAACACCTGTTCGAACAAAGCAATCAACTCTGTACTCTGCAATTTCCGATATTCCTTTTCTTTGCCTCCAATGACTATCAATGTTCAGCTCTTCCTAATCTTAAGCCTTCTGCACTGCTCTTCCATTCTCTATGCAGGAGGAGCAGAAGCTCCTACGTTAGATCCAAACGAAGGTAATTCCCAAATCTACTCCCTCCATACCATTCTGATCATTCACAGGTGTGTTAGTAAATGATATTTGGGATATGTTTATAATTTTTTTCTATTGTGATCAGTTGAAGCATTGAAAGTCATAGCCAAAAAACTCGGAAATGAAAAATGGAACTTTGGGGCAGATCCTTGCAGTTGGAAAAAAAGTGGCCCGACTATGGACCAGAATGGAAATATATATGCAGACATAATCAACTGCACTTGTAAAAAGGGGGAAACATTTTGCCATGTTAGCTACATGTATGCTGCTTTTTTTTTTCTTTTTCTCCTCCCCTTTTTACAGCTTTCTTTTCCTGAATTTCAACCATTGAAATGCTTTGTTGCAGAGCTCTCAAGCGCCAGAGCCTCCCTGGAGTGGTTCCACCTGAGCTCGCCAATCTCACTTACCTGGAAACAATGTGTGTAATAGATATTGGTTGATTTACTACTATTTTGGTTTTGTTAATAAACTCCATACAAACTAACATTAGTTCTTCTTCCAACAGAGATCTAACTGGCAATTATCTCAATGGTTCAATACCACCAGAACTGGGATCTTTGACGCATTTAAGGAATTTGTAAGTTTTATTCCTACCAGATACTCTTAAAGAAAGTCTCTGCTACCTTTTTTCTTGAGGTTTCCTAGTGGCAGAGCTTATAAGTTCTTAATAAAATTTTGGGAAATTGCATCATTAGTCAAGTTAAAAAACGGACTGCCACAAGGTTTTGTAAATATTTAAATAGCTAAGGTTATGGTAATCAAATATGAACAGACATAAAAGTTTGTATAGTAGTTTTTCAAAAAAAAAAATTATATTGAAGTCTTCTTGTTAGACAAACATAAGTTTTAAAGTTTACTCTTAAACTTACTTAAATTAGAGAATTTTCTACCTGAAAGATGTAAAAGAACAAATGTTTCCATACAGTCAGAGAGACTGCTGCTTGTCTTACTATCTTCTTTCTTTAATATGCTTTGTTATATGAATTTATATCAGGTCACTTGGCATAAACCGTCTCTCAGGTCACATTCCAAAGGAACTTGGGAACCTCAGCAGTTTGAAAACACTGTAAGATTGGAATTTGATCTTTCATCCTTGAAGGCTTGTACTTAGTAATATGGGACAAACTTTGTGGTTGTGATGTATAGGGCCCTTCCTACAAACAATCTATATGGACGACTGCCAAGAAGGCTTGAGAATTTGAAACAGCTTGAGAATCTGTAAGTCTGTGTATGGTCTTTTTCATGCAAGTTTGTCATGCCCATTCAATGTATTTTTCATTGGTCATGGTCATTTCTTCACTTTAATTTATAATGTAGCTAAGACCTAATTAACTTGAATGAGAAGCACAATATTATTCGTATTAAATATCATCAAAACAACAAATGTAAAAGTTGTATCATGTTGAAGACAATGGATCAAGTGGGACTCAAGCTTAAGACCTTTTAGGTGTGTATATAAGTTCTCTATAAATTGAATTACCACCTCATTGATGTCAAGTGAACATCTCTCTCCATCCACGATTTAGGGGTTCAACCTTAGCCATTTTGATACTATAGTGAGGGCCATGGATTGGCTAGAACTCAAATCTACTAGATTGGCTAGATGCATATATCAATATTCTCTCAATATTAATATTCTCCACCCACCCACTAATGTTGAAGTGATAAGTATGGATTGCCACAATTTCCAACACCTCCATCAACACATATGAGGGATTCAATCTATCTAGCCTTGTTTTTATTTGTTGTTGAGGATCATGGACTAACTAAGGCTTGAATTCAAGACTTCAAGCCACAATTGAGGGATTCAACCTATCCAACCTTGTTCTTATATGATGCTGAGCATCATGAACTAAGACTTCAATCCAAAACTTCTAGGTGCACCTGCAAGTACTCTACCACTTGATCCACCAACACATTCATGTTCATGTGATGCGTATTGATTGGTACAATCAACATGTCCTCTTAATCTACAATTGAGGGGTTCAATCTAAGCAACTTGGTGTAGTTACTATGTGGAGGACCATGAACTAGTTAGGACTTGAACCTAGAGCTTTCCAAACACAAATATGTATTGTCTACCAATTGAGCTACCAATCCTTTGAAATTCAAGTAATTAGTGTGAATTGACATGATTTTCAACATATCAAAAATCAAATTTTTAGTGCCAACTCAACTGGACAATTGAACATTTTAAAAAAGGCTTGCTCTCAAGTTATGAAATGATATTTTTAAGGAAATAAATAGAGTATTGTTTGCATTATGAAAAGAAAGGAATCTCCATTAATATTTTCAAAGAGAAAAAATTATAAGTAAAAGACCTTTAGAAAGAACAAATGAGGAGCCCAAGTACATTCTTGCTTTCAAACTTGCTAAATTTAATAATAAATGTTATGAAAAAATAAATACTACATAAATTAATCTAAACAAATAATAAAATTTTATTAATACTTGTGTAACCAAAGTTGGTCAATGGAACTCAAATAATTAGCTTAATTTCAATAGCATGTTAGTATTCATAAACATTGTTATACATTAAAAAAATTAAATTTATAAAGAATAAAAATTGCAAACTCGCATGAAATTAAAAATAGTTGTAAGGATAACGAGGCAACAAATAAACTTGATAAGAACACTATAAAAATATGTTATAATTGGTCTAATATCTTAGATATATCTTTAGACTTTCATCCAAAAGATCCAAGTTCAAACCTCGATACAAGGGGATCGAGAACCCTTTCAAAAACCCATGCTTTACCTTAAAATTTGACTCGTGAGGGATACCATAGTGGTAAGTCCTTAGGTTTTTATCTAGAAAACCTAAGTGTAAACCTGATATGAGGGGACCAATAGCTCTCATAAAAACTCATCTAAACTCATTTCTTTTTGGCCAATGGGACCTTGGTTCAATGATGGGCATATGGATGATGTAACCCACACCAAGTTTAAAATTTGGTGGCACCAGATAGGCTATATAGCTCAATGTGACTAAGTTTATGTAAAAGAGAAAGAGCAATCCTTTCAAAACCTTACTTTTAACATATACATATAAACTTGGGTGTTTTTAAAATAAATAAAAAATGGTATGCCATAGCTACTTTGACTAAATGGACTCTAAAAAGGAAAAGATGAATAATAAAAGGTTTAATATAAAAAACCAGGTGATGGCATATTAATTTGCAAACATACAATAAATTTGTAAGTTCATAAAAAGAAAAAGAATAATCTATGAAAGATTAGAATAGAACAATGTAATTCCATGTATAAATCCTAGAAAAACTTATTGAAGATGAGTTGAAGTAGCAATATTTTGTAAGTGATTATTAAAATTCTTTTTGAGAAATTTTAAGGATATGCCAACATCTAACTATGGAAACACATAAAATAAATAACTAAATGTATCGAGAGAACTCATTTGTAATAAAGAACTTTTATTAAAGATGACAATGAATAGAGATAAATTGTTTGTAATAAACAAATATTATCAAAGATGATGAATATGCATTCAACTTAAGGATTATTGTAAACTATGATATTTAATTGAGTAATGAAACTAGAGAAACTCAAAGATGGTACATAGATTTTCAAATAGTAGGACATCCTCACGAAGAGTGGCCAATAAAGATTTATATTAGTGATAAATGAGAATCCATCAATGAAGTTTCATAAGATCACCTCATTACCCTTTGTATTTAAAGGCTTCAAAATGAGGACAAAATGGCAATGACATCTTGAAATACAAGTGAACAAGGAGACATCCTCTAGCTATTTAGCAACATGTTAAGACATTAATCTCTAAAACAAAGGTATCTCAAGGATACTTGAATGTCTCTCATCACCTTGGGAATGTCTCACATAGTACTAGAGGCGACCAAGCATACTTAGTGGTTGGGATAGTCATTTTAAGTGAAAATAGAGATATGAAATTGGTTTAAAATTTTCTATATTTAGATATTGTAATTTCAACATTAGTAGTAGAGAAGTACTTGTCTTGACTTCATGTTGATTGCATATTCAAACAAAGTACATGATTGTAAACATACCATTAAAATTAATAATATAAAAAAATAAAGGAGTTTTTATATTCATCTACAACAAACTTTGTGAATATTTGATCATTCTAATATGAAAACAAACTTGTATATTTGCATCCGGTTGTTGTACCCAATTAAAATCTAAATGTGGTAGCTTTTATTTTGTTGTTCTATTGCTAATATATATTTATTTGAATGTTATAGTTTTGCTATAAACTAAAATTTTATTTGTATAAATGACTATTGTGATTTTGATGCATGTGTATCCCTGTATGGGCATGTATCTATATTTTAGGTACAATTATAAGCTATACATTTAGCTTCAGAGCAATGGCCAAGGAACTAATATTTTTATATTTTACAACAATTTTTGTTTTCTCTTTTTATTTTTTCCCTCTATCATCCCAAAATAAGTGAGAAACATGTTTCCAACTTTTCTAGCTTCTATATATTGAAGATAGGATGTAATGTAGCTTTAGAATTATTTTTATGTGAAGACATATATGAATGTAGTCCTTTCAATTCAAAGACAAAATTAAAGAATAAATGATAGGGTACCATGAAGTAATTGATATTCAAGTAATAGATGTAATCATGGGAAATGAGAACCCATATTCCAAGACATAAGAAAATATATCTTGCAATAGAATATCAACACTGCAATGCAATGAGGTCTTAGGTGTAGACCAATTGGTTCATCCAAACCCCATAAGGGGGTGGAGGTCCAAGGTTCAAATCTCGGGCCTTGCTGGACTGAATGCTTGTCCCTTTCCTGGTGCTTTCAGTGGCATAAAAGGTTTAAAATGATTGTGGCATGGCGGTTATAGGGGCGGACTGCACGAAGATCTATGTGGCGACTTCTAGGGCGGACAACGCAGAATACTGTGACGGCCATAAAAGTTGGACAGCCTGCCTGGATTCATGGTGGCTACCGATTCCACCATGTTAAAAAAAACAATGCAATGCAATAACTAGGCACGTTTTACAATGGATTAGTACTCCCAAAAACAAATACAAACGTTATTTATAGAATTTAGTCTAGTAGATTATAAGGATGAGTATTTTTTAAGATTGAAATCACCAACATGCTAAAATACGATAAGGATTAAAAAATAGTTATTAGAATAACAAGGAACTATAAAAATGAAGGAATGGTATATATTGTTGGGAAAACAATTAATGTTGGATTCTACACAATTGAAAAAATACATAAATAAGGACTCCAATTACATTAGTGGGATAATATTGATAGATAATATTAAGAGGATATAGAACTACAAATGACATTATACAAAATTTATGATATAAAGGTTTGATCATTCCTTTGTTACATTAACTGGCATTGAAGCTTGAAAGTAAAATTGACCAAAAAGATGGGATACCAAAAATCACTTAACCTTTTAGCTTCTCTTATGTGAAGCTGGAAATACATATAATACAAATGTATGAGAAGTATCAAGCCTCACACATTGGAACATTATAGGTCATCAAGTATAAATTTTGAATTATATTCACAAATGTTTTTTATGATCCAATTTTTATAACCATATTCACTATAAAGTGATTCATAAACTTAATCATTTAAATAACTCAATCTATCTTATGGAAGAGTATTTTAATCTCTATATTAAGTAGAAGCAATCTTTCCTCTTGTGAGTTATAGTTACATAACCTTAAGCATGTGATCATCTATATTCTCCTCAAATATTATCCTTGTGATCATCTATATTCTCCCTAAAGATGATCCCTATTGCCTACAAATGTGAAGTCATAATCCATGATCATATATCTTGACCCCAGAGGTGATCCCTATTGCCTATAAGGGTGAAGCCACAATCCATGAAGTTATCGATATTTTAAAATCACATAATTAGTTAGGAAAATATTACATTAAATAATTCAACCAAAAATGTATTGAATATGGTTTACTAGTTACCAAATATTCATATTACATAGCATACAACTCATTATGCATCTAGAAAAAATATTATGAGTCTAGAACTTGACCAAATTTTGAACCTCATAAAATCCAACTACATATCTCAAACATAAAAAGAAAACTTTAACCTTGAGGCTTATTTGAAGTATCCTATGTTATACTTGAAAAACCGAGAAAGCAATTGCTACATACAATCTTAATAAGAAACCAATAAAACCACTATCTAAATCTTCATTTTTATGTGATCTTTGATATACCTAGGTACATGTTGACACACAAGGTTACTAATATTTCAATTGCACCCATATATTGTGTCCAACATCTAAGAAAATGGGTTTTTTAATCCCCTTGACCTTTGGATTTGGGCCAATCCCTCACTACCCTATGTTGATCTAACTTAATTCTATTTTATTGTAGGAAAGTAAATTTTTTAGGTTAAGAGTGTGAGAAAAAAAAATACCTGAAAAGTAAATGTGACTAGTGGCTATAGTGAGGATAGTGTGTGATCAATTGCATTATATTAGAAAGGTCGAATAACAACAACCAAAATCAAACTTAGATACAAGTTCAAACTAGAAAAGAGGACTAACATGTACATGTATGGTATCACCACTCATATATAGGAATCATTGTCACTCCCTCCAAAATACTTTCCAATTAGGATATGATGTTGGGAGCATTAAGTACTATATCTACTAGTAAAGCCTTATTTGCATGAGATATTTTTTTCTTATTTTCTTTCACCAACTTAGTGTATTCTTCCTTGGATAGGATAATGGCTTGATATAAAAGAGGATTTGGAAGTCCTCCTTGGACCAATTGGATGATATGGATCCTTAGGTTATCAATAAATTTCTTGAGTTTGTCATAATAGACTTTATAGGTGGTGAGGATTTTTTGTTTAAGTAGAATGGTCATCAATTCCATCTACACCACTTACTTTGCTGGAAGTCCTACCTACTAGAGTTATATGAGCTAGCCTTGTGGGTCTATCCCATTATCTGCATGTAGTTTGATTTGGAGGATAGGTCAAACTCTACATTGTCAATGGTAGATTTGGCTTTGACAAGGAGGGTGTCACATGCTTGGATGTGTTACTATGATCTTGCATACTTTGTTTCATCCAAGTTCTTATCCTAGATACCATTGATGATATCTATGGATAAAACCTTTGACTTGATGGACTCAATATTGGATCTTAGGTATTTTTCTTGTTGCTTCGATTATGATATTTCATCATCATTTTATTGGACTATTCTTCCTTTTTATTCTACTTTTAGGGCTCTTATTTTAGTTGTTCAACTAGTTGATTTTACTCATTCCTTTCCTTTTCAGTGACCTCCAACTTTATTTTTAGACCTTGAATTCCTCTTTTCCCTTACACATCCTACCTTTTTCTATTCTAGTACAATGACAATATCCTTGTTCTACTTGGTGTATATTTGATTATTGCCGATAAGCCTCAATTAGTTATAAGACATGGTTAAGTTTACCTCTTTAAAAATTAGACAAGGCTAATATGGCTTGCCCTTTGTAGGTCCAGTCTTGATAACCTAGCTATGTAGTTGGAGGAGTTCATGACAAGATGACTAGGATCAATAGGTTCAACTTCTACAAATAAGATCCTCTTCCCCTTTTCAACTACCTATGTCCTCAGGGCTAGTGTCCCTTCCCTTAAGATGAAATTACCTATGGATATTTTTTCAATGGTCTATTGGACTTTTGTAAGTAATATTCAACTAAGCCCATGCCTTCTTGTTGAGGAGGAATATATTATGCAATGACTAGTAGATCATGGTGTATGAAGGATGGGTTGGCCCCTCAATAGCCCCTAAATACTTGGTCAATCCTAACAACAATTCAGTTTTATTTCGTGCTTAGACGTCAACCCCCATGATTTACAAAACTTGTTATGAAAGAACTTATACCTTGGTAGTGTCTTTGGATGCTATGATAACAACTATTTAGGATGTGGATGTGGAGTGATAAAAGAATATGTTGGGGATGACCATGTATATGAATCCATAATGAATATGGTCTACATAGCAATTAGTGGAATGGGGATAAGTGATGTAGATATGAATGCTATGGAAGTGGAAAAAATCATAGGTAGGCTAACAGATGGTGGTATAGTGGTTATGGTGGATGATGTGGCTATGCTTGTAGCAGATGATGAAGGTAGCATGGTGGTCATGGATGAAGTGGCCACACCTATGGCAAATGGATATGGAAATATATCAGAAGAAGGGAAAGTAGGAGGGCAAAGTTAATAAATGGAGGAAGAGAGAGCAGAGATGATATAAGCTTAAAAAGAAGATATGGTGAAGATGGTTGTGATTGTTTTTATCACCTTATAAGTGATAATTTCCACATGTGTCGCTTCCTCATTGACTAAGATATCTAGGGCCCCTTCATTGATGGAAACTTATCCTTCTCTCGACCCTTTTTCATCACCTTCAATTTCTCATATTTTTCCCATGCTAGTGCTAAATAATTCCTTGCAATTATCTACCCTAATCTCTTGCCTTTTTTTCTTCATCACAATCCTCAAGAATTTTTTATTATCTATTTGACCTCAAGCATATGCTTCTTCACATGAGGCCTCAACTAATTTGCGAAAATTCATCAATATTCATAGGCTAGAAGACACTTGGAGAGGAGTTTGTGCATGCATTTGTTTCTACTTTATTATCTCTACCTCCTATGGGTTTTTATCATCTTACATTGATGAGAAAGGCTTGTTGAATTACCCCTTCATTAGCCTTGGATGACTCTTTAGTGCAATGTCCTCTATTTCATATCTCTTCCTTGTATAAGCTTCCACTTTCTTCAAGCTCCAATTATGATTTGGACCCATTAGCAAGTGATAGTTTGGTGATTTATATAAGCATCAAGGTCATATCTACTTACCCTCCCTAGCCAAAACTTCCCTATAAAAATGGAACCATGATAAATATTATTCTTTTAGGGATTTAATTTTTTCCTCCTAGGTGTTGTTAGCATCTAGCTTGTTTTCTACCTTCTTGCTTAGGTTCCTTTCACTCTAAATATCCAAACAATTCTCATGTATATAGATAATCTGGATGTTCTTTCTAAGCAATTTTTGCATGAACCTAGATTCATGATCATAGGCCCACTAATCCCTTATCATTGTCAACTTGCATTTCCTTAACCTCCTACCTATGTCCTCTATGCAAGCCTTTGCAAGTGTGGTAACTATCAAGTAATTTGTATCATGATAAAATACTTTGATCTTTTGCTATCCCTTGCCTAAAATTATATCGATTAGGTCTAGCTATCACACCACTTCCAATAGAAAATAATAATCTAGAATGAATGATAGGATCTTGAATACCTCATTAGAAAATCCATACAAGCACACAAAAGAGGAGTATGCTCCTAGGTAAAAATATCCAATATTCTCATTCATTTTTGAGCTAAGGCTCTGTAAGTGGGATCCAATCTATGTAATTTATCCTTTGATCTTTCTATAATTGAATTATATACCTCTATGTTAAACTCAAGGGATGACTCACAAGGCCCATTGCATGGGATCTTAGTTGCCTCAAAAATAGGAAGGGGTTGTCCTCCTAAATATTTATTTTATTTCTCTATATTTGGAAATGATTCTTTACTTTGGTGTAGGAACAACCATACTAAGTGCATAGTGAAACTAAATATCCTATTGTCATCAAAATGGGTTAGTTGTTAGCTGATATCCTTAGAGAGGTACATGACGTAATCGAATTGTTACAATTACTTGGCCACTTCCATTATGGCATGTAGAATGCTAATATTATTCTTTATGATCAATTTGTGTACTTTGAATCCCATGATGAAGGTTATCACCGATAACTTCCTCTATACATCCTCCTTGAGTTGATCTAGTTATAGTGGCAACTTGAACCTTTTTGCCTCCTTGGAATTATTTAGTTATCTTGACAAAGATTTATCCCAAGCATTATAATACGTTTTTATAAATAAATTTGACTACACTTTGAGAAACCAATATATCCAACCAATATTGTTGTTTGTCACCTATATTATTACCCTAATTGCTTCTAGTATCACCAAAACTAGAGGGGTATTAGATCTTAATGGGACAATGGCTTGAGTGTCTCTATTGTATCTCCACACACATACAATAGTTTTGAATAATCCTATACTTCTAACACCAAACATTGTCTCACCCATAACTTCATATCCTGGTGATGATCCATGAAGTCCTCAGATTTATCTCATACTATCTTAGACTTTACTTCATATAGTCTTCAAAGAAAATTTAACATATATATCCTTAACCCTGTCATAGATAGTTTGAATAGTTTTTTCTCCACTCTTCTTCTTCTTTGCTTGCTTTGGCTAGGGTGGGAACGCAAACCCCTATCCTTTTGTCTATGATAATTTTATGACTTTCCCCTACCTAAGGTTGATAGTTTTTCTAGGATGGATTACGATAGAGTTTCTTCATTGGTTGATTACTATCCCTTAGACTCAATCTCCACTATTTCCTACCTCTAACTATAGCTATTAAAAAATAACCTACATTACATCAATTTTTATTAATTCTCCCTCATGCATTAGTTATTTAAATTAAACATTTATTGCTTCATAAAAAATAAAAAAAATTAAGATCATCTTTGACATGAATTTTCACCAACCAAATTATCTCTAAATTTATCAAAAACCACCACCATTAGATTGGGCTTGAAAAAGAGTTTTTTGATGATTTTCTCCAAATATCCTTTAATTCTTCTCAATTTCCTCCAAAATCTCTAATTCTTCTTCTAAAGTCACATATTTCCTCTAATTTTTTTCTTAATATTTTTAAATATCCTTCTAATAATCCTAGCTTCTTCTAATTCTCTCTAATTCCTTTTTAATTTCCTTAAGCTCATTGTTCACTATTCACTGTACATTGTTCATGGATCATTGTACACTATACACTATTCATTGTACACTGCTCACGGATCACTGTACACCGTTCACTGTACATTATTCACAGATCATTGTACATTGTTCATTGTTCACTATTAATTGCGCACTATTCACTATTTTCAAATTTAAATTAGAATGTGTCATTTTCAAAATGGTATTAGCCCACTTTCAAAGTTGCATATTATTTTATTATTTTTGTTAATCCTTTTTAAAAATAGCATGTTCTATTTTCAAGGGAGTATATTATTTCAAAGTAGCATATTTCATTTTTAAAATGGCATGTTACTTCATGATCCATTTCAAAGTAACATGCTTCATTTTCAAAATGGCATGTTACTTCTTTAAGCCCACTTTCAAAAGTGGCATATTATTTAATTATTTTCATTAATCCATTTTCAAATAGCATGTTCTATTTTCAAGGGAACATGTTATTTCAAAGTCCATTTTCAAAGTAACATGTTTCATTTTTAAAATATCATGTTACTTCATTAGCCCACTTTCAAAGTGGCATATTATTTAATTATTCTCATTAATCCATTTTCAAAATAGCATGTTCTATTTTCAAAGTGGCATGTTATTTCAAAGTTCATCTTCAAAGTAGCATGTTTTATTTTCAAAATGACATGTTACAAAATAACATGCTTCATTTTCAAAATGGCATGTTACTTATTTAGCCCACTTTCAAAGTGGCATATTATCTTATTATTTTGTTAATCCATTTTCAAATTAGAATGTTTCATTTTAAAAGTAGCATGTTACTTCAAAGTCCATTTTCAAAATAGCATGGTCTATTTTCAAAGTGCCATGTTACCTCATATGGTCCATTTTCAAAGTGGCATGTTATTTTCCACCAAACATTGGTGGACAATATTTTATGCCATTTTTAAATTCAAGCTATTTTCTTTCTCTCCCAAGGTCATGAAAAAACTATAAATAGAGCCCTTGGGATAGCCTCATAATCAAGCATTCTCTCAAGCACTAAAATTTTGCAAGTTTTCTTCAAGCTTTCAAGTTTCCAAGCAAGGGATCTCAAAGAAGTCATCAACATCTCTTTAATCATCATCTTGTGGAAGTCATCATCAAACTCTTATCAAGAGAGAGAGAGAGAGAGAGTCAACTTGATTCCAAGGATTGTGCTATTTCACCCTCTCTCATTTCATCTTGTTTTATTTAGTTTCTATATCTTATAATATTGGAATCACATTTTTTATTTCATAAGATACTTTTTTTTAGTTCCTTAATTTCCATATTAACCTTGCATATTTTATTTATCTTACCATTATTTTTATCATTTCTTCATATTGTTAGTTTTGATTTAATATATTATTGCATAAACATTATCATTAACAGGGTTCTTATTCTGTGTATGCTCTTCCCTTGCACTTCGTGTGAACTTGGGAATCAAAAGCGGGTAGGACACCTATGATTAATAAATAACACCACACTTTCTTATTATCTTAATCATTTAATCATTTCATTTCTAATTTTGTTTATTATTGTACAAAATTACATCACATTAAAAAGGGATTTTTATTTTGTGTATGCTTTTCCCTTGCACTTCGCGTGAACTTGGGAATAAAAAATGGGTAGATCCCCCCTAAGGTTAAATAACATCATCATAGTCATCATTTTTCATTTTTTACACATCACATTAAAAGGGGTTCTTATTCTGTGTATGCTCTTCCCTTGCACTTTGTGTGAACTTGGGAATCAAAAGCAGGTAAATCTCCTAAGGTTAACAAATAATATAATCATTATTATCAACATATTTGTTTCATATGCTCATCCAAAATGTTAATACTCCCTTTCTTTTTATAAGGTCAACTCAAAGGACCAAGGGGGCTTGACTACTACAATCTCAGCCACATAGTAGCCTATGTAGGCCCCCAAATACTAATCTCTCAAGTGTCTCTTAATTTGTCTTGCAGACAAAAGGATAAAAGCAATGATCAACCACCAGATAAGCTAAGTGTTCTGATTAATATTTAGGTTTTTTAGTTGAGTGCTTTATATTTCTATTTTAAACACTATATCTGATTTAAAAGGAAATATATTTAATTAATTTTTAGGCATTCAAAATATAAATAGCATATAACGTGCAATTAGGAATAATATTGTTTGTGCATCTTCTCTTGAGCCCTTGCATAAAGTTTTTTGTCTTAAAACCCTAGGTTAGAAAGCATTCAAAAGAAAGAATCATACTAGGGTTAGTTCTTATTTTCTTGCATTTTGTATTTCTACATTGTCTTTTATATTTCATAGCATAGATCTAGAAAGACCAAATATTAGGGGTTTGTTCGAATTTACATACAAAACATTCCAATCCTCAGACTTGGAACAAGTCCTAAAATTATTTTTGGTGAACCGTTTCCCCCCTAGTATTAAGTGTAGAGAACAATGTATTCCCACGGTTCACCTTAAGGCTTTCTCTCTTTGCAGATCCAGCTTTGAGAATCATACATGGTAGGGTGGTTCTCTCTTTATGAATTCAGCATTGAGAATCGTACATGGTAGGGTGGTTCTCTCTTTATGAATTCAGCTTTGAGAATCGTAAACGATAGGGTGGGAAAACCACCCTACCATGTACAATTCTCAAAGTTGGATCTGCAAAGAGAGAAAGCCTTGAGGTGAACCATGGGGATACGTTGTTCTCTACACTCAGTGCTAGGGGGAAAGGATTCACTAGGAACAAATTTAGGACTTGTTCCAAGTTTGAGGGTTGGAATGTTTTGTATGTAAATTCAAACAAACACCTAATTTTTGGCCTTTCTAGATCTATGCTATGAAAGATAAAATATAATGCAGAAATACAAAATGCAAGAAAACAAGAACTAACCCTAATATGATTCTTTCTTTTAAATTCTTCCTAACCTAGGGTTTTAAGACATAAAAATTGTATGCAAGGGCTCAAGAGAAGATGCACAAACAAGATTATCCCTAAGTGCATGTTATATGTTATTTATATTTTGAATGCCTAGAAATTAATTAAAAATATTTCCTTTTAAATCAGATCTAGTCTTTACAATAGAAATATAAAGCACTCAACAAACAACCTAATGATTAATCAGAACACTTAGCTTATCCGGTGGTTGATCCTTGCTTTTATCCTTTTATCTAATGCTATCAACAATTCATGTTTCTACAATACAACTTAAGAGACACTTAAAAAATGGATTAGTATTTGGGGGCCTACATAGGGTGCTATATCGTTGAGATTGCAGCAATGAAGCCCCCTTTGTCCTTTTAGTTGACCTTATAACAATAAATGGATTATTGAACTTTTGGATGAGCATATGAAAAAAATATGTTGATAATAATGATTATATTATTTGTTAACCTTAGGGAATTTACTCGCTTTTGATTCCCAAGTTCACACAAAGTGTAAGGAAAGAGCATACACGGAATAAGAACCCCTTTTAATGTGATGTGTAAAAAAAGGAAAAATGATGACTATGATGATGTTCTTTAACCTTAGGGGATCTACCATTTTTTATTCCCAAGTTCACACGAAGTGCAAGGGAAGAGCATACACGGAATAAAACCTCTTTTTAATGTAATGTAATTTTGTACAATAATAAACAAATTAGAAATTAAATGATTAATATAATAAGAAAGTGTGAGGTTATTTATTAATCCGAAGTGTCCTACCCGCTTTTGATTCCCAAGCTCACACCAAGTGGAAGGAAAGAGCATACACAGAATAAGAACCTCATTAATGATAATTTTTATGCAATAATATATTAAATCAAAACTAACAATATGAAGAAATGCTAAAATAATGGTAAGATAAATAAAATATGCAAGGCTAGTATGGAAATTAAGGAACTAAAAAAAAGTTATCTTATGAAATAAAAAATGTGATTCCAAAATTAAAAGATGTAGAAACTAAATAAAACAATATGAAATGAGAGAGGGTGAAAGAGCACAACCCTTGGAACCAAGTTTACTCTCTCTCTATTGATAAGATCTCGATGATGAATTCCACAAGATGATGATTAAAGAGATGTTGATGACTTCTTTGAGATCCCTTGCTATCCCAAGGGCTCTATTTATAGTTTTTCATTACCTTGGGAGAGATGGAAAATGGCTTGAATTTAAAAAATGGTATAAAATATTGTCCACCAACTTTTGGTGGAAAATAACATGCCACTTTGAAAATGGACCATGTGAGGTAACATGCCACTTTGAAAATGGACCATGCTATTTTGAAAATGGACTTTGAAGTAACATGCCACTTTCAAAATGGAACATTCTAATTTGAAAATGGATTAACAAAAAATAATAGAATAATATGCCACTTTGAAAGTGGGCTAAAGAAGTAACATGCCATTTTGAAAATGAAGCATGTTACTTTGAAAATGGATCATGAAGTAACATGCCATTTTGAAAATGAAACATGCTACTTTGAAGATGAACTTTGAAATAACATGCCCCTTTGAAAATAGAACATGTTATTTTGAAAATGGATTAATGAGAATAATTAAATAATATGCCACTTTGAAAGTGGGCTAATGAAGTAACATGCTATTTTGAAAATGAAACATGTTACTTTGAAAATGGACTTTGAAGTAACATGACACTTTGAAAATGAACTTTGAAATAACATGCCCCCTTGAAAATAGAACATGCTATTTGAAAATGGATTAATGAAAATAATTAAATAATATGCCACTTTTGAAAGTGGGCTTAAAGAAGTAACATGCCATTTTGAAAATGAAGCATGTTACTTTGAAATGGATCATGAAGTAACATGCCATTTTAAAAATGAAACATGCTACTTTGAAGATGAAATTTGAAATAACATGCTCCCTTGAAAATAGAACATGCTATTTTGAAAATGGATTAACAAAAATAATAAAATAATATGCCACTTTGAAAGTGGGCTAATGCCATTTTGACAATGACACATTCTACTTTGAATTTGAAAATAGTGAATAGTGCACAATGAACATAGTGAACAATGTACAATGAATAGTGAACAGTGATCAGTGAATAGTGTATAGTGTACAATGAACAGTGAACAATGATCTATGAACAATGAACTTAGGAAATTATAAAAGGAATTAGAGAAAATTAGAAGAAGCTAGGGGTATTAGAAGGATATTTAGAAATATTAGGAAGAAATTAGAGGAAATATGTGACTTTAGAAGAAGTATTAGGGATTTTGGAGGAAATTGAGAAGAATTGGAGGAAATTTGGAGAAAATCATCAAAAAAACTCTTTTTCGAGCCCAATCTAATGGTGGTGGTTTTTGAGAAATTTAGAGATGATTTGGTTGGTGAAAATTCATATCAAAGATGACCTTAATTTTTGAAGCAATAAATGTTTAATTTTAATTTTTTTAAAAAGGTGAATTTGGATGGTTAGAGAGCTAATGCATGAGGGAGAATTAATGAAAATTGATGTAGGTCAATTTTTAATGTCTACATTTTACCCCCTTTTTGATGTATTCATTGTATAATGAATGCATCAAAAATAGTTGTGCACCAATTTTGATGGTGGGGAGACTTTTGGCTACTTGAAAAGCCAATATAGAGTGGATGGTGTAAAAATGATTGTTCATACATAATTGTATGCATGCATGCCCCCAGCCTAGGGTGCCCCCTTGAGTTTTGGAGGGGAAACCTTGTTGAACCGATGAAACTCGATTGGGCTGGGGTTGAGGAAGAGAGATGTGATAAATAAAAAGGATGAGATATGATTAAATTGACCCAAGATCAAGAATAAGGAAATATAATATGAGTAATTGAGATGATTGATACCCCCAATTGGGGATTGATGAATAGATCGATAGATGTAAGATGCAAAGAGTGATAGAAGAAAGGGAAAACAAATAAATAAAGCAAAAATAAAGTAAAGAAGAAGGATAAAAGCCATAAAAATATCAAATAAAGCAAAGAGGGGCTTAGGCTAAGCCATTTGAATTAGTGTAGACCATAATGGTTCAATGTGATCAAATGAGCATAAGCTAAGCAAAAAGGAAAAAAGAAAAATATGGAGTGAAACCCTGTGAGGATGTATGCTCACAAATGGCCGAGGATGGAGTGAAAACCACTATGGGTGTGATGCTCATGATTAGCCATGAAGCTATCCTATAGGGGTGTAGTGCTCACTAAGAAAACAAGTAGCATGGAGCATTGACCCACTATGGGTGTGTACTCGCTAGTGACCAAAAGGTGGAGCAAGAACCCGCTATAGGTGTGTGCTCACTAGTGACTGTAGATGGAGCAATACCCACTAGGATGTGTGCTCGCAAATGGCCAAATGGAGGCTGCCCCTCGCTAGTGGCCATGAAGCTATCCTGTAATGGGGTGTAGTGCCCATTGAGCCAAAAGGAGTGTAACCCGATAGGGGTGTTATGTATGTAGATGGTCAAAAGGAGTGTAACCCGATAAGGGGTGTTAGCTTTCTAGAGATATTGATTAAGACAAATCAAGAAGATGACATGTGTGCATGTGCTAGAGAGAAGGTAGTGAGAGATATGTTCAAAATAGACAATTGTCATATGAATACCAAAATGATATTAATGAGCTTTTAATGATATTAAAGATGAAAAGGACAAGTAAGATGTGTAAAATAAAAGAAGAATAAATGATGACAACTTCACAATCATCAAACTTTGAGCAATGGAGAACCATGCAGGCCTTAGATAGCTAAAAGACATCTAGCCTAAGGATACTAAGGACTGTTCGACCTTAGGTGCGGTGGGGAAGCACGTGGCCTCGAACAACGAAGAAGGAATCATTTTGATAGACAAACATGATCCTCATTGTAAAATCCAAGTTTCCCTAATAAAGGCTATGTGTTCCTAGCATGCCTTCGATATTACTACTAGTGAAGGCATCGATAATGATTGTGCAAGTATTTTAACAAGATAATCTATAATCTAATGAAGGTATCGATGGTGCAGGCAAGATCTTCCTCTTCCTCAGGATCTTTGGTAGATTATTTAGAGAGAAATTTAGTGTTCGACCTTCCTGAAGATATTTCAAATAGAATCTTGCTCCTTAGCACTTTTGTCTTACAAAAATTCAATTTTATCCAGTCTCTTAAGGCTTGTATAGCTACAAGGGTTAGAGGAATGTCTTCAAAATTTTGGATTTCATCTAGACTCGGTTTACTCGAACCTCTGCATTGTCCTATCACTATTACCTATTCTGCAAAGGGATTAATTTTTATTCATCTCATGAATTGGGATCTTCATGACTGGAGTAAACCAGAAGTAGTTTCTCTTTGTAAAAATTTAATCTGGTATAACTCTATTGGCCTTGTTGGTGCATTAATTTCTGACTGGAATCTTTACCACTATGATTTGAATTCTCCAGACTTGAAGTCAAATCTAATAGCATGTAGATTTGTCCTCTAGTTTGATAAAATATTCCTCTCATCACTTCAAAGAAGTCGAAAGATCAACTATGCAAAGCAGGTTGCTGATAAATTTGATTGGGGATTTATTCCTAATTTCCTATTTTGTAAGATTATTATCGACAAAGAAGTTACATGGTTGGCTAGTGGTCCTAAGCATGTATCAGATACTCGAGTAGTAAACCACTATCATTGCTCCATGCATGAAGCCATTGATCTTTCCTAATTTAATGAGTTTGAATGGCCCAATCATATTAACTTTAATCAACATTGGGGGTTGTCAGCTAATCAATGTACGTGGGAGGATGCAACAACTTCAAATTATTTTGACTCAGATAGTGAGTAGATATTTTTACGATGAAGGTTGCGGGGGTCCATAACCCATGTACGTGTGTGACGTGTATTTCTGAAAAAAAAGAATGATGCAACACGTAATGTTGATGTTGCATATAGGTATTTGTACGTAAAGGAATCTACTTGATGTAGTTGATGATAGTTGTCTAGTTTACATAGGGCCTTTGTTTTGGATCATCAACACTTGTCCCTTATGTTCTTGTTGATCAAGAGTGAGGACATTAAGTTTATATCTATAAAAGTTAGGGTTTTGTATCTATACCTAAGGTGAGCGAATAAAGCAACATCTTGCAAATGTAATATTTTTTAGATATTGATGTAAGAATATTAATCTATTGATTGGATATGTCATTTGGCTCTGTAATGCGTGATGCATGTTTGACATTGCTTGTTCTTTAGAGCATATATTCAGTAGTCCCGATGGTGTTCATAGTTATTATTTTACTGGTTTTTACGAAACTTTTACTTCATATGCTTTAAGGTACAAACAAGATTCAAAAGATTATGGATTCACTCTAGTGTTTTGAAGGTGTTTATGGGATATTAAATTGCACATGTAATATGCCGCTTGAGATAAGAGAGAGGGGTGAAGGTCAAAAAATAACATGAAGCATCACCGATATTTACCACAGATCTGAGGAAGGAAATGCATCACACAAGAGGAGATGAAGAGTCGGTGAGTATAATTTTATTTTATTTGTTTATTTTCTTTTGAAAAAAATGAAATCATAAATGAAGTAGAATAGTGAAGGAAGGAAAAAATTGTATTGGGGTTTTGTGGCTGTACGGGTGGGTAGAGGGTTTTATTGTGTAATATGCAATGTACTTATGTATTATTTTCATATGGAATTGGTGGTAATGTGAATGGGATTATGTAATGGGATGATAGTTGAAGGTATTGCGACCTCGACACCGACATCGACCACTTGTTGGGAATTTAAGAAGATTGATGACAATTGAGGATTGGAGGTGGTTGGAGGTGATAGGGTTTGTGGGGGTGGCCCAGGTTAAGATAGTGTATGCTGATACGATGTACCTATAAAAATTATGTGAGAGATGGGATCCGGATAGGGGTACCTTTCATTTACCTATAGGGGAAATGATGATTACCCTAGAGGATGTGTATCAAATTTTTTGATTACCGATAGAAGGATCTATCATTACAGTGGCAAGTCGATGAGAAAAAATGTTAGTAATGGAGGAGATATTTGGTAGCAGTTGATCTCATGTTGATCTCAATAGTGGTGGGGTGTTGTATGAGGAGTATTTTTAGGTAGGGGTGTTATCAGTGAGACAGACCCTAGCGATGGTGCTAATATCAAATTGGGTTTTTCCTGATTCATCGAGAGCATGATTTCCATGGAATATGCTAGGGGTTGTAACAGATATGGTGGTGAGGTCAGTGGTATTTGCATGGGCACCAATATTATTAGCATAGAATTATAAGGAGATTTATGAATTTAAGAGGATAGCTCAAAGTGGATTGAGTTGTAGTCTACTAGTGCAGGTGTGGGGGTGGGAGCATATAGCATTGGAGAGACTGCAAGGTCTACCTTATGATGCCCATATTTTTATGGGGTCAGAGGTACCATATGTATTGAGATGGAAAATAACTAGGGAGACAAGGGGGAGCAGACCATATGCAAAGGATGGAGGTCACTACCGTTATGTATTTGAGAGTTTGAGACCATAGGATGTGTGTTGGTGACCATGGAGAGGGGGACCAAGATGGAGTGATGAGTTAGGACAATTGGCTCATGTGCGATGAGGGATATGGCTAATTGGGTGAAGGAGTGTGTAAGTCGAGTATTGCACCAATTTGGATTGAGGTAAGGGGTACCATATCCATTTGTAGTGTACCAAAGATGATATGATTATACTACAACTACCCCATTGGTAGTTGTATTATATAGGGAGCCAGATGAACCCCTGGTAGTGGCTAATGTTGATGATGTAAGCACAACACCAGAGTTTGATAATTGGTGGGCTACACAATAGTGGTAAGTTGGGAAAATAATAGAGGAGGATGTTGGTATGGGTGAGGTTGGAGAGGCAGTTGGAGATATGAATGAGGCTACTAGTGGAAGAGAAGAGGTTGTATGTGAGGGAGAGGGATAAGTGGTAGGTCATAAATCCAATGAGACATCTAGGATCTTAGGGGCAGTGGCTGAGGAGGAGTTAATAACCAATATTGAAAGTGGATCGGGACCTGATAGTAGGGGAATTGGTGAATGGAGTGGTGCAGTATTAGGGAATGGGATTCCATGGGTTGGAAGGGATGTTACCAATGTTAGGGAAGACACAACTGTTATGAAAGTAGATATTTCTCAGATGCAACATGCAAGGGAAGATTACAAGTCAGCTTTTTTAGTGTCCTATTTTGATGCATTAGTGAGTCATGGATTATTTGTTCCCTCACAATAAAATTCTAAATCCCAAAACAATCAAGATGGAAAAACAACAATGGATGTAGGAATACCACTAACTATAGATGTAGTAGCTCACAATTATCAATAATTATTTCTCCACCAGTTAATGAGAATCAATAGGGAAGTGAGGGAAATCATCAGAGTGGGCAAGAGAGGGTTTCAGAAGCTCAGCCAGGAGAAGATAGGTGAGGATGACCAATATTTGGGAGTGGCTTAAGAAGCCATTATTTTACATGTTTATGAAGTTGCATGCCTACGGGTAATTGTTGTATAGCCCATGAGCATAATTCATGATGGATAATATGATTTAAGGTGTGTGAGTCATGATTTATGGTGTTTATTTTTATTTATTTATTTTATTATTATTATTATTATTATTATTATTGTAATACTTTCATGGTCAAGGAATATATGAAGGAAAAGCTTATTTTGTACTAATAGATGTAATAAAGTCAAAATGCATAAAAGAAAAAAGGTACCCGCTAGAAAATACCCCATGTATGTATGTAGATAATAGAGTTAATCCCTAGCATCCTAGTGGGAGAAAAAATAATATATGCCCTAGGGTGGGGATTCACTAAGCATCAGTGACCTAGTATGAGTCCAATGCATGTGATCTAAACCTAACTAGGTTTCATCACCTGCCTTGTTGTGAAGTCCCCAAAATCTATATGATAAAGCAATCATGCAAGTATGATCAAGCAACAAAGGATAACTATATGATAGGAAAAAGTAAAAAGTAGAAGTATGTCAGGTAGTCTATGCAATGTATGACAAAAAATCATGCAATATGAGAAAGTAAACCAATGCAAAGTTGGCACAAATAAAGTTGAAGAAGATGGAAGAAAATAGATGATCAAAGAGAGGTGAGTTTATGAATTTATGAATTTTATGCATAATATCATTTTAAATGCATTATATTCATTGGTTATTTAAGATATTTACCATCCAATGTTGCTAAAAATTGACCTACATTACATCTATTTTCATTAATTCTCCCTAATGCATTAGTTCTTTACCATCCAATGTTGCTAAATGATAGGTCCTCTGATCCAAAATTAGTTGTTATGACAAAGGGACATAACCAATTGGGTTGAAACTTACCCTTTAGATATGTATGAGCATTTGTGTTCTTTTGGTTTTATTTGAGAACAAGGTCCCCAATTTAAAAAGAATGAGTGCAAAATTTCTTAGATTAAGCTCGCTTGAGTCTATTTTGATAGGCTCAAAGATGCTCTAATGCATGGATGCACTTTTCATACAATAGTTCCAACTGGTTTAAATGATCTAAATGATACTCATCACCAATCGATGCATCTTGTAACAAGATACGCAAGGATAGGACTTCTAGCTCAAAAGGAAAGACTACTTTAGTGCCATAGACCAAGACATAGGGGGTTGCACCTATAGGAGTTCACACACTAGTACGATAGGCCCACAAGGTAGGTTAAAGTTGGATATACCAATCTTGACTAGTCTTACTAACCAACTTCTTAAGGATCTTAACTAAAGACTTTTTGGATGCTTCAGCTTGACCATTACCTTGAGGGTAATATGGGGTTGACCACTTGTTTTGAATCTTGTATTTAGAACAAATTTTATGGACATCATTTTTCTTAAAAGGAGTGTCATTATCAAAAATAATCACTGAAGGAATCTTGTACCTACAAAGGATTTGATTGAATATGAACTTGGATACTTGAGTTCTAGTTATTGTGGCCAAGGGTATGGCTTCAACCCACTTAGTGAAGAATTCTATTATGGTGATGATAAAATTGTGACCATCAGATGATGTGGGGTTAATTTTACCAATAATTTCCAACCCCCACATGGAGAATGGCCAAGGGGAAGAAATAGCTTGAAGGTTTTGAGAAGGTGCATGAACAAGATTGTCATGGTGTTGACATTTGTCACAATGTCAAACATAATCGCATGCATCCTTCTCCATGGAAGGCCAATAATAACATATATTAAGAAGATTTTTGGCAAAGATATTACCACTAAAATGGCCTCCACATGATCCTTTATGAGCTTCACTAAGGGTTAGCTTGGCTTCATAAAAGTTAAGGCATCGTAAAAGGATACCTTCAAAAGAATGCTGATACAAAGTATTACCAATTATAACAAATCAACATGCTCTTTTGTGCAAAAACTTACGATGATTGCGATATAAACCATAAGAAATTGAACCATCCTTAAGGAAATTAAAGATGTCATTATACCATGGCTCAGATGGGGAAGATCCGATGGTTAGGACATCTAATGGGACAAGGCTAGAGTTAAGGGTTGTAGGCTCTTGAAGTTGATGAATGATAATTGTTGCTTGATCATCTTCTAAATCCAAGGGGATAAGAGTATAGAACTAATGAAATTAGGAGCACTTAGTAAATTAGGAGCATAAATATTATTAACCAGATATTGCATTAACATTAATTTCGAAGGATTACAATGCTTAAATACAAATATTATTAACCAAAACTTAGAAAGCTTAGGAGAAAGAATAGGGAAGAAGAAAAATAGGGAGGAAAGGAAAAATGATATTAGGAGTCAAACTCCCTGCCGTCCATGTCGTCCAATCCTACTGACTCAGTTGTTGTCCAAGGAGGTAAAAGGGTAAGGTCCAAAGCTTACAGTGGTAAAGCCAATTTTTACTTTTTTACCCTTTTAACTTCCAACATTCTCTCCCTTAAAGTTGAGAGGACTGACTATACAGTCTCTCAGCTTTATATATTGAGCTTTAGCCAAGCCTTCGGTGAAGATATTTGCAATGTTATCCAAAGTTTTGTAATATTTAAGCTCAACTATCTGCTGCTCCACCATGTCTCGGATGAAGTGATACTTCATATCAAAATGCTTTGATCTGCTATGGTGGATTGGATTGTATGCCAATTGAATGGCACTTATGTTATCACAATACAGTCGATTTGGACCATTTTGAATTTCTCCAATTTCTTCAAGGACTTTTCTTAACCATAGGGCTTGAGTACTAGCATGTGTGATGGCTATATACTCAACCTTAGTAGATGAAAATGCTAAAACAGTCTGCTTCTTGGAACTCCATGTGATTAGTCCTGATCCTAGACTAAAATAGCTCCCTGATGTAGATTTCCTATCATCTATATTGATGCCCCAATCACTATCACTGAAGCCAACTAATTTAACAGAATTACATTTGTGGTAATGGATTCCAAAATCCAGTGTACCCTTTACATATCTTAAGATTCTTTTAGTTGCTTGTAGATGCAGCTCAGATGGACTTGCCATAAACCTTGGAACTAGAGAAATAACATATTGAATATCAGGCCTTGTGTTTGTGAGAAACATCAGAATCCCAACCATGCTTCTGTAAGTGGTCATGTCAACCTTTGGTGCTCCGTCATCCTTGCTCAATTGGATCCCATGTCCAGTTGGAGTTGCAACTGATTTGCATTTCTCCATGGAAAATTTCTTGATCATGTCTCAAGCATACTTGTGTTGATATATGAAGATCCCCCTATTTTATTGGTGCACTTCCATGCCTAGGAAATATTGCATTAAACAGAGATCTTTCATCTCAAACTGCTTCATCATGGATTTTTTGAACTCCATATTCATTTTAGTGTTACTACCCATAAATATTAGATCATCCACATACAAACAAACTATGAGAATGTCTACTCCATGCTTTAGGTAGTACAGATTTGGTTCACTTTTACTTCTAATGAATCCATACTCGTTGAAATAGCCATCAATACGTGAGTACCAATCTCTTGGTGCTTGCTTGAGGCCATAAAGTGCCTTTTTCAATTTATAAACAAGGTTCTCCTTTCCTTGTTCTTTAAAGCCTTGAGGTTGTTGAACATAAACCTCCTCAATGAAGTATCCATTCAGAAAAGAACTTTTCACATCCATGTGTTGAATATTCCATCCTTTATGGGCAGCTAAGGAAAGAATTGATCTGATTGTCTCTTGTCGTGCAACAGGAGTGAAGGTTTCCTCATAGTCAATACCAAATTTCTAAGTAAAACCTTTTGCTACTAATCTCACATTTTGCCTCTCAATGCTTCCATCAGCATTGTATTTTGTCTTGTAAACCCATTTACATCCAACACATTTTTTTCATTTTGGAAGCTTTACAAGCTCCCAAGTATCATTATTTTTTAGAGAGGTTATTTCCTCTTTCATGGCTTCTTGCCATACATTCTAAGTACAAGCCTTCTCATAGCTAGATGGTTCTAGCTGTGAACTAGTTAATAAAGCATAATTAACTACATCTCCCGTAGGATCTTGGGAGTCATCATCCCCATACATATGCAGATTTTCAAGTTTTTGCAAAACTAAATTCATTTCACTAGCTTGGCTTCTAGTGTATCTTTTCTAGTAATTTTGATCCAACATTTGAAAATATGGATGATTTTGTAATGTTCTTTTACCTCTTGATGGAGAGTCAATGTCCATCGATGAAGAACTTACTGATCTCTGTGGAGAACGACTTGGAGTGGCGGTTGAAGTACTTGATGTAGTAATCTTGCTTGGGCTTGGAGGGGTTGGTGTGACTTTGCTTTTCTTGGGAGATACCTGATGTACCTGTTGTACCTATGAAGAACTTACATCTTGGGAATCATCATCAACAAAAATTCTTTGATGACCCCATTCTCCCCCTTCATCAAAAATTACATCCTTGGAAAGTACAATTTTATGAGTCTTGGGATTGTAGAGTCTATATGCTTTGGTAGACTCACAATACCCTACAAATATACAAGCTTGAATTTTGGGATCAAGCTTCTTCCTCTTCTCATCAGGAATGTGTGCGTATGCTAAATAACCAAAAACTTTGAAGTGCTTTACATTGGGTTTCTTTTCGTACCATCCCTCATAAGGAGTGATGCCATCTAAACTAGAAATTGGACTTCTATTTAGAATATATACACTGGTTCTTACAGCATCAACCCAGTACATATTAGTTAGATGCTTAGTCTAAAGCATCGTTCTCGCCATCTCAACTATGGTGCGGTTCTTTCTCTCGGTGACACCATTATGTTGTGGGGTATAGGCAGTAGTGAATTACCTTTTGATCCTACTGGCTTTACAATATTTCAAGAATTATTTTTAGGAGTACTCACCTCCTCGATCTGTTCTAAGACATTTTACAAAATACTCACTTTGTTTCTCTACATTGTTTTTGAAATCTATGAAGCAATCAAAAGCTTCATCTTTATGTTTCAAAAAATAAATCCAGCACATTCTAGAGAAATCATCTATGAAAGTGAGAAAATAGGAATTGTTTTCGATACTCTTTGTCTGCATTGGACCATAGATGTTTGAATGCACTAATTGAAGTGGATAGTTAGCTCTCCATGCTTGTACTTTTGGAAACTTTGACCTTGAGTGCTTTCCCAAAGCACATCCTTCACAGACCTCTTTCTTTTCATTGATTTTGGGAAGTCCTGTCACCATATCTTAAGAAGTTAACAATTTCAAGCTAGAATATTTAAGGTGACTATATCTCAAGTGCCAAAACACACTTGGATTTTTTATAGCTACATTTTCAAGTTGAGCTCCCCCTGGCTCACCAAATTTGAGAGGGAATAACCTATTATTGGTCATTGGAACCTGTGTGATGACACGATTACAATTGTTTTTATAAAGAATGAGACATTTTCCTTCATCAAAAACAAGTTTATAATTATTCTCTATCATTTACCCAATGCTTAGCAGATTGTGTTGGAGCTTTGGAGTGTAGTAGATGTCATTCACTTTCTTTAGTCCTTATTTCATTGGAACTTCCATGGTTCCAATGCCTTCGAATTGCAAAGCTTTATCATCCCCTAACTTGATGTGGGATTTATAAGTGGAATCTAGAGTAGCAAATAGATTTTCTTTGCCACTCATATGGTTTGAACAACCAGTATCCAAAATCCATGTGTCATTTATATTCTGTTCTGATTGTCCATATGATAGAAAAATATTAGAGGTATCATCTTCTTATCCATAATTTCCATATTGACTGTTTCTGCCTTGAGAAGATTTTGACCAGCAGTCGCTAGCAAAGTGGCCTGGATTACAACAATTAAAACAAGTTGTTTTGGACTTGTCACTTCCTTGCCCTTGATTTCCACTTCGTTATAGATTTCCTCTTCTATTTTGGTTTCCACCTCTATTCTGATTGCCTCATTTGTTGGAGTTGCCTCCTCTGTTCTAATTGTCTCCTCTATAGTTGCCTCTGCCTCTTTCTCTTCACTAAACTCTGTCTTGACCTCTTCCACATCATCTTCCAGTATTTTCATTGGATGTGAAGGCTTTATCATCACCTCCATAGCTAGTTGAAGGAGATTCCTGTAATCTCTCTTCATGAGACATTAACAATCTGATTAATGCAACGGATATTAAAGTGGAAAGATTTTTTACTCTTCTATGATTATGGCAATGTGATTCCATCTTTGTGGAAGTGTTCGCAACACTTTTGTTACAATTATCTCAGGATTTATTTCCTCGCCAAGTGTAACCATTTTATCAACAACTTCTTTCACTCTGACACAATAATCACCTACTTTTTAATCTTCTTTCATTTTGATATTTTCAAAATCTTGTTTTAGTGTTTGAAGCCTCACTTGCTTCACTTGATCACTTCCCGGGAATCCATCTTTCAAAGCTTTCCACGCATCTTGTGCAGTTATACAAGCGGTTATTCTAGGGAATATATTTTTCTCCAATGCTGCTTGGAGATGATAAAGAGGAAAATAGTTTTTCTTTTGTGCTTCTTTCTTTGGTTTCTTATTTGTGGCACTCAATGTAGCCCAATCTGTGGGTTCTATGAAACCCTCTTCTATTATATCCCACAAACATTTTCCTATGAGTAAGGTCTTCATTTTGATAGACCAATACTCGTAGTCATACCCATTGAACTCTGGAATTGGTATATTGTTATGTGAGGCCATAGTTACTAAAACACTCTTTTATTTCTTGGTTACAATAAAGCACTCTGCTTTTTTCAAATAAAGAAGAAGGAAGAAAGAAGAGATTACAAATTTAATTCAAATTTGACTTGATTCACTCTATCACTGATGGCTTGTTCCTCTTGGTGTGGTGTTGCTATTTCTTGAGTCACAAAATTGTCTGCTACTTCTTCTTTGTCGTCACTGATCAATATTATCTCTGGTGATTCTGTTCTAGGATTTCCACTGATTAATATTATTCAGATTCTTGTGGTGCAACTTCTATGGATTCAGATTGCTCAAATTGACTCCCAAAGGAGTTATCTTCAGATTATGTGTCGTACCCTGAGTCTGGATGCCTCTGGTGTGCAATTACTGCATTTTGCAACTGACTAAATACAATATGTAGTTCATAAGCTCTCACTTTTTCATCAAAACTTTTGGTTTTTTCTCTCACCAAAAGTGTGCATAGGGCATGATAACAACCACTTGGTCTTATCATCAATGCCTCTTTACAGATTTTAGTTTGATCTTTTGTCTCTCTTACAAGGAAAAATACTAAGCTTCTTAGGCTTTGTCACAATTTTCCACCTTTGAGTCCTCTTACATAAATTGCCTCTTAGGCAATGTTATTTTTCTCCTACTTTATTATATCAAAAAAAATATATCTATATTTGTATTTAATAAAAGAAATATAATTGCTTTATAAAATAAAATTTTAAAAAACAATTATTATTTAATTTTATTAAATATAATATAAAGTTTATATTTTTTTAATATATAAAATAATAAACTTTTAAGAAAAAGAAAAAACCTTTTAAAAAAATATTTTTCTAACTTCGTAGGAGTCGAACCCGCGACTCCTTTCTTTTAAGCATAGTTTCCTTGCCAACTCGGCTTCCTCCGTCGATGAAACGTAGGCAGAATACACTATTATTTCAAGACATTCGGGGCATATATCATACACAAAAAAAAAAATTGCAACTTTTGTAGCCACCGAGTTTCGAACCTACGACCTCCTAGGGGTGAGCGTCTTAAGGCTGGCTCCTTGAGCCAGTCGAGCTACGTGGCCCAACGAGGAGGCGAGGGAGGCTTGCCTCCTTTATCCCGTCGCAGCTGCATGATAATTTAAAAAAATTACAATCTTTATCCCACATCCGTTGTGCGGAGGGGATATTATGCTTTATTAGCACAGAGAAGCACTAAGCTTCTCAATTGCCTTTGGGAAATCAGTGACCACCATTTTGCCTTCTAGCCTAGCCAATCACCTCATGCCACATCGCCAGTTGCCCCTTTGTCTGCCTTGATGTCTGCTCACCATGTGTCCACCTTGTTGTCTGCTCACCATGTGTTTGTATCTGGTTAGCTCCTCGATCCATGTGCTCTCTATGGGTCTCTCTCGATCGCACCTCAATTATGTGTTGCAGGCCCTCTCGACCTCGCCTTGATTCACATGTTACGAGCCCTCTCGACCTCCTCGAGATTTGCACCTCACTTGTGAGCTCACTCCTGTGGGCCTCCTCGGGCTCCTCGAGATGTGTGCCTCACCTTTCGCTCTCCTCGGGCTTTGTGCTTCACCTATATAGCCTCTGCTCTAATACCATATATAGCACTAACAAAATTAGGAGCACTTAGGAAATTAGGAGCATAAATATTATTAACCAGATATTGCATTAACATTAAGTTCGAAGGATTACAATGCTTAAATACAAATATTATTAACTAGAACCTAGAAAGATTAGGAGAAAGAATAGGGAAGAAGAAAAATAGGGAGGAAAGGAAAAATGAGATTAGGAGTCAAACTCCCTGTCGTCCATGTCGTCCAATCCTGCTAACTCAGTTGTTGTCCAAGGAGGTAAAAGGGTAAGGTCCAAAGCTTACAGTGGTAAAACAAATTTTTACTTTTTTACCCGTTTAACTTCCAACATTATGCAGCAGTAGCAATGGCATATGCATGACGATTGGAGGATCAAGGGACTGACTCTATGGTTACCTTATCGAAGGTTGATAATATTTTCATAAAAATATCCTTTTAAGGTTTTATTTTATCATCTTTAGAATGATAAACTTCATTGATCTGATTAACCACAAGTTGAGAGTCACCAAAAATTGAAATGACTCTAACCTTTAGGGCTAAGGTTGCTCTAAGACCAAGTATTAAAGCTTCATACTCTATAGTATTATTAGTGCAAGAGAAACAAAGTTTTAAGGAAAGGGAATGAATTATTTTTGTGGGGTAACTAGAATAATTCCAGCACCGACACCCTTTAAGCATCAGGCTTTATCAAAAAATAAAGTCCAATATTCTTGCTCTTCTACTTCTATGTTAAGGCATTCATTGGGAAACTCAATAACTAAGGGATAGGCTAACTCTAAAGGAGCAGAGGCTAGCTGATCAACAATCACCTGACCTTTCATAGACTTATGACCTATGAAGGTTAAGTCAAGTTCACTAAGAGCTAAAACCCACTTAACAACACGATCTAAAAGGTGGGGTTTAGACATTAAGTAGCATAAAGGATCAAACTTTGCAATGACCAATATCTTATGACTAAGCATGTAGTATCTTAAATTTTGAGAAGCAAACACTACAACAAGGCAAAGCTTCTCTAAGGGAGTATACCAGGTTTCATAGCTAACTAAGGTTCTACTAATATAGTAGATGGTTTGTTCTTTTTTTTGGTCATCATGTTGAGCCAACATGGCTCCCAAAGCATGAGTCATGGCTACTATGTAAAGCATCAAATGCTTATCTGGTCTAGGGGGAACTAAGATAGGTGGAGAAGTGAGATACCTGTTGATTTCATCAAAATATTTTTGACACTACATCCCACTTAAATTCTATATCTTTCTTAAGAAGCTTAAGAAAGGATTGACACATATCGGCTAACTAGGCTATGAACCGATGAATAGCTTGAAGTTTTCCTTGAAAGCTATGTAACTCAGTTAGGTTACAGGGAGGAGGTATATTAGTAATGGCCACTATCTTAGCGAGGACTAATTCGATGCCTCGCCTAGAAACGATGAAACCTAACAACTTGTCAGATGTGACTCCAAACACACACTTGGAGGGTTTAAGACAAACTCTAAATTGTTGAAGCCTTTCAAAAATTTATCTTAGATCATGAACATGATTCTCCCGATGTATGGAGCGACCTAGAATATTATCTACATAATTGTATAATATCATGCATCATGTCATAAAAAATATAAGTCATGGCCCTCTGATATGTGGCACCAGCATTTTTCAATCCAAAAGGTATGACTTTCCAGCAGAAGGTGCCCCATGGAGTGATGAAAGTTGTCTTGTCTTGATCCTCAAGGACAATCAAAATCTAATTGTATCTTGAGAAACCACCCATGAGAGATAACATGCCACACTTGGTAGTGAAATCAACTATCATATATATCTTAGGAAGAGGAAATTCATCCTTAGGACAAGCTAAATTGATGTCCTGAAAGTCAGTATATATTTTGATTGTATCTTCTTTCTTAGCTATAGGAACAATATTGGAGATCCAATCAGAATAGTCGATAGCTTTTATAAAACCAACATCAAGGAGTTTTAAGAGCTCCTCTTTGACTAAAATGGTAACTTTAGGATGCATCTTTCTAAGCTTTTGTTTAACAGGTTTAACATTGGGTTTAACTACTAGGCGGTGCATAACTAAGGAGGGATCGAGCCCTGGCATGTCAGCATAATACCACGTAAAATATATTGAAATTATTTGAGTAACTTTATCAATTGCTCTTGCTCGCCCATAGACAAGGCTTTTCCTAGCTTAAGGAGTCTAGGACTTTCCTCAGTTTTTATGTTAACATCTATGGTTTCTTCTATGATAATGTGAGATTCATCCTCATAAGGAAAGGGATCTGGAATAATACATATGATAGTGGATTAGAATTTTTTATACTCCAGCATGACGAGACTCTAGACGACATTCTCCAAATAACATCTTTCTATATGGCACTAGTTGAATAGAATCCTCTAGATGATATTGATAATAAATCTCAACAATATGGCATCCACATGGTGGTATGATAACATGACTCCAAATGGTAACTTTCCTAGATGATGACTTACTCTAACAAGATGACAACTCTCCACAACAATATTTATCAGCATCATCTTATGGCATCTACACTTATGGCTATAACTTGCAACTAAACTAGTCTGACTTCGTCTTCTAACCTACAACAACTATGTTTACAACACAAGTATAGTAATTTAATAAATCACACATAGATCAACACACAATTGGAGAATGATCCTGGCATTGATTGATCTGCCCAAAATGGCATATAGATTACAACATCAGGCTTGTAACATGCTTCTTTGCATATAAGTCTATGTACTCTAGCCTAAGGTATTGCACACACATGGATTGATAAATTGATCTAGTGTTCTCATGATATCCCATAAATGAGATGGGAGTTCTATTTATAGTGTAGTCCTAGCCGTTGGTAGCAATGGTTTCCAAGACACCTTGCATGCAACTATTTTCCCCTTGACTATGTACTCAGGACATAACACCAACTTTACAATATTTTAAATATTTGGTGCTTGACTATGATGGCTATGACATTTACCTTACATTTCCTTGCAATACATTTCATTGGTATTTTATTTCATTATATTTTATTTCCCTTTGGACTAACTGATTACCTAACACTTTAACATATCTGCAAACACTTTCATTTATGCTTCTATTTAGAACTAGTGCCTACATTTGTTCTCCCCTTTAAATTGGTCAACATATTTATCGACTTCCTTCTTTTCTCTAATGGGGTCAAACTCGACTATTGAGGTTGTTGAGGTTGTGGAACAAGTACTCCTCCTAGTTTGACAATTTGTAGTTTTAGGGCCTCCTCATCCTTGAGACTCTTGGCATAATTGAAGTACTAGGACTATTATAGACCAAAATGGTTGGCTTAATTCTCCATTTTTTCCAACTTCATCAAGATATCCTCCTCCCTTATTACAAAGGCCTTGTTTTTAGTCCCCTATAAAAATGCTATAATTTTCTCATCTTGTTCTGCAATCAACTATTCTTTGTGCTCTAATTTCTTTGTCTAAGCTTCCCATAGTTGTTCTTTGATTGAGCACTTGGATCTCAGTTGTGCTATCATTATATTTTGTTCCTCGATAATTTTGTTATTTTCTTCAATTTCCTTATTCTTCTACTCAAGCTCCTTTATCTTCTCCTACATCCCCTCAAGATGTTGTTTCACCTTGACTAGTTCTACTTTGGCTACATCACTCACCTACCAAAATTTACCCTCTATTGTTTGCAATAGTTTAGCTTTATTTTCACCTATAATATGAAGCTTCTTGATACCTGTAGCTAACTGTCACACCAAGTATACCAAAAAATTAACATTAGCATAGGTTGGGAATAATTTTGGTATCAATTCCACATACTACACATTTATTTCAATTGATGGAAAAGAACACTATGACTTCCATTTATATAAATACAAGTTGGTCTTCTATACAGTGTTTGGGTTCTCTCTGGTAGATCATGTACTTCAACCATTGTTTTAATATTGCCATTATCCAACTCCTAGGGCTATGATGAATGTTGGTAAGTCATGTCATCCATTCCTCATCATGAATCCACTTCACTAACTTGATCAACTCATTCTCTTTCATCAACTACCATTTTATTCATTTTCCAACACAACCTATATCAAATTCTAATTTTAAAATGTCAATGATTCTAGATATCTTATTCAAACAAGTACTGACTTGAGCATCAATGTGCTCTCCCATATCTGGTGTTTACCTAGAATTTATCACTTCTCTAAGCACATGCTCACTTATATAGTCATATGTATCATTATATATGGTAGTCTTTGCCACATGCTTTTCACCTTACCCTTATAGATTGATGGGTTTATTTATTGGTTTATCCCTTGCTACTACGTTTTAGTCGTATCATCCAACTATCTCTCCTTTTGGTTGTTTCCTCCCTTATACAAATTACATCTTCTCAAATGCTCACTATCTTTTGAGTCTGATCCCTAGTGTACTGGTATAGGTTTTACATCTTTCAATGTGGGTTCCTTCCCTTTTTTTGCATCCTTGCTAGCTCAGTTGGTTTTTTTATTATCTAATATCTTAGCAAGCATAATTTTTTTGCCTAAAATTCTTCCACTATGGATGTGATCTCAAAATGTGGCTCCCATTGCATTGGAGATGATGTACTTGGATTAGGTTGCTAATTTTTTACCAAAAAATTAGTTATTCCAACTCATACATTCTCCAACATACCCACAACTTCTTAGACTTCCTTGTCTATAGGTACAATCTCTATAAAATCCAAGTTCTATTGTTATCCAATTGCACCTCTCCTCTAGCCTCTTGCTACATTATATCTTGTTGTTTTCTTTCTTCTATAGCCTAATCCATCCTACCACCTACCTCCGTTGTGGAGTATTATGAGGATCGAGGTTGTTCTTCCAAAACTAACCTCCTATGCTTCTTCTACTTCTAGGCTAGATTTATCCTCGACTATGGTGTATCCTCCTTTGAATATTCACTAGGTATATCACCTAGTAGATATATCCTCAATATTTTCTTCATTCTAGATATTTTTTCCTAAGTGCCTCTCTTCATCTATGGCTTTGCATTATCCACGTTAGCACTATTCGTTTTAACTCTCGTAATTATCTGGGAGGATCCAATCCTAGAATATCTTTGCTTGACTATGTTGTAGCATTCAAAAACAAACCAATGATATGAAATACAATGGAGAAATTCTTCATACTCTATAACAAGAAATTTTTAATGTGATATGAGATGTAGGATGCCTAGTCAAAGGCTTTTCTAGCTACTATCTCTTGCATATATAGGATAATCCATATGGGAAACTTTGAATCCCTCTACTCTTTATACAATATCATCATTATGATATTCATGATGCATTTAACTCTTTATTATTTAATGAATTTTGTTTAACTCCTCTAATCTCATGCGAAATTGGTTTCTATACTTCTTCTAGAGTGAGGTTCATCACTTCGTAAATCAATTGTTTGTTTTGGTTGGAATCCACTAAATCCTTCACCATCAATACTCCTTTATTAGGAAGACAAAATGTCCTTTGAAATTTACCTATTAAAAAGAAAACAATCGATTGTTTGTCACCCACTCACTTGCTTACATTCTATTATGGATCAAATGTCTCCAACATGAAGAAATATTTGTCGAAGTTTGGTGCTTGCAAAATAAAATTGATACCTACCTCTTGCAACTTCATCTGTAATGGATTCTTTGGGGCCTTCTCCCACCATATCTAGTAGTATTCTCCAACTAAATATACCCAAGTTATATATTTCAAAGGTACCTTTATTTCTTTGTCTCTAAAATCTCTTTCCTTTTCTTCTATAATGCTAGCTCCTACTTTATGTCATGATTGTGTTTTTGCCTCATCTCGTATCTAAATCATAATCTCATTCACCTACCAATGAGCGTGCTTTATGGCTATGCTTCATTTATCCCTTTGAAATCGGACCCAATGGATTTCTTCTCTATTGCTTCATCTATTGAATCCTCTCAAGAATAGTTGGCTTCTTGTGCATTTTGGAAATTAGTTTCCCTTGACAATATTTTTTGACTATGATATTTTCTCTGATGGTATATTCTCAGATGATACTACTCTTTGATAGTTTTGGCACTATACCATCTAATGAGAACCTTGAGAGAAGAGCCTCAACGTATTCTATTATATAAATAATAGAAAGATACAATTAGGATGGAACTATGAGTCCATTATATAGGAAGAGAGGTTTCTTGGTCCTTACTCTTCATATGACACTTGGTACCTCTTACATGACACTTGGCATGATAGCCAAATAATGGAATATATTCCAACACCCTCCTATATTACATTATTTGGTATGAAGTTCTTTTGAGTTGCATAGATGATCTCTGAATGTTTGAAACTTGGTTTTTCCAAGTGCTTTTGTGAAGATATCTACTAGCTGATCTTCTATAGGGACATGCTTGAGAATGATATGATGATTTTGGAAGTGGTCTCTGATGAAGTGATATTGTGCTTCAATATGTTTAGTTCTTTCATGTACAATTGGATTTTTGATCATATTGAGTACTCCTTGGTTGTCACAAAATATCAAGGTTGGAGTTTGTCTGATGCCCATGTCTGATAATATGTATTGTAGCCACAATGCTTCACAGGTAGTGTCTCTTGCTACCCGATATTCTACTTCAGTTGATGATTGTGCCACTGCATGTTGTTTCTTGCTATGCCAAGATATAGGTCCTGATCCAAGGTAGAAAATGTATCCTGAAGTAGATTTTCTATCATCAATGGAGCCAACATAATATGAATTTGAGTAACCCTAAAGAAAAAAATCTTTGATATTATTCATATAAGTTAGTCCATAATCAGTAGTTTTCTTGATATATTACAATATTATTTTTTTAGCTTTCCAATGACTCTCTCTTGGTTCTTGCATGAATCGTGAAATATAGTTTACTGCAAAAGCTAAATTTGGTCGACTATTTGTTAAGTACAATAGACTTCCAATTAATTGATGATACATAGTTGCTGAAACCAATGGTGTTTCATCATTCTTAGATAACTGAATCCCTTGTTCCATTGGTGTATCTTTTGGTTTACAATCCTTCATTCTATATTTTTCCAGTAGAGTTTGTAGTAGAGTTTTTGCATATTTGGATTGAGTAATAGTAATCTTATCTTCACTTTGATGAATCTCTAAGCCAAGATAATAGTTCATTAATCCTAGATCAATCATTTCAAATTCTTTTTCTAGATCTCTTTTAATATCACTTATTAGTTTTTTAGAACTTCTAGTGATTACTATGTCATCAACATAAACAATAAGAATTATTATGTGATCTCTGATTTTCTTTGTATACAAACTAGGATTGGATGTACTTCTTTTGAAGTCTTGTTGTAATAAGTGATTTTTGATCTTTATATTCCATGCTCTGGGAGCTTGCTTTAGACCATATAGAGATTTGTTCAATTTACACACTTTATTTTCTTGTCCTTTAATAATGAATCCTTTTGGTTGTGACATATAGACTTCCTCTTCTAAATCACCATTAAGGAAGGCACTTTTTACATCCATTTGATGAAGCTTCCAACCTTGATGAGTTGCTAGTGCACAAATTGTCCTGATAGTAGTCATTCTAGTTGTTGGAGCAAATGTTTCTTCATAGTCAATTCCTTCAATTTGTGTGTATCCTTTTGCTACTAATCGAGCCTTGTACTTATCTAAAGTTCCATCTGCTTTATATTTGATTTTGTAAACCCATTTACAACCCACTATTTTCTTTCCTGGAGGTAGTTTCACTAGATTCCATGTTTTATTCTTTTGAAGTGATGCATATTCAGATTCCATAGCTTCCCTCCAATGTGAGTCATTCAATGCCTGAAGTGTTGATGTTGGTTCTATTGTATTGCTTATTAGTCCTCTTTTTATTCTGGTTTGAATGCGAGTTTGAGGTCTAGTAGAAGTGAGGTATGGCATTATTTCTAGATTAGATTCCCTAAGAGTATCTCTGAGCCATATTGGTTCCTTTCTAGGAATTGTAGATGTTTCTGTGTATTCTTCTTCTTGTGATTTTGATTCTGATTTTGATTCTTCACTTGTTGTGTCTTCTTTAGAGTAATTTAGAAGAATATTTGTATCCTTACTAGGTTCTTTTGTGTCACTTTTTACTTTTTCATCAAATATTACATCCCTACTAATGTAAAATTTCTTTGTATGTGGATCGAGTATTCTATACCTAGTAGATTCAGTGTCATAACCAACAAATATGCCTACCATAGTTTTGTCATCTAACTTTATCCTTTTTTGTTTTGGAATATGCATGTAAGCTTTACATCCAAAAACCTTGAGTTTTCCTATATTTGGTTTTTGTCCTGACCATGCTTCTTCTGGTGTAGTATGTCTAAGTACTCTTGTTGGTAATCTATTTTGTATGAAAATTGTTGTTTGTACTACTTCTACCCAATATTGATGACCAATATTAGCTTCCTTTAACATACATCTTACCATTTCCATTATTGATCTATTTCTTCTTTCTACAATTTCGTTTTGTTGTGGAGAATAAGTTGTAGTGAGTTATCTTTTAATTCCATTTTTTTCTAAAAATGAGTCAAATTCTTTAGATACAAATTCTCCTCCCCTATCTGAATGAAGTGCTTTTATAGTCTTCCTTAATTCTAGTTTGAATTTTTTAAAACAACCAAATGCCTCTTATTTGTATTTCATGAAATATACCCACATTTTCCTAGTGTGATCATCAACAAACAATTGAAAGTATTTATGTCCTCCAATACTATTGGTCTTCATTGGTCCACATAGATCTATGTATATTATTTCTAGTGGTTGTTGAGTCCTATGTTGTCGAAGCTCAAAAGGAATTCTATGTTGCTTACCTACTAAGCATTTTGGACATATGGTAGATTCTGGAGATAGATTAGGTATTCCTTCAACCATTTGATATTTAAGTAATTATTTCATAGTAGATTCACTAGTATGTCCTAGGCATCTATGCCAAAGATCTGAAGCTTTAGCTGAAAGAGCTGAGTGAGTGGTAATATCTAGAACAAATAGACCATTTTTGTAGGACCCTGATGCTATATTTTCCCCTTGTTTAAGAATGTGATAGTTTTCTTTCAGAAGGCACTTTGAATTCTATAGTCATGTTTTGATCCATGAGTTGAGAAACTGAGAGAAGATTAGTAGTCAAACCTGGGACATATAATACATTTTTTATCATCCCTTTTCTAGATCTAATAGAATGTTTCCTATTCCCTTCACTTCATATATTTTGCTATCTGCTACAACAACCGGTTTCTCATTTACCTTATGAAGAGATTCAAACAAGTATATGTTTCCTGTCATATGTTTGCTTGCTCCTGAGTCTATATACCAATAATCCATGACTTGAGACCTATCTTGATAAAATATTTTAAATTTGAGTCTTGTAGAACACGTTGTATCCTACTAATTATTAGAATATGCTTAGTTCACCTTCTAAGTTTATTTTGTAATGTTTGAGAATAATCAAACTTTTAATATCGTCTTATCTTTCCAATAGATTAATTTTCTAAATTACAATTATGTGTATATAGTTTGAAGTAGTATGCCTTATATCTCCCTACTTTTTAGAATATTAGAAAACAATAATATTTACAATAATAGAGTTTTAATTATCCAAGTAGAAACCCTTATATCTCCTATGTTATAAATTATAAATATTAACCTATTTAGGTGTATAGATCTCTTTTAATTTTGCTTTCAAATGTGGTTGATTTTGCTATGGTTTCAACCTTATATTATACCCCTTATAACTCCTTAATGAAAGCAAATTTAATTAAGGTAAATACTTACCTTTATAATGTTGCAAATGGGCACTGTATTCTCCAATGTATGGTGTATTATTCAACGTATTGGTATTGTGTTCTTAAATGTATGGGCATTGTTTTCTTCAATGTATGGCCATTGTGTTCTTCAACATATGGGTGCTATAGTATTTGGTTTATGACAGACCTTTAATGCAAACTTACACTCCTATTGAATGGCGCACAGGCTTAATTTAGCTCTTTCTTACAAATGTGCTTCTATACATTTCAATGCTTGACCTTGCTTTGACTATGTTCTTGACCACAAGATTTTAATGCTCTTATCTCATCTTACACGTTGTGCTCTTTTGCTTGCTATGAATGTGCTACTCTCCTTGTTTTTTGTGCCTTAAATAGAATGGATGTCACTTGACATTGGACAAGTATCATATAAGTTACGTTCAACACTCAATAAACATGGATGCTCTTCAACACTTTGGTAGATAGACGTTAGGGTCTTCTATGATCGAATATTCAATGCTCTTGGTTGAGAATAATGATGACTCTTTTTAATAACACCTCTAATGCTTCTAATATGAGGGTTATATTATGTATGCTTCTTCTAATACTCAAGAATGAACATTTCTTATGTTATGAGCACTCCTTTTAGATTTACCAAGTGTTAGATGCTTTGTATGCATGTAGAGCTTGCTTCAACGTATATCTTTCCTTGCCAATCCTTGCTCTATTGTATTTACTCAACGCTTATTCTCTAGATGGATATTGTTCAACGTATGATTCTTTGATGGCTGAGTGGCACTCTCCTTGATGTGTATATGGATCTTTGATGGCAGCCTAAGTGGCACTCTCCTAGCAGTTTTTCTTGGTAATATGCCCTTTTATTTTTATGTCTTCTTGTTGTCTTTCTTCTCCGTTGTAGTGATTCGTGCATTGGAATGCAATATACAATAGTTTCTTGATATTTTTCCCCCCTTATGTTGGATTTGGTGCTATAGGTGAATGCTTTATGACAAGTCAAATATAGAGACTTTGTTCACCTAAACACAAGCCCTTTTTTGGCTCTCTTCTTTGATTGGATGATGCTGCAATTTTTGCAGCTTGTTGGAGTGTTTCTACGACACTCAATATTGTCCTTCCAATGGTGCAGGAAATTAATGTAAACACCTTTACAAAATTTAGAATAGAATATTTTATTTTGCACCTATTTTCCAATATTCTCCTTGCAAGCTTGCTTTTTGCTGGTTCTGATGATGGCTTCTTTGAATAATATCTTGTAGGCAGAGGATGATTCGATGTTGTCTTCTTTGTTAGACTACTCTCTCCTTTTCTTGGTTAATTTAGTAACTAACCCAAGATAATAATCATGTACATCATATACATTTTGAGGAGGAAGTTTTTCACTAACGTTTACCTGTAATGAGCTCTTAGTGCACCTTGAATCTGAGATTCACCAAGTCTCAATTTTTTTCTTCTTGTCAAGGATCTTAATGGTGGATTTCTTCTTCAATCCTTGGAGGAATATGATCTTGTTTTATGGCTTCTCTAGGCCACAATACCTTTCTAGTATTTATTTTTGAATAGTGTCTTTAGACACTTTGATATTTGCAAATTTTTGTGTCCTTGATCTACACAAAATAACCCTTTTGAGAGTAACTAGTTTAATGAAAAACTAGTATAGTGCAATGAGTCAATAATAATTTCAATTTAAATCACTTTAAAGGTAACAATAATCACCTTATTGCTCCTATAAATAACCTCTCAAAGTATTTTTGTTTGCACTAATGATCATTGCAAATTTCATAATGTAGTTCTCTTCTCAATAATTAGATAACAAGAAGAATGTATCTAACTCCTATTAATGTGTAGGTAATGAACATTAACAGAAACTACCTTTTGCACTTTCTTTGATAAATTAAAATACAACCTTCTAATTTACAACTTTCTAAATTCTAATAAGGTGTTTAATGAAGTTAAGTAGTAATCTGAATTAAGTGTTCAAGTGATGAACATTTTGCACCTAAGTTTCTTATCTTTGATGATGAATATCTCAATGAGTTGATTCACCAAATTTATTATCTGGAATGGTGGTTGCTCGCAGTTGTGAATGCTTCTAGTTTGCTACTCTAAAATTGTAGTAGATGATTTTAGCTTCTCCTTCAGGATCTAGCCTGGAACTTCGAAGTCTTATAGCTAGTAATGCTATCTTGATTGTTGTCCTTTAGTAGTCAATCTATTCACTAAAATGTGCCTTCTTAGCTATGAAGGAAAATCTCCAAATCTTCTTGGATTTGGTAGGTTTTTTCTAACTAAGTTCTTCTAACAAGGCTTTCTTCTCAAGAATCTGAAGGTCTTGAGATATCCAATATTCTTCTTCAGGATTTGGCACTCCTTGCCAAAATCTTCTCCTTTTGGGCTTGTTTTCGGATGTCAACAATTATCCCAATATCCTCCAATGGTCACTACCTCAGCTTCTGCAATAAGACCTACTATGGATTTTCTTATCAACCAATCTCTTATGGTAATGTTTACATGTAGCAACGTACAATGGCTGATCCGATTTGCAAAGACACAATAGATTTCAGACCTATACTAGTAATGGTGGTCTCTTATGGCTCTCCCTATTCCTATCGATCTACCATGGATTTGATGCCACTGATAGTTTTGACACTATACCATCTAACGAGAACCTTTATAGAAGAGCATCAATGTATTCTATTATATGAATAATAGAAAAGATATAATTAGGATAAAACTATGAGTCCATTATATAGGAAGAGAGGTTTCTTGGTCCTTACTCTTCATATGACACTTGGTACTTCTTACATGACACTTGGCATGAAGTCAAATAATGGAATATGTTCCAATACTCTTGCTACAATTCTATTGATAGCACCTTTTTTTATTTTAGTTCTATCGATGACACTCTCTTTAGTTGACACTATTTGGGTTCTTGACAATGATGCTTTCCTAGATGGAAAACTTATTGTTGCAATCTCCTAAATAACACTTCCTTCCATTGTGGCCTTAGATGGCATCTTTATATGGTAGCTCTGACTCTCAACTTTAGATAGAACTTTTAGATGTTATCTCCTCAAAAATTTTATATGGTAGATCCTCTGACTAATATTTGGATGATGCTTCATCTAACTATAGCTTCTTTAGACATTGGTTACCTTTATGTGCACTTAACTAATACTGGGGTTCAAAATCTAGTGGTATTCTTTGACATGTGTGACCCTCTCTCCCTTCTATAATGTTTATCAATCTTTACCTTGAGACACAGGCAACTGTAGCCTTCTACTCCATCTAGAAAACCCTTGTCTACAAATCAATCCTCCTTAGCTTCCACAATATCATCTTCTTCCTTGGCAATGTTGATGATCTTATATGGTATTCTCCTACTCTTCATCTAGTGTTTGCAATACCTCCTACTTCCTTTTTCTTGCATAGAGTTTTGAGCGATTGCATTGCGCTTATGCCTCCTAACTTGTCTCTATATATAATTTTTCAAAATCAGTTACCGCTCATGCAAATAGTTATGCAACTTCCACTTTATCACTTTGACTAATGAATGATCATCACCTTGCCATCCTACATGCAAGTGATGGTGCATTTCCCACTTTACCTTCTATTTTTGTATTTTTTGCTTTTATAACTTAATTATTTTTCTATTGTTTAGTTTTACATATTTTTCAACATGGTAATTACCATGTCTCATGTTCTTCATATATGTTGACACAAACTTGAATCTCAATTGCATATTCTATTGAAAAATCATGTTCTTCCCTCCTCTCACAATGGTTTACATCCTAATTCATATCATGACTATGAGTTCTTATCGTTTTTCCATCCTTCTAATGGCAGTATTCTATTTGGGTCCCTTCTTAATGGCTTCCTACTTCTTGGCTTTCTTCTAGTGTCTAATGATATTCCTGATGGCACCCTGCTATCATCCTAGTGATAGACTTATTCCATCTTGGTGGCCTATAAAATTTAGCCTACCATCTTATTTAGTTGTAAACTATGCCCTGCCATCTTGTCATTTATTTTAGAGCACTCTATCATCTTGTCAACCTATCGATGATCCTACTGGTATTCTAACAGCTGTCAAGAACTTGCCTTGTATGGTTATTGTTTGTCTACCTATTTAGACCTATGAAATAACCCATTCTCCATAGCTCTTATCTATTTTTCTAGACTCTTTCTTATCTAATCTGATTCCATTCTCCCATAGTCCTTTGTCATCTTTCTAATGATATCCCTCTTATTTCTACTCCTTTCCTCAAGCAAACCCCATATGTAGGACTACCTATTTCCATTATTTGGTTGTATGAATTTCATTTGAGTCCTCAACCATCTATCATAACATATTTGTTTGTATGTGAACCACAATATAATCATGATGGGCCAGCCCCATGATCACGTGAAAATTAATCATAGAATGGTCCTTGTGTCCCATGCTATCAATTCTATAGCATAAGGGTAGTAGGAGGGAAATTTCTTTTCCTCAAGACCCTTGGAGGGAGGCCAAATAGACTCCTCCCTTGGCTTGGTAACCTTATACCACTAAGAAGACTTGACTATCTCTCCAAGTTGTCTAAGCTACCTCCTTGTGGTACCACTCTTAGAGTACCAAGTAATCCTTGCAAACTACGAGGTTCATCTTCTCCTTCACCAATGGGTGTTGGTGTATCTTCTAGCCTTTTCCTAGTCTACCTTCCCTCCTCAAATTCTTCCTAGACATTTATTCTTTCCTCTGCTTAAGGGGTTGGTTGAACTCTTATCAAGTTCCTCCTAGATATCCTTGTCAACAGTAAGCTCGAACCACTACTACTATTATTGTTTATATTAATTGCATACGAGCTCATAAAAGAAATATTTGAACTCATGGAGAATAAAATACTAATTTTTTATCACTTTCCTTCCCCTTCCTAAGATGAATGTACTTTGTAGATGTCTCTCCATAGTTCATATGCTTTTTGTTATTTATTCAACCATTGTTTTTCAAGATTATTTAGTTCTTGTTGTATTTGCACTTCTCTTTCATTGAGACTTTGCATTATCTCATCCAAATATTGAACAATATGCTCCCTCATTCTTGCATTATATCTATGTAGAGTCTCATATTCCTCCTACAACCTTTGTGTCTCCCTATGCATTATCTATTGTAGGATTTCAAGCTCTGTTATCTACCTTGTCTATTCTTCTCCACTTTCTTCGCTTTGAAATTCATCACACTTCAAACTCCACCCTTTGCATATCTACATCTACAATTCTTCTCTCTTTTTCCATATCTGGGAATATTACATGAACCTATATTCTTATATATTTAGTTAGTCTAGACTCCAACTCTCTATTCAATAATAGGTTGTTCTCTTTCTATCCTAAATAACCGATAAAGATTTATTTCCTTCTCTTCTTGAGTTGCAATGTGATTTGTAGTCCCACTTAGTTCTTCCCATTCCTATAAACGAATTCTCTCAAAGCTATCTAAATACTTTTGTGACCCCTCCACTATTTTTCTATAGTTTTACCCTTCAATGATTTAGATTTTAACCATATTTACTTGCACTTTCACCTTGTATGGTTCCAATTTCAAACCATTAATAATCGTAGGACATTGTGTCCCATCCAACCTCTACAACCTTATCATCCCACTATCCATAACCTTGACCAATTAAAAGGGTCCAAGCCATAGGGTCTTCAAATTTCCTAGCTTGATCTCTTGCCATTGAATTTTAGCACTTAGTCACTTGCTTTCAACCTCATTTTCCTCAAGTGCTTGTCATGCCAAACTTCCTTTATCATTGGTAAATATATATTTTCCATTGAGTCATCACCCACTTTTTGTCCAATTGTACCAGTGTTGCAAGCCTCTCCCTTAGGCTCTCTTGGTTGTCCAAATGGTTTTATTGCCAACCTCAAACTGGGTACCAAGAACTCTACCGACACTATAGCCTTTTGTTTGTACATTGACTAAAAAGGCATGTGGTTTATTGTTGGCTTGAGGGTTGTTCTATACACCCATATAAAAGTTGGCAATCTCTCTTCCCAATTGATTTCTTCCACTCCACATGTCTCATATTCAATTTATGCTAAGGCCTTGTTCGTTGTCTCAACCTACCCATTTTCTTTGGGGTAATATATACTAGACAAAGAATATATGTTAAACTCTATGGTTAGATTATGTATGATTTCATTGAAAATGTGTCCTCCCCTATCACTTGCCAATTACAAGGAAATTTTGAATCTTCTAACCACTTGCTCATACAAAAAATAGGTTGTAATCCTCGCAAAATTGTCTAGTAGAGTCATCACCTCTACCCAATTTTTCAAGTACTTGATTGCTACAACAATGTATTAGCACCTTCTTCCTTTACTCATCTTTAGTGGTCCACAAAAATCTAGATCCAATCTCTCAAACAATTCTTATGGTTGAGAGGGATGTAATGGCATGAAGTCTCTCTTTACTAGTTTTCCCATCCACTGGCAAGTATCACATGCTTTCACATATTTTATAGCATCATGATATAAGGTAGGCCACCATAGCCCTATCAATAGAACTTTTCTTACCATTGCATCTAGTCCCATGTGTCCTCTAGCTAGTCCTTCATGTGCTTCCTTTAGTGCCATATGGACTTCTTCCTCTATCACACATCATCACAAGATCCCATCTAGTCTAATCTTGTATAAAAATGCTGTAATCAATGATAATGGTGTTAGTTTCATAATAATTTTCCATTTTTCTATTGTTGTTATCTCCTTTGGTAGATTTCCTTTTGAAAATATCCCCAATGTATTTGTACCATGCTATTACTACGTTCACCATGAATAATTATGCATCAGGAAATTTATATGGTATTCCTCCTCTAACAAGTTCTCCAGAGTGAATCCTTGACAATTGATCCACTATTAGATGTTTCTTATTGGGTCTTACTACCACTCAAAACATGAATTCCTACAATGTAACAAACCACGTACTCATTTATCAATATTTTGTTGACTTATTGATCAAGTACAACAATACTTGAAGGTCAACATAGAAAGTGAAAGGATTGGCCAACAAGTAGTATCTAAACTTTTGCATTGCGTATACCATCCCTAAGGCTTCCCTCTCCATTGTGTTGTAATTCTTTTCTACTCTCGATAGTTTTCAACTCATAAAATATATGAGTTGATCAAGCCCAAACTGCCCCTCTTGGGACAATGCGCATCTGATCTCAAAGTTCGATGCATCTATGTGAACATAAAATTCTTATCCTAATCTGGAAACACCAGAATGGGTGCACACACCAACAGTGTCTTTATTCCCTCAAAGGCCTTCTAATACTCATCTCTCCACTTGAAAGGAACAATTTTGTGTGTATGTGCATCCAATGGATAGGACACTTGGTGAATAATTTCTTATGAACCTCATATAATATCTAACCATACCTAAAAAGGTCTTCACCAAGCTTACATTTTATGGCTACTCCATGCTCAATACGACTTGTATTTTATTAAGGTTGGTCTTCAGTCCTTCCTTACAAACAATGTGTCCTAACAACTTGTAAGGAACCAATGGCATACATTTCCCAAGATTCAATGCCAAGCAAGCTCATTTACACAAGCTCATGCATTCCTCCAATGCTTGCAAATGTTTGGGTATCTTTCCATACAAGGACCAATCATCTAGGAAGTCCTTGAATATCCTTATGGACATTTGATCGAAGATATATAATATGATCCTTTGAAAAGTGGTAGGTGAAATACATAAACCAAAAGGTATTTGGTTATATGCATAAATTTCATTCTCTACTATAAAGGTCATCTTCAAGTTATCATCCTTAGTGATGCTCATCTGATTATATATTGATAATCCATCCAAAAAAGAGTAGATTTCATGTCCCACTACCTATTCCAATATGGAGCCTTTGAATGGAATGAGAAAATGATCTTTTATTGTCATAGCATTCAGGCTCTAAAAATCTACACATATTCAAATTCAATTAGCCTCCTTCTTCAAAGTCATCTAGGAAGTCCTTGAATATCCTTATGGACATTTGATCGAAGATACATAATATGATCCTTTGAAAAGTGGCAGGTGAAATACATAAACCAAAAGGTATTTGGTTATATGCATAAATTTCATTCTCTACTATAAAGGTCATCTTCAAGTTATCATCCTTAGTGATGCTCATCTGATTATATATTAATAATCCATCCAAAAAAGAGTAGATTTCATGTCCCACTACCTATTCCAATATGGAGCCTTTGAATGGAATGAGAAAAGGATATTTTATTGTCATAGCATTCAGGCTCTAAAAATCTACACATATTCAAATTCAATTAGCCTCCTTCTTCAAAGTGATCATTATTAGTGACACCCACTCACTAACTATCATTTTGAAGATAATTCCAGCATCCAACATTTTTTCAATCTCACTAGGGATGCATACTTTGGATTCATCTTGTATGGTTGTCTTCTCATTGGTTATGCATCCAAAATTAGTGGAATTCAATGAGTGCATGGCTCTAGTGGTATTCCCTTCATATCCTTATTAGTCAATGCAAATATGTCCTTATATTGCAAGAAAATTTTAAAATTCGTTGCTTTCAACACTGGATCCCATTCGTCTCCATAATGGATGACCTTCTTTTCCCCTCTTTATCTAAATTCACCTACACCATATTTGGTCTTCTATAATTTATGTCATTAGGCTCCTCTATTGCCTTGAGCACATCTATCAAGTGGTTTGGTATCTCATCAATTATTTCATCTACCACCATGTACTCCACAAAATTCTTTGAGAACGTCCACTTATCCTTCTCTTTGTCCTTCTTCAGTGCATATTTTCTTCCTTTATTATTTTTGCCAACCTCCTTCACAACATTTTTCCTTTCCTCATGGCTATTTCCTCCATGCAGATGCAAAAACAATGGCATGTGAACACCTCATAATCCTCCATCTACAAATGGAAGAGTCCTTTATCAAAGTCCTCCTCATCCTCTCTATAGTCTTAAAATTCCAACACAACTCTTTCATTGGGCTCATATTTGCTTTCCTCATCCAATGATGAACTTCCTAACTTGTCAAATGCTGAAATATCTTGACTTGTGCATTGAATTTTCAAATTTATCATGTATTTGTGTTGGAATTTCTTGAATGTGAGGTGCTCTTTCCCCCAATTATGATTTACTTTAGCCATCCATGTCCTAGCAATGCATCATATGCTAGTTTTTTGCATTACTATCACATTAAAATCCATTATGAACACTTGAATAATGATCTTTAATTTTTGGTTTGTCAGTATGCCCTTCATCTCTATGCCATGCTGGTCTGCTCTATACAATCGAAAGTTCAAAGACCACAAAAACGGTGCTCCAATATCTTTCCACATTTTATTTGGCATGATGTTTACGCTAGACCCTCCAACAACAATAACCTATGTTAAGTTATGATCCAACAACTCCATATGGATCCAGTTTAGTTTCTTGCCTACTTCAACCATCAACATAGTAGGATTGGTGTACTGATCCTTTTTTATCCCCACCACCTCTCTTGGATGTTTTATTGTTTTTGTGCATGTGATCTCCCCTACCTTTGCATATAACTCTAGTTTTGTGCCAAGTAGACTAGATGCTTTGACCTTAGCTGTCGTGTTCAATACTCGCACTACCCACTACTCCATTGATGATTGTTTCCTTGGTGCTTCTTTAGGTTTCATCAACATTTTTTGTTGGAGTAATCTATTCTATTTTATTTTCTTCATCACTTATATCATGTCATGTGTTGTCTTCCACTTCTCCTCTTTGGTGAGGCTCGGGTAGTGCTTAATATTCTTTTCTTGAGCTCTTATTATTGCGAACGTATGCTTCTTCTCCTGCTAGTTTGTTCGAGGTTCACCAATGTTAATTAAGTTGACATTCTAAGCTCTTTAGTTTCTTCAAGTAATTGACCTTCTTGTGATTGTCTGGGTTGCACCCTCTTCACATGCATGTCATGTTTTTCTGTTTGTACCTCCTCTTGTGGGTTTGGATAATTATTTGCAAATTGCCCCTACTCTTGGCAATTTTGGCATTGAATGATTTTCCTTCCATACAAATCATATTGTAATCAAATTTTACTACCTTGTCAATTATTTTGTTGGTATTGTCTTCCCCCATGGTGCTTATTTCTATAACCAACACTAGTTTCCCCTTGTCCATTCTTTGAGGTATTTATTTTCTTCTTTTTACATCGTCTTTGTTTGATGCCTCATTCTTCTCAAGTTGAATGGACACTCTTTGATATCATGCCCCAACATGTCATATATATTATAATATGCACTCTTTGGACAATTTATGTTCATGTGCCCTTTTGATTTACAGTCTAACCACCATATATCTTTATTTTCTTTTCTCTTTTTTCCTTTCACCTTATTGAGCATCCTTTCAAAATCCTTCTTCATCAACTAGATTACCACATGCAAATCCTCTTTGTCACTATCCCACTCATTACTTCTAAAGTGACTTAAATAGGATGTCATTTGCTTGGCTTCACTCTCAAATTTTCTTTCCCTCTCATAGGCTACTTCATATGTTGAACATGGTATAATATTCATTTTCTTCTTGCATCGGGGCAATAGCCCATCAATAAACTATCATTTTACCATTCCATCCATCGGTTACAACTCCACCTTATATGTGAGGTGGTTTAATCATCGATTGTAGGATTTTATATCCTATTCCTTTCTGTTTAGTGGAACCATTGACAATTTCATCACATTGGAGGGGTGGTGAAAATTAATGTCGTGTAAAGGATTTTCTTGTTTTCTTTATTTTTGTTGATAGTGGTATTGCAGCAAGTTTGGTTGTCATTTTTGAATTCCCTTTGTAGATAATTGTGTAAGAGAAAGCTTCGCTTACAGCACTAGCAGGAACAGGCAGCTTCGCAAACAGGAAATAGGGAAAACATAGGCGCAGCCCGAAATCTCCTAAGGCATAGAAAGAGCTTCGCAAGCGAAGCCCCCGCGAGACCTGCTTCGGGCCGAAATCCTGCGAAGCGTAAAATGTGAGATGCGAAAGTTTCTAAAGTATGGAGAAACACTTCGCAAAATTTCCAGCGAAGCACCCGCTTCGGCCTTCCTTTTTGGCGAACCTCCCCCAAGAAAAATCTACTTCGCTCAAAACTTTTGCGAAGCACCTGCTTCGGGCGATTTCAGTGCGAAGCTTCCCCATACGAAGGTTGATTGCCCCCGAAAGTTTTCTAAGGCATGGATGAGCTTCGCCCAAACTCCTTCCGAACGGCCATTTTGAAGAAGGTTCGCAGCGAAGCATTTTTGACAGCCCATCAGCGAAGCATCCACTTCGGGCAAGGACTCTTGCGAAGCAGCCTTCAACCCATTTTTCCAGTGAAGCAATGAAAGATTGAGAGCCATGTTTTGAGAAGGAATATCTGCTTCGGCACTAAGTCCTCGCGAAGCTATTTTTGGAAGTCCCTTCGCGCGAAGTACCCATCCAAGGAAGTCAGACCCGCTTCGGCTCACATCCATTGCGAAGTAAGGTCCCGAACTGGAATTTGGCGAAGCTCTTTAAGGGCACACACTCCAAGGCTGGGTATCTTTTCGAGGCAATCGAGTGTTTCATAAATGAATTTTTACTTGCCCGAGAGACCCGGGGCTCATTTTTGGCAATCCGAAAAGAGATATCAGTCGCAGGAGGAGAGCCCGACGGACATAGCAGCCACTCGAGCTCCGCACCCGGAGAAATTCAGGACGAGTCAGGCGGCCCATAAATGCAAATTTCCCCGGCTGACGCGGCCGTAGCTGCTAATTGTAGAAAAGGATGTGAGAGCTCGGTCACGGGAGGAGCGAGAACAGATTTCTCAGGTTTTCGAGGGCGTACTTCCAGATTTTGTGCATTGATGGCTCAGAGGGTCGGGTCCTCTATAAAAACCCATGAATTGTAATGAGAAAGGGGGGGGAACTTCTGCTAGAAAGCTGCTGTAACTTGATTTTTTGCAATCGATATAAAAGACTTTGGGCTCAATTTCTCTTTTGTATGCTGCCTTCTGCGATAATTTCTGTTATTCCATTTCTTCATTCGCATACTGTAATTCTGCATCCTGGATTTAGGTGTGTGATTGGGGGGTTGGACCCTGGAATTCTCCTGAAGGATACATAGGGGGGAAAGTACTACGTTAAATTCTTTGTATGCTGCCTCTGGTTAGTGGTTTCTGCTACGTTCATTTATTTTCCTAATTGCTGTAATTCGGATTTAGGCGTAGGAAAGTGGTTGAATCCTGGAACTCTTCCAAAGGATACATAGGGAAGTTAGCGTGGTATTCATTCATGTTTTATTCTTTGTATTTATTGCTGCTACTTCAAGATATTAGCTAGTGATCGTGCTGCCGGTTCTTTCCCTCTGAAAATCCATTGACATTCTTTCCCTCACTCCCTTTATTTCTTTCCTGCATCCTTACTCTTTTTATCTCTTTCCTGCACTCTTATCTTAAAACCCCAAGTAGTTTAGTAAAGGAGCCGGCCTTTCTCCGGAGATTGGTACGGAGGGCATCTCTTCCCTCCGGCCTTTCAATGTTGGTCCAGGTCTAGGGCGCGTATACATACCAAAATCCTTTCCTGTGGCAGATTTGTGACCAACAGTTTCTGGCACGCCCGGTGGGACCCGGTCAGTCTCACCTTGTGAGTGGTAGTGAGAACCGATGCTTATCTCATTGCCAAAAGACTCTAGCATCTGGCGGCTCTGTTCAACCTGAGAATCTTAAAGTCGTAGAGACCGGTACTAAAGTATCCGTGCCTTCATGCAAACAAGATGGAGAGTTAGGAATAGTGGAGAAGAGACTGAGTTCTTTGAACTCGATATTGACGCCTTCGGGGAACGCTCCAGGTTGGTCACCCCTGAATCACTGTTACGTGGAACGTCCTCGCAAGAGGCTGCCTTTGACGGACAAGGGCCAACTTCGGATAGCACAGCGGCTAGTCTTCCTCCTAATCCTCCTAACTCGCCAGATCATCCAAGTGCCTCTGTTCCAGTTAGTAATCCAGTTAGCAATCAACAAGGAACTTCGGGAATTCCTGTTTTTCGGAATCTCGGCGCAAACATGGCACACCAGCAACATCAACAACAAATGCAGCAGCAGCAGCAACAACCGCCGCCCAGATTGTTCCCGGCATGGAATTCTTTCGGACCATTAAATCTAGCGGGACAAGGGCAGGTTCCGCCTGCTGCTATGAAGAAAATCCCCACATTCGATGGAACAGGGAAGACAGCTCTGGAACATATCCAAGACATTGTTTCTCTGGCAGCAATTCACGACATCACAGAAGAAAGAGTTATGGTAAAGCTTCTGGTTCTGTCTCTCAGAGGAAAGCTCCTCTACTGGTATAGATCCCTACCACCTGGCACTATAACGGGATGGGACCAGTTAGCCGGACAATTAATGAGGGGTTTCAATGAATCTGCCGATCCATCCTCTCTCTTGCACCAGTTTACGACGATTCAGAGACACCCGCAGGAGGAGATTGCTGATTTCAACGTAAGGTTCGCTCGAACTTGGCAAAGGGTACCAGCTGGACTCCGACCAACCAACGAAGCTGCGGCGTATTATTACCTTAGGGCCTTTAACCCTGACATCAGCGTGATGGTAAGATATTCGAATATTAATACCTTCCCTGAACTGTATGAATTGGCCCAGAAAGCGGAAATGGATTTGATAGCCGTGGGTAAACTTCCTCAAAGGATGTCGATGCCCATACTTCCAGAATTCCCTCAGTCCCAGTATACAAGTGCGGCTACTTCGCAAATCTCCGCAACCCCTGCGTATCCAATCTCATCATGGAACCCGAACCCCATTGTGTCTCAGGTCACTACTCCACAAATACATTTTCCTACATTTTCAGCACCACCGCCCACTGTCCCTTCGGCATTTCCCGTGTTACCAGCACCACCCCAATACCCTGCCCTACCCCCAATACCAACGATGGCCCCATTGCCACCTGCCCCCAAAGCTGAAGATATGCAGGCTAAAATACTACAGGAGGTTCAATCCCTAAACTCCACGGTACAGACCTTGTCTAATGACATGACCATCATGAAGAAGAAGCAGGCACAACAGGAGTTCCTGCCAAGGAGGTCTTATCCCCCACCAGCGCTCACTAAAGACCAAGTGGTACAGCAAGGGAGGTCATCGGCAAGAAATGCCGTGATTGACGAAGTCCCAAGCACTTCTGACTACATACATTGGTGCTCCACGTGTAACGACCCACATGAAGAAAATACCTGCATGCTGCATCAACATTACGTGCAAACGCTGTCGGGTAGTAGCCCTGGTGGTCAAGTCAATATAATCAGGCAAACAGATCAGAACCTAGTAATTGATGAAGAAGAGCAAGTTTCAGTCCTTACTAGGGAAGGAAAAAGACCAATGGAGGTAGATGCGGCTCAAATGGCCCCCCTAAAGGTGTATACTCGCCGCGAGAAGGGACAACAACCTTCCAAGGCCCCGGACGAAGTTTCTCATCCTGCGCTAGCAAAAGAGAAGACCCAACAGGCCTCCGCAACCCCGCCTCAGGCGGAAACCAAAGAACAGGCTAGGGAAAAGCTTAAACTCCCTTCGCTGACCAAACGACAAAGAGTCGAAGCCACGGAGCAGTATCGCACGAAGTATGAGGCTAAAAAAGAACCCGAGATACACAACTCCCTAATATACAACATCGTAGACGAGCTAAAGAAAACACCTGCCAAGATTAGTCTGTACGACGCATTACAGCTACCTGGACAAGTGGACTTGTTGCAGGAATCCTTGAAGACAACTAAGGCAAGAAAGTTAGCACCACTTGCCCTAGTGCAAACCTTATCCACGTCCATTACAGGAAAAAACAGGCCTCCTCCGTTCTACCTGTCCTTACAAATGGAAGGGTATATCGTCCACAATTGTATGATTGATTCCGGGGCCGCAACGACAGTCATGCCTAAGGCGGTTTGCGAGGAAATAGGAATGGAGTACACGCGAAGCAGCCACGGCGTACTCCAACTGGATGGTACTCCTGTAAAGACTGTCGGCGTAATTAAAGATATACCTATTCGACTGCACAAAGTGCCTCAAATTATGGTAATACAGGAGGTGGTAGTCGTTGACCTGGAGCCATATTTTAGTATGTGCCTGTCAAGGGAATTCACAACAAAGTTAGGAGGATACCTGTCCATGGACTACTCACATTTAGAAGTTCCATTCAAGGGAAAGAAGGTTAAAATCTACAATGAGAAACCTTCTACATTCCTCGTACAGAAGATGTCCGAGGAGGAAAGTGGTGATCTCATACATGCAATAGCGGAGGGGATAGAGCAGGTGGACCTAGTTGAAGAATCCCTTGCGCAGTTGAATTCTGAAGACGAGTTTTCACTGACAGATTTCAATGCCATGATAGAAACAGAAATAGGATGCTATACTATCACCGAACCAGAGAAGCACACTAAGTCGGAGAATAAGATGTCTGCCCAAGGAGAATTATGGAGATTGTTCTTTGATGGCGCCCGATGCAAAAATGGCGTCGGGGCAGGAATACTTTTAGTATCACCGTCTGGCGAGCAAAGAGAATATTGCTACCGGTTGGTTTGGAGCTGCACCAACAACGCAGCAGAGTATGAAGCCTTATGCCTAGGACTGAAGAAAGCAGAGAAATTAGGCATAAAACATCTCCAAGTCTTCGGAGATTCAGAATTGGTATGTAATCAGGTCACCAACAAGTGCATCTCAAAAAAGCATTATCTTAAAGCATACCGTAACAGAGTATGGGACTTGTTTGACCAGTTCGAGTCACTCAATCTGCAGTCCATCCCACGAGAGAAGAATAGACACGCCGATGTCTTGGCTTCCATCGCAGCTAGATATTCTCCAGCTGACGACATGGTACACAAGCCCAAGGCCGTGAGGATGATTTATAGGCCCTCTGTGCCGGATAGAGACATGCATTGGCAAGTTTTCGACAATGATGAACAGATCATCAATTTCTTGGTCCAAGAAGCAGCCACTGTTGAAGAAAGGAGTATGAAGGGCGAGGAGTATGAGGGACTGGTCCAGTTAAAAAACAACCATGTTCCAAAAGGGTTGATTACTCTAGAAAGCCTTTTTGATCAAAATGATCGAGCGGTTTCCCACAGAATCAAAGTCAACGCTAAGCAATATCAGGATCTGGAGCTCGAATCTGGGAAAGTGATAAAAGTCGGGACAGATTGCACCTCAACAGAGCTAGAACAGATCCGATCTTTGTGCAGAAGGTATCCTGACATAGTGGCATGGTCTTATCAAGACCTGAAGGGATATGATCGACAATTGGTTCAACATACAATTGAGTTGCAGGAAGGGGTCAAACCTTTCCGACAGAGGCAAAGGCCTGTTAACCCAAAGATCGAAGTCATGATGAAAGCTGAACTCCTGAAGATGCTTGAGGCTAAGATAATTTACCCCATAAAGCATTCCTCTTGGGTAGCGAATCTAGTCCCCGTCAGGAAGAAAAATGGAGACATTCGACTATGTGTAGACTTTCGCAATCTAAATCAGGCTTCGCTAAAAGACCATTACCCTCTCCCGCAGATTGATCAAATCTTGCACTCAGTAGCTGGGGCCCAACGTTTCTCCCTACTTGATGGTTTTTCAGGATATAACCAGATTTGGGTTAGGGATGAGGACCAACACAAAACGGCATTCACTACTAAATGGGGAACATTTGCTTATCAGCGAATGCCATTCGGCCTTTCAAACGCAGGAGCCACTTTCCAGAGGGCTATGGATTTAGCATTCGGCGAACTATTGAATAAGGTCATTGTCATCTATTTGGATGACATGACCGTCTTCTCCCGGAAAAGGGAAGACCATCCTTTGCACTTACAGCAAATATTTGAAAAATGCCGAGAATTTGGCATCTCAATTAACCCGAAGAAGTCCATATTCGCAGTAAATGAAGGAAAATTACTGGGACATGTTATATCAGAGAAGGGCCTCGCCGTAGATCCTGACAGAGCTGAGGCTCTCTTAAAGCTCCCACTCCCGGCGAATAAGAAAGGGCTGCAGTCGTTTTTCGGCCAGATTAATTTCGTAAGGAAGTTTGTTCCAGACTTCGCTCAAGTCATTAAGCCGATGTCCGAGCTCTTGAAGAAGGACGCTGAATTCACCTGGACGGATGAAAGAAGGGGGGCATTTGAAGAAATCAAGGCCCGAATCGCTCAGGCACCCGTCCTGACTAATCCTGACTACAGTAGGGATTTCATCCTATATGCTGTAGGAGAACCCGAGAGTTACGCCGCAGTCCTGACACAAAAGGGAGAAGATGGCGAAGAGCGCCCCATTGCGTTTCTAAGCTAGGTAATACACCCCCACGAGGAGAAGTACAACTTCATAGAAAGACAAGTGCATGTTGTTATGAAATCCCTAAGGAAATTCAAACATTTCGTCTCCCAAAGTCGGGTTACGGTATTCGTCATTCATCCTGATGTACGCAACTTCATTATCCAAGGAGAGTTGGGCAGCAAAAGGGCTGGTTGGGTCAACAAAATACAGGAGTTTGACATTGAAATTAGACCTACAAAGTTGGTTCGCGGTCGCACGCTATGCCAGGAACTTGCGAAGAGCGTAGCAGCCGAAGTAACAGCTTGTCAGTGGGATGACTTGGCGGTAGAAGAGTGCTTCGCGAATCAAGAAGAAGATGAAAAAGACTGGGTCAGTGAAATAGTTGAATATTTCAACACTGGGAGATGTCCTCCACATTTGAATGCTTCGCAGCGAAGACACTTCAGGATGCGGTCCCTCCGATACATATTACGTCCCGAAGGCCTATTCTTCAGAAATATTGATGGTGTTCTTCTCAGATGCATAAAAGAAGATGATAAGAAAAGGGTCCTAGGTGAATTCCACTCAGGTTTCTCAGGGGCCACTTCGCAGGAAGAACAACAGCTTTAAAAATAATTAAGGCGGGCTACTATTGGCCTACGCTCTTCGCCGACGCCTTTGCAGTCTGCCGAAAATGTGAACAATGTCAGAAGTTCGCCGGCCGAGGCAAAAATGCTCCCATGCCCCTCCAACCAATACAGGTAGAAGCACCCTTCCAACAGTGGGGATTAGATTTCATAGGAGTTATTTCGCCGAACTCCTCTGCAGGACATAAGTTCATCTTGACTGCAACTGACTATTTCACTAGATGGGCCGAAGCAGTGCCCACAAAAAACGCCGACCAGGAAACAGTCATTACATTCCTAGAGGGCTTGATCACCCGGTTCGGCATCCCGGAAGCAATAGTAACAGATAATGGTCCTGGGTTCACAGGTGCCAAGATCAATGAATTCACCTACAAATATGGGATGTACCGCAAGGTTACCTCCAATTATTATCCACAAGGTAATGGATTGGCAGAATCAACAAATAAGACCCTGTTAAGGATGCTGAGGAAGCTCATAGAGAAGAACAGAAGAACTTGGCACCTTCTCCTGGATCGAGCCCTGTGGGCTGATCGGATATCTGTCAAGAAGTCGATCAAAACTTCGCCTTACGCCCTGGTATACGGCAAGGAGGCTATCTTACCAACCCATATAGAAATTCCTGCGTTACAGTCGTTGAACGACGAAGAAGAAGAATTCAGTCCCATGGAGGATAGACTAGCTCAACTGCTACAATTGGAGGAAGATCGTGATAAGGCCTACCAGAACTTCGCAAAACATGCTCAAATCACCCGAAATTGGTTCAAGAAGAAGTCCTCTGCCCGAACATTCAGAGTAGGAGACCTGGTATGGAAGTGGGACTCTTGGAAGGCCAAGCCTGGCAATCATGATAAACTAGACGCTTTCTGGGATGGGCCATTCGAGATTGCGAAGGTAAATTCAGCTAACTCCTTTATCCTCAAGGACACAGCTGGCCAGACTTTGCCAATTTCTGTAAATGGTTTTCATTTGAAGACCTTCCATCGTTAAAAAAAAAAAAAAAAAAAAAATTATTATTAAAAAATTCCTTAAAGTTTTTACCTTTGTATATAATACCTTGTTATTTGCGCTTGTATATACTTTGTTTTAAGACTTTCAAAAGGTTAAATAGACAGCCAGAAGAAGACCGCAGCTTCATACCGCCATAGCAATGAGCTCCGACTTCACCAAGTCTAGTAGAACCTCCTTCGGGAATTTTTCGCGCGAAGTAGCTGATGCAAGTTGGTTCGCTGCGAAGCACCTTGGCGTTGAAACGTGAAAAGGCTCCTCGAAGGCCAAAACAACATCAAAATAAAGACTGAGACCAGAATACGGCGTGTCGCCGACAACCAATACCAAGGGGTGGCTCATAATGCTCAAGTCCCAAAGGAGAAAGCGAATATAAACAACTTCGCTCAGCAGCAAGCTTCGCTGGAGAAGCAAACGCAAGTACCTCTCCGAAGCCTCCAATCGCCTAAGGCATGAGAAATGCTTCGCGAAAAGGAGACCGAGCGAAGTGGCTTTCAAGAGAAATTCAGCGAACCATTTCCCTGTCTATAAGCGCGATAGAGACAAAGAGACGCACTTCGCTCAAAAGGCAACTCAATCCCCACTTCGGGGTTGATCTTCCGCGAAGCAGGCAATGAGGCAGTAAAGTAGCCCGAATCCCGTGAGTAAAACAACTTCGGGCCCGAAGTATGAAAATTGGTGGATCGCTGGAGGTTTGCCGCGAAGTGTCCTTTGCGCCAAAATCAGCTTCGCCAAGCCGTAGAACGCAAAATGAGAAGCGTTTAAAATGTGCCTTGAGGTGTGTGCCAACGACAATCTAGGAAAGTGCTCAGGACGTGCGGGTTTAATGCAAAGGTGGCGGGGCGCATCCCAAGAGAATGTCGTTATGATTAAAAATTGTGCCCAGGTACGAGGTGGCAGGGGAGTTTGATTTTCAAAGCATGGTCAGGATTTCGAAGTACATAGGCCCGCGTACGCCCGTGCCGCAAAACCAATCCGAGCGCAATGTGATCTCTTCGGCCCGATTTCTAAATTTAATTTTGGCAGGTGCCATAAATGGTGGTAGTATCAATCCACAACTATAAAAGCTGAGCTTCAGAGGCGAAAAGTTGTTCGTCCGCGGATAAATCCAAACGCAAGGAGCCCTGGCCATTACGTTACTCTGCTGCACCCTCATCATTCTGCGTCAAAATTCCGCCGCCTTCTAGAAACCAAGATGGGAAAGAAGAATTCGAAGGAGAAGAGGAAAGAGCCTGAGTCAGCCGGTCCAGAGAAAACCAAAAGGGGAAAGGAAGAGAAAAGGCATAAGACCAAGAGGGTAAACCTCAATCTTCGCCCTGACAAACAGATTGTGGAGGAAGGGGAAGATTCCGAAGAAGAACAGCTTGGAGAACCGCCCATCGACGGGTGGGAGAACATAAGGGACACTAAGCTCACAAAGAGCATAGCCGAACTCCGGTACACTATTGATTACATGAAGAGTCGGCTGTCTGCGGAAAACAAGAGGGCTGCCGCATACTACTCCCAGATATATTGGTACCTGACTCCACCAACGCACCCCTGTCCCGAGTTAATCCATGCCATTGCACAAAATTACCAACCCTCCACCCGGCAGGTTCTGGACGCGGCAGGAAACAAATTATTTGCAATTTTTAAGGAAGATGTGCAGGAGGCTTTCGCTCCTCAGCAAGGGCCACCCAAGGGGTATACTGTCCGCAACGTGGTTCTGAGTGAACAAGTGGATAGGTTCTCCACATCCGAGTATATTATCAAGTTCTTAAAAGAGAATATGAAAGACGGACTTCCTTCGGGTAAGCGACCACAGATGCCTCGTCCTCTCACCGATTTTAAGAATACTGACATCTTCTCTATTATAGCATGGGTTGCGGGATTGTCTACGGATGTGTCTGTGTATCCCTGGCAAGTATCGCTGGCTGAATGTATCTCACGAGGGGAGTTTTATGCCCCCGACTCATCGAGGCCAGGCATTAACCCGGTCTTTTTCGACTGGGCAGAATGGGTGGCCCGGACCCTGCATACGCGGTTGGTCAGCGTGAAGAATTCTGGAACAGGTCAGTATTTTGGGCCTTGCTCCTTCCTAGTGTGGCTCTTTTTCTACCATACTTATAAGTGTTTTCCCCACATCGCCATTACTCCGAGCGGCAAGGATGGAGCTCCTTTGCCAGTATATCAGTGGACTCCTCTCCTGGCAAGGACGGGGTCATACTATGTTTTCAACCAGCAGTTCTCAGGACCTGCTATGCAGCTTGTACAGGGTTCCTGCCCTCGGGTGCCCGTGGCTCTCAGAGATAGGGTTGTTAATGAGAAAATGGGCGATGTTTTTCAACTGACACAGGGGCTTGTTGTTCGCCTGTTTGGGTTTACGGGAAAACCCTTCCTGCTGCCACTCTATCCTTCTGAGTATCAATTCGCTTTGGAGGTTGCTCGACAGAGCGATGTGACGAATGTTGTCTACGGCCATGGCCGGAAGTGGGCACCAACCTGTGATTTCCCTTTCAAAATGGGAGTCATTGAGGTTTTTGCCCTTAAACAAAATATTTATCTGGAGGAAAAGCTTGCTGACTTCGGTTTGCTGCAGATCCCGCAGCGATGGTATTATGATCCCTTGGGGATAAGGAGAGATCATCTCAGGTTCAAAAACTTCCATATTTGCCCCCGCCCGGAGATCGTAGAACAGCGGAACAACCCTACGGGGAGAGACTTGGAATGGCACCTGGAGAGAATGAAGACAATGCCTCCATGGCATGAATTTTACGCTATTGAAGCTGAATATGATCCCATTCGGTATCCCTTCCCAGAGGCGGATTCCCCCTTCTGGAAAAGGATGAAAGATGATCTGAGGGAAGAAATTAAAAAATGGCGCGAAGATCAGCTGAAAGAATGGTGGGTGATGAGAGTCCACCGCCGAAAACAAAGATCGTATGGTCTCTTAGAGATGGATAAAGACTTCGACATTTACTACGAAGCCCATGTCGGGTCCTGGTAACTGTTGACAATTTTGTCACACTCCTTAAGGGATAGAAAAAGAAAACAAGTTTTGTATAGTATTGTGTAAAGTTTTTTTTGCTTTGTTGTTTTTATTTTGAAAGTTGCAGCAATTTTGGCTTCCAATGCCACCCCTTTGTATATAAAAATGCAAGAGAAAGAACTTTGCTGCCAAACAAACTAGAAAAAAAGAGCTTCGCCAAAGAAAAATGAAAAGAGCTTCACACCCGAAGCATTTCCAGTGCTACTTCGGGTAAAATTTTTGCGAAGGAGTTTCGCCAAAGGAAAATACAAGGAAAAGATAGAGAAACTACTTCGCACCCGAAGCATTTTCAACACCGCTTCGGATGGAGTTTTTGTGAAGTAGTATCACCGAAGTAGAATACAAGAAGAACAATGAGAAGAACTTCGGGCCCGAGGCGCTTCAAGTGACTACTTCGGGCAATATTCCTACGAAGCAATGTGCCGAAGAAGAAATACAAGGGAGAAGGCAAGAAAGCTACTTCGCATCCGAAGTATTTCCATCAGTCACTTTGGCCAGAAAATCAGCGAACCATTTTTACTTCGACGAAAGTCATTGCGAAGCATTTGCTTCGGCTAAGCTTTCGTGCGAAGTACTTCCACCCGAAGTGACGGAGGTCACAAAGAATGAAACATCCGCTTCGGTCGAAATCTTCCCGAACCACAGTTTCGAAAAAGGATCGCAGCGAAGCACTTCTTGAAGATATCAACGAAGTAATTTAATCGGCAAAGTGTTAAGGAAGAAGAGATCCATTTTGCGAAGTAGATATGCTTCGGCGCTCCCCGCCCCCGAAGCATTTTTACGAAGCTCAATCCTGTGAAGTACATGTCAAAGAGGAGTTTTTGCTTTGGCCTAGAACCATTGCAAAGCGAAGTGGCGGATGAAGACTTAGCGAAGCACTTCACGAGCACGCGTTCCAAGCTGGGTATTTTCTCGAGGTATCAAGTGCCTCATAAATGCTATTTTTCATGCCCAGCAAGCCCATTGCTCATTTTTGGCAATCATAAACGAAGTATCAAGCCATGATGGAGATCTCGACGAACATGGCGGCCACTCGAGCACTGCACCCAGAGACCAAGGACGTCTAGACGGCTCATCAATGCACCTTTCCATGGTTGACCCAGTTGCAGTTGCCATTTTTGGTAATATATTTGAAAGCTCAGTCGCGAGAGCCAAGGAAGGCCGAATTCTCAGAGCTCAAGGGTGTACTCTTATTTGCTATGTAATTATGATTCAGAGGCCCGGGTCCTCTATAAAAACCCAGGCATTGTAATGGAAAAATGGGGGAACTATCTGCTAGAAAGCTGCTATAACTTGATGTCCTGCGATTAATACTAAGAGACTTTGAGCTCAATTCTTCTCTTTTATGCTGCCTTTTGTGCTTGATTATTCTCTCTCCTCGTTTGTATGCTGGATGCTAAACTCTGCGTCCGGTGTGCGATTGGGGACAGTGTCCTGAAACTCATTTGAAAGGATACATAGGAGTAGAAAAGTGTTGTATTGGCTTTATTTTATGTTGCCTACCTTGCTTGATTCTTTTATCTCTCCTCGTTTGTAGATCGAGATGCTGAAATCTGCATCCGGTGTGCGATCAGGGACAATGTCCTAAAACTCGTTTGGGAGGATACATAGGAAGGTTGATACCATGTTTCTTCCATTTTACTCTTGGTACTCTTTGCTGCTATTCAAGTTGTCTGTTAGCGATCATGCTTCCTATTCTCTCCCACCTTAAATCACCAATCTCTCTTCCCTTAACCCTTTTTTATTTATTTCTCTAACCCTTATATTTTTTATCTCTTTCCTGCACTCTTGTCTTCAAAACACCCAAGTAGTTTAGCATAGGAGCCGACCTTTCTCCGAAGATTGGCACGAGGGGCGTCTCTTCCCTTCGGCCTTTCAATGTTGGTCTAGGTCTAGGACGCATACATTTACCCAAGATCCTTACCTAGGAAGATTTTATGACCAACAGTAACCCATCTCATTCGTTGACTTCATCCCCCCTAGCGCCCTAGGTTCGCGTGAAAGCCCAAGACGAATTGAGGAAGTTTCTAAATAGGAGGAAGAAGAGATAACGGTGACATAGCAAGAGATACTAGATAAGCCAATTGAGGATGTTGAGGTAAAGGTTTAGAAGCCGCTACAATAGTAGGAGAAAGGGAAAAGGAAAAGGCTCAAACCAATCCACATGCCCCTTCCTCACCCGAAACGACCTCACAGCAGAACTTCAAGTGTTTCTGACGAATCGGTTGCGACAGGCTCAATTGGTGCAGGTGTTGGAGAGGTAGTGCTCGAACCACCACTGTAGGGGACGAAAGGAGATATCGATATGGGGACCATCGATGTGGAGGAATACTTCCAAGAGACCAAAAATATCGAGGAAACAGAAGCTGAAGGTGGACCTAGACCCGAAACACAAGGCTTCGACACTTCTGCTCTATCACTGGAGAACGCAGGTATGCACCCCTTATCCTCTACTCCCCTAGTCACATCGATAGCCATCCTAGCCGAAGGTTCTCCTGGATACTCTATCTTAGATAAATATCCCTATAATATCATCTACGTTAAATGGTCATCCGACTTGTCTCACGATCTCACCACCCCCTTTAATGTTTCCATTTCATCCGATTCACCAGGATGAGACACACACACCTGTACCACATTACCCGCCCATGCCATTAACCTCGCAACACTTGGATCATTCAGGAGCGATGCTTCACTTCCACACCCTGGTCCCTGCTCCCTAGTCCCACGAGTTGTCACTTCACCCGCCCGAACACCCACCACACCTGTCGTTGAGCCCACCGGTGACGTATCGTCTATGCAGTCCATGTATCTATTTACACCCTTGGCTGGTAGTCCAACCACATTCAAAAATGAATTGGCTATGATCCAAGAGTGTCCTTTAGCAGAATGGTTGATCTAGGCCCATCAGAATATTGATAAAATGCTCAAAGAAGCACGAAGAAGAAGAGGGTGATCTCTGGAAAAGGCTGAAAAATGCGTGGTGTTCGATTTGAAGAATGGGAAGCTTCATAAAATGAAAAAGATACCTAAGGTCCAAAAGCCCCTATATGAAATGACCCTGGATGACTATGAATACCAAGAGAAAATTAAGGACCTAGAGCATCTCGACATAGACAATGAATTTGAGTCTATGCATGTGAGGATAGAATCATTCTGCACACATGCGAGGATCGTCGATCAGTGCAGATATGAAGCAAAAAATGCCAACCTCAAGCTAGAGGAGGACCTAGCCAGAACACGCTCCCAATTGGAAGATGCCCAAAAGCAATGTGAGCAAATGAGGAGAGAAATGGATGCCTTAAAATAGTAGGTAGATCAGCTACAGGTCACAGTAAAATATCAAAGCAAAACATAGGCTGAGGCCGAGGTAAGAGCCAAAGAATTTGAGATTTGGATCCTGCAGATGCAACAACATCTGTATGAAAAGGCAAACTTGGAGCTGTTCGACAAAGGCAGAATTAAAGAGATCCATTCCCACTTGCTCAAGAACTTCAGATCCTGGGCCTCCAGCGCCCTTTCTATATTGTCATATAAGAGAAGCCCAAAATTCCGCTACACAAAAGGCGCCTATAGTGGACAAGATAATTCAAAAAATAAGAAGCTGACTTGACCTAGCTTTTGAGGTACAAAGCATCAAGTACCAGGATTAGCAAGTCACTACTATGAGTCAGACAGTGAGAGATTGGTCCACCATTCAAGCCACGGTCTGTGCCTTCTTCTCCAAAGTGAGGAAAGCTCAGAATGTAAAACAACTTATGGACGTGTTTGAGCAAGAGCAGCATGCTTCCATGGGATATTTCTAGGATCTCTCAATGTTGGGCTTTCCAAGTTTCACTGATGACGATGGGAGCATTTTGACCAAGGAAGAACTAAAACCAACGTGGCTCAGCTTTGAGAGTGATGTTTTAGAAATTGATGAATGGAAGAAGCCAGTCATGGAAGGGTAGGTCACGGATTTCATTTTCAGATATTGTAGGATTACGGCCTGTTTGAACGATCTAAGTGTAAGATCCAAATGTGTTGATATAGGGCAGATTGATTGGTTCCATGTTCTGGTTAAAGCACTGCAAGATTGAGAACCATTTCAGAAAGGTGCCTGGGCCCACATTCTTTGAACTATGGAACACATTCGTGATCGCCTTCCCTGTCGCCACCACTTGATCAAGCACCAAAAGATGAAGCAAAAGGAAAAGAAGCAGCTATGGAGGTCCCCTCGGAAGAAGAGCAGATAGGAGAAGGGTCTGGAGGTAACTCTGGCCCAATGGATGAAGGTTGAGGGTCCTCACACCGAGGCGATCTCCTTGCCCCTTGAGTCGCAGAAATGTTGACAATTTCGTCACATTGGAGGGGTGGTGAAAATTAATGTTGTGTAAAGGATTTTCTTTTTTTCTTTGTTTTTGTTGATAGTGGTATTGCAACAAGTTTGGTTGTCATTTTTGAATTCCCTTTGTAGATAACTGTTGACAATTTTGTCACATTGCACAATGGGATGAAAGAGCTTCACTGCCAAACAAGCTAAGGAAGATAGCTTCGCCAAAAATAAATGAAGGATGAAAAATACTTCGGGCCTGAAGTCCTTCAAACAGCTACTTCGGGCGAAAATTTTGCGAAGCGGTGTTGCTGAAGAAAGAATACAAAGAAGGCACAAAAGAAGAGCTTCGCACCCGAAGCATTTCTAGTAGCCACTTTGGGAGAAATTTTTGTGAAGTGGCATTCAAGCGGCATTTCAAAAGAATAGCTTCGCCGAAGAGGGATCGCGGTCCGAGTTTGCTAAGGCAAGAAAGAAACTACTTCGGGCCCGAAGCACTTCAAACAGCTACTTCGGCCAGAAAACTTGCGAAGCAAAAGTTGAAGGAGCGCAGCATTGAAAAAATACTTCGCCTAAAAATTGCCGAAGCACCCACTTCGGGCCTCTCCACTAGCGAACCATTTCTACTTCATCGAAAGTTGTTGCGAAGCATCTGCTTCGGCTAGCTTTCATGCAAAGTACTTTCACCCGAAGTGGCGGAGGTCGGGAAGAACGAGTCATTTTTGAAGGCAAGTATGTGCTTCGGCCGAAACCCTCCCAAACCATGATTTTAGAATAAGATCACGGCGAAGCATTTCTACAATGCATCAGTGAAGCAGTTTTGACAACAAAGCGGCGAGGAATGAAGAGCCCCATTTTGCGAAGGAAATCTGCTTCGGCACTCACCACTCTCGAAGTAGTTTTGTGAAGCTCCACCATGCGAAGGGCAAACCGAGAAGGAGGATCTGCTTTGGCTCAAGTCCATTGCGAAGCGAAGTTGCGAATGAAAATCTAGCAAAGCGCTTCAAGGGCATGCGCTCCAAGCTGGGTATTTTCCCGAGGTGGTCAAGTGCCTCATAAATGCATTTTTATGTGTCCGATAAGCTCGCTGCTCATTTTTAGCAATTGGAAATGAAGTATCAGTCCTTGAAGAAGAGCCCGACGAGCATGGTGGCCACTCGAGCACTGCACCAAGAAGCCAAGGACACTTAGACGGCTCATTAATGCATGTTTCCACGACTGACCCGGTCGCAGTTTCCAGTTTTGGTAACATATTTGAGAGCTCAGTCATAAGAGCCGCGAAGAGCCGACTTCTCAAGTTTCAAGGGTGTACTCCTCCATTTTGTGCATTAATGACTCAGAGGGTTGGGTCCTCTATAAAAACCCAGGCATTGTAATGTAAAAGAGGGGGGGAACTTTCTGCTAGAAAGCTGTTGTAACTTAGATTCCTGTGATTAATACTAAAGAGCTTTGGACTCTATTTCTCTCTTTTATTTTGCCTTCTGCGATTATTTCTTTTATCTTTTCTTCATTTGCATACTGTAATTTTGAACTCTATATTTAGGTGTGTGATTAGAGTGGAACCCTGAGATTTTCCCGAAGGATACATAGGGGAGGAAAACGTTGTATTAGTTTTCTTTTATGCTGCCTGTGGATAGTGTTTCTGTCATATTCACTCCTTCTTCATCGTCAAAACTCTGAACTCTAAATTTTGACGAGATGGAAGGGTAATCCTGGAACTCGTCTAGAGGATACATAGGAGGATTAATATTGCGTTCATTTCATTTATTCTTGGTGTTCTTTGCTTGTTGTTTCAAGCTATTGGCTAGTAATCATGCTTCTGGTTCTTTCCCACCATTAAATTACTGAAATTTCTTCCCTTACTCTTTTATTTATTTCTTGCACCCTTACTCTATTTAAATATTTCCTACACCCTTATCTTAAACATCAAAGTAGTTTAGTATAGGAGCCGGCCTTTCTCCGGAGATTGGCACGAGGGGCATCTCTTCTCTTCGGCCTTTCAATTTTGGTCCAGGTCTAGGGCACATACACTTACCCAAATCCTTTCCTGGGCAGATTTGATGACCAACAATAATTGTGTAAGATAAAGCTTCGCTTATAGCACTAGCAGGAACAGGCAGCTTCACAAACACAAAATAGGGAAAACATAGGCGCAGGCCTAAAAAGAGCTTTGCAAGCGAAGCCCCCGCAAGACCTGCTTCGGGCCGAAATTCTGCGAAGCGTAAAATGTGAGATGCAAAAATTTCTAAAGTGTGGAGAAACACTTCACAAAATTTCCAGCGAAGCACCTGCTTCAGCCTTCCTTTTTGGCAAACCTCCCCCAAGAAAAATCTACTTTGCTCAAAACTTTTGCGAAGCACCTGCTTCGGGCGATTTTAGTGCGAAGCTTCCCCATACGAAGGTTGATTGCCCCCCCGAAAATTTTCTAAGGCATGGATGAACTTCGCCCAGACTCCTTCCAAATGGCCATTTTGAAGAAGGTTCGCAGCGAAGAATTTTTGACAGCCCATCAGCAAAGCATCCACTTCGGGCAAGGACTCTTGCGAAGCAGCCTTCAACCCATTTTTCTAGTGAAGCAATGAAATATTGAGAGCCATGTTTTGAGAAGGAATATCTGCTTCGACACTAAGTCCTCGCGAAGCTATTTTTGGAAGTCCCTTCGCGTGAAGTACCCATCCAAGGAAGTCAGACCCACTTCAGCTCACATCCATTGCGAAGTAAAGTCCCGAACTAGAATTTGGAGAAGCTCTTTAAGGGCACACACTCCAAGGCTAGGTATCTTTTCGAGGCAATCGAGTGTTTCATAAATGAATTTTTACTTGCTCGAGAGACCCTAGGCTCTTGTTTGGAAATCCGAAAAGAGATATTAGTCGCAGGAGGAGAGCCCGATGGACATAGCAGCCACTCGAGCTCTACATCCAAAGAAATTCAGGACAAGTCAGGTGGCCCATAAATGCAAATTTCCCTGACTGACACGGTCGTAGCTACTAATTGTAGAAAAAGATGTGAGAGCTCGATCACGGGAGAAGCGAGAACATATTTCTCAGGTTTTCGAGGGTGTACTTCTAGATTTTGTGCATTGATGGCTTAGAGGGTCGGGTCCTCTATAAAAACCCATGAATTGTAATGAGAAAGGGGGGGAACTTCTGCTAGAAAGCTGCTGTAACTTGATTTTTTGCAATCGATATAAAATACTTTGGGCTCAATTTCTCTTTTGTATGCTGCCTTTTGCGATAATTTCTGTTATTCCATTTCTTCATTCGCATACTGTAATTCTGCATCTTGGATTTAGGTGTGTGATTGGGGGGGTTGGACCCTGGAATTCTCCTGAAGGATACATAGGGGGGAAAGTACTACGTTAAATTCTTTGTATCTTTGCCTCTGGTTAGTGGTTTCTGCTACGTTCATTTATTTTCCTAATTGCTGTAATTCTGAAATCTGGATTTAGGCGTAGGAAAGTGGTTGAATTCTGGAACTCTTCCAAAGGATACATAGGGAAGTTAGCGTGGTATTCATTCATGTTTTATTCTTTGTATTTATTGCTGCTACTTCAAGATATTAGCTAGTGATCGTGCTATTGGTTCTTTCCCTCTGAAAATCCATTGACATTCTTTCCCTTACTCCATTTATTTCTTTCCTGCACCCTTACTCTTTTTATCTCTTTCCTGCACTCTTATCTTAAAACCCCAAGTAGTTTAGTAAAGGAGCCGGCCTTTCTTCGGAGATTGGTATGGAGGGCATCTCTTCCCTCCGGCCTTTCAATGTTGGTCCAGGTCTAGGGTGTGTATACATACCAAAATCCTTTCCTGTGGCATATTTGTGACCAACAGGAACATATTTCCATTATAATTTTGGTATCATCCCTCAAAGGTCTGAATTCTTTCATAAATTCATCCTCTAAACTTTCCCATGTTATAAAAGGTTGTGTTGTTTTTCTTTTCAGATGCTAATCAATTGCAATCCCTCACAATTTTTTTGAGAATAATTGTAGCCATGCATCAAGGTCCCTCATGCCATTAGCTTTCTAGATTATTGTACATTTCCCTATATGGCATACAAGGTCTTCCTTCCCTTCTCTAGTAAAAAGTGGGCATTTTTGTTTGCCTACCTAATTTCCAATGTTTGCCATTGGTGACCAATTTTCCTCTTCTGATTCTTCACTCAAATATTGCTCAAAAAATACCTCTTATCTATGTTCTTTTGTCCTAGGTAGTTCTTCACTTGATGTCTGTTCATATTTTGTGTTGCTTTCAAACAACCCTCCATTAATCTCCAGTGCACCTTCACTTAGCTACCTCCTTTGCAAATATACGATCTTTGTATTTGGCTGAGCACTTATGCATGGTTTCTCTAGTACCTAACTCCAATACTTTGTACCCCTTGTCAAACTCCTCCTCGCTTGCACTGGTGTTAGCATCCACTCTTGTGCATACTCCACATTGGCATCTTTACTTATGCAGACATTTTCATCAGTTGTTTGATGCGACTCTCCTTGCATCTTGTCTTCTGTTATTAATAGCAATGTCTACCATATTGCTATTTCATCACTAGAGCTATCCTCCTCTTGAGGATTCCAAAATCGTTCAACCTCAGGTTGTTCAAGTCCCACCCATGACTGCAATCCATGGTTGGCAATTATTTCACTTCGTCTCATAGGTTGCTCAAGAGCTCTCCCTCGATTTCTTATCCTATGTCTATGCAACCAAGTATCTATCATCCACCTTTTCAATATTCACACGTTCTATTGATCATGCTAACATGTACTTCAATTAGGCAACGATGCCAAATGTAGCATAGTGATGAGGTTTCCCAACAACAAGATAGTGACAAAATTTAAGAACCAACACATCTACAATCAATAACTTCAGGACAATTCATCATCATCTAAGATGGCAACATACATATGACAGTAGATTAGACTTTAACATTCATACTCCAGCATGACAGCACTCCAAACGTTATCAACTAGACAACATCAACTAGACGACATACTTTTAGATGGCAACTGGCTAGACGGTACTTTCTGAACAACATCCTCTAGATGGAACTAGCCATCAGTGTCAACATGATAGAACCCATGTGGCAGCATGACGACATGAATCTAGATGATAACTTTCCTATATGACAACTTACTCCAACAAGAAGACGACTCTCCATAGCAACATTCGTCAACATCATTTTACAATGTTTGCACTTTTAATTGCAACTTTCAACTAATCCAGTTTGACTTCATCTTCTAACCTATAAAAACTATGTTCACACCACAAGTCTAGTAATCTAATAAATATCACATAGATCAACACACAATTGGATAATGATCCCTTCATTGATTGATCTGCCCAAAATGGCATACAGATTACAGCGTCAGACTTGTAATATGCTTCTTTGCATATACGTCTACATACTCCAGCCTAAGGTATTGCACACACATGGATTGATCAATTGATCCAATGTTTCATGGTATCCCACAAATGAAAAGGTGGGTCTATCTGTAATGCAATCCTAGCCTTTGGTAGCAATGGTTTCCAAGATACCTTACAAATAATTGTTTCCCCCTTGCCTACGTACTTAGGAAATAACATCAACTTTGTAATATATCAAATATTTGGCATTTGACTATGATAGCTATAACATTTACCTTACAATTCCTTGCATTACATTTTATTGGCATTTCATTTCATTACATTTTATTTCCCTTTTGGACTTAGTGCCTATCACTTGAACAATTTTGGAAACACTTTCATTTTTGCTTCTGTTTAGAAGTAGTGCCTACATCTACCCTAACCCTAATGATCAAGGGTCACCATTACATTCAAAATAGGTTCCCAGTATTTACTAATTAAACTATTACAATAAATAAACAGAAAGGGTTAAGACTTGAGGTCCTTGTTGCCACATTTTGCACGGGGTGACATGTTTTTGGTTTTTGCATGTGGGCTACTCTTTTCCTTTCCTTCTCCTCATTTTCCCTTTCTTCATTTCTCCCTTTATCCCCCTTCCTCACAGTTTCATTCCCTCTTCTTCTTTCCCACTTTCTTCCCCTAGTAAAATTTCAGAGGTGTTCCTTGAAAAATGTAAGTGTTGGGGCGACACCCAACTTCGCAGCAAAGTTGGAGTGCATCCCTTAGTTGGAGCGCAGTAGGGAACCCGAAGTGCGCAAGCAGGTAGGATCAAAGCAAAATCTGACTAAGTGTCAGGGGCGACACCTGACTTCGCAACAAATTCGGAGTGTGCCCTTCTTCCTGGGCGCACTATGAGAATGGTCTGGCAAAAAAATAGCTAAGTGCTGGGGCGACACCCGACTTCACAGCGAAGTTGAAGTGCGCCCCTTTTCCAGTGCATAGTTCGAACAGCAGAAGAAGACAGCAAGCATCGATGCGACACCCGACTTCGCAATGAAGTTGAAGTGTGCCCTTTGATCGGTGCGCAGTTGGGTAAAGCCAACTCAGAATGCTAAGGCAAGAAGGCCTTCCAACTGCACTATTTTCAAACTGCGCAACCCGATAGCACCCGAATCCTAGGCAAAGTTGGATTGGATAAGCTGCCTTTAAAGTCAGACACATGTCATACATCAGCATTCGACAAGTATCCATCTTCGAGATTTGAGCCAAGACTTGACCACACAAGGACGAAGCATGGGCTACACTACCGATGCCAACTGTCACCATTTAAAGCCAACGTGAAGTGCCATCTGCCGCACCTACCTGCATTCTTGCTGATCGCATATTTGACCCAATGTGCTACCACGTAGTCGTATCGCCTTCAGAGACACCATGCTGCAAGTACAGTCCTGCCCGACAAAAGTCAGCATCAACAGCTCCTCAGTCGCTCGTGTCAGCTACTGTCTTGTCTGGGACTTTGTGCACATGAATGTAATCGGGGGGAAATTGGGCTATAAATACCCACCACTTTTTCATTGTAAGTTGTGGAAGGGAAATATATTTCTAGGGAAAAATTGTAGTTGTGCGTTTTCCTCAAATACAAGCATATACTTGGCTCTGCTTACTGTCTTTTATCTTGTATTCTGCCTCTCCTTGTCATTTTTGCCTCATGTTTCTTATGTTATTGCTTGCTGTTGTATTGAACTCTAGACTCTGGCATTTGGTGGCCAAGTATTCCTGGAATGCATAGATAGAGGATACATAGGATCACTGATAGTTGTAGTTTCAATGTATGTTTGTATATGAATGTTGTTAGTAGTGGTGATTGATTCGTTGTCGTCTTTGCTTATTCCCCCCACCCAACTCCAATCACATTTGGAATTTCTTTCTGCACCTTTATCTCTTTCTGTACTTTTATCTCTTTCCCTGCACTCTTATCTTAACACAACCCCACAGGAAGCCGACCTTCTCCGGAGATTGGCACGGAAGGCATTCCTTCCTTCTGGCCTTTCAATCTAGTGGGCGAATCTTGTCGCATTAACAACAAATCCTTTCCTCATGGCAGATTCGTAACCAACAATTTCTTTGGCATGCCCGGTTGGACCGACTGTGTCTGTCTTAGTAGAATCCATAACCGGTGGGACAAGTACTATTCCAATTTGATAAACCCACCTGTGCCACCAGTTTCTTGGCCTTAGCCGGTGGGACATGGAAGTTTCCCACCCCCAAATAGAATCGAAGTACTAGTGCTTGCTTCATTTTTGTTCAAAATCAGAGCACCTGGTGACTCTGCAATTATATGAACACTCTTTGAGTCCATGACAACCGGTCCTAACTCCTTCATGCAAAGAAGAAAGTGGCGAGCAAGGAATCTGGAGAACCCACCTAACTTTTACGAAATCGACATTGATGCTCCAGGTGAGCGCGTCAGGCTAGCTGATTATCAAGCTCACGAAGAAGAAATCCAAGAGGCCGAGGCTAAAATTGAAGAAGTTGAGGCTGAAGTTGAAGAAGTTGAGGACGAAGAAGAATCCACATCTTCGGACAGTTCTAATACCGAATACACTACCGGGTCAGAAGCAGCATGGCTGATCATCAAGATGATGATGACCTCTTCCTGACGGTGGATTCTATCGGGTCCTTGCCCCTATTCGGACAACAAGTTGTGCCCCCTGCTGCCTTAAAGTCTATCCCTACGTACGACGGCTACGACAAGACGACGTATGAACACATCCAAGACATTCTTGCCCTCCCTGTGCTACACTCCATTACTGACAAAAGTGTGAAGACCCGTCTGCTGGCCCTTTCCCTAAGGGGAAAGCTTCTCTATTGGTGGAGATCACTGCCAGAGGAATCCATCACAGGGTGGCGACAGTTAGCCGATAGGCTCGTGAAAGGATGCAACGAGTCTGCTGATCCCTCTTCTTTGTTGCATCAATTCCAAAGTACTCAGAGACACCCCCAAGAGGAGGTGTCAGACTTCAACATTAGGTTTACGAGGTCTTGGAAACGAGTCCCTCACAAACTTCGACCGTCAGCAGGTCAGGCCGCCTACTACTACCTGAGATCTTTCAACTCAGACATTTGCCTGCTGCTGAAGGTTGCCAGAATCAACATGTTCCCCGCTCTGTATGAGGCTTCCCAACAAGCTAAAATGGATATCATTTCCATCGACAAGCTTTCGCACAGAGTACAGCTGCCCATCTACCTTGATTTTCCTCGATCGCAGTATCCATCAGCTTCTGGTTCGGAGCCATCCACTTCAGGATAGCAACCCCAATAGCAATGGAATCTGACACCAATCGTGAATCCTTACGGCCCGTCACAAATTCATTATCTGCCTCCTCGTCCTCCGCATTTTCTAGAACTTCCTGCTCCCCCACAGCATGCACAATATTAAACTCCTCCTCCATTGGCTACATTGCCTCCTCCAATTCAGTTGTCGTCGCCTTCGAACCATGATATTCAGAATCAAATCCTTCAGGAGGTACGGGCTCTAGCCTCTGGCTACCACACCATGTCCAACGACATGACAATATTGAAAAAGAAGCAGGCCCAAATGGACCTGGCTCCAAGGAGGCCATATTCGCCCTCGACATTGACAAAAGATCATCCCCCCGAGCAACAATTGCAAATGTGGCCTCCTCTGAGGAATGCTGCCATTGAAGATGAACTCGGTACTCCTGACCAGGTCAACTGGTGCACCATGTGCAATGACCTGCATGCCGAGGAAGATTGTTCTCTGCATCAACACTACCTCCAGACCTTGGTCGATAGTGCCATAGAGGACAAAGAACTCTACATGATCCTGGGCAATGAAAGTAATTTCGTCATTTCAGAGGAAGTTTCGATGTTGCCTCCTGCCAAGGAAAGCAAAAAGTCTGTCGAAGTTGCAACAAAACCCTTAAAGGTGTACACCAGAAGAGATAAGGTGCAACGTGAGGAGCTACCACCCTACAAGAGGCTGTGGCACTACACAGCCAAAGATAAGACTCCTCCAACGAAGACTCTCGCAGTCAATCCTCCCATAGCCAAAGCTCTTTCGACTAAAGCTCCTGCTGCTCAGCCTCTAGCTGAAACCAAAGAAAAAGCTCAGGAGAAGTTGAGATATCCATCTCTGACCAAGAGATAGAGAGTTGAGGCCACTCAGCAGTACCGAACAAAGTATGAGCCGACAAAAGAAGCGAAAGGAGCTAACACTTCGGGCTACAACATAGTAGACGAGTTGAAGAGAACCCCCACAAGGATCAGCATGTACGATGCTCTTCAGCTCCTAGGCCAGGTTGATCTGCTGCAGGAATCTCTGAAAATCATGAAGAATGGCAAGCAGATACAACCCGCTGTCCTGGTGCAACCCCTAACAGTCTTAGCCACTAGGAATAACAGACCGCCTCCCTTCTATCTGTCATTACGGATGCAAGGGTACATAGTACACAACTGCATGGTGGATTCTGGTGCTTCCATGACCGTAATACCGAGAGCTATCTACGATGAAATCGGGATGGAATACACAAGGAGCAGCCAAGGCATGCTGCAAATAGACGACACCCCTGTCAAGACAGTCGGTGTCATTAAAGACATCCCTATTCAGCTGCACAAAGCTCTCAACATTGTGGTCATCCAAGAGGTTGTGGTCGTCAACTTGGAACCCTACTTCGGCATGTGTCTCTCCAGGGAGTTCACTGCGAATTTGTGAGGGTATCTATCTCTGGACTACTCGCACATGGAAGTGCCCTTCAAAGGAAGGAGATTGAAGATTTTCAATGAGAAGCCTTCCACTTTCTTAGTAGAGAAGATACCCGAAGAAGAGCCTGAGGACTGCATGGTTCAGCTGACGGAGGAAGAACTGGTGACAGTGGACATGATAGAGCAAGCTCTCGAGCAGCTGCAAGTAGAAGACGAATTCTCCTTGCGAGAATTCAATGCCATGATTGAAATTGAGCAAGGCTGCTACACTATTGTTCAGCCTGAGAGGCTTGACAAGTCAACCAGAAGAGAAGTGGGACCTACACCTGAAAAGCTGTGGAAGCTTTTATTTGACAACACACGATGCAAAAATGGTGTCGGTGCTGGAGTACTTTTGGTTTCCCCAACCGAGATCCAGAAGGATTACACCTATAGGCTGGCCTGGAGCTGTACCAACAACGTGGCAGAGTACAAAGCCCTGTGCTTGGGTTTGCGAAAAGCGAAGAGGCTAGGGATTAAGCATCTACAGATCTATAGTGACTCAGAGTTGGTGTGCCACTAGATCACGAACAAGTGCACCTCCAAAAAGCACTATCTCAAGGCATACCAAAATCGGGTCTGGGATCTGATGGAGTCTTTTGACTCGTTGAATGTCAAGGCTATTTTGCATAAGAAAAACAAGCATGCTGACATTCTGACGTCTGTTGGAGCAAGGTACGTTTTGACTGATGACACTATCCAGAATCCAAAGCCGATTCTTACTATTTACAAGCCTTTTGTGCCTGATAAGGACACCCACTGGCAGGTGTTTGACTATGACGAGGAGATCGTCACATTTTTGGTAAACGAAGCATGTTCAATCGAAGGTAGAGACCCTGATGACGAGCAATATGAGGGGTTGATACAGTTGAAAAATAATCATGTCCCAAAAGGACTGATTACTCTTGAGAGTCTCTTTGATCAAAATGACAGAGCCATATCTCATCGGACCAAATTAGACCAGAAGTAGTACGCCGACCTGGAGCTGGAACCTAGAAAATCGATCAAGGTTGGAACAGACTGCACCACAAAGGAACTCAAGCAGATCAGAGCATTATGTTGAGAGTTCCCTGACATAGTAGCCTGGAGCTACCAGGACTTGAAGGGGTATGACAGAGATGTAATCCAGCATACTATTGAGCTAGAAGATGGTGCCAAGCCATTTTGGCAGAAGCAGAGGGCCGTCAATCCAAAAATCGAGGCCATGATGAAAGTCGAGCTCTTGAAGATGCTGGAGGCCAAAATCAACTACCCCATCAAGCATTCATCTTGTGTTGCGAACTTGGTTCCTGTGAGGAAGAAGAATGGAGACATTCATCTCTGCGTGGACTTTAGAAATTTGAATCAGGCCTCCCTCAAGGACCATTATTCGCTTCCCCAAATCGATCAGATTCTCCATATAGTTGCTGGAGCCCAGAGATTTTCCCTCTTAGACGGTTTTTCTAGCTATAACCAGATATGGGTCAAGGATGAGGACCAGCATAAGACGGCGTTCACCACCAAATGGGGAACGTTCGCCTATCAGCGCATGCCTTTCGGCTTATCCAATGCTGGCGCCACATTCCAAATAGCCATGGACCTGGCCTTTCGAGAGCTGCTCAACAAAGTGATTGTCATCTACTTGGATGACATGACTGTATTCTCTCACAGGCGAGAAGACCATATTCCCAACCTGCGGCAAATATTTGAAAGGTGTCGCAAATTCGGCATCTCCATAAACCCGAAGAAGTCTGTCTTTGCGATGAAAGAAGGAAAATTGATGGGGCATGTCATCTCCGAAAAGGGCCTAGCCATAGACCCTGATAGAGCAGAGGCCCTCCTCCGCTTGCCAGCCCCAATCGACAAGAAAGGGTTGCAGTCCTTCTTCGGCCAAATCAACTTCGTGCGGAATTTCATACCAGACTTCGCACAGGTAATCAAGCCTATGGTCGAGTTGCTGAAAAAGAACGCATAATTCTTATGGACTGAAGAAAGGGGGCAAGCCTTCGAGGAGATAAAAGCTCGGATTGCACAAGCACCGGTGTTGATAAACCCAGACTACTCCAAGGATTTCATCCTATACGCGGTGGGAGAACCTGAGAGTTATGTCGTAGTCTTGACCCAAAAAGGAGATGATGACGAGGAGTGCCCCATAGCGTTCCTTAGCCAAGTGATCCAGCCACACGAAGAAAAGTACAATTTTATAGAGCAGCAGGTTCACGCTATCATGAAATCTATCCGAAAGTTCAAGCACTTTGTCTCCTAGAGCAAGATCACTGTCTTTGTGATCCACCCGAACGTTCGAAGCTTCATTATACAAGGAGATCCGGGTCACAAGAGAGCAGGATGGATTGCTAAAATCCAGGAGTTTGACATTGAAGTGCGACCAACCAAGCTTATCAAAGGCCAAGCCTTATGCCAGGAGCTATCCAAAAGTGCGGCAACCGAGATATCCGCCTGCGAGTGGAAGGATCCAGCAACATGCACCAACCTAGCCAACTCATTACCCAAGGATTGCGACTGGATAGATGACCTAGTGAGATACTTCTCCACTGGAAGATGTCCAGACCACATGAATGCCTCACAAAGAAGGAGGTTTCGACTAGGTGCACTGAAGTACACTCTTTGCCCCGAGGGGCTTTACTTTAAAAACATTGACGACATCCTGTTGCGATGCGTTAAAAAATCAGACTACTCTAGGGTCCTTGGAGAATTTCACTCCGGGATGCCTGGGGGTCACCATTCTGCAAGGCCTACGGCCTTAAAAATAATTAGAGTTGGGTACTATTGGCCCACTCTATTTACAGACGCGCATGCGGTCTGCACCAAGTGTGATCAATGCCAAAGATTTGTTGGCAGAAACAGAAAAGCACCCCTGCCTCTTCAACCGATCCAAGCCGAGACTCCATTTCAACAATGGGGTCTAGACTTTATCGGGGCGATTACGCCGAAATCTGTAGCGGGACATAAGTTTATCCTAACCGCCACCGACTACTTCACACAGTGGGCAGAGGCGATCCCCACAAAGAACGCTGACCAGGAGACGGTCATCAGATTCCTTGAGAGCCTGATTACCCATTTCGGGGTCCCCGAGTCAATAGTAACGGACAATGGTCTAGGGTTTGCAGGTGTTGTACTCATGGAGTACACCAGCAAATTTGGCATCTATCACAAGATGTCTTCCAACTACTACCCGCAGGGGAACGGTCTTGCCGAGTCCACCAACAAAAATCTACTGAAGATCATCCGAAGGACAGTAGAGAAAAACAAGAGGACTTGGCACCTACTCCTGGATCGGGCGCTATGGGCGGACATAATTTCCTTCAAAAAGTCCATCAAAACGTCCCCCTATGCGCTCGTATACGACAAAGAAGCTGTCTGGCCAACTCACATTCAAATACCCGCTCTCTGGATGCTTGATGAAGAGAGAGGCAACGGGGATCCGGTAGATGACAGACTTTGCCAGCTGCTGCAGTTGGAGGAAGATAGAGAGAAAGCATACCAGGCCTTCACCAAGCACGCTGAAGCAACCCAAGGCTGGTTCGCAAAAGGCACCACTGCCCGAATTTTCAAAATCGAGGACTTGGTGCTGAAGTGGGACTCGTTGAAGGCAAAACCCAGAAACCATGGAAAGTTTGATGCCCTCTAGGAGGGCCCATATTAGATTGCTCGGGTGAATCAATTCAATGCATATGTGCTTCGAGACATGGAGGGACATCCTCTCCCCATTCTCGTCAATGGGTTCCACCTGAAAATGTACCACCATTGAAGGCACCCGAAGGGGTCCTTCCTTGTACAGATTTCCCTTCCGCATTTTTTTAGTTTTCAGTAAGTAAATATTTCAGTTTTTAGTTTTTAGTTTTTAGTTTTCCAAGTAGCCCAAGTAAGTCTGAGGCAAAACCCTGACTTCGCAGTGAAGTCGGGTAGTGCCCTTCGAATGGTGCGAAGTAGGAAAGAAAGCAGTTGAAAAAAGAGCTAAAATGTCTAAGTGTGGCTACCAACCCGACTTCACAGCGAAGTCGGGCTGCGCCCCCTCCAAAGGGCGCAGTTGGGTAGCATACTACAAGGAAATGCCAAGTGTCAAACTGCGTCCCTGTTGCCAGGGCGAAGTTCGGCACAAGGTGAAGTCGGGTTGCGCCCGTTTTTCGGGCGAAGTCCAAAGTTCGCCCATTTTTCGGGCGAAGTCCGATTGCGCCCCGAATTTCGGGCGAGGTCCGAATGGCTCACCATGGAAAACATGCAAAATCATAAGTGTGGGCCCAGGGCGAAGTTCGGCACAGGGCGAAGTCGGGTTGTGAGCTAAAAGGGTTCTTTGAAAAGTGTGCCCGAATGTTGGCGGTGACGTCAGCAGCGGCACATCGTCCAAGAGGTTTTAAATGATTGCTCAGATACCAAGGATGATGCATTTAAAGGGTAAGGTGCGTTTTGGGCCAACGACTAATAAAGTACACTTTTCAAAAAAAACCCATGTGCAGCCTCCAAAATCATAACGCCTCCACCAGCCCAAAGTTAACTGCCCTAACTCCCTCCCTCATGCCATTAATGTTGCAGTCACTGTCTACAAAAAGGACCCTGGTGCAACCTGAAAATTCATAGTGTTCGAGCTGACTCCCTGATTGCAAGGAATAAAGCTGACAAGCTCAGAAGCCGTAGCTCCTGCCTCTGTTGTTTTGACAAGGATGGACAAGGGGAAAGCGCCCGTACAGGCGCAATCTAGTGAAGAACCGCGCGAAGCCGAGGAGTCTCCGGAGTCTAGCACTCATGAGAGCACAGCGCCGCAGAAGGACAAGAAAGCAAAATCCCGAACGAAGAGGCGCATAGTTGGCCAGACTCCGCCGCCACCAATCAATCGCTTGTCTGGATACAAGGATGGTTCATTTTCCATCAGTCTCTCGAAGCTGCGTTTGAATATCGCAAAGTGGGTGGATAAGGTTTCACCTTCCCATCACCTCGGAGCTGCGTATAAGTCAAACCTTTACTGGTTCCTGTGCCCTCCGACTCACTGGTGCCCGGAGCTGGTTGAAGCGATTGTTGAATACTATAAACCAGCTGCGCGGCAGGTCTGCGACAACAAAGGAAGGGTGTTGTTCACTCTCTTCCGAGAGAGCGTCCAGCCAGCGTTCGCCCCAGGGCTTCAGTACAGCCCCGACGCAATTATCAGAAGGGTGAACCTAGATGAGCAGACCAACAGATTTTCTCAGACAAAGCGGATGAGAGAGTTTCTGGACTCAGAACTAAAGACTCCGTTGGCGGCTAGACAGTGGCTGACTGGCCCCATACCACTGGATCGATTTGAAAACAGATACATCTATATCATCTTGGCATGGGTCCTCGACTGCGACTCTGACAGAACGATGCGGCCTTTCCAGCTGGCGATGGCCGAGTGTATCCTGCACGGGGAGTTCTACGACTCCACAGCATAGAAAAGTGGAAAGCCCCTATCTTCTTCGACTGGGCAGATTGGCTAGCATATGCGATACACTCGAGCCTGGTTAGACTGCAGCAGAAGCAGTCGACGGACTTCCGGTTTTGCTCCTTCCTCACATGGCTATGCCTGTATCACATGCATTACCGGATGAACGTCCCTGGCCTGAAGAAATTGAGCGAAAAAGGAGAGCCACTCCCCGTGTACGAGTGGACTGAGGTCCTATACCGGAAGGGCTCATTTTATGATTTTAATATTCAATTTATGGGACAGGTTATGGGATTGTTCAACCGTGGCGCGTCTCGCCCACCGGAGGTTATGACGAAGTACCTATGGAACAATGAGTTCGAGGATACATTCAGGCTGACTCAAGGCATCATTGTTCGAATCTATGAGTTCAAGGGAAAGCCGTGCTTGCTACCCTACTTCTGCACTGACCATCAGTTCGGGATGGAAATTGCTCGACAGATGGACTATGTTGAAGAGGAATTTGGTCAAGGCAAAAAGAAGGGTCACATATTTCAATATCCTATGACCTGGGCCAATATCCAAGTTTTCGAGATCGGGCAGCACGTCTACCTTGAGCGGGAACTCATTGATATGGGCCTGATAATGCTGCCGCAACGCTGGAAGTACGACCCAATCGGGGTCCGGGGAAAATTCACTCACATCTGTCCTAGAGCTGAAATCATGAAGGAAAGAAGAAACAGGACAGGTGCAGACCTCCATTGGCGCATTCACTTGATGCAATCATGGCCACCATGGCATGAATTTTACTGTGAAGAGGTCACCTACGATCCAGAGCGGAACCCGGACCATTGGATGGAGTCGGCTGGCTTCAAAAAATTCCTCGCTAAGGTGGCGCCCCTCAACTGGCATAAAGACAAAATCACTGAATGTTGGAAGATGAGGTGTCGCACGCAGCACGATAAATCCAACCGGAGGAATCTAGCTGTCGATGATGAATTTTCCGCCCTATATGATCAATACGTCGACACGTGGCAGCCCTTCGAATTTCGCAATTGCGTTCCCCGAGGCGCAAATATAAGATATAAAAGGAGGTCCACCTCTCAGCCATCGTCAACTCCCGCGACTTCCAGCGCGACTCCAACAAGCAGCCAAGTGGGCCCGATGCAGACTGTAGCTCCTGAGGCAGTGCCCGAAGTGGCGCAAAGTTTAGAAAGGTCAACTTCTGAGCTGGCCCCTCCAGCAGAAAAGGCGTCCGCACTGCCAGCTAGCAGACCAAGTGCGGCAGGTATTCTTCCAACATGACCCAGGTACAAGTTTATCGTGGGGACTTCAGCGCCTGCCGCCCCTTTATTGTCTCTTCCTTCTGGACTAGCCACAGTGTCAGGAGAAAAGAAGAAGAAGGTTGAGAGGGCCAAGCGGCCTAAAGAGCCTGTACAGCAATCAGCCGCGGAACAAACTAGTGCAGCAGCTCTAGAGGTTGTCTCCTTGGACAGCCCTGAACCAGCCGCAGATACCCAGGCTGCAGCCACCCCTCCAACGGCGGCTCAGGCGGAGCCTGCAGGTATGTCCTCTGTTCCCCAAGTCCGCGTTAGCCCTGCGAAATCCCCATCCCCCACCTCATCAGGGGAAGCCGTAGCCATGTCTTCCGCTTCTCAAGCTACCCTGCCGTCTAGCGGCCTGCACTCATTTGACCAGTTTGCTCAAGATCCCAACGCATTCCAATCACTGAGCCAAACCCTAGAGCCTTCACCCACAGCCAGTGTTGAAGCTGCTCCCTCATCTCCGCATCCTTTGCCCCAGCCGTCCGAAACCCTACCGGTGCTCTCCACTCAGACTCCTATCACCCCTAGGACCCGGTTGCCCTCAAAGGCTGCTACCCCCTCTGGAATCCCTCCTACTTCACTGTTTGCAGGGAAAATGCCGCAGCAAGCCCAGGTGTTGGAAGACCTCGATTTCATGAGTATCACCGAGGACCAACCTCTGGCAGTAAGAGCCGTGGGAGAATCAGTCTCCTTTCTTCAGGGCATCAAGCGCAGAAGGGCCGAAGAGATAGCCGCCCCGGTCAAACGCACGAAGTTTGACCTAGATCGGAGAGTGCTTACAACAGAAAAGTTGGTCCCAAAGGTGAAGAAGCTTCTCCGTGACATGACTGAGGCTGACTATGAGCTTCAGACGAAGGAGAAGAACTTTGACGACATCAACGAGGAATACGAGATCCGTGGTATTCGTCGTAGAACAGACAATCTCCTTGTCAAGCATCTCGAGACCCAAGAGGCGCTTTTCTAGCTGTAGAATACCACAAGGCAGCTTGAGGAGGACTTGGTTAGGGCTATTGCGCAGTTGGGGTCAGCGCAACAAGAAATAGACAAACTTAAGGTTCATCTGGCCGCCTCTCAGCAGGAGGCCGCAGTTCAGAAGCAAACTGCCGAGCGGCTGTCAGAAGAGAGAAAAGAAGCAACCAGAGCAGCAGAAGGCAGGGGAAGGAAGTTCCTCTGCACCCAAAGGATAAAGGCATGGTTATTTGCATCGAGGCGAGCTCGACACCCCGTGAGCCGCCAGGAATGTTGTCACATTTTGCACGGGGTGCCATGTTTTTGGTTTCTGCATGTGGGCTGCTCTTTTCCTTTCCTTCTCCTCATTTTCCCTTTCTTCATTTCTCCCTTTCTCCCCCTTCCTCGCAGTTTCATTCCCTCTTCTTCTTTCCCCCTTTCTTCCCCAAGTAAAATTTCAGAGGTGTTCCTTGAAAAATGTAAGTGTTGGGGCGACACCCGACTTCGCAACGAAGTCGGAGTGCGCCCCTCAGTTGGAGCACAGTAGGGAACCCGAAGTGCACAAGCAGGCAGGATCAAAGCAAAATCTGACTAAGTGTCAGGGGCAACACCCGACTTCGCAACGAAGTTGGAGTGCGCCCTTCTTCCTGGGCGCACTATGAGAATGGTCTGGCAGAAAAACAGCTAAGTTTTGGGACAACACCCGACTTCGCAGCGAAGTCGGAGTGCGCCCCTTTTCCAGTGCGCAGTCCGAACAGCGGAAGAAGACAGCAAGCATCGGTGCAACACCCGACTTCGCAGCGAAGTCAGAGTGCGCCCTCTGACCAGTGCGCAGTTGGGTAAAGCCAACCTAGAATGCTAAGGCAAGAAGGTCTTCCAACTACGCTGTTTTCAAACTGTGCAACTCGATAGCACCCGAATCCTGGGCGAAGTTGGATAAGCTGCCTTTCAAGGCAGACACGTGTCATACATCAGCATTCGACAAGTATCCATCTTCAGGATTCGAGCCAAGACTTGACCCCGCAAGGACAAAGCATGGGCTACACTACCGGCGCCAACTGTCACCATTTAAAGCCGACGTGAAGTGCCATCTATCGCACCTACCCGCATTCCTGCTGATCGAATATTTGACGCAACGCGCTGCCACGTAGCCGTACCACCTTCAGGGACACCATGCTGCAAGTACAGTCCTGCCCGACAGAAGTCAGCATCAGCAACTCCTCAGCCGCTCGTGTCAGCTACTGTCTTGTCTGGGACTTTGTGCCCATGAATGTAATCGGGGGGAAATTGGGCTATAAATACCCACCACTTTTTCATTGTAAGTGGTGGAAGGGGAATATATTGCTAGGGAACAATTGTAGCTGTGCGTTTGCCTCAAATACAAGCATATACTTGGCTCTGCTTACTGTCTTTTATCTTGTATGCTGCCTCTCCTTGTCATTTCTGCCTCATGTTTCTTGTGTCATTGTTTGCTTGTTGTCTTGAACTCCGGACTCCGGCATTTGGTGGCCAAGTATTCTCGGAATGCATAGATAGAGGATACATAGGATCACTGATAGTTGTAGTTTCAATGTATGTTTGTAGATGAATGCTGTTAGTAGTGGTGATTGATTCGTTGTCGTGCTGCTTATTCCCCCCACCCAACTCCAATCACATTTGGAATTTCTTTCTGCACCTTTATCTCTTTCTGTACTTTTATCTCTTTCCCTGCACTCTTATCTTAACACAACCCCACAGGAAGCCGGCCTTCTCCGGAGATTGGCACGGAAGGCATTCCTTCCTTTCGGCCTTTCAATCTGGTGGGCGAATCTGGGCGCATTGTAGGTCGAGGCATTTATAGTGAAGAACCCCAAGTTTAAACACAATGGGAAACCTTCAAGCAGGTGGATACCTTGGTATAGGGAGAATCCTATATGAGTTTTGTTCTTTAAATTACTTAGCATCATTCTTTTAAGAAAAATAAAATAAAATATATCTAAAGGATCCATGTCACATAATTTTTGGCACAACAAGATGCATTGCAAGGACCATGCCCACAAGATTTGATTCTTAAGACTTAATACGCTTTTTGTAAGTTATGGGCTTTGTTCATTGTAAGATTTTGTCACCTCTTATTTATGTTGTCTAGAAATATTTTATTGTGGAAGAAATCCTAGACACAAGTTTGCATTTATGCAAATAGAAAGTAATTATTCTGCAAAAGTTTTGATAAAAATAAGTAGTTTTAGAAAAATATGTATTTTATATTTATTTGCAGGAACATTGCAAGTAATCAATTCCATGGAAAGATACCTAGAATATTTTCTTATTTCAAATCATTAAAAATTTTGTAAGTATCTATGTCTCATAATTCCTTGCTTTAATCATCCAAGCTTTAAATTCCATTGTTGAGAAAACCAATATGAAAGAGATATGTAGTTCTAAGCATGACAGCATATTTTTCTTTTTTTGCAGTAAAGTATACAGCAACAACTTTAATGGTGCAATACCAGATTTCATCGGAAATTGGAAGAATATCAGCGTCTTGTGAGACAATTTTATTTCCTATCCATAATAACTCATTTATATTTTGTTCACAGAGATTCCAAATGACAAGGAAAGAATAGGAAAATACTTTTACATGCCTCCACTCTAGTGGAGGAAGGACCAGAAAGAAATGGCAATAAAATAAAATTTTACTTATGTTCTTTGAGATATACAATTCAGAGCACCTTAAATAGAATCTAGACATTAGGAAACATCTAACTGAAAGAAAAGTGAACTATACTTATTGCAGAAGACTTGAAGGTAACTCCCTCCAAGGTCCAATTCCTTTCACCATTTCAGGTTTGAAAAATTTAACAGACATGTAAGTATGGCTATTCTTACCATTGCCTTTCAGATTCTAATGTTAAAAAATCAGTTTTGATACAGCTTCCATAGAAATGGAGGAAACAAGAGCCATATATCATTTCATTTTAGTCCCATAGCCTACCAAGAAGAACATGTCAACCTAGTCTATAATTTAATGAGGTGTTATTCTCAGTGAATACATTTTAATTAGCTTTAAATGTATTCACTTAGTATGATTTGTGTTTTTTTGTTATGTGGCCACATCTCTAATCAGAAGGATATGTGATTTAACTGGAGAAGGAACAAATTTATCATTTATGCAAAACCTAAAGAAGCTGAAACATGTGTAAGTAGAAATATGACAATTCTATATATGGTCTGAAGTATACATGGGACATGTAGAGTCATATGTTGGAATCGGTGTAATTATTAAATACACTTCTTTTATAGGATATTGACTTATGTTTCCCTTTGCAGAGTGCTGAGAAATGCTTTGATCTATGGAGAAATTCCATATTCCATTGGAAAGTTCAAATCTCTTAAGATATTGTGAGTTATTTACATTGCAAGATGTCATATATACAGAGTAAATAGTGTACACAACATAGTTTTGTATTTTTGTGAGGGAAATTTATCTTAAAATAAACTAGTTGCAACTATATATACTTTTCTATTTGACTCTAGTTTGTTTATTGTTTTGAATGCTTTACAATAGAAGAATTATATAGCACATATCCAATAAATCCTTGATCTATTAGAACCCAAAGGAAGAACATATATTGCTTGAAGTAGCAAAGCTAAACACAGAAGACAAAATGTGGTTGTTATTGATGTGTATGAAAATGTTGACAATAGTTGTCCTGCTCAATAAAGTTGCATATTTTTTAGAACATCTAGAGGTGTCAGGTAAAAATGGCCTCTTTTTTTCACTCGCTCAACTATATATATATATATATCCCACATACACACAAACATATAAAATCCTATGTATCCATCCCTTTTGTAGACATACATTGAGTTTTTAATGCGTAGGTGACTCTTAGCTGCAAAACCATAGCACAATTGGGAATTGCACAACTTACAGGCAATGTTAAATCATCAAAGATATTTTATTTAAGTACAATGAGAATTTGTGCCTATGGTTGGATTTAGTGAGAACCTTGTTCAATATTTCAAAATGATACTCATGTAACAAGTTAATACTTCCTATTCATTGTACAACTAAAGGAACAAGAAGGAAAATTAGAACACCAATCATTCTCATAACAAATACCAAATTTATGTGGAGAAAACCCTCCCGAGATTTTAAAAAACTCCATTGGAATAAGAAAAGTTTACTTTCTCCTCAAAATATCATGACTGCAATGTATAATATCCAATTCAAACACTATGGACCTGTTGGTTACGAATCTGCCATTAGGAAAGGATTTGGTTAAATGCGCCCCAGATTCGCCCACCAGATTGAAAGGCCGGAAGGAAGGAATGCCTTCCGTGCCAATCTCCGGAGAAGGCCGGATTCCTATGGGTTTTCTCAGTTGTTTTAGCTAAGAGTACAGGAAAGAGATAAAATGTGGAAAGAGATTCAAATGTGATTTGAGTTGGGTGGGGGGAATAAGCAGCACAACAACGATCAATCACCACTACTAACAACAATTAAATACAGAACACACCATAGAAACTACAATTGTCATACATCCTATGTATCCTCTATCTATGCATTCCAGGAATACTTAATCATCAAATACTGGAATCCAGAGTTCAGTATAATAGTAAGCAATGAAATAAGCAACATGAGGCGGAAATGACAAGTAAAGGCAGCATAAAGAATGATAACAGCAAAATAGAGCCAAGTGTGTGTCTTGCATTCAGAAGCAAACGTATAGCTACAATGGTTCCCTAGCAGGATATCCCCCTTCCCCCCTTTACAATGAAGTAGTGCGGCTATTTATAGCGTAGTTTGCCCTCAATTACAATCTTGGGCACAAAATCCCAGGGCTGACAAAAGCTGACAAAAGCGACGAAAGAGCTGCTGATGTTGACTCCTGCAGACAAGGACTGTACTGGCAGCAAGGTCTACCTGAAGACTTGGCAGCTACGTGGCAGTGCGGTTGATGAGACTTTGAGTCATCATGAATGCGGGTAGCTGCGGTAGATGGAACTTTGCGTCAGCTTGAATGAGGGCAGCTGGTGGAGGTGATTTGGACCATGCTTGTCCTTTTTCCCATCGCATATCGGCTCGGTTCCTGAGGCTGGAAACTTGTCAACTTTTGACGGGGGTGCATCTGCCTTGGAAGACAACTTCTCTCTTGTGTCCTACTTCGCCTGGAAATGGAACGCAACTGGGTAGCGCAAGCGGGGAACAACGCAGTTGGGGAGGCCTCCGTGCCTTAGTCTGTTTTGGGCTACTTGAGAGATATTTACCAACTGCGCACAGGTCATAGGGCACAGCCCGACTTCGCTGCGAAGTCGGGTTGCGCACTCCAACACTTAGTCAATTTGGTTGCTGCTCGGACTGCGCTCAGGACGGGGAGCGCACCCCGACTTCGCTGCGAAGTCGGGTTGCGCTCCGACACTTAGCTGATTTCTGGAGACACTGCTTCCCAACTGCGCTCAGGACGGGGAGCGCACCCCGACTTCGCTGCGAAGTCGGGTTGCGCTCCCATACTTAGCCAAATTCTGTTTATTTCCAGTCTGCTTCCGCACTTCGCATTCCCGAGTGCGCTCGAACCTAAGGGCGCACCCCGACTTCGCTGCGAAGTCGGGTTGCGCTCCTCTAGAATTTTTTAGGGAGTGTTTGCTCTATTCTGGCCGAAGAAAGAATGAGGGGAAAAGGGAGGAATGAAACTGACAGAAGGGGAGAAAGGGAACAGTGGAGAAAGGGAAAGGAGATGGAGGGAAGGGAGAGCAGCAAACTTACAAAATTTTGAAAACATGGCACCCCGTGCAAAATGTGGCAACATTCCTGGCGGCTCGCGGGGTGTTGAGCTTGCCTCGATGCAAAGAACCAGGCCTTCATCCTTTGGGCGCAGAGGAACTCCCTTCCCCTGCTCTTCGCTGCTCTGACTGCTTTTTCTTGGGCAACTGCTCTTCTTCAGATCCGCTTTTGGCAGTTGCTTCTTCTGTTTCTCCTCCTTCTGAACCTGAATGGCCTTCACTGTCACCCTCCTGCTCGGCTGGCTGCTCCCGTTCAAGGACATGATTGTATGCGGCCTTGGCTTGGTCCCAGATTGCTACCTGAAATAGCCCTAAGTCGCTGACATCTTTCAACGCTGCTCTGAATGCTGTGACCGCATGCATGTCGATGGTGTGGTATCTTTCTCCCAACTCCTTGAGGGAGGTGTTGATCTTGCAGTACCTAGATACCATCTGGGTGACCTGAGCTTCCTGAACTGGCTCAGCCCAACTGTCAATTTCTGACGTGTCTGCCTCGAAGGACAGCCAATTCAGTTTCACCTGCTCAAGGGTAAGAAATTCTCCATCCTTGATGAAGCTCGGGCAACCGTGCTCAGAAAGAGCGTTGAAGGGGGCCAGGAAAATGTTCATTTCATGGTCTAATGCATCCAACATTTTCCTGGCAGCCCTTATTTTCTCTACTTTTTCAAAATAATTATGCAAGGTTACCCTTGCATCTGCCCACTCTAAGGTAATTCGGGACATAGGGGGAAATCGGAGGCCCTTGCGCTCGTACTCATCAAGTTTCATTGCCAAGTCCAGCCACTGCTTCGCTTGGTGTTCGGCCTCCTCTACCACAGGCTTTCCCTGGGCAGATACTTCTTGGATCCTAGACGCGAAGTCCAGGACTGAGATGGACCTAACAACGTTGGCCCTGCATCCTTGCAGCAAACCAACCAGCATCGTTTTGACTTTATTCTTTGAAAAGGCCGCCGTCTGGGATGTTTTCTCCTTGAGCTGAGATTTAGCCTACCTTAACGAATCCTGGAGCTGGGAGACCTGCTCCAGCGCTACCCTTTTCTCCTCTGACAGCTGTTTGGCTGTTTGTCTTTGTGCTGCGGCCTCCTGCTGAGAGGCGGCGAGCTGGGCTTTCAGGTCACTGATCTCCTACTGTGCAGACTCGAGCTGCGCGGTGGCTCTAGCTAGATCTTCCTCCAGCTGCCTCGAGTTATTTTGCAGCTGAAACAGTGCCTCCTGACTCTTGAGCCGCTTGACAATGAGATTATGTGTTCTACAACGAATACCGTTGATTTCGTATTCTTCATTTATATCATCAAAGCTCTTCTCCTTGACCTGGTGCTCATAGTCTGCCTCGGTCATTTCTCGGAGAGGCTTCTTCACTTTTGGAATTAACTTCTCAGTTCTCAGCACTCTCCTGTCCAAGTCGTACTTGGTGCGCTTTACCGGGGCAGCTATCTCCTCGGCTCTTCTCCGTTTGACGCCCTTTAGGAAAGAGGCGAAACACCCTGCGGCCTTTGCTGCTAGAGGCTGATCGTCTGCGATCTGCAGCTGTTCTCCCATGAAATCAAGGTCTTCCAGCATTGGGTCTTGCTGCGGCATTTTTCCTGCAAACAATGAAGCAGGAGGTATTCGAGAAGCCGTGGTCGCTTTTAAGGGCGACCGAATCCTAGGGGAAGCTAGCGGCTGACTGGAAGGTGTAGGCGGGGTTTTGAACAGGGGAGGTAAGCGGCGCGGTGATGTATGCATAGTTTCGGCACTGGCCGCAGACGAGGGTTAAAAGGTTTGGCTGAGGGACTGGAAAACGTTCAGATCTTGGGCGAACTGGTGGAAGGAATGGGGCTTGTGCGAGGGTTGGGTGGTCTGAGATGAAGAGGACGGGACTAGGGCTTGCCCTGATAAAATGGGGGACGGCATTATGGCAGGGCCGACTGGGATTTGGGGGAGCGGGGAAGTGGACGTACCTACGGGCTCCGCCTAAGCCACTGTTTGGAGGACGTCTGCAGCCCAAGTTTCTGCTTCTGCTTCAGGGCTGTCCGACGAGACGATTTCTAGCGTGGTTGTCCCTGTTCGTGCTGCGGCCGTTTGCTGCGTAGGCTCCCTAGGCCGCTTGGCCTTGAGGCGGCAGGTTGCGATGTGCCCACGGTAAAATTGTACCGGGGTCTAGACGAGAGGATGTTCGCTGCGGCCGCTCCACTAGCTGGCTATTCTGGCGCTTTTTCCACTTGGGGGGCCACCTCTGGAGTTGACTTTTCTAACCGCTGCGCCCTTTCGGGTAATGCTTCAGGAGCTGGAGGCAACATTGGGCCCACTTGGCTGCTCGTTGGCGTTGCGCTGGAAGTTTCGGGAGTAGACAATTGCTGGGACGGAGACCTCCTTGTATATCTTTTCCTAGCGCCTCGGGGAATGCAATCTCGAAATGCGAAAGGCCACCACGTGTCAGCGTATTGATCATATAGGGCAGAAAACTCATCATCAACGGCCAGCGTTTTTTGGTTGGATTTATCGTGCTGCGTGCGGCATCTCATCTTCCAGCATTCAGTGATTTTGTCCTTTTGCCAGTTGAGGGGCGCCACCTTGGAGGGGAATTTCTTGAAGCCCGCCGAATCTAACCGATGATCCGGGTTTCGTACTGGATCATACGTCACTTCCTCGCAGTAAAAATCATGCCATGGCGGCCATGATTGCATCTGCTCAATGTGCCATTCCAGGTCTGCTCCTGTTCTGTTGCCCCTTTCCTGCATGATCTCTGCTCGGGGGCAAATATGTACAAATTTACCTCTGACCCCAATCAGGTCATACTTCCAGCATTGGGGAAGCTGTATCAGGCCCATGTCGATGAGTTCTTGCTCAAGGTAGACATGCTGTCCGATCTCGTGCACTCGGATGTTCGCCCAACAAATAGGATACTAAAAAATATGGCCTTTCTTTTTTCCCTGGCCGAACTCTTCCTCAACATAGTCCATCTGGCATGAAATCTCCATCCCAAACTGGTGGTCAGTGCAGAAGTAGGGCAGCAGGAATGTCTTCCCCTTGAATCCGTAGATTCTGACCACAATTCCCTGCATTAGCCGGAAGGTGTCCCCATGCTTTTACTTCCTCAGATAGCTCGTCATGGCTTCTGGAGGGCGGGATGCCTCACCGTTGAACAGCGCTAGGACCATACTTAGAAATTTGAAATTGAACTCATAAAATGACCCTTTTCTGTACAGGGCCTCGGTCCATTCATACACAGGCAGCGGCTCTCCTTTTTCGTTTACCTTCTTCAAGTCAGGAACCCTAATCCGGTAGTGCGTGTGGTATAGGCACAACCATGTGAGGAACAAGCAGAGCCGGAATTCTGTTGTCTGCTTCTGCTGCAACCTGACCAGGTTCGAATGTATGGCGTATGCTAGCCAGTCTGCCCAGTCAAAGAAAATAGGGTGCTTTCCACTCCTTTGCATCGTGGAGTCGTAAAACCCCCCGTGCAGGATGCATTTTGCCAGCGCCAGCTAGTACGGGTGTACCACTCTGTCAGAATCGCAACCGAGTACCCATGCCAGGATAATGTATATATATTTATTTTCGAATCTGTCCAGGGGTATTGGGCCTGTGGGCCATTGTCCGGCTGGAAGCGGAGTCTTCAGTTCTGAGTCGAGGAATTCTCTGATCTGCTTGGTCTGGGTGAATCTGCCCGTCTGTTCGTCCAGGTTGATTCTCTTGACAAATGTGCTAGGGTCGTAATGGAGCCCTGGGGCAAAAGCTGGCTGGACGCTCTCCCTAAAGAGTGTGAACAAGACTCTTCCCTTGTTGTCACAGACCTGCCGGGCAGCTGGCTTGTAATATGTCGCAATGGATTCAATCAGCTCCGGGCATTGGTGGACAGGAGGGCACAAGAACCAGTGTAGGTTTGATTTATATGCAGCTCCGACATGGTGTGAGGGCGAAACTGTCAGCCCACTTTGCTATGTTTGGCCGCAACTTGGTGAGGCTGATAGAGAACGAGCCGTCTCTATACCCGGCCAGGTGATTAATGGGCGACAATGGAGCTTGCCCTCGACTTCTCTTCGCCCAGGTTTTCCTTTTTTGCTCTTGCGGCGCTTCGCTCTCATGAGCGCTGGACTCTGTCTGTTCTTCAGCTTCGCGCCCTTCGTCGCTAGATTGCGCCTGCACTGGCGCTTTCCCCTTGTCCATTTCTTCTTTTTTTTCTGTTCGAAGTGGCAGAGACAGGGATTCTGGCTACTGATTGCTTAATTCTGGACCTTGCAGCTCAGAGTTAGCTCGACAATTTGGATGTTCTGAGTATGCCAGAGCCTCCTTTTCTAGGCAAAGGAAACAACATTAATGGCGCAGGAGGAGAGGTTAAGGTGATTTGCCTGAAGTTGGTAGAAGCGTTATGATTCTTTGGTGGTTGTGCGTGGGTTTAATCTTGAAAAGCGTACCCCGGTTGCAGTTGGTCCTAATGCGCCTTGCTTTCTTAATGACATCCTTTTTGAAAGTCGTGCAATCATTTTTTAGAATTTTTTTGGACCTCGTGCTAATGACGTCATCGTCGCCGCCTGGGCACACGCTTCGAGGAAGAACTTTGGGCCCAGGGTTTTAAGGAATGCAACCCAACTTCGCACTATGCCAAACTGCATTGTCTGGGCCCGCACTTAGAAACATTTTATCATTTTTCCTTGTTTCCCGCGACAGGTCACCCAAGGTGCGCCCGAAATTGAGGGCGCACTCGGACTTCGCCCAGAAAATGTGCGCACTCCGACTTCGCCCAGATTTGCTTGCGCAGTTAGACTTCGCTCAGAAAAGTTGCACAGTCTATTTTTGACACTTAAGCCGTTTTTTGTTCTGTGTTTCCCAACTGCGCTCCCAAGACGGTGCGCAGCCTGACTTCGCTGCGAGGTCGGGTTGTGCACCCAGCACTTAGTCAAAATTTTGCCCTTTTTGTCAGCTGCTTTCTTTCAAACCCCCGATGTTGCACTATTCCGGGAGCGATGCCCAACTTCACTGCGAATTCGGGGCTTGCTCTAAGTTTTACTTGGGCTCTGAAAACTAAAAGCTGAATGTGAAATAAATATGTACATTGATAAACTAAAATGCAGAAAAGAAATCTGTACAAAGAAGGACCCATTGGGTGCCTTCAGTGGTGGTAAATCTTCAGGTGGAACCCGTTTACGGGAATGGGGTGAAGTTATTCCTCCATGTCCCGAAGCACAAATGCATTAAACTGGTTCACCCGAGCTATCTGATAGGGACCTTTCCAGAGGGCGTCAAATTTACCATGATTGCCCGGCTTTGCCTTCATTGAGTCCCACTTCAGCACTAGGTCCCCGATTTTGAAAACTCGGGCGGTGGTGCCTTTCGCAAACCAGTATTGGGTCGCTTCAGCATGCTTAGTAAATGCCTGGTATGCTTTATCTCTTTCTTCTTCTAACTGCAGCAGTTGGCACAGTCTGGCATCCACTGGATCCCCGTTGCCTCTTTCTTCATCCAGCATCCAGAGTGCGGGTATCTCTACGTGGGTAGGCAGAACTGCATCCTTGTCGTACATGAGAGCGTAGGGGGATGTCTTGATAGACTCTTGAATGATATGCGATCCACCCACAGTGCCCAATTCAGGAGTAGGTGCCATGTCCTCTTGTTTCTCTCTACTGTCCTTCTGACAATTTTCAGTAGATTCTTGTTGGTGGACTCGGCCAGGCCATTCCCTTGCGGGTAGTAGTTAGAAGACATCTTGTGATAGATGCCATATTTGCTGGTGTACTCCGTGAGTACAGCGCCTGCGAACCCCAGATCATTGTCCGTCACTATTGCCTCTGGGACCCCGAAACGGGTGATGAGGCTGTCGAGAAATCCAATGACCGTTTCCTAGACCGCATACTTAGTGGAGATCGCCTTTGCCCACCTAGTGAAGTAATCGATGGCGGTAAGGATAAACTTGTGTCCCGCTACAGAGTTCGACGTGATGACCCCGATGAAGTCTAGACCCCACTACTGGAACGAAGTCTCGGCTTGAATTGGCTAGAGGGGCAGGGGTGTTTTTCTGTTTCTGCCAGCAAACCTCTAGCATTTGTCACATTTGACACAGACCGCATGCACATCTGTGAAGAGAGTGGGCCAGTAGTACCCAGATCTGATGATTTTCAAGGCTGTAGGCCTTCCAGAATGATGTCCCCCAAGCATCCCGGAGTGAAACTCTCCGAGGACCCTAGTTTTGTCAGTATCTCTGACGCATCGCAACAGGATGCCGTCAATTTTTTTGAAATAAAGCCCCTCGGGGCAAAGAACGTATTTCAAGGCGTTTAGCCGAAACCTCCTTCTTTGTGAGGCATTCAGGTGATCTAGGCATATTTCGATGCTAAAATACTGCACCAGGTCATTTGTCCAATCACTTTCCTCTGATAAGGAGTTGGCTAGGTTGGTGGTTGCTATCGGATCTTCCCACTTGCAGGCGGAGACTTCAGCTGCTGCGCTTCGGGCCAGCTCTTGGCACAAGGCTCGGCCCCTGATCAGCTTTGTTGGCCGTACCTCGATGTCAAACTCTTGGATTTTGGCAATCCATCCTGCCCTCTTGTGGCCAAGCTCTCCTTGTATGATGAAGTTCCTGACGTTAATGTATCACAAAGACTGTTATCCGGCTCTGGGAGACGAAGTGCCTGAACTTTCGGAGGGATTTCATGACTGCGTGAACCTGCCGCTCAATAAAATTGTACTTTTCTTCATGCGGCTGGATTACCTGGCTTAAGAACACTATGGGGCGCTCTTCGCCATCGTCTCCCTTCTGTGTCAGGACTGCGGTGTAACTCTCGGGTTCTCCCACCGCGTACAGGATGAAGTCTTTGGAATAATCCGGGTTTATCAACACCGGAGCTTGTGCAATTCTAGCCTTGATCTCCTCAAAGGCCTGCCTTCTTTCATTAGTCCATAAGAATTTGGCATTCTTTTTCAACAGTTCGGCCATGGGCTTAATCACTTGTGCGAAGTCCGGTATGAACTTCCTCACGAAGTTGATTTGGACGAAGAAGGACTGTAAACCCTTCTTGTCGACTGGGATGGGCAAGCAGAGGAGGGCTTCTGCTCTGTCAGGATCCACTGCAAGGCCTTTCTCGTAGATGACATGTCCCAGCAGCTTACCTTCTTTTACCGCGAAGACTGACTTCTTTGGGTTAATGGAAATGCCAAATTCACGACATCTCTCAAATATCTGCCACAGGTGGGAAGTGTGGTCCTCTCTCCTGTGAGAGAATACAGTCATGTCATCCAAGTAGATGACAATGATATTGTTAAGAAGATCTCGAAAGGCCAGGTCCATGGCTCTCTGAAATGTAGCGTCGGCATTAGACAAACCGAAGGGCATGCGCTAATAAGCGAACGTTCCCCATTTGGTGGTGAACGTTGTCTTATGCTGGTCTTCGTCTTTCACCCATATCTGGTTGTACCCAAAGAATCCGTCTAAGAGGGAGAATCTCTGTGCTCCAGCAACTATGTGGAGGATCTGATCGATCTGGGGCAGCGGGTAATGGTCCTTCAACGAGGCCTGATTCAGATTTCTGAAATCCACGCAGAGACGGATGTCTCCGTTCTTCTTCCTCACAGGAACCAGATTCGCAACCCAATATGAATGCTTGATGGGGTAGATGATCTTGGCTTCCAGCATTTTCAGGAGCTCGGCTTTCATCATGGCTTCAATCTTCAGGTTTACAGCCCTCTGCTTCTGTCGAAAAGGTTTCGCACCATCCTCTAGCTCTATGGTATGCTGGATCATCTGTCTGTCATACCCCTTCAAGTCCTGGTAGCACCAGGCTACAATATCGGGGAACTCTCTGCATAATGATTTGATCTGCCCGAGTTCCTCTTCAGTGTAGTCCGTCCCGACCTTGATTGTTTTTCCAGGTTCAAGCTCCAGGTCGACGTACTGCTTGGGGTCTACTTTGATCCTGTGGGATATTGCTCTATCGTTTTGATCAAAGAGACTCTCTAATGTAATCAGTCCTTTTTGGACATGATTATTCTTCAATTGTATCAACCCCTTGTATTGCTCATCATCAAGGTCTCTACCTTCGATTGTACATTCTTCGATAACCAAAAAAGTGACGATTTCCTCGTCACAGTCAAACACCTGCCAGTGGGTGTCTTTATCAGGCACAGAAGGCCTGTAGATGGTACGAACCGGCTTCATATTCTGGATAGTGTCATTAGCCAAAACGTACCTGGCTCCAATAGACGGCAGAATGTCAGCGTGCTTGTTCTTCTCACGTGATATGGCTTTGACATTCAACGAGTCGAATGACTCCATCAGGTCCCAGACACGATTACGATACGCCTTGAGGTAATGCTTCTTGGAGGCGCACTTATTCGTAATCTGGTTGCATACCAGCTCTGAGTCGCCAAAGATCTATAGATGTTTTATCCCCAGTCTCTTCGTTTTTCTCAAATCCAAGCACAGGGCTTCATACTCCGCCGCGTTGTTAGTACAACTCCAAGCCAGTCTGTAAGTGTAGTCCTTTTGGATCCCGGATGGGGAAACCAAGAGTATGCCTGCGTCGGAACCATTTTTGCATTGTGCGCCATCAAAGAAAAGCTTCCATAGCTTTTCTGGTGTAGGTCCTACCTCTTTCTTGGCTGACTGGTCAAGTCTCTTAGGCTGAGTGACGGTGTAGCAGCCTTGCTCAGTCTTGATCATGGTGTTGAATTCCAACAAGGAGAACTCATCCTCTACTTGAAACATCTCAAGAGCTTGCTCTATCATGTCTACCACCACCAGTTCTTCCGTTGTCAGCTGAACCATGTAGTTTTGTGACTCTTCTTCGGGTATCTTCTCTACTAGAAATGTGGAAGGCTTTTCGTTGTAGATCTTCAGTTTCCTTCCTTTGAAGGGCACTTCCATATGTGAGTAATCCAGGGACAGATACCCACCCAGCTTCGCAGTGAACTCCCTGGAGAGACACATGCCGAAGTAAGGTTCCAAGTCAACCATGACCTCTTGAATGACCACTATGTCAAAAGCTTTGTGCAGCCGGAGCGAGATATCTTTGATAACACCAACTATCTTGACAGGGGTGCCGTCTAGCTGCAGCACACCTTGGCTGCTCCTTGTATACTCCATTTCGATCTCGTCACAGATGGCTCTCGGCATAACAGTTATGGAGGCACCATAATCCACCATACAGTTGTGTACTATATACCCTTGCATCCGTAATGACAGATATAAGGGAGATGGTCTGTTCTTTCCAGTGGCGGAGACTGTCAGGGGTTTAACCAAAACAACAAGCTGCGTCTGCTTGCCATGTTTTATGCTCTTCAAATATTCCTGCAGCAGATCAACTTGACCTAGGAACTGAAGAGCATCATACATACTTATCCTTGAGGGAGTCCTCTTTAGCTCATCCACTATGCTGTAGTCCGAAGTGCTAGCTCCCTCCGTTTCTTTCACAGGCTCATACTTGGTCTGATATTGCTGTGTGGCTTCGACTCTCTGTCTCTTTGTCAGAGACGGATATCTCAGCTTCTCCTGAGCTTGTTCTTTTGTTTTAGCTGGAGACGGAGCTGCGGGAGGCTTGAGTGCAGGAAATTTTTCTTTGGCTACGGGATGCCATAGCCTTTTGTCTGGTGGTAGCTCAGTAGGTTGCGCCTTTTATCTTCTGGCGTATACCTTCAATGGCTTTGCTTGTGCCGTAGCAGCTTCAACAGGCTTTCTGTCCTCCTTGGTGGGGAGCAATGTCGGATCTTCTTCTAGGACGGCAAAGTTGCCTTCATCATCCAGGATCATGTAAAGTTCATCCTCTTTTATGGCGTTGCCTGCCAGGGACTGGAGGTAATGCTGATGCAGCGTGCAATCTTCTTCTGAATGCGGGTCGTTGCATGTGGAGCACCAGTTGACCTGGTCGGAAGTTCCAGGTTGATCCTCAATGGCTACATTTCTTGCAGGGGGGTGCCTTTGAACTTGTCGTTCTACGGCTTGATCTTTTGTCAGTGTCGGAGGAGGATATGGCCTCCTTGGAACAAACTCCATCTGGGCCTATTTCTTCTTCAGTATAGTCATGTCATTTGACATGGTATGGTATCCAGATGCCAAAGCCCGTACCTCTTGGAGGATTTTGTTCTGAATGTCATTGTCAGCAGGTGGCAACTGAGTTGGCGGAGGTAATGCAGCCAATGGCGGAGGTGCAGAATACTGCATGTACTGAGGGGGAGCTGGGAGTGCGGGATACTGCGGAGGAGGAGGTGGCGGGTTAGGATAATGAATTTGTGGCGGGCCGTAAGGGTTTACGACTAGCACCGGATTCCATGGCTGCTGGGGGTGCTGACTTGAAGATGATGGCATCACACCAGAGGCCAATGGGTACTGGGACTGAGGAAAGTCAGGGTAAATGGGTGGTTGTAACCTATGCGGGAGTCTACCTATGGAGATTATATCCATTTCGGCTTGTTGGGTAGCTTCATACAAGGCAGGGAATGAATCGACTCGGGCTATCTTCAGCAGTAGGCAGATGTCAGAGTTGAATGACCTCAAGTAGTAGTGCGCAGCCTGACCCGCTGAAGGTTGCATTTTGTGAGGTACTCGTTTCCAAGACCTCGCAAACCTTATGTTGAAGTCTGACACCTCCTCTTGGGGGTGTCGTTGGATTCTTTGGAACTGATGCAACAGCGAAGAGGGATCAACAAACTCGTTGCATCCTTTTACAAGCCTTCTAGCTAGCTAGCACCACCCCGTGATAGATCCCTCTGGCAGAGATCTCCACCAGTAGAGAAGTTTTCCCCTTAGGGAAAGAGCCAGTAGGCGGGTCTTGACACTCTCGTCTGTGATGGAACGTAGCGCAGCCAAGGCCAGAATGTCCTGGATGTGCATACCGTTTTGTCGTAGCCATCGTAAGTAGGGATGGACTTCAGGACAGCGGGGGGCACAACTTGTTGTCCGACTAGGGCCAAGGGCCCCGTGGAGTCTACCGTCGGGAAGAGATCGTCATCATTCTGCTGAGCAGCCAGCCTGACACGCTCTCCTGGAATGGCAATGTCAATTTTGTAAATATCAGGCTGGTTTCCCGGATTCCTTGCTCTCCACCTTCTTGTATGCATGAAGGCGCTCGGACCAGTCTTCACGGACTCAGAGAATATTCAAGTACTTGCAGAGTCGCCAGGTGTTCTGATTCTAACAGCAATGAAGTGAACACCAGTGCTTCAATTCTATTTTGGGGTGGGAAACTTCCATGTCCCACCGGGCATGCCAGAGAAACTGTTGGTTACGAATCTGCCATTAGGAAAGGATTTGGTTAAATGTGCCCCAGATTCGCCCACCAGATTGAAAGGTCGGAAGGAAGGAATGCTTCCATGCCAATCTCCGGAGAAGGACGGCTTCCTATGGGTTTTCTCAGTTGTTTTAGCTAAGAGTACAGGAAAGAGATAAAATGCAGAAAGAGATTCAAATGTGATTTGAGTTGGGTGGGGGGAATAAGCAGCAAGGCAACGATCAATCACCACTACTAACAGCAATTAAAAATAGAACACACCATAGAAACTACAGCTGTCATACATCCTATGTATCCTCTATCTATGCATTCCGGGAATACTTAATCATCAAATACTGGAATCCGGAGTTCGAGTATAACGATAAGCAATGAAATAAGCAACATGAGGCAAAAATGACAAGTAAAGGCAGGATAAATAATGATAACAGCAAAATAGAGCCAAGTGTGTGTCTTGCATTCAGAAGAAAACGTATAGCTACAATGGTTCCCTAGCAGGATATCCCCCTTCCCCCCTTTACAATGAAGTAGTGCGGCTATTTATAGCGCAATTTCCACCCAATTACAATCTTGGGCACAAAATCCTAGGGCTGAAAAAAGCGGTGAAAGAGCTGTTGATGTTGACTCATGCAGACAAGGACTGTACTGGTAGCAAGGTCTACCTGAAGAGTTGGTAGCTACGTGGCAATTCGGTTGATGAGACTTTGAGTCAGCATGAATGCGGGTAGCTGTAGTAGATGGAACTTTGCGTCAGCTTGAATGAGGGCAGCTGGTGGAGGTGATTTGGGCCATGCTTGTCCTTTTTCCCATCGCATATCGGCTCGGATCCCGAGGCTGGACACTTGTCAAATTTTGACGGAGGTGCATCTGCCTTGGAAGACAACTTCTCTCTTGTGTCCTACTTCGCCTGGAAACGGAGTGCAACTGGGTAGAGCAAGCGGGAAACAACGCAGTTGGGGAGGCCTCCATGCCTTAGTCTGTTTTGGGTTCCTTGAGAGATATTTCCCAACTGCGCACAGGTTGGAGGGTGTAGCCCGACTTCGCTGCGAAGTCGGGTTGCACACTCCAACACTTAGTCAATTTGGCTGCTGCTCGGACTGCGCTCAGGACGGGGAGCGCACCCCGACTTCGCTGCGAAGTCGGGTTGCGCTCCGGCACTTAGATGATTTCTGGAGACACTGCTTCCCAACTGCGCTCAGGACGTGGAGCGCACCCCGACTTCGCTGCGAATTCGGGTTGCGCTCCCATACTTAGCCAAATTCTGTTTATTTCCAGTCTGCTTCCGCACTTCGCATTCCCGAGTGCGCTCGAACCTAAGGGCGCACCCCGACTTCGCTGCGAAGTCGGGTTGCGCTCCCAGACTTAGAATTTTTTAGGGAGTGTTTGCTCTGTTCTGGCCGAAGAAAGAATGAGGGGAAAAGGGAGGAATGAAACTGACAGAAGGGGAGAAAGGGAGCAGTGGAGAAAGGGAAAGGAGATGGAGGGAAGGGAGAGCAGCAAACTTACAAAATTTTGAAAACATGGCACCCCGTGCAAAATTTGGCAACAGGACCTCATGTAGGCAGTGCACGTGAAGTCTGTTACAGTGCTTTATTGTTTGTTTTAATTTTAACCTCAAATATTGCTCAAACCTGTAGAGAATTTCTGAAAACAAACCCTCTCCAATGAAGCTCAATGCATATGTTCCAAGAATTTTACATTTAAATATTGTGTGAGATGAGTTTTCTCAGCCTATTGCAACATGGAGATAAGGGAATCCCAAGAGACCTGTTATCTCAGTATTGACTCACTATGATTCCTCCTTGAGTACATCTATGTTGCTGAGATGACAACTTCACCACTTATATGACTTCACCATCTACTTATCTGATAAATAATCAACATGAAATCTCTCTGTGGACAATATTGAACTTGCAATGTCCACAACAGGTTGTTTCAGTGGTTTAGATGGTTTAGGTGGCATCTTCCTTCTTTAAATCAAGTAATTCTACCTAGATTCTCTTCAATTTTAATCCTGCCGTCTTTGTACCATCTGGCAGGATTGATCATTCCGCTCCAGTGTTGGTTCTTTGTCAACATCGTCAAACTCATTCTCTACCCCATAAACTCCTAGACAAATGGTGCAGTCTCAAATTCCAAGATGCCCCTCTATGCATTTTTAAGTCTTGATTCTTTCCCTACCTTCACCATTAAGTCTATCCACACTTCCTATCACATCTACTGTTGTCCTAGATCTATTGACCGTCTTCCTACTAGTAGGCCTATCTTCTCTGTTGTTGATGATCCTTCTACCAACAGTTTGGTACTCACCCTTTCAATTAATTCTTTGTTTATTGACACCCATTCTTATCCCATAATCGGTACCATCAGGACTGTTGTACCAACCAATGTTAGAAAAATCGCACTTGCCAATTACTGGGCAAGAATATGTTTTAAGAGTACTCAACAACTTGGCAAAAGCTCGGTAAAAATTTCAGCATTAAAAAACCCAAAGAAGAACTCAAACCTCAAAGAAAAAAATTAAATTCATACTTGAAAAACTTCTTCTGTCAAAAACTTGACCAAACTAGTTTTTGCTCAAATTTGGCCAAGTTTTGGCAAGTTTCTTGCAATTACTCCTGAGTCTTTGGGAGAGTACTCACCAAAACTCTAACACTGAGTTTTTCGACAATTTCCTCACTAGGCATTAAAAAACCACGATTTTTCCATTTCTTCTAGTTTCTCATTGAGGTTTCCAACATTGGTACCAATATTGCCCAAACATGATTAGGACCCCTTATATATCTTCCTCTTCAAGAACTCATTTTTGAAGTTGTTTTTAAATTAGTCAATATTTTGATTTTATTTTTGATATTTTGACATTGTATGTTTTATTTAGTGTGGAACTAAATCCAAAATGAGCTTTTACTCTACTCAAGAATTAGAAGAAAGAAGCAAATATTTGTTGGAGATACTACATTATTTGGTATATTGAAGTACCATGGAGTACTATTGTAAATATTAGTTTAGGAGTGAGTTTAATATTTGTTTAAAGTATGTGTCAAATTGTGGTGTTATGTGTTATGTAATAGAGTCTGAAAGGTGTCAAGTGTGCAAAGTGTGAGTTATGTGTGCAAGGTGTCAAGTATGCAAGTGAACAGTCATAGGTGATAGGCTTTAAGGGTGCAAGTGAAGAGTCATAAGAGTTATGTGTCAAGTATGGAAGTGAAGAGACATAGTAGGAGTTTATGTAATCATGAGTTTTGTCATAATGTGAGACATGTAAAAGGTTGCATCTTCCGGAGTTTGAGGAGAGCAATAGTCAAGAGTATTGAAGAGTTTCTATGTAAAATTATATATTGGAGACAAAGCTCCATGCTATGAAATTTGAACAAAGTGTAATATTTTGTAATTTTTTGAATATACAAAAGTTGAGTTTGTTATTTTGTGAAATACTATTGTGATCCTTATTGTGTGTGATTATGTGATTCTGGAGAAATTTACCTATGAGATAATCAGGCATATTTGCCAACAGTCGTATCAGATCCATCTTGGCTCAGAGCTACACCAGTGAGAGATTGTGGGACATGAGATATTATTGGAGGAAAGTTTTAAGGATTGATAGAGAGAACATGAGAGATTTAAGCATAAGAGTTTTTGAAGTGGAGAAGAGTTCTTGGAAGAATTGAAAGAAGATTGAAGATATTGTAACATGGAAGAGTTGTTGGACTGTGAAGGATTGGATGATTGGAACAACAAGAATATTTTGAAGAACACAGTGTTGGATTATTGCTGAAGAAGAGACAATTTAATGCCAGTAGCTAAACAGTTGTGAATGTTGGCGGAAAATATTAAGATTCAAGGACGAATGTGGTAGTTGAACTTTGTTTTGGAGGAGACGACTGGAGGTGAATATTCGAGGACAAAGATTGCTTTGGAGGTGAATATTCGAGGACAAACATTGCTTTGGAGGTGAATATTCGAGGACAAATATTGTTTTTGGAGGTGAATATTGCCAAGATATAATGTTGCAACAAAAAACTGAAGTGTCTGTGTTGAAACCTGAGCTGGAAGGACTAAGTCGAAGGAGAATGAAAGCTCTTGTGTTGAAACCTGAGATGGAAGGACTATGTTGAGAAGAACAAGAGCGCCTAAGATAAAGCACCTAAGTGGAAGGAAGAAGATTATTTGAGATAAAGTGCCTGAGCGAAAGGAGGAAGATTATTTACTGACTGAGTTAAAGAGTAGAGAGGTGAAAGTGTTGTGGTATATATCTCATTGCAACCGTCTCATCGAGCTGATCCATTTGGTATATAGCCTCCATGCACTTTTTTAGGGGTGTTGAAAAATGTCATCATGGGACCTAGTCCATTAAGATCACCTTAATTAGCTGATCATTTTGATATATAGCACCCAAACCATTTTTCGGGCTCCTCACTAAAAATAGGGCCCCTGAAATCAAACTTCTATTTTTAGTAAGTATCGCCAATAGGTCATAAACCCTAGAACATGGATTCAGGTACTGGAGAACAACAAAAGCAACAAGAATTAGAGGCAAAAATTGCTACACGGGTGGACTATTTAGGAAAATAGTAGGGGACAAATTAGGCAATAGCTTAAACCAATTAAGGTAAAAACTCAAATATTTCCAGGAGTCTATGAAATTTGTCATCAAGATACAGAGGGAAATGAAGGTAAAATTAAAAGAAAAACTTGGAGAATTGAACAGTTGTTTATCTACTCATACCCTCCCACAAGATAGATTGGGTCATCATACTCAAAAGGATGAAGGAACGATCCACCCTCAGTAGGATGTTCTTAATAACAATGGATTTAAGCTGCCTAAATTAGAATTTTCAAAATTTGATGGAAAGGATCCCAAAGGATGGATTTGTAGGGCAGAACAATATTTGTCTTCATAATATCCCACAATACATGTGTTTGACGATTGCCTCTTTCAATTTTGAATCAGATGCACTACATTGGTTTTAGTGGCTCAGGAAGGCCCATCCTGATCTTACTTGGCTTGAATTTGAGCAACACCTATTCACTCGCTTTGGTCCTAGTGAGTTTGAATATTTTATAGGAGCCCTTTCTAAACTTAGACAAACTTCAACCATTCAAAATTATCAAACTCAATTTGGAAAACTATCCAATCATACCATTGGTTTGAGTGTCGACTTCTTTCAAAGTCATTTTGTGTGGTTTGAAGGATGACATTAAGGCTAAGGTTAAAATGTTGAGGCCCCAAACATAACAAGAAATAGCTTTGGCTCAATTTACAGAAGAAAAATTCAAGGCTCAAGATGCACCTCCAAATTTTTTCAATCTCGACCACCTTTTGCGTACAAGCTTACACCAAATCCTACCAATAAATCTTGAACCATCAAAAAACAGACTCGAGAAGAGATGGAGAACAGAAGGGCCCAAGGGTTATCCTATAATTGCGATGAAAAATATTCCCCAGGGCATAAGTATGTGCGCCAAAATTTTTATTTGCTTGATATGGATGAGGCATCAACCATAGAATCTTCAGAGGGAGAAGAGGATCATCAAGAAGCAGAAACCACAAAACAGACAAAAATTCCAAAGTAATTCCAACTATAAATCTCAGTGCATGCTTTAACAAGAATATCAACTCCCCAAACGATGAAAGTGATCGGATACTTCAAGGGACAAAGGGTCATCATTCTTATTGACTCTAGAAGTACACATAACTTTATTGATCCACGTGTGGCCAAACAGGAAAATTGTTACATTACTACGTGCAATTCCTTTAGAGTCATGATTGCTCATGGAGGCACCTTACCATGCAAAGGAGTGTTTCATAATGGCAAACTCCATATTAGGGAATATAATCTCAAGACATATATGTTTTCCTCACCATTAGGCAGGTATGATATTGTTTTGGAAGCACAGTGGTTGCATATGTTAGGTCCAGTTTTATGGGCTTTTTCTGAGTTGTGGATGAAATTTAGTCAAGAGGGGACCGAATACACTTTACACAGTATGAAAGCTGGTGCTACTTAGTTTATTTCCACCCATAATATGGAAAAATTATTTAAGAAGTCCTCTCATGGAGTGGTGGCACAAAGTTTTGCTCCTGATGCTTCTAAGGAAAGGGAAAATGACCATCCAATGCAATTGCAAGGTTTATTGAACAAATATACTCGAGTTTTTGAGGAACCGGACTGCCTCCTCATTGCTCTCATGTCCATGCAATTCAGATTTTTCCTAGTAGTCTTCCCCCAAATGTCCATGCCTAGCAGTATCCTTATGCTCAAAAATCATAAATTGAGAAAATAGTTCAAGAACTTCGTGCTATAGGGGTTATTCGTCCCAGTGTTAGTCCCTATTCTTCTTCGATGTTGTTAGTACGAAAAAAGGATGGATCTTGGCACTTGTGTGTGGATTATTGGGACCTCAATAAAATCATTATTAAGGATAAATTCCCTATTCCAATGATTGATGAATTGCTTGATGAGTTGCATGGGGCTCAATACTTTTCCAAGTTGGATTTGCGGTCAAGGTATCATCAAATTTGAATCAAGGATGAGGACATTCCCAAAATGGATTTCAAAACTCATGAAGGGCATTATGAATTCGTGGTTATGCCATTTGGATTAACCAATACACCTTCCACCTTCCAAAGTTTGATGAACTCCATTTTTTGACATTTCCTTCGCGAATTCATTTTAATATTTTTTGATGATATATTGATTTATAGTCGGTCATGGGAAGAGCATCTCCAACACTTGGATCAAGCACTCCAACTTTTGTCTAACAATAAACTCTATGCAAATAGTTCCAAATGTTCTTTTGGACAAGAGGTTGAATACTTGGGTCACATCATCACTAAAGATGGAGTTCATGTTGACCCCAAGAAGATTCAGGCTGTACAAGATTGGCCTAAGCCTTGTACCATAAAGGGACCTCATGGATTTTTTGAACTTATTGGATATTACCACAAATTTGTGAAGAATTATGGAAAGATAGCAGCTCCCTTGACAGCCATGCTGAGGAAGAATTCTTTGACGTGGATAGGACCTACAGAGAAGGCTTTTTTAGATTTGAAGCATGCCATGACCACAACCCCCATGTTAGCAATGTCTGATTTCTCTAAACCTTTTGTTATTGAAAGTGATTTATATGGAAATGGCATTGGGGCAGTTTTAATGCAAGAAGGTAGACCTTTGGCCTTCACTAGTAGAGCACTCTTAGGCAAGAATTTGGGTAAGTCTACTTATGAGAAGGAAATGCTTGCCATTTTACATGTTGTAAGTCATTTACGACCGTATCTTATTGGAAGACATTTTTCCATCAAGACTAATCATCAAAGTCTCAAATATTTCTTAGAACAAAGAGTGGCCACACCAAAACAACAAAAATAGGTTTCTAAATTATTGGGTTATGACTATGACATAACCTATAAGATGGGTATGGAGAACATGGTGGCAGATGCTTTGTCTCGACTACATGAAGAACAGGAAAATCTACATGCTATATCCACACCACTTCATCAATGGATTCATCATATCTAGGAGGAATTGATCAAGGACTCCTCTTTGCAAACTTCAGTCCACAAACTCCACGCAAATTCTCATTCATGCCCTGGCTATACTTGGGATGGTCAATATTTATGGTACCATGACCGTCTTGTTGTGCCCTCATATTCACAAATAAGGGACCTCATCCTATAAGAGATGCATGCATCCCCAATAGCTGGCCATTCAAGGTTTCTTAAAACCTATACAAGGACCAAGCATACCTTTTGTAGCTGAATGTGATTGATGTCAGCATATGAAAGGTGAAAATGTGTGTTCCCTTGGCACCCTTCAACCATTGCCAATTCCTAAACAAGTATGGACAGATATATCTATGGATTTCATTAAAGGGTTACCTAAATCTAGCAAAAAAATAGTTATTTTGGTGGTGGTGGATCGTCTCACAAAGTATGCTCATTTATGTTCCCTATACCACCCTTACACCACCTCTGTTGTTGCTCAAATATTCCTAGACTCTATCTTTCATCTCTATGGAATGCCTAAATCCATTGTATCTAATAGGGATCCTACTTTCACCAGTCATTTTTGGTAGGAATTGTTCAAGTTGCAAGGAACCCAACTCAAGATGAGTTTGGCTTATCACCCTCAAACTGATGGCCAAACTGAATTGTAAATAAATGCTTGGAAACATACCTTCGTTGCTTCAGATCTGAACATCCTACACATTGGACCAAGTGGATTCCTTTGGTCGAATGGTGGTATAACACAACATATCATACTGCTACTAAGGTGAGCCCATTTGAAGCAGTTTATGGTCATCCTCCACCAGCACCATTCTCTTACATTCCAGGCAGTCCCAAGGTTCAATTTGTGGATTCCACTCTCTGCCAACACGATTCCATTCTTCGCCAACTTAAGGTCAATTTTGACTTGGCTTAGAACCATATGAAACAACAATCTTATCAACACCGTTCTAAACATAGCTTTGAATTTAGGGACATGGTTTTTCCTCACTTGCAATCATAGTTGAGAAAATCGCCAAAAAATCGGCAAAATCACGATTAAATCGGGTCTGATTGCCGGGCCGATTAAATCGGCAACTTATCGCGATGCGGCCGATTTTTTGAAAAAATCGCGATTCGTGATTTTTTCAAAAAATCGGCCGCATCGTGCGGGTAGAGGCTGCAACCGATAAAAGCCAAAATTTATTTATTTTCATTGTTTCTTCCAAGCAATTGCAAACAAAAAAAACACCCTCCCTTGTGCTACCACCCCAACGGGCCCGACCAACTATGCCAAACCATCCTAGTAGGAGCGCGATCGATTGCGGTGTGAAGGAATCCAACAGATTGATTGCGGTGTGAAGAAATCCGGCAGAAGATTCAGGGCAGCCTCAAGGTCAGAAATTTTTTTCAAACTTTTTTTTTTTGAAAATAAATTAGGGCTTGTTTGAAATTAGGTTAGGGTTGTTTGAAATTAGGTTAGGGATGTTCTCAACTTGAAATTAAAAAACCCTAAACCCAAAACCCTAGTCTAGGGTTTTGGGTTTAGGGTTTTTTTTTCTCCTCCTTTTAAATAGATATTAAATTGATATATGCAAGCCAAATTATTAGCTATCCTGATTCCGGGTTTAGGGTTTTTTAATTTTTTTTAGGGTTTTTTTTTTGTAAGGGCTTAGGTTTTTAGGATTTTTTTTTTCTCTTTTAAGTTTTAAGTAAATATTGTTGCCTATCAATATTGTAATTTTGTTTCTTCTAATTTTTAGGGTTTAGGGTTTTTTTAAGGGTTAGGGTTGTTCTAAATTAGGTTTAGGGCTGTTTTTTTAGGGTTAAGGTTGTTTTAAATTAGGTTAGGGTTTAGGGTTAGGGCTGTTGTAAATTAGGTTAGGGTTTTTTTAGGGCTGCTTGAAATTAGGTTAGGGCTGTTCTAAAATTGTAGTTTTTTTAGGGTTTATTTTTTTCTTTTTCTTTTTTCCTTTTTTTCAAGTGATTTGTAACTTTGTTGTTAATAAATTGTTTCCATGTGCAGGCATATAAAAAATGAAACCATTGGATCCAACATGGGTGTATGGAACGCCAGGGCAAACAAAAACAGTTTTAAATGCAATTTTTGTGGCAATGTTTATACTGGAGGCATTTATCGCCTCAAGTTCCATTTGGCACGGTTACCAGGAAATAATGTAGCATTATGTGATAAGGTGCCAGAAGATGTAAAAAACAAATTAAATGCCATGTTATCTATGGCAGAAGAAAACGCTAGCAACAAAAGAAGTTATAGCCATGCCATTTCATCCCCCCCTCCCGAGGTGGCCGTATGAGTGGGAGTGGCAGCCTTAAGTGGTTCTTTCAACAAAGTAGTTCGAGTCCAAGTGCACAAGGAGCTAGTGGGAAGGGAGACTCCTCTTTTGTAGACTTAGACCGTGTTGTGCCAAGGGCAGGGATACAATCCACGCTTGAGGGTATGGCTGCGTGGAACCAAGAGAAGCACACTACAACGACAAAAGCCATTGCCACTTTTTGGTACTATTCTGACATTCCCTTCAATGTGGTGAGGTCTCCATACTGACGACACATGATAGATGTTGTCGCAAGCTGAGGCACAAGATATAAGGTGCCAAATTATGATGATCTTAGGGGCCATCTCCTTCAAGAATCTGTGAATGACATTCAGGTTGTGTCATTGTGCTTGACTAAATTAATATATATAATTATATGACATGACTTTTTTTTTATATTTATTAATATGATAAAAATATTCAATGTGAATGACTAAATTTTTTTTTTTTACTTTAGGTTGTGCTTGACACCCAACGTCAGGTGTGGAGAACCAAGGGTTGCACTATTATGTCTGATGGTTGGACAGATGGGAGGGAAAGAACCTTAATAAATTTTTTTGTTGCATCTATAGAAGGAACTGCATTCCTTAAGTCAGTAGATGCATCGGCACATGTGAAGAGTGTCGAAATACGTGCAGGGTTGTTGGAGGAGGTTGTCTTGGAGGTTGGGGAGGAGAATGTTGTCCAAATCATCACAGACAACGCAGCAGCATATAAGGCAGCTAGGAGGATTTTGGAGGAAAGATTCCCCATCATTTTTTGGACCCCATGTGCTCCTCGAGGACATTGGGAAATTACCTTGGGTAAGAGAGGTTGTAGGGAAGGTTAAGGCCAAAACAAAATTCATTTACAACCATTCATGGGTCCTTAACCTCATGAGGCAATTTACCAATGGGAGGGAGCTAGTGCGGCCTTGCATTACACGCTTTGCCACAAACTTTTGTGACATTGCAGAGCATTTACAATGCAAGAGGGTCACTAAAACAAATGTTTGTGAGTAATGAGTGGAATTCTGAAGCAGCTGCAAGATACCACACATCATCCGAGGGGCAAAATGTTTATACTTATTTTTTTGAGGAGGACTTCTAGATGGCCATGGATGAGGCCATCAAGGTACAACTACAAGACTACACTTATTAATTTTTTAATTTTTTATTTAATTTATGTTATAAAATATTTTTCTTTAAATTTTTTTTTGATTTTTTTTTTTCAGGTATCAGAGCCATTGGTGATGGTTCTTCATCTTGTTTATGGAGAACAATTCCCAATAGGTTTTGTATGTGAGGCTATGGATAGGGCGAAAGAGGCCATTGCTACATATTATGAACATAACTGCACAAAATATGATGCCATTTAGACCATCATTGATAACAGATGGACATCACAACTCCATAGCCCTCTTCATGTAGCGGGTTACTATTTGAACCCCAAATTTTTTTATGAGCCCACATTCCGTGTTGATTATGAGGTCAAGATTGGCCTTCAAGGTTGCATTGACCGCATGTTCTGCAAGACACCACAATGAGGCGATGAAACCCGTGCTAAGATACAAAATTATAAGGCATGTCGTGGTCGCCAATTCCCATCTGTGCAATGCAAAAATGCTATTAAGAAATTGAGGCTAGGTAAACCGTAAACCTCATCGAATTATTATTTATTGTCTTCTGATTATGTTTTAAAATTTAAACTTTTAAGTTGTTACATGTAAAATATTAATTTGTTTTTTGGTTTTTGTTTCTAGATTTATGGTGGGAGGACTTTGGTGATTTTACGCCCAATTTGCAACACATGGCGGTTAGAATATTATCCCAACCATGTAGCTCTTCATGTTGTGAGTGCAATTGGAGTATTTTTGAGCACATACACTCCAAGAAGCGCAACAGACTTACACAAAAAAGGTTAAATGATCTTGTGTTTGTGCACTACAACCTTCGTCCACAAAAAATATTTTGAAAAACAAAATATTGAGCCCATTGACCTAAGTGACATTGATCCATCATCTGAATGGATCACAGATGCAGAAGCACAAGATCAGGAGCCGCAGGTAGTAGTTCAAAACTTCAAATCTTTTGAGGACCTTCTTCTCCTCTCATCCTCTTCGTTTAAAAGCATAACTTATAGTTATAGTATTTTTTTTTGTCCCTTTCCTCATCTATTTGAAGTTTTGAACTTCTAGGTACAGCAAGAGCCTCTATTCAGCATGGAAGAATTGAAAAACTTTGTAACCCTAGCGGAGGAGATGGAAGCAAGGGACCAAGAAGAGGCCTTAGCACGAGAAGCACAAACATATACAAGCACACATCAAGCAAGAGAGACTAGGGCTTATGTTAGGACAAGGAGCAAAGGAAAACTATAGATAGTGGGCCTATTGCGGCATTTTGAGACTTGATACAGTTTGCAATTTGTAATTTTGTAACTTTTAAAATGATAAGCAATAGAGGATGTTCGCCCAGCAAATAGGATACTGAAAAATATGGCCTTTCTTTTTGCCCTGGCTGAACTCTTCCTCAACATAGTCCATCTGGCGTTAAATCTCCATCCCGAACTGGTGGTCAGTGCAGAAGTAGGGCAGTAGGAACGGCTTCCCCTTGAATCCGTAGATTCTGACCATAATTCCCTGTGTTAGCCGGAAGGTGTCCCCGTGCTTGTACTTCCTCAGATAGCTCGTCATGGCCTCTGGTGGGCGGGATGCCTCGCCGTTGAACAGCGCTAGGACCATACTTAGAAATTTGAAATTGAACTCATAGAATGACCCTTTTTTGTACAGGGCCTCGGTCCATTCATACACAGGCAACGGCTCTCCTTTTTCGTTTACCTTCTTCAAGTCAGGAACCCTAATCCGGTAGTGCGTGTGGTATAGGCACAGCCATGTGAGGAACGAGCAGAGCCGAAATTCTGTTGTCTACTTCTACTGCAACCTGACTAGGTTCGAACGTATGGCATATGCTAGCCAGTCTGCCCAGTCAAAGAAAATAGGGCGCTTTCCACTCCTTTGCATCGTGGAGTCGTAAAACTCACCGTGCAAGATGCATTCTACCAGCGCCAGCTGGTACAGGCGTACCACTCTATCAGAATCGCAACCGAGTACCCATGCCAGGATGATGTATATATATTTGTTTTTGAATCTGTCCAAGGGTATTGGGCCTGTGGGCCATTGTCCGGCTGGAAGCGGAGTCTTCAGTTCTGAGTCGAGGAATTCTCTCATCCGCTTGGTCTGGGTGAATCTGCCCGTCTGTTCGTCCAGGTTGATCCTCCTGACAATTGCGCTGGGGTCGTACTGGAGCCCCGGGGCAAAAGCTGGCTGGACGCTCTCCCTAAAGAGTGTGAACAAGACTCTTCCCTTGTTGTCGCAGACTTGCCGGGTAGCTGGCTTGTAATATGCCGCAATGGATTCAATCAGCTTCGGGCATTGGTGGACAGGAGGGCACAAGAACCAGTACAGGTTCGATTTATATGCAGCCCCAACATGGTGTGAGGGCGAAACTTTGTCAGCCCACTTTGCTATGTTCGGTCGCAACTTGGTGAGGCTGATAGAGAACGAGCCGTCTCTATACCCGGAAAGGTGATTAATGGGCGGTGATGGAGCTTGCCCTCAACTTCTCTTCTCCCTGGTCCTCCTTTTTTGCTCTTGCGGCACTTCGCTCTCATGAGCGTTGTACTCTGTCTATTCTTCAGCTTCGCGCCCTTCGTCGCTAGATTGTACTTGCACTAGCGCTTTCCCCTTGTCCATTTCTTCTTTTTTCTGTTCGAAGTGGCAGAGACAGGGATTCTGGCTACTAATTGCTTAATTTTGGACCTTGCAGCTCAGAGTTAGCTCGACAATTTGGATGTTCTGAGTATGCCAGAGCCTCCTTTTCTAGGCAAAGGAAACAACATTAATGGCGCAGGAGGAGAGGTTAAGGTGATTTGCCTGAAGTTGGTAGAAGCGTTATGATTCTTTGGTGGTTGTGCATGGGTTTAATCTTGAAAAGCGTACCCCGATTGCAGTTGGTCCTAATGCACCTTGCTTTCTTAATGACATCCTTTTTGAAAGTCGCGCAATCATTTTTTAGAATTTTTTCAGACCTCGTGCTAATGACGTCATCGCCGCCGCCTGGGCACACGCTTCAAGGGAGAACTTTGGGCCCAGGGTTTTAAGGAGGGACGCAACCCAACTTCGCACTATGCCAAACTGCGTTGTCTGGGCCCACACTTAGAAACATTTTATCATTTTTCCTTGTTTCCCGTAACAGGTCACCCAAGGTGCACCCAAAATTGAGGGCCCACTCAGACTTCGCCCAAAAAATGTGCGCACTCCGACTTCGCCCAGATTTGCTTGCGCAGTCAGACTTCGCTCAGAAAAGTTGTGCAGTCTGTTTTTGACACTTAGCCATTTTTTGTTGTGTTTCCCAACTGCGCTCCTAAGATGGTGCGCAACCCGACTTCGCTACGAAGTCGGGTTGCACACCCATAACTTAGTCAAATTTTTGCCCTTTTTGTCAGCTGCTTTCTCTCAAAACTACCTACGTCGCACGATCCAAGGAGCGATGCCCGACTTCGCTACGAAGTCGGGGTTTGCTCTGAGCTTTACTTGGGCTCTGAAAACTAAAAACTAAATGCTGAAATAAATATGTACATTGATAAACTAAAATGCAGAAAAGAAATTTGTACAAAGAAGGACCCATTGGGTGCCTTCAGTGGTGGTAAATCTTCAGGTGGAACCCATTGACGGGAATGGGGAGAAGCTGTCCCTCCATGTCCCGGATCATGAATGCATTCAATTGGTTCACCCGAGCTATCTGATAGGGACCTTTCCAGAGGGCGTAAAATTTACCATGATTGCCCGAATTTGCCTTCAGTGAGTCCCACTTCAGCACTAGGTCCCCGATTTTGAAAACTCGGGTGGTGGTGCCTTTCGTAAACTAGCCTTGGGTCGCTTCAGCATGCTTAGTAAAGGCCTGGTATGCTTTTTCTCTTTCTTCTTCTAACTGCAGCAGTTGGCACAGTCTGGCATCCACTGGATCCCCGTTGCCTCTTTCTTCATCCAGCATCCAGAGTGCGGGTATCTCTACGTGGGTAGGCATAACTGCCTCCTTGCCGTTCATGAGCGCGTAGGGGGATGTCTTGATAGACTGCTTGAATTATATGTGATCTGCCCATAGCGCTCGATTCAGGAGTAGGTGCCATGTCCTCTTGTTTATCTCGACTATCCTTTTGACGATATTCAGTAGATTCTTGTTGGTGGACTCGGCCAGGCCATTCCCCTACGGGTAGTAGTTAGAAGACATCTTGTGATAGATGTCGTATTTGTTGGTGTACTCCGTGAGTACAGCGCCTGCGAACCCCGAACCATTATCCGTCACTATTGACTCCGGGACCTCGAAACGGGTGATGAGGCTCTCGAGGAACCCAATGACCGTTTCTTGGTCCGCATTCTTAGTGGGGATCGCCTCTGCCCACTTAGTGAAGTAATCGGTGGTGGTAAGGATGAACTTGTGCCCCGCTGCAGAGTTAGGCATGATGACCCCAATGAAGTCTAGAGCCCACTGCTGGAACGGAGTCTCAGCTTGAATTGGCTAGAGGGGCAGGGGTGCTTTTCTGTTCCTGCCAGCAAACCTCTGGCATTTGTCACATTTGTCATAGACCACATGCGCGTCTGTGAAGAGAGTGGGCCAATAGTACCCAGCTCTGATAATTTTCAAGGCCATAGGCCTTCTCGAATGGTGTCCCCCAGGCATCTCAAAGTGGAACTCTCTGAGGACCCTGGGTTTGTCTGTATCTCTGACGCATTGCAACAGGATGTCGTCAATGTTTTTGAAATAAAGCCCCTCAGGGCGAAGAACGTATTTCAAGGCATTTAGTCGAAACCTCCTTCTTTGTGAGGCATTTAGGTGATCTGGGCACCTTCTGGTGCTGAAATACTGCACCAGGTCATTTGTCCAGTCATTTTCCTATGATAAAGAGTTGGCTAGGTTGGTGGTTGCTATCGGATCTTCCCACTTGCAGGTGGAGACTTCAACTGCAGCGCTTCGGGCTAGCTCTTGGCACAAGGCTCGGCCTCTGATCAGCTTTGTTGGTCGCACCTTGATGTCAAACTCTTGGATTTTGGCAATCCATCCTGCCCTCTTGTTGCCAGTCTCTCCTTGTATGATGAAGTTCCTGACATCCGGATGTATCACAAAGACTGTTATTCGGCTCTGGGAGACGAAGTGCCTGAACATTCGGAGGGATTTCATGACTGCGTGAACCTGCCACTCAATAAAATTGTACTTTTCTTCATGCGGCTGGATTACCTGGCTTAAGAACGCTATGGGGCGCTCTTCACCATCGTCTCCCTTCTGTGTCGGGGATCGCGGCGTAACTCTCGGGTTCTCCCACCGCATATAGGATGAAGTCCTTGGAATAATCCGAGTTTATCAACACCAGAGCTTGTGCAATTCTGGCCTTGATATCCTCAAAGGCCTGCCTTCTTTCGTCAGTCCATAAGAATTCGGCATTCTTTTTCAGCATTTCGGCCATGGGCTTAATCACTTGTGCGAAATCCGGTATGAACTTCCTTACGAAGTTGATTTGGTCGAAGAAGGACTGTAGCCCCTTATTGTTGACTGGGATGGGCAAGCGGAGGAGGGATTCTGCTCTATCAGGATCCACTGCAAGGCCTTTCTCGGATATGACATGTCCCAGCAGCTTACCTTCTTTTACCACGAAGACTGACTTCTTCGAGTTAATGGAAATGCCGAATTCACAACATCTCTCAAATATCTGTCGTAGGTGGGAAGCATGATCCTCTCTCCTGTGAGAGAATACAGTCATGTCATCCAAGTAGATGACAATGATCTTGTTAAGCAGCTCTCGGAAGGCCGGGTCCATGGCTCTCTAAAATGTAGCGTCGGCATTAGACAAACCGAAGGGCATGCACTGATAAGCGAACGTTCCCCATTTGGTGGCGAACGATGTCTTATGCTGGTCTTCGTCTTTCACCCATATCTGGTTGTACCCAGAGAATCCGTCTAAGAGGGAGAATCTCTACACTCCAGCAACTATGTGGAGGATCTGATCGATTTGGGGAAGCGGGTAATGGTCCTTCAACGAGGCCTGATTCAGATTTTTGAAATCCACGCAGGGACGGATGTCTCCGTTCTTCTTCCTCACAGGAACCAGATTCGTAACCCAATATGAATGCTTGATGGGGTAGATGATCTTGGCTTCCAGAATTTTCAGGAGCTCGGCTTTCATCATGGCTTCAATCTTCGGGTTTACAGCCCTCTGCTTCTACCGGAAGGGTTTCGCACCATCTTCTATCTCTATGGTATGCTGGATCATTTGTCTGTCATACCCCTTCAAGTCCTCGTAGCACCAGGCTACAATATCAGGGAACTCTCTGCATAATGATCTGATCTGCCCGAGTTCCTCTTCGATGCAATCCGTCCCGACCTTGATTGTTTTTCCAGGTTCAAGCTCCAGGTCGACGTACTGCTTGGGGTCTACTTTGATCCTGTGGGATATTGCTCTATCATTATGATCAAAGAGACTCTCTAATGTAATCAGTCCTTTTGGGACATGATTATTCTTCAATTGTATCAACCCCTCGTATTGCTCGTCATCAGGGTCTCTACCTTCGATTGTACATGCTTCGGTTACCAAAAAAGTGACGATTTCTTCGTTACAGTCAAACACCTGCCAGTGGGTGTCTTTAACAGGCATAGAAGGCCTGTAGATGGTACGAACCAGCTTCGGCTTCTGGACAGTTTCATCAGCCGGAACGTACCTGGCTCCAATAGATGCCAGAATGTCAGCGTGCTTGTTCTTCTCACGTGATATGGCTTTGACATTCAACAAGTCGAATGACTTCATCAGGTCCCAGACACGATTACGATATGCCTTGAGGTAATGCTTCTTGGAGGCGCACTTATTCGTAATCTGGTTGCACACCAGCTCTGAGTCGCCAAAGATCTGCAGATGTTTTATCCCCAGTCTCTCTACTTTTCTCAAACCCAAGCATAGGGCTTCATACTCTGTCGCATTGTTAGTACAGCTCCAAGCCAGTCTGTAAATGTAGTCCTTCTGGATCCCGGACGGGGAAACCAAGAGTACGCCTACGCCGGTGCCATTTTTGCATCGGGCGCCATCAAAGAAGAGCTGCCATAGCTTTTCTGGTGTAGGTCCTACCTCTTTCTTGGCTGACTAGTCCAGTCTCTCAGGCTGAGTGACGGTGTAGCAACCTTGCTCAGTCTCGATCATGGCGTTGAAGTCCAGCAAGGAGAACTCATCCTCCACTTGTAACAACTCAAGATCTTGCTCTGTCATGTCCACCACCACCAGTTCCTCAGTCGTCAGCTGAACCATGCAGTTCTGTGACTCTTCTCCGGGTATCTTCTCTACTAGAAATGTGGAAAGCTTTTCGTTGTAGATCTTCAGTCTCCTCCCTTTGAAGTGCACTTCCATATGTGAGTAATCCAGAGACAGATACCCACCCAGCTTAACAGTGAACTCCCTGGAGAGACACATGCCGAAGTAAGGTTCCAAGTCGACAACCACGACCTCTTGAATGACCACTATGTCAAGAGCTTTGTGCAGCCGGATCGGAATATCTTTGATGACACCAACTGTCTTGACAGGGGTGCCGTCTAGCTGTAACACACCTTAGCTGCTCCTTGTATACTCCATTCCGATCTCGTCATAGACGGCTCTCGGTATAACAGTCGTGGAGGCACCAGAATCCACCATACAGTTGTGTACTATATACCCTTGCATCCACAATGACAGATAGAAGGGAGGTGGTCTGTTCTTTCCAGTGGTGGAGACTGTCAGGGGTTGAACCAAAACAGCAGGCTGCATCTACTTGCCATGTTTTATGCTCTTCAAAGATTCCTGCAACAGATCAACTTGACCTGGGAGCTGAAGAGCATCATACATACTTATCCTTGCAGGAGTCCTCTTTAGCTCATTCACTATGTTGTAGCTCGAAGTGCTAGCTTCCTCCGTTTCTTTTGTAGGCTCATACTTGGTCCGGTATTGCTGCATCGCTTCGACTCTCTGTCTCTTTTTCAGAGACGGATATCTCATCTTCTCCTGAGCTTGTTCTTTTGTTTCAGCTGGAGACGGAGCTGCAGGAGCTTTCGCTGCTGGAGGCTTGATTGCAGGAAATTTTTCTTTGGCTGCAGGATGCCATAGCTTTTTCTCCAGTGGTAGCCCAGCAGGTTGCGCCTTTTCTCTTCTGGAGTATACCTTCAATGGCTTTGCTTGGGCCGCGGCAGCTTCAACAGGCTTTCTGTCCTCCTTGGCGGGGAGCAATGCCTGATCTTCTTCTAGGACGGCAAAGTTGCCTTCATCGTCTAGGATCATGTAAAGTTCATCCTCTATGGCGCTGCCCGCCGTGGTCCTGGAGGTAATGCTGATGCAGCGTGCAATCTTCTTCTGAATATGGGTCGTTGCACGTGGAGCACTAGTTAACCTGGTCAGAAGTGCCAGGTTGATCCTCAATGGCCAAATTTCTTGCAGGGGGTGAATTTGTACTTACCGTTCTGTGGCTTGATATTTTGTCAGTGCCGAAGGAGAATATGGCCTCCTTGGAACAAACTCCATCTGGGCCTGCTTCTTCTTCAGTATAGTCATGTCAGTTGACATGGTATGGTATCCAGATGCCAGAGCCCATACCTCTTGGAGGATTTTGTTCTGAATATCATTGTCTGCAGGTCGCAATTGAGCTGGCAGAGGTAATGCAGCCAATGGCGGGGGTGCAGAATACTGCGCGTACTGAGGGGGAACTGGGAGTGCGAGATACTGTGGAGGAGGATGTGGTGGGTTAGGATAATGAATTTGTGGCGGGCCGTAAGGGTTTACAACTGGCGCCGGATTCCATGGCTGCTGGGGGTGCTGACTTGAGGATGACAGCATCACACCAAAGGCCGATGGGTACTGGGATTGAGGAAAGTCAGGGTAAATGGGTGGCTGTACCCTATGCAGGAGTCTGCCTATGGAGATTATATCCATTTCGGCTTGTTGGGCAGCTTCGTACAGGGCAGGGAATGAATCGACTTGGGCTATCTTCAGCAGTAGGCAGATGTTAGAGTTGAATGACCTCAAGTAGTAGTGCGCAGCCTGACCCGCTGAAGGTCGCAGTTCGCGAGGTACTCATTTCCAAGACCTCGCAAACCTTATGTTGAAGTCCGACACCTCCTCTTGGGGGTGTCACTGGATGCTTTGGAACTGATGCAACAGCGAAGAGGGATCAACAGACTCGTTGCATCCTTTTACAAGCCTGCCAGCTAGCTGGCGCCACCCCGTGATAGATCTCTCTGGCAGAGATGTCCACCAGTAGAGAAGTTTTCCCCTTAGGGAAAGAGCCAGTAGGCGGGTCTTAACACTCTTGTCTGTGATGGAATGTAGCGCATCCAAGGCCAGAATGTCCTGGATGTGCTCGTACGTCGTTTTGCCGTAGCCATCGTAAGCAGGGATGGACTTTAGGGCAGCGGGGGGCACAGCTTGTTGTCCAACTAGGACCAAGGGCCTCGTGGAGTCTACCGTCGGGAAGAGATCGTCATCATTTTGCTGAGCAGCCATTTCTTCCTCTCCTTCGGTAGTGTACTCGATATCGGTACCGTCTGAGGATGTAGATTGCTCTTCAGCCTCGGCCTCTTCGATTTTGGGCTCGGATTCATCTATGCGAGCTTGGTGGTCAGCCAGCCTGACGCGCTCTCCTGGAGCGGCAAATGTCAATTTCATAAAGATCAGGCTGGTTTCCCGGATTCCTTGCTCTCCACCTTCTTGTATGCATGAAGGCGCTCGGACCGGTCTTCACGGACTCAGAGAATATTCAAGTACTTGCAGAGTCGCCAGGTGTTCTGATTCTAACAACAATGAAGCGAACACCAGTGCTTCGATTCTGTTTTGGGGTGGGAAACTTCCATGTCCCACCGGGCGTGCCAGAGAAACTGTTGGTTACGAATCTGCCATTAGGAAAGGATTTGGTTAAATGCGCCCCAGATTGAAAGGCCGAAAGGAAGGAATGCCTCCGTGCCAATCTCCGGAGAAGGCCGGCTTCCTATGGGTTTTCTTAAGTGTTTTAGCTGAGAGTACAGGAAAGAGATAAAAGTGCGGAAAGAGATTCAAATGTGATTTGAGTTGGGTGGGGGGAATAAGCAGCACGACAACGATCAATCACCACTACTAACAACAATTAAATACAGAACACACCATAGAAACTACAGCTGTCATACATACTATGTATCCTCTATCTATGCATTCCAAGAATATTTAATCATCAAATACTGGAATCCAGAGTTCAGTATAACAGTAAGCAATGAAATAAGCAACATGAGGCAAAAATGACAAGTAAAGGCAGCATAAAGAATGATAACAGCAAAATAAATCCAAGTATGTGTCTTGCATTCAGAAGCAAACGTATAGCTACAATGGTTCCCTAGCAGGATATCCCCCTTCCACCCCTTTACAATGATGTGGTGCGGCTATTTATAGCGCAATTTCCCTCGATTACAATTATGGGCACAAAGTCCCAGACCAGACAATAGCTAACAAAAGTGGCCCAAGAGCTGCTGATGTTGACTCCTGCAGACAGGGACTGTACTGGAAGCAAGGTTCACCTGAAAACTGGGCGGCTACGTGGCAGTGCGGTTGATGAAACTTCGCATCAGCATGAATGCGGGTAGTTGCGGTAGATAGAAATTTTTGTTAGCATGAATGGAGCTAACTGGAGGAGGTGATTTGGGCCATGCTTGTCCTTTTTCCCATCGCATATCAGCTTGGATCCCGAGGCTGGACACTTGTCAACTTCTGACAGGGGTGCATCTGCCTTGGAAGACAGCTTCTCTCTTGTGTCCTACTTCGCTTGGAAACGGAGCGCAACTTGGTAGCGCAAGCGGGGAACAACGCAGTTGGGGAGGCCTCCGTGCCTTAGTCTATTTTGGGCTGCTTGAGAGATATTTCCCAACTGCGCACAAGTCAGAGGGCGCAGCCTGACTTCGCTGTGAAGTTGGGTTGCGCACTACAGCACTTAGTCAATTTGGCTGCTGCTCGGACTGAGAGCAAGAAGGGGAGTGCACCCCGAATTCGCTGCGAAGTCGAGTTGCGCTCCAACACTTAGCTGATTTTTGGAGACACTGCTTCCCAACTGCGCTCAGGACGGGGAGCGCACCTCGACTTCGCTGCGAAGTCGGGTTGCACTCCCATACTTAGCCAAATTCTGTTTATTTCCAGTCTGCTTCCGCACTTCGCATTCCCGAGTGCGCTCGAACCTAATGCGCACCCCGACTTCGCTGCGAAGTCGGGTTGTGCTCTTGGACTTAGAATTTTTCAGGGAATGTTTGCTCTGTTTTGGCCGAAGAAAGAACCGGGGGAAAAAGGGATGAATGCAACTGATACAAGAGGAGAAAGGGGGCAGTGGAGAAAGGGAAAGGAGATGGAGGGAAGGAAGAGCAGTATACTTACAAAATTTGAAAACATGGCACCCCGTGCAAAATGTTGCAACACTACCAACTTCCATTTTGTTTCCTGTAGTTGTGACTTCATCATTTGTAGGTCTTTGTCAAGGTTTTGCCTAGTCATATTCAACTTCTTAATCCCTTCAGCTAACCAACACAACAAGGGTGCTACAAAATTAATCTGAGTGTACATTGGTAGTAACTCCAGTACCAACTCCACCTGTGGCCTCTAATTTGCGGTGAGTTGGGAAAGGGGATTATTACCATGTTCGAGAACATTCACCCAGGCTGGCTCCAAATGAAGTGTAGGTGTCTTGTCCAACAATTTTTCGACTCCTTCCATGGTCTTCAAATACTCAGTAGGCAGATCCCACGGTTGTTCTTGGTAAATGCTGGAAATCTCTGCTCGCTAGCCTCCTTTTCTAGCCCATTTAACCAACTTATCCAGCTCTTCTTCTGCCATCAACTGCAAACTTTTTCATTGCCCCACACAACCTGCATCAAATTGCAGCCACAACCTATCCATCACATTGGTTAATTTTTGAAACAAGCTACCGCTTGCTAGTCAATACGTGCACCCATATATGGTGGATCTAAAAAGTTGGGCATTTCCAACAATATGTGTTCGGACCATTCATCCTCAGTTTCCTCATCTTCCCTAATTTTGATGGGCTCCTTTCCTTTTCTAAAAAGTTTAATGGGCTTCTTAGTTGCTTTCCCTTCCGTGATGATTTGCTATTCTGCCCATATCTATGATTGGCTACTTCCTCCTACTATTGTTACATCTTGTTGAGGAACATATGTCTGTTGTGGGTCCTTTTTATTCATTGTTATTGTGTCTTGCTCCTGAGACACTTCCTCTTCCACTAAAATAGGATGTTGCTATGTTCCTTCTAGCAGACCTGTTGAGTGTATATTTGTCACATTACAAAAATGAACACGCAACTGGAGTCTCAAACCAGAAGACTCTTTCTTGCAAAGAAATAAGTTATTATTTTTCTTTTATTTCTCCAAGCTTCTTGTGAACAGATCTCTATATGCATAAAACCAATTTCAACTTAATGCACATAAACGAATATATCCCAGAATAGCTCAGATCCTGCAAGTAACTGTTAACAAGGGGCCTTTGTTGATTCACAACAAACTTTGTAACCCTAATTTGTTAAAATAACCAATCATGCAACAAAAATCCTTTTAATGTTCTAACATTAATGGTTTATTCTAATGTTAATTGGTTCATTTTATCTTTGTTTAATCGTTCCACTATTTTAACGTTAGTCTTTAATATGAGATTAAACATATCAGGAACTAAAACAGAAAATGTTCTTATGCAAATCAGCTGGAAAACCAAAGAAGGATGTTAATCTGGTTAGCAATCTCCTCCCTGCAAAACCCCAAGTTATGAGATGAAGCTCTAAAACAACCTGACCTGACAGACCTGTAATAAACACAGTCGAATCAAATCAGATGCTAGACTCTAAGGAAATAAATGATTTGCATTGTTTTGTCATTCACCTATCGCAACCCACATTATGGTGTAAACAAATAGATACAAAACAAAATAATGCAAAGGAAAGATATACAGTAAAACAGTAGTCTTAGCCTTCAATCTCCTTTTGGTTTCACACACAAAAGTTACTCCTGCCAAATAACTCCTTTATTCAATAAAATAATGCTTTTGTTTTTACAATTTCCAGCCCCGTATCCATCTACATTTCTGCTATTTAAACTTTTTGTTGCTGCTCTCGGCTGCTCTGTGATGCTTCGTTTCAGTTTCCAGGACGCTTCGTTTCAGTTTCCCGCCTTTTGGTGTTCTAACCCTTCGCATGCATTTGCAACGCTTGATCTTCTCTGCGGCCAGTAACTGTCGATCCGAAGCGTTACTCTGATCCTCATGCATTTTGCCACGTGTTCAGCGCTCTCTGCATGTTTAGTAATGGTCCCCTGAAAATCGTGACTAAAAATAGCCCGCGGCCTTGCTCCTTTGCTTTCGCAGCGAAATCGCGACATGTCGCGATATCGCGACGCTTTCATTCTCCGTACGCTTTTCCGGCTATAACCCCGTCACGAAATCGTGACCATTTTACCCATCGGGCCATCTCACCGCAACCCGTCGCGATATCGCTACCATTTCACTTTCCATCCAACACCCATCGCACGTCTTCTCTTCGTACACTTTGCCGAAACACGTCACGAAATCGCGACCATTTTCTCTCCTACACTTTCACCTCTGAAATCGTGACCATTTTCTCTCCATACACTTTGCCAAAACACGTCGCGAAATCGTGACCATTTTCTTCATCCGTACACTTTGCCAAAAACACGTCGCGAAATCGTGACCATTTTCTCCTTCCCACTTTCAAAACACGTCGCAAATCGCGACCATTTTCATCATCCATACACTTTGCCAACACACTCACAAATCGCGACCATTTTCATCATCCGTACACTTTGCCAAACACGTCGTGAAATCACAACCATTTTCTCCTTCGGTCCACTTTGCCAAAACACGTCACAAATCGCGACCATTTTCATTCCCTACACTTTGCTCAAAACATCATCGCGAAATCGTCGACCATTTTCTTCGTCCTCTTTCAAAACACGTCACGAACATCCACCATTTTCTGTCCATTCGCACCATTTTTCTCGACATGTCGCGATATCGCGACCATTTTCTCAGCGTCGGAGCGACATGTCGCGATATCACTTTTTGAGCGACATGTCGCGATATCGCGACACTTTTCTTTTTTTAGCAGCGATTTCGTGACACTTTCTACACTTGTGCATTTTGCCCCTTTTCTTCATTTTTAGCATCTGGGTCACTGAGATTTTCTCTGAAAACCTGCAAAAAGGTGGGTCCCCAATTTTGGGGTGTGTTGTGGATTAGCCACAACAAATGGCGACTCTGCTGTCAAATGCTCCAGAGCATTTTTGTGAGAACCCAACCTGAAATATATGAGCTTAGATACAGGCGTTAGCACATAAAAGATAAACAAATACCGACAGATCAGAAGTACATGAAACATCAGAATCATTAGTATTAGCTCGGTGTGTGCTATTTGTTTTCATTCCCTATCGCTTGGACTTGATCAACATTCCATTGTCAGCTTTACATGCATGCATGTGTGAGATTGTAAATGATTTGTGAAACCTAATGAATATGCTTAGAGATTTTGCTTTTACAAATGCATAGACCTTCTAATATCATATACAAATATTCAAGATTGTCAAACCCTCTTAGGATCAACCATGTGTATAATGAATTGTTTTATTAGATCCCAAAGTTGGTTATGAGTCACTATTATCTTGAACCCATGTGTAAGTGAAAGTGAAATCAGAGCTTTGGGAAATCGGACTCCCAACTTAATCTAGATGGGAGTTTAACCCTATTCTTACTACTCGGATTTGGAATTCATTACCTCACTTTGAGCAAAATGATCTAACCAATTATAGAAGAAATGGTCATGCTAGTCTAACCCTTTGAACAATCAGTGGTCTTGTTTTTTAGACAAGACATGCTGTCATGCATGGGCATACCTAACCCCCATAATCCATGACTTAACTTCATTTCTTTGGACTTTGGGGATGACTACCTATCCTTTGCAGAGGACAAGTAGTACGATCCTTTGAATCCAATATAAAGATGAGATGGGAAAAGTTAATTTTACTTCTTGGATCTTAGGGATGACTACCCATCCTTGCTAGGGACATGTAGTACGATCCTTCCAACCCAAGTCTTAGATGAAAATGAAGAATATTATTTTTATTACTTAGACCTTGGGGATGACTACCCATCCTTTGCAGAGGACAAGTAGTACGATCCTTCCAATCCAAGTTTTATCTTGATATGAGACATAGGAGCTTTGGGGAATCAGATTCTCAACCTAGGCGAGATGAGAATTATGCCCTATCCTTACTACTCCATGTAGGTCAAATCAAAGCTTTGGGGAGTTGGATCCTCAACCTAAGTTCGATGAGGACTTAACCCTATCCTTACTACTCTGATTTTAGGCTTTAAGCTTAATGAAAGTGGTGAAAACCACTGTTTTAAGGATCATGTTGCATAATAGGATAGACATGAAATATTCCTTTCGCTTGACCCTCTTCCTCCAAGCAAGGTTTTGATCATTTTGCCCAAGATCCTTTTTAATGTGTACAAACTGTGCTTGGTTCTAGATACCTTTGGGCTCAGTTTCCAACCTTAGGATTTTTCTTTATTTATGTTATAGTATAACCCTAAGAGGATTTAACACACTTTAATGATTTGTATCTGAAATGCATATGTAACTAAGATGGCATGAATATGCAAAGTGAGATGTACTATGAATGCATTGCCCTTTGAATTGCAAATGAAGTATTACCATAATTTGTAAAACTGACTACTTCATGCATCACAAGCCCCAAACGATATTAATTAACTGTTTGTGTTACATGTGGAGCTTTTACAACATAATTCCAATGCTTCATATTCTCCCAATCTTAGGCATGTGTTTAACATTTCAAACTTTTATTCCTTTTTTTTTTTTTTTTATATATAAGACAATGAAAAATGTCAAATAAACACACCACCTAAATGTCCAACCTGCACACACAAAACAAAGCACAACATTAATACAAAAACCTGAACATGTCAAAACACACAACTTAAATATCAAATCTGCACACAAAAGAAACAAAGCACAACATTAATACAAAGCTAGACATGTCAAGAACACACAACTTAAGTATCAAATCTGCACACAAAAGAAACAAAGCATGGCATAATTACATATAATACAAACCCAACTGCCTCAAGCCTGGAAGTAGTGTTTCAAGTGCAACCCATTGATAGGTAATGCCAAATCCTTTCCATCCAAGGTTCTTAGTCTAAAACTGTTTTCCCCTAGGACTTCGAAACTTGGTACGGACCCAACCATAAGTAGTCAAACTTATCATGATCCCCTTTCTTCTCATGTCTTTTGTCCCATAACAACACTAGATCTCGATATTTTAAAGGCCTTGGCCCTAGACTTTTTGTCAAACCATCTCTTTACTACATCCTGGTGTTTACTAAAATGAAGCATAGCCTCATCCCTTTTTTCATCCAGATGCATTAATTGTGTTAGTCTAGACTCAAGTTTATCATCAGTTCCGCAATAATCTTTCATGAAATGCAACGTTTGTAACCTGAGATTTGTAGGAAAAATGGGATCTTGTCCATAAACCAGATGGTAAGGAGATGTTCCTATTGCTTCTTTGACTCTGATTCTGTCAGCCCAAAGAGCCAACTTAAGCTTGTTATGCCAGTCCCTCGGATTTCTTTCCAACAATTTTTTTATGACATTTAACAAATTCTTGTTAGATGATTCGGCCAATCCATTACCTTGCGGATAATAATTGGAAGAGAATTTTAAACTCACACCGCTGTCAAATGCCCAATTAGCAAATTCCAAAGAAGAAAAAGCTGAACCATTATCACTTACAATTGAGTTAGGCATCCCAAACCGAGTGACAATATTATCCTCTAGGAATTTAATAACAACCTCCGACGTAGCATTCTTTGTGGGGATAGCCTCAATCCACCTTGTGCAATAATCCGTAGCTGTCAAAATGTATTTGTGGGAATCGGATGAATTGGGACTGATAATCCCAACAAAATCCAGGCCCCATTGCGCAAAAGGTCTAGACTCAATTACGGATTGTAAAGGCATGGCAACACCCCTGTCTCTATTGGCTGCAGTTTGACATATATGACATGACCTCACATGAGTATGGGCATCTTTGAACAGTCGAGGCCAATAATAACCGGCTCTGAGGATTTGATGGGCGGTGGCATTGGCGGACCCATGTCCCGTTCCATGTTTACCATGAAATTCCTCGAGAATCTGCACTGCCTCTTTTTGGTCAACACAACGAAGGTAAATACCTTCATGGTTTTTTCTGTATAACGTGCCGGATCTAATTAGGAAATTAGCAGACTTCAAGCGCAAGGCTCTTCGTTGAGTAGAATTCAAGTGCGGTGGACATTTACCATTTAGTAGAAAATACACCACATCTGTATACCACTCATCTTTGGTTATATCTCGCGACTTCATAATGTTGACATGAAATTGCGAGATCCTTTTCTCGCTATTGCCTTAACCAACCCTTGTCCCCGCACTATCTTCATCGACTGAATCTCAAGATCAAACTCCTGCAAAGTTGAAACCCACTTACCACGTCTTTCACCTAATTCATTCTGTATGAACATGGCTTTGACTGCAGGATCCGGGACGATAGCAAAGACCCTACTGTGGACTATGTAATGCCTGAATTTTTTCACAGTTTTAACCAGAGCATACATTTGCTTGTCCAAGATAGAGTATCTCAATTTCGCATCTTTGAGAGGACTACTCAGGAAGGCAATAGGATTTTCAATGCTGCCTTCACTCTTCTGAGTTAAAACACTCGCAAAGGAGTGATCTGAAGCAAATGTGTAGATATAGAAAGGCTTCGTATAATCGGGACTCACTAAAATCGGGGCTTTAGAAATCGCGTCCTTGATGTTTTTAAAAGCATCTCTATTTTCATCTGTCCACTTGATCTGGACCTCTTTCTTTAACATGTCGTTCAAAGGTTTTGCTATCTCTGCAAAATCTGCAATAAATTTTCTGACGAAATTGATCTTCCCAAAAAATGATCTCAACCCCTTCTTGTTGTTGGGACAAGGAATCTGTTGTATGGCCTCTATTCTCTCAGGGTCAATGGAAATTCCATCCTTAGATATTATATGTCCCAATAACTTCCCTTCTGTCACCCCGAAAATGCACTTCTTTGGGTTGAGAGAAATGCCATGTTCCCTGCATCTTTGAAAGACTTTCTTAAGATCCCTGACGTGGTTTTCCCTGTTCTTAGAAAAGACAGGAATGTCATCTACATAGACGATGATGCACTTACCTATGAGTCCCTTAAAAGCAAAGTCCATAGCTCGTTGGAAGGTGGCACCTGCGTTCAATAGTCCGAAAGGCATTCTCCTATATGCAAAGGTGCCCCACTTTGTGGTAAAAGCAGTTTTCATCCTATCACTAGGATGGATAAGAACCTGATTATATCCCGAATAACCATCCAGGAATGACATCATCTCCGACCCGTTTACCTTTTGGAGTATTTCATCAATGGTGGGTAACGGGTAGTTGTCCTTTTGGGAGGCTTTATTAAGATTTCTAAAATCGATACACAACCTTATTTCTCCACTCTTTTTCCTCACGGGGACCAGGTTAGCAACCCATGTGGAATGCCTAACAGGAAAGATGATCTTAGCTTCTAACAGTCGCTTCACCTCTTTCTCTATCAAGGGTTCTAATAATGGATTAACTCGCCTCTGTCTTTGCCTGAAGGGTTTGGAATCTGGCTTCAATGGAATCGTGTGCATTATGACATTTTGATCATAGGTTTTCAACTCCTTATAACTCCAAGCTATGCAGTCTATGTATTCTTTTAATGCATTGGCGATGGAATCCTTCTCCTACTTGGTACATGCTTTTGCTATAAATACTTCTCGAGGGTTTTCTGCACTTCCAATGTTAACCAAATCACAAGCTTCTTTGGGAGGTGGAACCTTTTTACCCTCTCTTGGTTGATATCCGATATCGAAAGTTTTTTCTAATGAAGCCATCTCATCTGGCATCTTATTGCATTTTCCAATAGCTTTTTCTTCCAAATCTTCCTCCTCTAGATCCCTTTCATCTTCATCTATAACCTGCTTTTCAAATATACCAGAATTAGTGACAAAATTGAATATGTGCCTGTCACTATCAAACACTTGGAAATTCGTGACATTATCTGGTATCGAGGGGCAAGGGACCAGTTCTATGGAGAATTTCTTGCATTTCTTATGGTCCACTCGTTTCAACATACTCGCAGCCACGGCTAGAGAATCTACCAGACGATTGCCTTTTCTAGAGATCAAAGATATGTTAAAGGCATCAAACTCATCCATTAAATCTCTAACCCTGGTTCTGTAAAGTCTGAGCCGCTTATCTTTACACACATATTGTCCCTTCACTTGTTTTACCACCAGTTCCGAATCACCAAGGACCTTGATACACTTAACTTTCTTTCGAAGGGCCAATTGAAGTCCGAGAATCAAGGCCTCATATTCTGCCATGTTGTTGGTGGCAAGGAACTGTAGTCTATATGCGGCGAACATAGGCTCTTTATCCAAACATGACAATTCAACACCGGCTCCTGCTCCTTGTTTGGACCTAGATCCATCAAATCTTAACGTCCAAATGTCCTGATGTCCTTCAGTAATGTTGCACCCAATATTTTCATTTTGGGAACTTTCAAGTGTTTCTATGTCCAAACAATATGCTCCCAGCTCTGCCTCAATGTATTGGATCTCATTCGGTTTGTTGTACTCCGTGATCATCTCCTTGAGCCTAGGCTCACTATCAATCCGAATTTGGTTGGCCACTCCCCTCCACGGCAACCACATATGTGAAGAATCTGTCACAATGTAACCATTCAGGTTTTTACTCCAATCTCTTCCCAAAACCATGCCATACTTGATAGGAATGTCGAGGACCAATATGTCTATGTGATGTTGAACCCTCGGGTTCTGAATTGACTTGAATAAGAACATCACCCAATTCTCCCACTTCCTCCATGGTTGATCTATCCAGCTGCACCACCCTGCTTCTAGAAGGCCTTGGTGTAAATCCCAATTTTTTACAGATTTCTAGGGGCATGATGGTAGCCGAGGCCCCTGAATCTATTAAACAATTGTGCAGGTTTTTACCTGCAATTCTAATGGTTATCAAAAAAGGAGGTATATCTCATTTTTCCTTTTGTAAAACCAATCGGGACTCAGCACTTTTAGCTTCATGAACTTGGGCAGATGGATCTAATCTTTTTGGTGGACTTACTTCTTGGCCTAATAATCGAGACATATCATACATTGAGACATTGGCCTTAGTTTTCTTCATGTCTTCCACCAAGTCATAAGTGGGCTTTTCTGGATTTGACATATTTTGCACCATCTTAGACTTTTCCACTTTGGATGGAGGAGGGGGATTGACATCTCCTTTGAAATCAGGAGGGAGTAATTGGTTGCTTGGAGGAGTAGAGGAAGTTTTGGGCTCCTTAGAACTCCTAGTGTAATACTTGTGATTTCCTTTCCCAAAACGTTTGTTGGCATGAACTTCCAATGTTTCTTCATCTTCGCTTCCAAAAAATTCCACATCCTCCTCTTCTTCACTTTCTTGGGAATGTATAACCTCAATCAATATAGACTCATGCTTCCCGTGGCCACAGTGCATACAATCGTTATCACAAGGTCCCGATTCTCCAAAATCTTTCGAGACATCTGCCTGATTGGCTACGGGGTTGGGTACTCGCCCATTATTCGGTTGCGTGTTGTATGTTCCTTTTCCTCTATGGTTATGAGGCCGGTTATGACCCATGGCTTGGTCCACTTTTTTATTGACATTTCCCACCGTGACCAAAACTTTGGCCAAGGTTTCCTTCATGTTTTCTATGGCGGATTCAGACCCTTGTGGTTGAGGCACTGTAATTCCGGGTCCAGTTGTGTTTGCTGCATTAGCCACCTCTGGAATAGGTACAATGGCTTGGGTCTGGGCAGGTGGATTCCACCCTGGATTCACACTTTGAATAGCTTGGGTCTGGGCAGGAGGATTCCACCCTGGATTCACACTTTGAATAGGAGTGATTGTTGGATAAGTCGTTGGGCTTGGCGTGCTAATCGGAGCAAACCCCGGCAAGGTCAACAAATTATTGCCCATGCCGAACCCAGGCAAACCCATCGGGCTATTTTGAATTAATCCCTGCGTTTGCACGGAGGCATTCGGATAACCTGGAAATGGCGTCACTTGGGTGGGTGTTTGAAAATTATTCATCATAGGAACATGTGGTGCCATTAACTCGGTTCATCATGGCAAATTGACTGTATGGACCATATTGTCCCATCCCAGTCAATTGAGACAATCCTGCTCCTGGCAAGTTCATCTGTTGTTCGAGAGTCATTGTTTCTGCATAGGCCAAAGGAAGCGTCGTAACCTGAGGGTTCCTTCTAGTCAACAAAGACGTTAAAGGATCCAAGGCTCCGAAATATAATTGCAAGGCGATCGCAGGATCTACCGCAAAGTGACGAGTCAGATTCGTGTATAGTTTTTGGAACCTCTGGTTAAATGTTCGTATGGGCTCATTGGGTAATCTTTTACATGATACGAACAAATTGTAGATTATGGAGGGATCCAATAACATTCTAAACTGGCTAATGAAAGCGGTTTCTAATTGGGCCCATGAAGTGATGGACCCTGCTGGAAGATTTCGATACCATTCATTGGCCGTGGGGTCTAGACTAGCAGGGAAAACTCGGCAAGCAACATCCTCGTGAGTAACCCCTTGCCTAAACATGTAATCTTTGTAGATTTGGACATGATCTTCTATTGTTGTGGGACCATCGTGAATGAATTTGGGTAATCCCCTTTCAATGTTTCTAGGCAAGTCATGGACTGCCCCGGGAATATCTAAAGGGGAACTTTGAGCACCATACCAAAGGGCAGGTGGCTGTTGTTGTTGTTGTTGTTGTTGTTGGGCCATATTATTCGAAGGTGTTAACCCTGTGGGAACAATTGGAACGCTTGGAACTGTGGAGACAGATATCACGGGTGTTACTGTCGCACTTGAACTTAAAGGTTCAGGCCCGCTAGATGTACTTGAGTCTAAAGAAATCCCTAACTCAAGTATACTGGGTGGTATTTCGATTTCTAATGTTTTGTTTTTCGGCCTCCTAGCAGTGGGAGAAAGGCTTTGAAAAATAGTTTCCCCTGTGGTTTTAGACCTAGTAGCAATGTACTCAGGTTGGGCCAGCTTGGAAACTCTAGAACCCAAAAGACTTCTCTCAACTTGCTTGCAAAATACAGTATCCAACTGTTATACCTGCAAGCACAATAAGTGGAAACAAAACTACCCACATTAATTGTTAGAACAAATCAAAAATCACAAAGCAATAAAGAAGGCCCTCCTTCTAGCGCCAAAATGTTGAGTGTATATTTGTCACATTACAAAAATGAACACGCAACTGGAGTCTCAAACCAGAAGACTCTTTCTTGCAAAGAAATAAGTTATTATATTTTTATTTCTCCAAGCTTCTTGTGAACAGATCTCTATATGCATAAAACCAATTTCAACTTAATGCACATAAACGAATATATCCCAGAATAGCTCAGATCCTGCAAGTAACTGTTAACAAGGGGCCTTTGTTGATTCACAACAAACTTTGTAACCCTAATTTGTTAAAATAACCAATCATGCAACAAAAATCCTTTTAATGTTCTAACATTAATGGTTTATTCTAATGTTAATTGGTTCATTTTATCTTTGTTTAATCGTTCTGCTATTTTAACGTTAGTCTTTAATATGAGATTAAACATATCAGGAACTAAAACAGAAAATGTTCTTATGCAAATCAGCTGGAAAACCAAAGAAGGATGTTAATCTGGTTAGCAATCTCCTCCCTGCAAAACCCCAAGTTAATGAGATGAAGTTCTAAAACAACCCGACCTAACAGACCTGTAATAAACACAATCAAATCAAATCAGATGCTAGACTCTAAGGAAATAAATAATTTGCATTGTTTTATCATTCACCTATCGCAACCCACATTACGGTGTAAACAAATAGATACAAAACAAAATAATGCAAAGGAAAGATATACAGGAAAACAATAGTCTTAGCCTTCAATCTCCTTTTGGTTTCACACACAAAAGTTACTCCTGCCAAATAACTCCTTTATTCAATAAAATAATGCTTTTGTTTTTACAATTTCCAGCCCCGTATCCATCTACATTTCTGCTATTTAAACTTTCTGTTGCTGCTCTCGACTGCTCTGTGACGCTTCGTTTCAGTTTCCAGGACGCTTCGTTTCAGTTTCCCGCCTTTTGGTGTTCTAACCCTTCGCATGCATTTGCAACGCTTGATCTTCTCTGGCGCCGAATCGTTGATTCGAAGCGTTACTTTGATCCTCATGCATTTTGCCACGTGTTCAGCGCTCTCTGCATGTTCCATAACGGTTCCTCAAAAATCATGACTAAAAATAGCACGTGGCCTTGCTCCTTTGCTTTCACAGTAAAAACGTGACATGTCGCAAAATCGTGACATGTCGCGATATCGCGACGCTTTCATTCTCCGTACGCTTCGGCTGCAACCCCGTCACGAAATCGCGACCATTTTCTCCATCGGGCCCTCTCACCGCAACCTGTCATGAAATCGCTACCATTTTATCTCCGTACGCTTTGCCAAAACCTGTCACGATATCGCTACCTTTCTCCTCGGCATGGTCTTCATTCGCGGACGCACCTTTCGCTGCATGGTCTTCATTTTTGTCGCGATTTCACGACATCTTCTCTGTTCCGTACACTTTGGCAAAACACGTCGCGAAATCGTGACCATTTTCATCATCCGTACACTTTGGCAAAACACGTCGCGAAATCGTGACCATTTTCATCATCCGTACACTTTGCCAAAACACGTCGCGAAATCGTGACCATTTTCATCGTTCGTACACTTTGCCAAAACACGTCGCGAAATCGCGACCATTTTCTCCTTCGGACACTTTGCCAAAACACGTCGCGAAATCGCGACCATTTTCATCGATCGTACACTTTGCCAAAACACGTCGCGAAATCGCGACCATTTTCATCAGTCGTACACTTTGCCAAAACACGTCGCGAAATCGTGACCATTTTCATCAGCCGTACACTTTGCCAAAACACGTCGCGAAATCGCGACCATTTTCTCCTTCGGGCCACTTTGCCAAAACACGTCGCGAAATCGCGACCATTTTCATCAGCCGTACACTTTGCCAAAACACGTCGCGAAATCGCGACCATTTTCTTCGTCCGTACACTTTGGCAAAACACGTCGCGAAATCGCGACCATTTTTCTCAGCATCGGAGCGACATGTCGCGATATCGCGACCATTTTTCTCAGCGTCGGAGCGACATGTCGCGATATCGCGACCATTTTTCTCAGCGTCGGAGCGATATGTCGCGATATCGCGACATTTTTCTTTTTTTAGCGACGACGGAGCGACGTGTCGCGATTTCGCGACATGTCGCGATTTCGCGACACTTGTGCATTTTGCCCCTTTTCTTCATTTTTAGCATCTGGGTCAGTGAGATTTTCTCTGAAAACCTGCAACAAGGTGGGTCCCCAATCTTGGGGTGTGTTGTGGATTAACCACAACACCTTCAGTGGCTTTTTGAATGAGTGGTGGTTCTTTATTTGTCATACCTATTTTTGCCTCCTGTGTGGAGCCTGTGTCTACAAATCGGCCTGTCGCCTTTGCTTTCGTAGCTGTGAGCATATCCTCAAATAAGAATGTACATAGGGTGTCTATAAAGGAAGTCCTCACAAACTGGGATTCGAGGGGTACTTTAGGTGACTCTGAACGATCTTGGAATTGAGATTCTATCAAGAATTCTGTAGGCCCCACGTGTACCGCAATACTGGGTTCTGGTGGTACTTATTTAAGAACAGTAGGGATTGTAAAATTTACCTCCTCTATTTTTATCTCCTTGGTCTGTGAACCTGTTGATTAAGAATCTGCCACTAGGGTAGGATTTTAATCTATTGTGCCCTAGATTCGCCCAGCAGATTGAAAGGCTGGAAGGAAGGAATGCCTTCCGGGCCAATCTCCGAAGAAGGCCGACTCCTTTGATTTCTCAGTTGGGGGGTTTAGCTCAGATTGCATGAAAGGGATTATAAAATGTAGAAAGAAACATAAATATGCTTGTTCCGGGTGGGGAAGATAAGCAGCACAATAACTAACCAATCACTATCACCAACAATAATCAAAACAAAGTATGCAGCAGAAACTATCAGTGCTAATCTATCCTATGTATCCTTTACTTTAGTATTCCAGATATACTTAATTACCAATACTGATATCAAGATTTGCAGAATAATAGTAATAAAAAATATAAGCAACATGAAGTAGAAATACTTAATAGAGGCAGCATACAAGACAAAGGCAACTAATAGAGCCAAATATACTTTGCATTCAAAATCAAGTGCACAGCTACAGAAGTTTCTTAGCAATATACTAAGAAACTTCTGTAGCCACTAGTGGAGGCCCTTGCGCCCAAATTCTTCGAGTTTTATTGCCAAGTCCAGCCACTGCCTCGCTTGGCGTTCAGCCTCCTCTACCGTAGGCTTTTCCTGGGCAGATACTTCTTGAATTCTGGATGTGAAATCCAGGACGGACAGGGACATGACCACATTAGTCCTGCAGTCCTACAACAAACTAGCACCGCATCTCCTTGATCTTGTCCTTTGAAAAGGCAGCCGCCTGGGACGCTTTCTCCTTCAGCTGGAATTGAGTCTGCTTTAGCAAATCTTGCAACTGAGCAACATGCTCCAGTGCTGCCCTCTTCTCTTTTGACAGTTGTTCGGCTGTCTTCCTCTGTGTTGCCGCCTCCTGTTGGGACGCGGCAAGCTGATATTTTAAATCTTTATCTCTGTAATGTCCCTTTTTTAGGAACAGCAAACCCTTACTACGAAAATGTAGAAATTAATTACAGCAAGGAAATAACTCAGAAATTGCTCATAAAATAACAAAAGTATGAGGAGAAATCAGCCAGTATCATATATTAAATATTGCCAAACCAATATAACAGCTGGAATGGAAAAATGGGTCCTCAAGGAACTCAAAATGCAGATACAAACTCGCACATGTGGGACGAACTAACCCCAAGGTTGAACAGATGCCAAAACTCCTCAAAAATGACCGCAAATACAAACGTAGGGTTTGGGGCTGCCAAAAGATCTGAAACACATGACACAAATGCTCCCAAAAATGCCACGAACTCCTCAAAGATGCCTCTTTTTGTATTTTTGATATTTTAGGGCAATAACACCTGCAATGATATTGCCAAGACCCCAACCATGCACCTCCAATGCACTATGGGAATGAGCAAGACCTGCAATCTCAACTCATGGAACCTCCAGGGTTTCAATATTCAATTTTGATATCAACATAACATGCCCAAAATGGGACGTCTCACTCCCTTATATAGGGTGAGGTTCTAATTTGGAGTTGACATCTCCCAACCCTAAATTCACTTAAAGTGCCTTATTACAACATAAAAACATAAAACATAAATAAACACAACTTAAGTTATGTCTCCTAGTCACATGAACCCCTTTTTCACTTTTATAATTAAGTGTAGGAGACATTTACAAAAAATATTTATTTTTGGGACATTACAAGTCCACCCTCCTCAAATTGCTTGTCCTCAAGCAAAGTCAAAGCTGGAGCATCTAAAATTTCTGCACCTTCCCAAGTAGCATCCTCCATAGGCAAGTCCTTCCACTTCACAAGATATTCTTTGAAAGTCCTACTCCTAAGCTTTCTCTCCCTTGTCTCAAGGATCAATTCAGATTCAAGAATGAGCTTTCCTTCATCATCAAGGGGTGGCAAATCTGAAGATGGCTGAATATGTTGGCCCAAGGCCTTCTTCAAACAAGAAACATGGAAGACATTATGTATTTTACTTCCACTTGGAAGTTCCAAAGCATATGCAACTTGTCCAACCTTACTCAACACCTTGTAAGGTCCATAAAATTTGGGTTTGAGTTTTTCTCGCTCCACTTCTTTTCAATGTAGACTGTTTGTAGGGCTGCAACCTAACATAAACCAAGTTTCCCACCTCAAATGAGTGCTCACTACGATGCTGATCTGCATACTTCTTCTGCTGATTTTGTGCCGAAAGAATATTTTCCTTCAAAGCATTAAGAATATGTTGATTTTCTACTGCAAAGTCTCTAGCTTTTTGGACCCTTGAATCACCAAAAATCAGATCTAAAAAGTGTGGGGCATCATAACCATAAAGTGCCTTGAATGGAGACATTTTTATTGACATATGATAAGTAGAATTGTAACAATATTCACCAAGGTGCAACCATTTAACCCATGCCTTTTGTTGACCTGAAACATAATTTCTCAAATATCCTTCAAGCCATTTGTTAACAATTTCAGTTTGCCCATCAGTTTGGGGATGGTAGCTAGTACTAGGAGTCAATTTAGTACCACATAGTTTAAACAATTCTTGCCAAAACATGCTCAAAAATCTGTTGTCCCTATCACTCACAATGGATTTAGGCAAACCATGCAATCTGAAAACTTTTTAAAAAACAAATCAGCAACTTGTATGGCTGTACAAGTTGTTGAAATGGCATAGAAATGAGAAATTTTGTCAATCTATCAACAACAACAAATATGCAATCCTTCATGTATACCTTGAGCAAACCAGTAATGAAGTCCATGGAGATACTTTCCCATTTCTGATTGGGAAGTGGCTGAAGTAAACCAGCTGCAAATTCATGTCCCCCCTTGTTTTCTTGGCAAATAACACATTCCTGAACATGCAAGAAGACATCCCTTTTCAAACCCTTCCAATAGAATCTTTCTCTAACCTGTTTGTAAGTCTTGTAGAAACCTGGATGGCCTACAAGTGGAGCATCATGCATGGCTGTAATTAAAGCTTGTTTCAGCTTCGATTCAAGTACTAAAAACACTCTTCCCTTGCAAAAAATCAGTCCTTCTTTATGGCTGAACCTGTCATATTCAACTTGCCCATTTATTAGTTTAGAACAAAAATCATTCTTTGCATATTCAGCCATAATTTTCACCTTCCAATCAGCAGAAATAATGGAAAGAGAATGAAAATTAGGGTGCCTAGAAAGTGCATCAACGACTGAATTTTTCTTACCCTTTACAAACTCAATTTCAAAATCATATGATTGCAACTTTGTTACCCATTTCTGCTGTCTTTCATTCAGTTCAACTTGCCCCAAGAAGTATTTCAAACTGTTATGATCAGTTTTGACCACAAACTTGCCACACACTAAGTATTGCTTGAATTTGGTTGAGGCATGCATGATAGCTAGCATCTCTTTATCATAGATGCTGAAATTTTTCTCCACATTTGAGAGCTTTCTACTCTCATAAGAAATGGGGCGTCCTTGTTGCATAAGTACAGCTCCAACTCCAACACCTGAAGCATCACAAGCAATAGTAAAAGCAACAGAAAAATCAGGAATAGCAAGTAAAGGAGTGGAATTCATTACATCTTTCAGCTTTAGAAAAGCTAAAAGAGCCTCATTGGACCATGAAAAGGCCTCTTTCTTAGTTAATTCAGTAAGGCGGGCAGCCAAAGAAAAAAACCCCTTAATGAACCTCCTGTAGTAACTGCATAAACCCACAAAACCCCTCAATTCCATTAGGTTGGATGGTATAGGCCATATTTGTAGAACTGAAACTTTAGTTTGATCAACCTTCACCCCATCTTTGCAAATAATGTGCCCACTCTCAAGTAAATCAGCAATGGTCTTTTCAATCTCATCTTTGAAAACCTTAGGATGCCTATAAGGTTTAATTATGACAGGTTTACTATTTGCTTTCAATTCAATAATATGCTGAAAACCTCTACTAGGTGGCAAACCTTTAGGTAGGTCAGAAAATACCTTAAGATGTTTTTGTAGTAAACCTTGAATTTGAGGATGATAGGTGGCTGATTTTTTCCCTTCTAAACTAAAAATTACAGCTGCCCACTCAATGTCCTTATGCCTTATCATCTTCTCCATTCTTTTTATGAAACCTCCAAAATTTTGCAAGAATCTTTTGACCCATTTTCCTTGATTCCTTGCAACACCACATCTTTCCCTTCAAGCACAAATTTCAGTTCTAATTTCTGATAATTAGTAACATAATCACCAAGTGAATACAACCATTGCACACCCAAAACCATATGTGGAATACCTCCTAAGGGAAAAACAAAGAATTGCTCATCTACTTCCATGTTGCCAAAATTAATTTTTATGTTTCTTACCACTTTGTTGCATGTGATAAGATCACCATTGCCAATAGCAACACAAATACAGGAATGATAGCTGTTGGAAGATTCTTTCTAGTGGCAAACTTCTCATCAACAAAATTGTAAGTAGCACCACCATCTATTAAAACAATAACCTTTTCATCAAAAGATCTACCTGGTACCTTAATAGTGCGAAACCGATTCAGCCCACTTAAAGTGGCTAGGGAACCTTCAAGAACTTCCTCATACTCCCTTTGTGCTTCCTCTTCCAAGGGTGTCTCATCTGCCTCATAAAAATCAGGATTATCAAAATCAGAATCAGAATGTAATTCAATGATTTTCATACCTCCTTCTATGCATTTATGACCTCTTTGCCAAGGAGACTTGCAAATGAAACACTTGTTTTGTTTCCTTAGCTCATCTTTCTCTTCTTGTGTCAAGCGTGGGCCATTTGGGGGCTTATTAGGTGGCTGAAAACCAGATCTGAAACCTTCTCCATGCATGGGATTCTTGCCATAAAAATTTCTCTCATTTCCACCTTGTTGCGTGAGGTTTCCTTGCTGCCCATACTGCTGTCCAAAAACTGTTTTTTCTGGCTGCAAAAGGTGGTCTAGCAGGTGGATTATGTGCAAAATATTTCTGTCTAGGAGGTAAAACAGATTCTAAGCTTAAAGCTCTCTTAATGGCATCTTCAAGAGTGGCTGGTTCAAAAGCTTTAACTAATCCCTTCACGGGTTCCAACAAACCATCCATAAAAAGAAAAATTACCCTCTTGGGTGAAATATTTTGTACTTGAACTAAAAGTTGTTCAAATTTCTCCACATAGGCATGAATGGATGAAGTTTGCTTCAAAGTGGCAAGCTCCTTGAAATACTCTTCCACATTCCTCCTTTCAAACCTGTTCAAAACCCTGGTACAAAATTCATCAAATGTTTCAATATCACCATGCCCTTGGGTTACTAACCCATGATGCCACCATGAGTAAGCACTACCCTCAAGGTGGAGTGTAGCAATCCGAACCGCATCGCCTTCGAAATAGGCTCCAAGGTAAAATAAGTCCACAATTTTTGAAGCCATGCCCTAGCTCGTAAGACCATCTTGACCATTAAATGAGGGAATGGTCACCTTTTGATGCAAAAAGGGCTTCTTTTTCTCTTTTTTAGCCTCAACAACAGATTTACCCACAATCTTCAAATATTTATCAAAAGAAACCGCTGCCCTAAAACCCTCAGATTTATTACTATAAGCAGCAAACCATTCATCTAATTCATCAGTTACCTCATTTTCCTCCGGTGGAGGTGGTGGAACAAGGAACATAGGCTTGGACGGCCTATGCAAGGGAGGGTGTGAGTTAGATGATGACTCATGCCCATTGTTGTTGCCTCCCCTTTCTCCTTCCCTCCTTGTGCCATTTGGGTTGCCCAAATCTGCCCTCAATTCTTGCTGATTTGTCTCTTGTAAGGACACCATTCTTTGCAGCATGTCAAGTAGGGCATCGAATTTTTGCTCAGTCCTATCAACTGGCCTTTGGGGCTCCTCAACCTCTTCCTTGTTTGACATTTCCAAAGAGATTTTGTTTCTCCTAGTAAAATACTGATGAACAGGAGGAGGATGCATAGAACCCTATCAAACGCTAAAAAGATGGAAATATGAAATTTTGAAAATTATGACCACCAAAAAAATTTCTGAAACCATAGAACTGCAAATTGTTCAAAAGGGTATCCAAATCTGAAATTTTTATTTTCTGAAAAAAAAATCCCTAAAAATCCGCGAATCCCCTAAAAATCCATGATTTTCACTAGGGCACAACTTTTCACCACAGAAACACACTTATCACCACGAATCACAAGCTGGCAAGATTCCAGCTCTGATACCACTTGTAATGTCCCTTTTTAGGAACAACAAACCCTTACTACGAAAATGCAGAAATTAAGTACAACAAGGAAATAACTCATAAATTGCTCATAAAATAACACAAGTATGAGGAGAAATCAGCCAGTATCATTTATTAAATATTGCCAAACCAATATAACAGCTAGAATGGACAAATTGGTCCTCAAGGAACTCAAAATGCAGATACAAACTCCCACAAGTGGGACGAACTAACCCCAAGGCTGAACAGATGCAAAAACTCCTCAAAAATGACCCCAAATACAAGCGTAGGGTTTGGGGCTGCCAACGGATCTGAAACACATGACACAAATGCTCCCAAAAATGCCACGAACTCCTCAAAGATGCCTCTTTTTGTATTTTTAATATTTTAGAGCAATAACACCTGCAATGATATTGCCAAGACCCCAACCATGCACCTCCAATGCACTATGGGAATGAGCAAGACCTGCAATCTCAACTCATGGAACCTCTAGGGTTTCAATATTCAATTCGGATATCAACATAACATGCCCAAAATGGGACGTCTCACTCCCTTATATAGGGTGAGGTTCTAATTTGGAGTTGACATCTCCCAACCCTAAAATCACTTAAAGTGCCTTATTACAACATAAAAACATAAAACATAAAACATAAATAAACACAACTTAAGTTATGTCTCCTAGTCACATGAACCCCTTTTTCACTTTTATAATTAAGTGTAGGAGACATTTACAAAAAATATTTATTTTTGGGACATTACAATCTCTCTTTGAGCAGATTCTAGCTGCGTGGTGGCCTTGGCCAGATCCTCTTCCAGCTATCTTGAATTGTTTTGAAGCTGAAACGGCTTCTCCTGATTCTCGAGCCGCTTAACAAGGAGATTATCAATCTTTCGACGAATACCATTGATTTCATATTCCTCGCTTATATAATCGAAACTCTTCTCCTTGGTTCGGTGCTCATAATCTGCCTCAGTCATCTCCCGGAGAGGCTTCTTGACTTTCGAGATTAACTTCTCCATTCGTAGCACCCTCCTGTCCAAGTCAAACTTGGTGCGTTTCACGAGGATGGCTATTTCATCGGCTCTTCTCTTCTTTACACCCCGGAGGAAAGAGGCGGAACATCCTGCGGCCTTCGCGGCTAGAGGTTGGTCGTCCGTAACTTGCAGTTGTTCTCCCATTAGGTCCAGCTCTGCCAGCATAGGGTATGCCAAGGCCAAATCCTACTGCGGCATCCTTCCTGAAAACAATGAAGCAGGAGATATTCTAGAAGATAAGGCCACTTTTGAGGGCGACTGGGTCCTAGGGGAAACGGGCGGCTGCGTAGAAGGTGGAGATGGGGTTTTGAATGTGTAGACACAGCTTCAGCGCTAGCCACGGGTGAGAGGTTTAGGGTTTGACCCAGGGTTTGGAAAACGTTAGGGTCCTGGGCAAATCGTCCAAAGGAATGAGGACTGTGGAGGGACTGGGCAATAGGCGATATGGATGATGTGACTAAGGTGTGCCCTGATGCAGAGGAGGAAGGCGTTATGGCAGGGTTGACTAGGGTTTATGAAATAGGGGAAGAGGACGTACCTGCATGCTCCGCCTAAGCCGGTGCTTGGATGACGCCTGCTTCCCAGACCTCTGCTTCCTTCTCTGGACTATCCAGAGAGATTATTTTGGGTGCAACCCCTCCTGCCCGTGGGGCCACTACTATCTGCTGCTGCTCTGTTTCCTTTTTCGGTCGATTTATCTTGGTCTTCTCGTCCCTTTTTATTTTCTTTTCTCCTGGGGCGACAGTTTTTCGGTGGAGGCAGAGGCAGTTGGCGCGGCGGGTAACGAGGCGCCCACAGTAAACTTGTACTTGGGCTTTGACGGAGGGATGCCTGCTACTGCTGCCTCGCCGGTTGATCCTTCTGGCTCCCTCTCCATTTGAGCCGAATTTTCAGGAGCTAGAGACAACATTGGGCCCACCTGAGTGCTTTTTGGCGCCTTGTTGTTGGGTGGCTTTCGAATGGATAAATACTGTGGTGGGGGTTTCCTTTTATATCTCTTCCTGGCGCCTAGGGGAACGTAATCTCGAAATGCGAACGGCTCCCATTTTCCAACGTATTTATCATACAAGGCCAAAAAATCATCATCTATGGTCAATGTCTTTTTTTTGGATTTATCATGTTGCGTGTGACACCTCATCTTCCAGCATTCAATGATTTTGTCATTTTCCCAGCCAGGGGGCGCCACCTTCGTGAGGAACTTTCTGAAATTGGCTGAGTCTAGCCTGTGATCTGGATTATGCTCTGGATTGTAATGTACCTCCACACAGTAGAAGTCATGCCATGGTGGCCATGACTGCATTCGCTCAATGTGCCACTCCAGGTCTGCCCCTATCTTGTTGCACCTCTCTTCTATGATTTTTGCTCAAGGGCAAACATGTACAAATTTTCCCCTAACCCTAATTGGGTCGTATTTCTAGCACTGTGGTAATTGTATCAGGCCTATGTTGAGGAGTGCCTACTCCAGGTAGATGTGCTGCCCAATTTCATGGACTTGAATGTTCGCCTAGGTAAAAGGGTATTTGAAAATATGGCCCTTCTTTTTTCCCTGGCCAAATTCCTCCTCGACATAGTCCATCTGCTGCGTTGCCTCCATGCCGAATTGGTGCTCAGTACAAAAATAGGGCAGCAAGAACGGCTTCCCTTTGAATCCGTATATTCTGATATCGACGTCGTAGGTCAACTGGAAAGTATCCCCGTATTTGTATTTCCTCAGGTACTTCGTCATGGCCAGGGGAGGGTGAGACGCCTTGCCGTTGAACAGTGCCAGGGTCATACCCGAGAATTTGAAATTGAAATCATAATAAGACCCCCTTCTATATAGCGCCTCGGTCCACTCGTATACTGGCAGCGGTGCGCCCTTCTCATCTACCCTCTTAAGATTAGGCACCCTTATTCGGTAATGCGTATGGTAAAGGCACAGCCATGTGAGGAATGAGCAGTGCCGGAATTCAGTTGTCTATTTCTGTTGTATCCTAACCAGGTTTGAATGTATGGCATACGCCACCCAGTCCGCCCAATCAAAAAATATTGGGCGCCTTCCGCTTTTCTGCGCAGTAGGGTCATAAAATTCTCCATGCAAAATACACTCTGCGAGTGCCAACTGATATGGGTGCACCATCCTGTCCGTGCCACAGCCAAGGACCCATGCAAGGATAATATAAATATATCTTTTTTCGAACCTTTCGATGGGTATGGGACCTGATGGCCATTGTCCAGCTGGGAGGGGACACTTCAGCTCTAAATTGAGAAATTCCCTCATCCTTCTGCTCTGACTGAATCTGCCCGCCTGCTCTTACAAATTAATTTTCCTGACGATGGCATCAAGGTCGTATTGGAGCCTCGGGGCAAAGGCTGGCTATACGATTTCTTTAAAGAGGGTGAACAACACCCTTCCTTGGCAGTCTCAGACCTGCCGGGTGGCTGGTTTGTAATATATCACAATTGACTCAACCAGCTCTAGGCAGTGGTGAAGGGGAGGGCACAAGAACCAGTACAGGTTCAATTTATATGTGGCCCCAATGTGGTGCGAGGATGAGACCTTGCTTGCCCACTTCGCAATATTGGGATGCAGTTTGGTGAGAATAATGGAGTACTCGCCATCTTTGTATTCGGCCAGGCGATTGATGGGCGGCGGTAGAGGACCTTGCCTTTTACTTCGCCTCGATCTGGATTTCTCTTTTTGCGCTTGTGGAACCTCGCTCTCATGAGCGCTAGACTCTGTGCATTCCTCGGCTTCCTACTCTGTATCACTGGATTGCGCTTGCATTGGCGCCTTCCCCTTGTACATTCTCTGTCCTTCACTCATGGTGCCGGAGATAGAAATTACAGTCGCTATAGACCTTAGTTTCGCACTTCTCTTCTTTTTCACTGCACAGCTCAAATTTACACTGGTAATTCTGGTGTTCTGAGTAAGTAAGGGCCCTTTTCTAGGAATGGAAAAATAGCATTAATGGCGTGAGGGGGAATTTAAAATGATTTGCCCGAAGTAGGTAGAAAGCATCATTATTCCTCGATGGCCGCGCGTGGGATCTTCTATTGGAAAGCGCACCTCATACGCGGTTGGCCCCAATGCGCTCACTTCTTAATGACATCTACTTTGAAATCCGCACAATCATTCCTTAAAATCTTTGAAATTCGTGCTTTCAATGATGTCACTGCCGCCATCTGGGCACATGCTTCGAGGTACCAAATTTGAGGAAGATTCTGACCAAGTGCACTCAAAAAGTGAGCGTGGTCGAACTTCGCGTTATGCATGGTGCGTCCTCGGGGGACCCATACTTAGAAATATTTCTTCATGCACCTTGCTCTCCAAGATGTGCCGGTCGGAGTGCGCAAAAATTTGAGTGTGCAGTCCGACTTCGCTCAGAAAATTTGCGCAGTCAGGCAAGGACACTTAGATAATTTTTTGGATTTCTCTATCCTTTCTGCCCGGCTGCGCTCCGAAAAGGGCGCGCCGCCCAACTTCGATTTTTTGGATTTCTCTATCCTTTCCGCCCGGCTGCGCTTCGAAAAGGGTGTGCAGCCCGACTTCGTCGCGAAGTCGGGCGGCGCGCCCAGCACTTAGAAATTTTTTGGATTTCTCTTGGTCGCTTTCTCTCTTCTTAAGCTCCCGACGTCGCACAATGCAAAGAGTGAAGCCCGACTTCGCTGCGAAGTCGGGCGATTTTCCGCCTTGGTCAGACTTGAACAGCCACGCAAAATTTTGCTTCTTTTTTCATACTTAGCCTTCTTCGGACTTAAAAGCTGAAAACTAAATGACTGAAAGAAATATTTACATTCTGAAATAAACTAAACTACAGGAAATAAATAAGAAAAATATGTACAAGGAAGGACCTCTTGGCAACCTTCAGTGATGTTAGGCCTTCAGGTGGAAGCCATTAACAAGGATCGGGAGAAGCCGTCTCTCCATGTCTCTGAGCACGAATGCATTGAATTGGTTTACCCAAGTGATCTGATAGGGGCCTTCCCAGAAGGCATAAAATTTGTCATGATTGCCCGGCTTCGCTTTGAGTGAATCCCATTTGAGCACTAAGTCCCCGATTTTGAAAACTCTGAGTTTCTTCGGCGTGCTTGGTAAAGGCCTGGTATGCCTTCTCCCTTTCCTCTTCTAGCTGCAACAGTTGACAAAGTCTGGCATCCATTGGATCCCCGTTGCCTTTCTCATCTTCTAACAACCAAAGTGCGGGCATTTCTATGTGGGTGGGCAGGACAACCTCCTTGCCATATACAAGCGCGTAGGGAGACGTCTTGATGGATTTTTTGGAAGATATGCGATCCGCCCATAACGCTCGATCCAGAAGTAGGTGCCACGACCTCTTATTCTTCTCCACAATTTTATTTATTATTTTCAAGAGGTTCTTATTGGTAGATTCTACCAAGCCATTTCCCTGCGGATAGTAATTTGAAGACATCTTGTGGTAAATGCCATACTTGTTGGTAAACTCAGTGAGCACCGCACCTGCAAATCTTGGACCGTTATCTGTAACAATTGCCTCTGGAATCCCGAAATGGGTAATGAGGCTCTCAAGGAACCCAATGACCGTCTCTTGGTCAGCGTGCTTTGTAGGCAATGCCTCAGCCCATCTGGTAAAGTAATCTGTGGCGATTAGGATGAACTTGTATCCCGCTGAAGAGTTGGGAGTTATTGCCCTGATGAAGTCCAGATCCCACTGCTGAAATGGAGTCTCAGCTTGAATTGGCTGGAGGGGCAAGGGTGCCTTCCTATTTCTACCGACAAACCTCTGGCATTTTTCACATTTCACATAGACTGCATGTGCGTCTGTGAAGAGGGTGGGCCAATAATAGCCGGCTCTGATAATTTTTAAGGCTGTAGGCCTTCCCAAATGATGTCCTCCGGGCAACCCAGAGAGGAAGTCTCCGAGAACCTTTGGCTTGTCTGATTCCTTGACGCACTGCAACAAGATGCCGTCAATATTTCTAAAATACAGCCCCTCGGGGCGCAGTACATACTTCAGGGCGTTCAGCCTAAACCTCCTTCTCTGTGAGGCATTGAGATGGTCTGGACATTTCCCTGTGTTGAAGTACCACACTAGATCATTTGTCCAATCATCCTCCTCTAATAAGGAGTTGGAAAGGTTGGCCTCTGTTACTGGATCCTCCCACTAGCAGGCAGAGATTTCGGCTGCAGCACTCTGGGCCAACTCTTGGCATAGAGCCCGGCCTCGGATTAGCTTCGTTGGCCATACCTCTATGTCAAACTCTTGTATCTTGGCTATCCATCCTACCCTCTTGTGACCTGGCTCCCCTTGGATGATGAAATTTTTGACGTCCGGATGTATCACGAAGACAGTTATCCGACTCTGGGAGACAAAGTGCTTGAACTTTCTGAGGGATCTCATAACTGTGTGCACTTGCCGCTCAATAAAATTGTATCTTTATTTGTACGGCTGAATCACCTGGCTTAGGAATGCTATGGGGCGCTCCTCGCCATCATCTCCCTTCTGAGTCAGGATTGCGGCGTAGCTTTCAGGTTCTCCCACCACGTACAGGATGAAATCCTTGGAGTAGTATGGATTTATTAACACTGGAGCTTGGGCAATTCTGGCCTTGATTTCTTCAAAGGCTTGTTTCCTTTCGTCAGTCCATACGAATTCAACATTCTTTTTTAGGAGCTCAACCATGGGCTTGATTACTTGTGCAAAGTCTGGGACAAACTTCCTCATGAAGTTGATGCTATCCATGCCATTGATGATGCTACTGAGGATGGTGTTGTGGACCGAGTTGAAGATGGCCGTTGGAGAAGCAGTTTTGTCACTCCCATCATTAGACTTTTTGAGGTGAGCATACCTCTCAGGGTCGATTGTGCATTTCCAAGTTGACAGCAGTAGCATTAAGAACATTTTGAGGGAAATTTTGGTGCCAGATGGACAGATTCCTGTGACTAACACCAACATTGACAAGAAAATCAGCAGACTTGTTAGCTTCCCGATACACATGGCAGGTTGTAGTGTCGCAAAAATTCTACATCAAGACCTTAGCTTCCTGAATAATAGTGTGCACGTTCAATGAAGTAATTCTGTCTTTGATGATAAAGTTTGTAACATTCATGGAATCACCTTCAATTTGTAAACTTCTCGTGTAATCTCTGAGAACTTCTAGCCCTCTCCACAATGCATGAGCTTTAGCATAGTGGTTAGTTTGGATGCCCAGAAACTCGGCATAGGCCACTATGAGTCATTCATTGTCATCCCTGACCAGACCTCCGGCACCCGCTGCACCCGGATTTCCTTTAGAAGCACCATCATAGTTAAGTTTAAGCCATCCTACAGGAGGATTCTAATAAGTGCCAATTCTAGGATGGGGATTGTTGCCACATTTTGCACGGGGTGCAATGTTTTCAGTTTTGTAAGAGTGCTGCTCTTCCTTTTCCCTCTTCCTCTCTTTCCCTTTCTTCTTCTCTCCCTTTCTCTCTCTTCCCTACATTCTCATTCTCCCCTCTTTCTTTTGAGCCCCTCAGTCAGATCTCAAATTTGACAGCAGTTGCCCTAAAAAATGGCTAAGTGTCAGGGCGCAATCCGACTTCGCAGCGAAGTCGGAGTGCGCCCTCCAGTTGGAGCGCAGCAGGAATACAAAGTGCGCAGTGTGACAGAATCAGCCAGAAGAACAAGTATTCTGGGCGAAGTCCGACTTCGCAGCGAAGTCGGACTGCGCCCTACTTTCTGGGCGCACCTTGTAGCAGGCTGGCAGGATGGCAGGAAAAATGACTAAGTGCTGGGGCGAAGTCCGACTTCGCAGCGAAGTCGGACTGCTCCCCCTTTCCAGGGCGAAGTCCGTACGGCGGCAGAAATCAGCTTTCACCTGTGCGCAACCCGACTTCGCAGCGAAGTCGGAGTGCGCCCTCTGACAGGTGCGCAGTAGGGAAATAAACTCAGAAATGCACCCAAGGCATGAAGGCCTTCCCGACTGCGCTGTTTTGCCTGCGCAACCCGATGGCGCTCATATCCTGGGAGAAGTTGGATAAACTGCCTTTCAAGGCAAGCACGTGTCAAACAACATCATCTGACAAGTGTCCAGCTTTGGGATTTGAGCCAATACGTGCCGAGCGAAAGGACAAGCATGGGCTGCACTACTTATGCCAGCTGCCTCATTTAAAGCTGATTGGAGGTTCTACCTGCTCCAGCTGCCCGCATTCCTGCCGATGAGAAGTTCTACCTAACGCGCTGCCACGTAGCTGTCCAGCTTCCAGGGAGACCATGCTGCAGGTACAGTCCTGTCCGACAGAGGTCAGCATCAGCAGTCCGCGGCTGCTTTTGTCAGCTAATGTTTGACTGGGACTTTGTGCCCATTAATGTAACGGGAGGGACTTTGGGCTATAAATACCCACCACATTTTCATTGTAAGGTGGTGGAAGGGGAATGTCTGTTAGGGAACCATTGTAGCCGTGCTTCTGCTTATAAATATAAAGTATATGCCTGGCTCTGTTCTACTGCTTTTATTTTTTATGTTGCCTCTCCTTTACATTTCTGCTTTACGTTTTTCCTGTGTCATGGCTTGTTGATTCGCTTCAGCATTTGGTGGTCAGGTATTCCTGAGGCATTGCTTGTGTCATGGCTTGTTGATTCATTTCAGCATTTGGTGGCCAAGTACTCTTGAACTTCATCGATTAGAGGATACATAGAATAAACTTGGTAGCAGTTCCTTCAGTTTGTGTGTTATGTTTATGTTGTTGTCCGTAGTGGTGATTGATGCATTGTCGTGCTGTTAGTTCTCCTTGTAGGGAGAATGTTTGCTAGGGGACCATTGTAGCTGTGCGTACAAATTCTCTGCACAACACACATACTTGGATCTGACATCTCTTGGTTGCTTTCTGTTTATGTTACTGTCCGTAGTGGTGATTGATGCACTGCCGTACTGTTAGTTCCTTGTAGGGAATGTCTGTTAAGGAGCCATTGTAGCTATGTGTACACTGCTTTATATAGAGAGCATACTTAGGTTTTGCAGTTTCTGGTTATGCTTTGTATTTATGATGTAGTAAGTAGTGGTGATTGATGTGTTGTTGTACTGTTAGTTCCCCCCACCCAACTCCAATCACATTTGTAAATTCTTTCCGCATTTTTATCTCTTTCCTACACTCTCATCTCAAACCATAAAACCCACAGGAGCCGGCCTTCTCCGGAGATTGGCACGGAAGGCATTCCTTCCTTCCGGCCTTTCTAGCTGGTGGGCGAATCTGGGTGCGTTAACACAAAATCCTTTCCTCATGGTAGATTCATAACCAACAGTTTCTCTGGCACGCCCGGTGGGACCCGGAGTCCCACATTTGAAAAACTCAGGCTCGTGTTCACTCGAGCTACGTTCACGCTCGTGGGAGAGCACAGAAAAGCTGGTTCACTCGAGCTGACAGTTCATTCTGAGCACTCGGTGGGCCAAGGAAGTTTCCCACCCCCAAACAGAATCGAAGCACTGGTGTTCGCTTCATTGTTGTTCAAAATCAGAACACCTGGCGACTCTGCACGAACAAATCCTCTGAGTCCAAGAGACCGGTCCTAGCACCTTCATGCAAACAAGAAGGTGGCGAGCAAGGGATCCGAGAAACCCGCTTGACTTTTATGAACTGGACATCAACGCTCGAGGCGAAATTGCCAGGCTGGCTGATCCACAAGCTCGTGTCGACGAAGCCGAGGCTGAAATTCAAGAAGAAGCCGAAGCCGAAGTCGAAGGAGCTGAATACGAAATAGAAGAGGCCGAGGAAGAAGAGGAATCTACGTCCTCGAAAGGTACCGACACTGAGTACACAACCGACGGAGGAGAAGAAGAAGAAATGGCTGCCCTGCAGCAGAATGACGATGATCTCTTCCCGACGGTAGACTCTACAGGGCCCCTGGCCCTGGTCGGACAACAAGCTGTGCCCCCTGCCGCTTTAAAGTCTATCCCTACGTACGACGGCTACGGCAAGACGGCGTACGAGCACATCCAGGACATCCTTGCCCTGGCCGCATTGCATTCCATTACTGACGAGAGTGTGAAGACCCGTCTGCTGGCTCTTTCCCTGAGGGGAAAGCTTCTCTACTGGTGGAGATCATTGCCAGAGGGATCTATCACAGGGTGGCCCCAGCTTGCCGGAAGGCTCGTGAAAGGATGCAACGAGTCTGCTGACCCTACTTCTCTGCTGCATCAGTTCCAAAGTATCCAGAGACACCCTCAAGAGGTGTCCGACTTTAACATCAGGTTTGTGAGATCCTGGAAACAAGTACCTTGCGAACTTTGGCCTTCAGCTGGCATGGCTGCTCACTACTACCTGAGATCCTTCAACTCAGACATATGCCTGCTGCTGAAGATTGCCAGAATAGACGAGTTTCCTGCTCTGTACGAGGCTGCCCAGCAAGCTGAAGCTGATATCATTTCCATCGGCAGACTCCCATCCAGGGTGCAGGAACCCATTCATCCCGACTTCCCCAGATCCTAGTATCCACCTACTTCTGGTGGTGCGCCGTCCACATCAGGGCAGCAACCCCAGCAGCAATGGAACCCGGCGCCGGTCGTAACTCCTTACGGCCCGCCGCAAATGCATTATCCTCACCCGCCTCCTCTTGCTCCGCATTTTCCAGCACTCCCTGCTCCCCCGCAGTACGCACCTTATTCCAACCCTCCTCCATTAGCCGCATTGCCTCCACCGGCATAGTTGCCACCTCCTGACAATAACATTCAGAATACAATCCTCCAGGAGGTGCGGGCTTTGGCCTCAGGTTATCATGCCATGTCCAATGACATGACCGCTCTGAAGAAGAAGCAGGCCCAGATGGACCTCGCTCCTAGGAGGCCATATCCGCCCCCGGCACTGACAAAAGACAAACCCCCAGAGCACCAGCTGCAGAGGCGTCCGCCTCCGAGAAATGCTGCTATAGAAGACCAACCTGGTCCTTCTGACCAGGTTAACTGGTGCACTACGTGCAATGACCCGCATTCGGAGGAAGACTGCACACTGCACCAGCACTACATCCAGACTTTGGCCGGCAGCGCCATAGAGGACGATGAACTCTACATGATCCTGGACGGCGAAGCCAACTTTGCCCTCCCAGAGGAGAATCTAGTGCCGCCCGCCAAGGAAGAAAAGAAAACTGCAGATGCTGCCAAGCCTTTGCAGGTATATGCCAGAAGAGAAAAGGCGCAGCCCGGTGGGCTGCCACCATACAAGCGGCTGTGGCCCTACACAGCCCAGGAGAAGGCATCCAAAGACAAAGCTCCAGCCAAGCCTCCTCCGAAAAGGCTGCCCCTATTCTAGCCAAGCCTCCTATAGCAAAAGCTCCAATTTCGGCTAAAGCTCCCGTACCTCAGCCTCCAGCTGAAACCAAAGAACAAGCACAGGAGAAGCTGAAGTACCCGTCTCTAACCAAGAGACAACGAGTTGAGGCCACCTAGTAGTACCGGACGAAGTATGAGCCGGCAAAAGAAGCAGAAGGAGCTAGCACCTCGGGCTACAGCATAGTAGACGAGTTGAAAAGAACACCCGCTAGAATCAGCATGTACGATGCTCTTCTGCTCCCAGGCCAGGTGGATCTGCTGCAGGAATCTCTGAAAAACATGAAGAACGGCAAGCAGATACAGCCCGCTGTCCTGGTTCAACCTTTGACAGTCTCAGCCACTGGGAAGAACAGACCGCCTCCCTTCTATCTGTCTTTACGGATGCAAGGGCATATAGTTCATAACTGTATGGTGGACTCTGGCGCTTCCACGACTGTTATGCCGAAAGCCGTTTGCGATGAGATCGGGATGGAGTACACAAGGAGCAGCCAAGGCGTGCTGCAATTAGACGGCACCCCTGTCAAGACAGTTGGTGTCATAAAGGACATCCCTATCCGGCTGCATAAAGCTCTCGACATCGTGGTCATCCAAGAGGTCGTGGTTGTTGACCTGGCTCCCTACTTCGGCATGTGTCTCTCTCGGGAGTTCACTGCGAAGCTGGGCGGGTACCTGTCTCTAGACTACTCACACATGGAAGTGCCCTTCAAAGGAAGGAGACTGAAAATATTTAATGAGAAGCCTTCCACCTTCCTAGTAGAGAAGATACCCGGAGAAGAGTCGGACTGCATGGTCCAGCTGTCGGAGGAAGAACTGGTGACGGTAGAGCTGACGGAGCAAGCCCTCGAAGTGCTACAACTTGAAGATGAGTTCTCTTTGCGGGATTTCAATGCCGTAATTGAGACAGAGCAGGGCTGTTACACCTTTGTACAGCCCGAGAGGCTTGACAAGTCAGCTGCAAAGGAAGTAGGACCTGCACCTGAGAAGCTGTGGAAGCTTTTCTTTGACGATGCCCGATGCAAAAATGGCGCCGGTGTAGGGGTGCTTCTGGTTTCTCCGACCGAGATCCAGAAGGACTATACCTACAGGTTGGCCTGGAGCTGCACTAACAACTCGGCGGAGTACGAAGCCCTGTGCTTGGGTTTGCGAAAGGCGGAGAGGCTAGGGATTAAACACTTGCAGATCTTTGGAGATTCAGAGCTGGTGTGCCACCAGGTTACGAACAAGTGCGCCTCCAAATAGCACTATCTTAAAGCGTACCGCAACCGGGTGTGGGACCTGATGGAGTCGTTTGACTCGTTGAATGTCAAGGCGATATCACGTGAGAAAAACAAACACGCTGACATTCTAGCGTCTGTTGGAGCCAGGTACGTTTCGGCTGATGATGTTGTCCAAAAACCGAAGCCGGTTCGCACTATTTACTGTGCCTTCGTGCTCGATAAGGACACCCACTGGCAGGTGTTCGATTGTGACGAGGAGATCGTCACATTTTTGGTTAACGAAGTTGGTTCAATCGAAGGTAGAGACCCTGATGACGAGCAATATGAGGGGTTGATACAGTTAAAAAATAATCATGTCCCAAAAGGACTGATTACATTGGAGAGTCTATTTGATCAGAATGATAGAGTAATATCTCATAGGATCAAAGTTGACCCGAAGCAGTATGCCGACCTGGAACTTGAACCTGGTAAAACTATCAAGGTTGGGACAGACTGCACTTCGGAGGAACTTGAGCAGATCAGATCACTGTGCCGAGAGTTCCCCGATATCGTGGCCTGGTGCTACGAGGATTTGAAGGGGTATGACAGAGATGTAATCCAGCATACCATTGAGCTAGAGGATGGCGCCAAGCCATTCCGACAAAAGCAGAGGGCCGTAAATCCGAAAATTGAGGCCATGATGAAAGCAGAGCTCTTGAAGATGCTGGAGGCCAAAATCATCTATCCCATCAAACATTCATCCTGGGTCACGAATTTGGTGCCTGTGAGGAAAAAGAATGGCGACATTCGTCTCTGTGTCGACTTCAGAAACCTGAATCAGGCTTCCCTCAAGGACCACTATCCGCTTCCCCAAATTGACCAAATTCTACACATCGTTGCTGGAGCCCAGAGATTCTCACTTTTAGATGGATTTTCCGGCTACAACCAGATTTGGGTCAGGGATGAGGACCAGCATAAGACGGCGTTCACCACCAAATGGGGAACGTTCGCCTATCAGCGCATGCCTTTCGGCTTATCCAATGCTGGTGCCACATTCCAAAGGGCCATGGACCTGGCCTTCCGAGAGCTGCTCAATAAGATCATTGTCATCTACCTTGATGACATGACTGTTTTCTCTCACCAAAGAGGGGATCATGTTTCCCACCTACGGCAAATATTTGAGAGGTGTCGAGAATTCGGCATTTCTATAAACCCGAAGAAGTCTGTCTTCGCGGTAAAAGAAGGTAAGCTGTTGGGACATGTCATCTCCGAGAAAGGCCTCGCCATTGACCCTGACAGAGCAGAAGCCCTCCTTCGCTTGCCAGCCCCAATCGATAAAAAAGGGCTGCAGTCCTTCTTCGGTCAGATTAACTTCGTGCGGAAGTTCATTCCGGACTTCGCATAGGTGATCAAGCCTATGGCCGAACTGCTTAAAAAAGATACAACTTACGAATGGACTGAAGAGAGAGAGCAAGCCTTCGAGGAAATCAAGGCTCGAATCGCGCAAGCTCCGGTGTTGATAAACCCGGACTACTCCAAGGACTTCATCCTCTATGCGGTGGGAGAACCGGAAAGTTACGCCGTAGTCCTAACTCAGAAGGGAGACGATGGCGAGGAGCGCCCCATAGCGTTCTTGAGCCAAGTGATTCAGCCGCATGAAGAAAAGTACAACTTTATAGAGCGGCAGGTTCACGCTATCATGAAATCCCTCCGAAAGTTCAGGCATTTTGTCTCCCAGAGCAAAATGACTGTCTTTGTGATTCACCCGGACGTTCGAAGCTTCATCATACAAGGAGAGCCGGGTCACAAGAGAGCAGGATGGATTGCAAAAATCCAGGAGTTCGACATCGAAGTGCGGCCCACCAAGCTTATCAGAGGCCGAGCCTTGTGTCAGGAGCTGGCCCGAAGCGCTGTAGCCGGCATCTCCGCCTGTAAGTGGGAGGACACAGCGACAAGCATCTACCTAGCCAACTCCTTATCGGAGGAGAGTGATTGGACAGATGAACTGGTGAGATACTTCGCACCGGAAGATGTCCAGATCACCTGAACGCCTCACAACGAAGGAGATTTCGGCTAGGTGCACTCAAGTACACTCTTCGCCCCGAGGGGCTTTACTTCAAAAATATTGACGGCATCCTATTGCGGTGCGTCATGAAATCAGACCAGCCCAGGGTCCTCGGAGATTTTCATTTCGGGATGCCTGGAGGTCATCATTCTGCAAGGCCTACGGCCTTAAAAATAATTAGAGTCGGGTACTATTGGCCCACTCTATTTACAGACGCTTATGCGGTCTGTTCCAAGTGTGATCAATGCCAGAGGTTTGCTGGCAGAAACAGAAAAGCACCCCTGCCCCTTCAACCTATTCAGGCCGAGACTCCGTTCCAGCAATGGGGTCTAGACTTCATTGGGGTGATTTCGCCTAGTTCCTCTATCGGACACAAGTTTATTCTTATAGCCACCGATTACTTCACACGGTGGGCAGAGGCGATCCCAACCAAAAACGCGGACCAAGAAACGGTCATCAGGTTCCTTGAGAGCCTGATTACCCGCTTCGGGGTTCCAGAGTCAATTGTGATGGACAATGGTCCGGGATTCGCAGGCGCTGTACTCACGGAGTACACTGGGAAACTTGGCATTTATCACAAAATGTCTTCTAATTACTACCCGCAGGGGAATGGCCTTGCCGAGTCTACTAACAAGAACCTCCTGAAGATCATCAGGAGGACCATTGATAGGAACAAGCGGACTTGGCATTTACTCCTGAACCGGGCGCTATGGGCGGACAAAGTTTCATTCAAGAAATCCATCAGAACGTCCCCCTATGCGCTCGTCTATGGCAAAGAGGCTGTCATGCCATCCCACATTGAAATCCCTGCCCTATGGATGTTGGACGAAGACAGGAGCAGTGGAGACCCGGTGGATGACAGACTGTGCCAACTTCTGCAGTTGGAAGAAGACAGAGAAGAAGCATACCAGGCCTTCACCAAGCATATTGAAGCCACTCAAGGCTGGTTTGCAAAAGGCACCACTGCCCGAGTTTTTAAAATCGGGGACCTGGTGCTGAAGTGGGACTCATTTAAGGCGAAGTCGGGCAACCATGGGAAGTTTGATGCCCTCTGGGAGGGCCCTTATCAGATTGCCCGGGTGAACCAGTTCAATGCTTACATACTTCGGGATATGGAGGGTCAGCTCCTACCTATCCCCGTTAACGGGTTCCACTTAAAAATTTACCGTTGTTGAAGGTGCCCAATGGGCCCTTCTTTGTAAAAATTTCCCTTATGCATTTTACTTTTCAGCATGTACAGTTTTCCAGCTTTCAGTTTTCCATTTGTTTGAGCCAAAACAGGACAAAGGGAGAGAACACAGACTTCGCAGCGAAGTCTGTTGTCGCCCCAAAGAAGGAGCGAAGTTCGTAAAGGGAGCTGCTTGAAGAAAACAGCAAAAACAGCTAAGTGGCAGTGCGCTGCCCGACTTCGCAGCGAAGTCGGGCTGCGCACCGGCCAAAGGGCGCGGTTTGAAAGAAGAGGCTGCAAAGGAAAGAAGTGTTCGGACTGCGCGCGAGTTTGGAGCGAAGTCCGACTTCGCGCGCGAAGTCCGAATACACCCGGCTCGCGCGCGAAGTGCGAACTGCGCCCGACTTGCGCGCGAAGTGCGAACTTCGCCCGAACTTCGAGCGAAGTCCGAGCGCGCTCCATCAAAAGGCAACAAACATTCGAAGCCTCATCCGAAAATTGCAAAGGTCGGACTGCGCCCGATCCTCGGCGCAGTTGGAAAAGAAAGGCAAGTCTTAACGCAAGTGGCAGTTCGGACTGCGCCCGATTTTGGGGCGAAGTCCGACTGCGCGGGCGAAGTCGGATCGCGCCCAATTTTGGGGCGAAGTCCGATTGCGCCCTGTTTTCTGGGCCAGCTCGGACGGTTTAAAAAAATAAATAAAAAATTCCAAGCATGGGCCCAGGGCGCATTGCGATAGTAAGAAGTGGGTTTCCGCACCAAAGGGGTTTTTTCTTGAGCAGTGTGCCCAGATTGCGGCAGTGACGTCAGCCATGGCGCAACGTTCAAAGTTAAAATTAATGATTGCGCAATCTTCAAGGAAAGCGAAATCAAAGAAGCATGGCGCGGAAACCGGGGTGCATCTTTCAAGACATTCTCCTACGCGGCCACCCAAAAATCATAACGCCTTCACTTGCCAGCCGACCTACCCCCTCCTGCACGACATTAATGACGCTGTCATTGTCTAGAAAAGGGGGTCTGATGCATCCAGACATGCCAAATCGTGCAGATTATTCCTGTGACTGCGAAATCTGGTGCAGACGTCCAGAAATCGTAATTATTGTTGTTTCGGAGGGATGGACAAAGGAAAGTTGCCAATGCCAGCGCAATCCAGCGAAGGGCGCGAACTGGGGGATTTACCGCAGTCAAGTGTTTTCAGGAGTGAGACACCGCCGGAGCAAAAGTCAAAATCCCGGCCAAAGAAAGTACAGCATGGGCAAGTCCCACCACCACCGGTTAATTACCTGTCGGGATACAAGGACGGCTCGTTTTCCATGAGCCTGACTAAGCTGCGGATAAATGTGGAGAATTAGGCTGACAAGGTTTCGCCCTCTCACCATTTTGGGGTGGCGTACAAGTCGAACCTTTTCCGGTTCTTGTGCCCTCCTGTCCATCAATGCCCGGAGCTGGTAGACCTGATTGTCAGACATTACAGACCAGCTACCCGAAAAATTTGCAACTCCAGCGGTAAACCCTTGTTCGCGCTTCGCAAAGAGACTGTCCAGCCGGCCTTCGCCCCAGGGTTAGAGTATGACTCCAGCACGATTGTCAGAAAGATAAATCTTGGCGAGCAAGCGGGGCGCTTTACGCACACAAAAAGGATGAGGGATTTCCTCAATTCAGAGCTGAACGCCCCTCTCGCAGCTGGACAATGGCCAACCGGCCCCATACCCTTGGAGAGGTTTCAGAGCAAATACATGTACACCATCCTGGCGTGGGTCCTCGGCTGCGACTCTGACGAGCTGGTACAGCCGTACCAGCTAGCGCTGGCAGAATGTCTCCTATGCGGAGAATCCTATGAACCAGCAGCGCAGAGAAGTGGGAAGCGCCCTATCTTCTTTGACTGGGCGGACTGGCTTGCATACGCCATTCACTCCAGCCTGGTGAAGCTCCAGAAAAAGCAGTCAACTGAATTTCGGTTCAGTTCCTTCTTGGCTTGGCTTTGTTTGTATCATTTGCACTCCCGGATGCCGATCCCTAACTTGAAGAAGGTGAATGAGAAGGGAGAACCACAGCCCGTCTATGACTGGACGGATGACCTATACCGGAAAGGGTCTTACTACAAGTTCAACTTCAACTTTCTGGGCTTGGTCATGTCAGTCTTCAGCGATGGTGAGATCCCTCGCCCCCGCAGGAAATGACGAACTATTTGCTGAATCAGAAGCTCGGGGACGTTTTTAGACTGACGCAGGGGATTGTGGTCAGAATCTACGGATTCAAGGGCAAACCTCATTTGCTGCCCTACTGGTGCACGGATCATCAGTTTGGGATGGAGGTTGCGCGGCAGATGGATTACGTTGAAGAGGAGTTCGGCCAGGGAAAGAGAAAGGGCCAGATCTTTCAATATCCTCTTTCCTGGGCGAACGTTGAGATTTCAGAGGTAGGACAACATGTCTATCTCGAGCGGGAGCTTTTTGACATTGGTCTGATTCTGCTGCCGCAGCGCTGGAAGTATGACCCACACGGGATAAGGGGAAAATTTGCCCATATCTGCCCCCGGGCGGACATAATCGAAGACAGATGCGATGTGGTCCATGTTGACCTCGACTGGGAGATTGACTCGATGGAAGCATGGCCTCCGTGGCAAGATTTTTACTGCGAGGAGGTAGCATATGACCCCGAGCGAAACCCGGACCACAAGTTCTCTTCTCCAGGATTTAAAAAATTCATCTCCAAGCTAGCAGGTCTTAACTGGCCAAAAGAAAAGGTTGTTGAATGCTGGAATATGAGGTGCCGCACGCAGCACGATAAATCCATCAGGAGGAATCTGGCCGTTGATGACGACTTTTCAGCTCTATATGACCAACACATTGCCAGCTGGCGGCCTTTCGCATTTCGAGATTACGTTCCCCGAGGTCCCTTTGAGGGTTATAAAGGGGGATCTTCCTCCCAACAGTTGTACACTTTTGCAACTGCCAGCGTGGGCCCAGCAAACGTCCAAGTGGACCCAATGCAGCCTGTGGCTTCCAAGGTGGCGCCTGAAAAGGCGAAAAAGTCAGTCAAGTCAACGCCCGAGGAGACTCCTCAGGCACAAAAGACGCCAGCGCCACCAGCGAGGGGACCGGCCGCGGCAGACCTTCTGCAAGTCAAACCCCGGTACAAGTTTACCGTGGGAACATCAGTGACCGCTGCACCTGCTTCATCTCCTTCTTCCGAACCAGCCATCGCTCCAAAAAAGAAAAAGAGGAAGAGAGTTGAGAAAGTTAGGCGACCTAGTCTGACAGTGCAGCAGCCAGTCGCAGAGCCGCAGCCGCGTTCAGCCGCTCCAGAAGTTGTTTCTCTGGATAGTCCTGAGCCAGCCGCCGGAACCAGAATCGCAGACATTCATCCAGCATCGGCTCAGGCGGAGCCCGCAGGTACGTTCGCTGCCCCGCTCCCTTTGATCTCATCTAGCCCTACTCCTACTCCATCTCCCGCTCAATCCGAGCAAGTCGTGGCCGCATCTTCCTCCCCATCTCCACACCCTTCTAGCGGCCCCCATTCTTTCAACCAGTTTGCTCAGGACCCCAACGCCTTCCTATCCCTGAGTCAAACCCCAAACCCTTCACCCGTGGTTAGTGCTGAAGCCGCGCGTTCACCGTTGCATCCATTGCCTCAGCCACTTGAAACCCTTCCAGCATCAACCGCTCCGATCTCTACTTCCCGGTCATCCTCAAAAGCGGCCGCTCCTTCCAAAGTCCGTCCAGTTCCTCCTATTTCCCTTGTCGCAGGAGAGACGTCTCAGCAGAACCCTAGGCTGGGGGAACCGGACTTCATGGACGACCTCCAGAACACGGATGATTTGCCTCTGGCAACGAGAGCTGTAGAATACCCTATCTCTTTCCTCCAAAACCTGAAGCGGAGGAGACCTGAAGAGATAGCCGCCCCGGTAAAGCGCACCAAGTTTAACTTCGAGAGGAGAGTGCTTACGACAGAGAAGATAATTCCGAAAGTGAAGAAGCCTCTCCGGGAAATGACCAGGGCGGACTACGAGCTCCAGAAAAAGGAGAAGAGCTTTGACGATATTCACCCGCAATACGAGATTCAGGGAATCCTACGTAAAGCGGATAATCTCCTTGTCAAAAATCTGGAGGAACAGGAAGGGCTTTTCCGGTTGCAAGACAAGACAAGACAACTTGAAGAGGACCTGTCCAGGTCCACTGAGCAGCTGGAAGCGGCGCAACGAGAAATAGACGAATTGAAAGCCCGGATGGCCATTTCTCAGCAAGAAGCCGCAACGGAAAAGCAGGCAGCCCTGGAGCAGATTTCTCAGCTCCAGGAGTCTTTGAAACATGCGTAGTCGCAATCCGCAGAGAAAGCATCTCAAGCGACGGTCTTTTCAAAGAGCAAAGTTAAGGAGATGCGGGCTGATCTGCTGCGGGGATGCAAGCCCCACACATATAAGGCTATGTCGGTTCTGGATTTCGCATCCAGAATCCAAGAAGTTTCTGCCCAGGGAAAGCCTGTGGTAGAGGAGGCCGAACGCCAGGCGAAGCAATGGCTGGACCTGGCGATAAATCTTCAAGAGCGCGAGCGCGATGGCCTCCAATTCTCCCCCATGTCCTCATTCGCTGCAGAATGGGCAGATGCAAGGGTAACCTTGCATAAATATTTTAAGAAAGTAGAAGAGGTGAGGGTTGCCAGACGAATGCTGGATGCATTTGAACATGAAAGAGACATTTGTATGGCTCCCTTTCACGCTCTCTCCGAGCTAGGGTGCCCGGGCTTTGTTGAGAATGGTGAGTTTCTCACCCATGAGCAGGTGAAAAAGAATTGGCGGTCCTTTGAGGCAGATACAGCTGAAATCGATAGCTGGACCGAGCCAATTCAAGAAAGTCAGGTCACCCAGATGGTGTCCAAGTGCTGCAAGATCAGCTCCTACTTCCAGGAGCTGGGAAAAAGATACCTCACCATCGACCTGCACGCGGTCGCTGCTTTCCACGCAGCATTAGAAGAAGTTGCTGACCGCCGACCATTCGAAGCAGAAGCCTGGGGCCAAGCCCAGGCCGCATACAACCGCATCTGCGAGGCAGAAGCCAGTGCTGGAGAGCATTCGGAAGGCGAGTCTGAGGAGGCAACTGCCGGAAGTGAATCTGAAGAACAGTTGCCGCGAGGAGAACGGCTAGAGCAGCAGAAAGCAGGGGAAGCAAGTTCCTCTGCACCCAATGGATGAAGGCATGGATTCTTTGCGCCGAGGCGAGCTCGACACCCCGCGAGCCGCCAGAAATGTTGCCACATTTTGCACGGGGTGCAATGTTTTCAGTTTTGTAAGAGTGTTGCTCTTCCTTTTCCCTCTTCCTCTCTTTCCCTTTCTTCTTCTCTCCCTTTCTCTCTCTTCCCTACATTCTCATTCTCCCCTCTTTCTTTTGAGCCCCTCAGTCAGATCTCAAATTTGACAGCAGTTGCCCTGAAAAATGGCTAAGTGTCAGGGCGCAATCCGACTTCGCAGCGAAGTCGGAGTGCGCCCTCCGGTTGGAGCGCAGCAGGTTGCAGCGAAGTCGGAGTGCGCCCTCCGGTTGGAGCGCAGCAGGAATACAAAGTGCGCAGTGTGACAAAATCAGTCAGAAGAACAAGTATTCTGGGCGAAGTCCGACTTCGCAGTGAAGTCGGACTGCGCCCTACTTTCTGGGCGCACCTTGTAGCAGGCTAGCAGGATGGCAGGAAAAATGACTAAGTGCTGGGGCGAAGTCCGACTTCGCGGCGAAGTCGGACTGCTCCCCCTTTCCAGGGCGAAGTCCGTACGGCGGCAGAAATCAGCTTTCCCCTGTGCGCAACCCGACTTCGCAGCGAAGTCGGAGTGCGCCCTTTGACAGGTGCGCAATAGGGAAATAAACTCATAAATGCACCCAAGGCATGAAGGCCTTCCCGACTGCGCTGTTTTCTACCTGCGCAACCCGATGGCGCTCATATCCTGGGAGAAGTTGGATAAACTGCCTTTCAAGGCAAGCACGTGTCAAACAAAGATCATCTGACAAGTGTCCAGCTTTGGGATCTGAGTCAATACGTGCCGAGCGAAAGGACAAGCATGGGCCGCACTACTTATGCCAGCTGCCTCATTTAAAGCCGATTGGAGGTTCTACTCGCTCCAGCTGCCCGCATTCCCGCCGATGAGAAGTTCTACCTAACGCGCTGCCACGTAGCTGTCCAGCTTCCAGGGAGACCATGCCGCAGGTACAGTCCTGTCCGACAGAGGTCAACATCAGCAGTCCGCGACTGCTTTTGTCAGCTAATGTTTGACTGGGACTTTGTGCCCATTAATGTAACGGGAGGGACTTTGGGCTATAAATACCCACCGCATTTTCATTGTAAGGTGGTGGAAGGGGAATGTCTGTTAGGGAACCATTGTAACTGTGCTTCTGCTTATAAATATAAAGTATATGCCTGGCTCTGTTCTACTGCTTTTATTTTTTATGCTGCCTCTCCTTTACATTTCTGCTTTACGTTTTTCCTGTGTCATGGCTTGTTGATTCGCTTCAGCATTTGGTGGTCAGGTATTCCTGAGGCATTGCTTGTGTCATGGCTTGTTGATTCATTTCAGCATTTGGTGGCCAAGTACTCTTGAACTTCATCGATTAGAGGATACATAGAATAAACTTGGTAGCAGTTCCTTCAGTTTGTGTGTTATGTTTATGTTGCTGTCCGTAGTGGTGATTGATGCATTGCCGTGCTGTTAGTTCTCCTTGTAGGGAGAATGTTTGCTAGGGGACCATTGTAGCTGTGCATACAAATTCTCTGCACAACACACATACTTGGATCTGACATCTCTTGGTTGCTTTCTGTTTATGTTACTGTCCGTAGTGGTGATTGATGCGCTGCCGTACTGTTAGTTCCTTGTAGGGAATGTCTGTTAGGGAGCCATTGTAGCTGTGCGTACACTGCTTTATACAGAGAGCATACTTAGGTTTTGCAGTTTCTGGTTATGCTTTGTATTTATGATGCAGTAAGTAGTGGTGATTGATGTGTTGCTGTACTGTTAGTTCCCCCCACCCAACTCCAATCACATTTGTAAATTCTTTCCGCATTTTTATCTCTTTCCTGCACTCTCATCTCAAACCATAAAACCCACAGGAGCCGGCCTTCTCCGGAGATTGGCACGGAAGGCATTCCTTCCTTCCGGCCTTTCTAGCTGGTGGGCGAATCTGGGCGCGTTAACACAAAATCCTTTCCTCATGGCAGATTCGTAACCAACAGGGATTAGAAGGAGTAGAGCTAGGACTGTGGGGAATATTGAGGGAACGAAAAAGAGTGGACTCAAGGGTAGACTCAGGTGGTTTGGTGCAAGGGAAAAGCTTAGAATTTTCAATAGCAAAGGTGATGGCTTTGTTGGCAATAGAGATAGAGTCCTTGAGGGTGTTTTAAAAGATTCTACTGTTTATTTCGAGCTAGATCTGCCACACGAGATGATGGAGACAAACTTTTCACAAAGAAGACAACCTAGAATTTCTAAAAGGCATGGGCCACTGGGAGAAAAAAAGAACCAAGGAGTTGGTTTGGTCCCAGGAGATGTGAAAGGCGGACATGAGATGATCCATGGCAGATTGGAAGAAAGAACATTCCGTAAATATGTGCTTGACAGATTCACAGGCCGCCAAGAAAAGATGGCATCTATTAGGAACAACCATCCCTCTCTTCATGAGATTATCAGTAGTGAGGATCTTGTTTTGGATGGCCAACCAAGAAAATATAGCAAATTTAGGTATGAGGTGTTTAAGCCAAACCAGATTGAAAGGAATGAGAGAAGTTTGGGGAGTGAAAGTCAATAGATGAGAAGATTTGATAGAAAAAAGACCAGAGTCAATTTATTTCCTGAAAGGGGTATCATGAGACATACCAGATGAAATTGCAGCTGCCCTCAACAATGTTGATAATTCTATGATGGCATTTGAAATTTGGGCATCAACATTTGCAATGTGGAGCTCTTTCCATCTTTTGGATTGGACTGAAGAGTCTATGAAATCAGCCACTTTTCTGCCTATGAGAGTATCCAGCAAAGGCTGCACCACTAAGACTCCATTGTTCTCACTAAGCGTTTTATTGGAGATCCACCTGTTTGACCAAAAATTTATCCTGTTTCTTGTTCCAAGTTGTCATATGGTTCCCCTTTGAATAAGAGGTTTGGTCTGGAGGATTGATTTCCAGAAGGTGGACCCAACTTTAGGAATATTTTCATCCATAAAATTCTAGATGTGAGTGTATTTTTTATTGATGATGGAGACCCATTCAAGATTGCAATTGGTAAACACCAGATCTAAGACTGCAACTTGCTTCCCTTTAAACGTAGCCGAACTCGGATTCTTTTTTTTGGTAAGGCCCAGCATGGTTCTGCTTTCTTTGGAACCTGTCGCCTGGACACCCAACATGGGACCTAGAGCTAGCCATTTCTTTAGAGGGTTTGAGATATGGACACTGAGCTTTGAGGTGACTTTGAGTCTGGAACTCAATACAAAAAGCGGGCTTATTCTCATATTCAATAGCCTGGCATCTGTGATATGAGCCGTAGACCAGGTTAATATGGGTCGGCAGTTGAAAATCCAAATTTGCATTAACTCAAATTCTTGCATGAATCATGTAAGTCCAAGCTTTAGTGACAGGATCGATAGCTACTAATAATCCAATGGATTTAGCAATGCCATGCAACATGTCTTCGTGCCAAAACTAGATAGGCAGATCTGGAAGATGAATCCATATAGTAGCGTAGTTAATACTTTGAGTTTTTGGGTTGAAGTCTTCACCCCACTTCCGTAGAAAAATATTTTTACGACCATAAAACCAAGGCCCGCCTGTGAGAATTCAAGAAGGTGGATTAGAAAAAATCCTCGAGACAGGGCAACCAGCTCCATGTTACCTAGGGTTATTCACTTATAAAAAGCCCACCGTCGTATGGACTCCATGTCAGGTCTACCTCCAATAAAATTTCCAACCAGAGTGTGGGACTTAAGAAAAAGATATTCAATCATGATCTCGTCAGGGATAACCAGATCTTCACCGTTGGGAAGTAAGGTGTTGAAATTGCTTTTTTTGGAAACAGATTTCTCCCGTCCTTTCACTTTTTCAGCAAAGGTGAGCAAGGGGGAAACAATATATTTGGGGGCCCTGCTCTGTTTTTCCAGAGGGTCTTTTCCCCGAAAAGGTTCTGTATTACCTAAAAACCCTATGCCATCTGGTTCTGAATAGGGGCAATGAGTTCTCAGGGGCAGATCCACCTGTAGAGATTTGAAAATTCGTATATAATACCACTATATGGTCACAATGTAATACAGGGAAGGACCATTTCAATTTCATATAACCAGTTAAAAATTAATAGATAGGGTAAGATAAAATAATTTTATTAATGTCCTTGGATGATTGGAGTAGACCAGTGAGATTGACACAAAGACTTAATACAATACACTATAATAATAAAAAACATACAATAAGCTAAGCTAGATAAACTACAACAAAGTGCAACAATTGTATGGCATCAAATTACTGACTCAAAGGTTGGACCCAAAGATGGGTAAACCCTAACATGCTAAACATTATGATGAAGAGAAGAGAAAGGCAACAATCAAGGTAAACAAAAAAAATAGATTTGAATTTTTATGTTTACTAAATAATGCTAAAATTACCTTTATTGGTTTTAGCTAATCATACGTTTATTTGATTAAAACATGAGCTGTAAATTGTCCACAAAAGAAAATTTGTTTGATATTCTTATACTAGTAAATTGGCTTTTCATGTTTCAGGGATTTGAGATTCAACAATTTGACAGGATTGATTCCAAACACGTTACAGTATATTAAAAAATCAAACTTGGAATTTTTGTAAGTATATATCAAATCATCTATTGATTTTGTAATCCATGTTCTAGAAATGTTTGTTTTTGGAAAAGATTCTTATTTTTAATAATTTATAAGAGATATCAATGAAACCATGCAATGCATAGCTGACCAAAGAACTAGAATGAAATATCCTATCAAGTTTCTCCATGAAGGAAGGCCAAGTCCAATGTTATGTTACATTTTGACTTTAATTATCTTTGTTTACCATCCTTTGCAAGGGCATAATCTTGAAACCTAGAAGGCTGTGCACTTTCCTTGCTTCTTACTTTTTCCCCGACTTTTTTCCCTTTGTTATTGTCCAACAATAGATTTTATCGCTCATTTTTAATTGCCTTGCTTTGATGAATCTTCCTTTTTTTGAAGTTTTTATTTCCATCTCAATGTTGTGCCTAAATCTTCCATTTATCTTCTTCTTGGAGAAGCTCGGCTTAATACTAGGAAAACAAAGGCATTTTTCTCTTTTCTATTTATTAGTTCTTATATATCCTCCCCCTTCATTTTTCTCTTATCCAAACCCGTTTTTCCTGTTCACTTTCCAAGTTTGTATATGAAGTACATGACTCTCCTTTCTAAGCCACTTGCTTGTCAAATGATCATTTTCAAAACATGTTAATGTGGAAAATATGCTTGAGAAATTTCATGTGTATATTATTTTGTAAAACCATTCTCTAAGGATAAAGCATGCACTAGCATTTTACATTTAACTTTGCTAAAACCTTACTCTTATTCTCCAAAATAAATTACCAAACTAATGAGATACACAAAATTCTGGAGAGAAATGTAGTAATCTAACCCATTCTGGAACTGTGGAAGGAAAGTTAGTCAAAGGATCAAAGATGACCATCTCCAAAGTGGTCCAAAATGACCTTTTAACAATGAGGCTCCAAAAGCACCATCTTTGTGCTATTAAAAAAGGGTATTAAAAATACCCTTGAGTTTGTAGATTACTTCTAAACAACATTATATCTATCTAGAATAAATCAAGGTATGGTTTGATGTAATGGCTACATACTTAGAAACAAGCAATCTAGCAAACCAGATTATTGCTTCCTCCGTATAAAAATATTCTTCGTAATTGTAGTAGTTGACTACTACCATCGCTCCCAAAACGAGTTTTGTCTGGCAAATACCAAGTCAAGACTTTATAAACACTTCACTTTGAGCATGTTCCACTCTACCAAAGTGTCTCGATGCCGAAGCGCCCCATTCACTAGAGTGACTTGCTGCCAGAGCACCTTACTCACTAGAATGACTAATCATAAAAGCACCCCGCTCACTAGAATGACCAATCGTTGGAGCACCCTAATTGCAGAGAGACTTGTTAGTCAAGCAACCTGCCACTAGAGTATTCACTCTTGGAGTGACTCACTCGTTGAGTTCCCTGCTCCCAAAAAAATCCACTGTCAGAGAGCTTTGCTTGTTGAGCATCCCACTCACTAGAGTGATCCACCTACCGATCGACCTGCTAATTGAGCACCTGCTCCCCAAAGCAACCCTCCATTGGAGCACCCCACTTTTGGAGCAAATCGCTCGTAGAGTTCCCTACTAGCGAAGAACCCTATTCTTAGAATGCCCCACTCCCAGAACGCCTTGTTTTATGTCTATTTTTAGCTACAAGATAATCACCTCGTAATTACCATCAAGGTACTTTGTATGTAGTCCATTTTTTGGCTACGGGTTTAAGTATAAATGAGAGTTGAATGCTTATTGTAAGGGTCTTTTGGTCTTTGAAGCAATACCAAAGCTACTCTTCGGAGTAAGATTGAAAACAACTAAAATTGCAAAATCAATAAAGAGTAGTGCATGGAATTTATACATGACTGTATCTTTGATCTTTCGCTTGATGAATGTGTGAAATCAGTGGATCTGCCATCATTTCTCCTTATTAGTCCTCTTTGCTTGATATTTTAGGTTATTTTAAGAATCTTACATGTTGTGGTTATTCTGTCTCTACAAAAGAAGTCAATTGCACCAAAACTTAAACCTTGCTATGACTTCAGCTGTATTTTTTTTTTCTTTCTCTCGCACCCTTAACTCAAACAAAAGTAGATTAGATTTGTTTTCTGCATTTCTAGATCAATTTGCTTATTATTTTTTTGCATGTTTTAGATTAGTTTCTTTATTTATTTCCAGCATTAGATAGAAGATAAAAAAGAAACGACCCAAGATCCGGAGGTTGGGAGAGTAGAAACCTCCCCATTTATTTGTTAAACTTCAGTCATAGGTGCAAATCGCACTTGCCAATTTCTGTGTTCAATAGTTCTGGCATGCCCGGTGGGACATACAACTGTGATTTCAGTACGAAATTGATCTTCCCCTACCCACACATAATTTTATAGATTTTCACAAGTGTACTTTATATCCTTCTAGATCTACGAAACGGGTTGTGTGTTACATTAACACGCATGAAACCAACAAATATTTTTGTATTAAACTTTGTGAGTTGTTTTCCATTTCATACTTCATAATTTTTCATGCAAAAGGCAACTTCGTTTTTAATCCAAAATCTTTCCTAACTTGTGATTTGTGATTCCCACTTTTTCATAAAAGAATTAAACCACAAACAAGCAAAGATAAGAGTGAGTAGGATAGAGATTACATGAAAAAAATGCCAAGTGTTAATTTTAGAGCACCTTGCTCATAGAACAACCTGCTTCTAGAGCGACCCTTTGTCGAAATGCCCTATTCCTAGAACGCCCTGCTTGCCAAGCAACCACCTCAAAAAACACCCTTCTCAGCAAAGCACCTTGCTGATTGAGTTCCGTACTCCTAAAGTGCCCTACTCACCAAGCACCCCGCTCCAGTGCACCCTATTGTTCCATTTGTTTCTCACTATGACCAATGTGCCTCATTTTTTGTTCTCATTCTTTGGTGTGATTTTAGAGGTTTCTTCCCTTTTGTTCATGAATATCAAAACACCCAAATAATGTCAAGGATGTCCTAGTTACTAAATCATCAAATCCTTCAACAACCTACTTATGTCCCTATAGGACCACCTATATACCAAGTGTCACATGCATAGGGACAGTATGGGCAACCTGTATAATATAGACAGGTACCTCAACCATACTCATTAGTTCACCAACAAAACCTTGCAACATTCGCTCAACAAGGGTACTATGCCTGTACAACCCAAATGCCCACTCCATAGATCCAACACCCTTCCCCACAAAAATTTCTCTAATATCCACTATTTCCTCAAAATTCCTAATGTCAACCAGTGTTAGGAACCTTTAGATAAAAATAAGCATAACCACAATAGCAATGCAGGAATTAATGGAAATGCAAAAATAAAATAACAAAAGTGCTTAAGAAAATAACTGATTGGAAATACAACAAACTTATATTAATCAAGAGGAACATAAACTACAGGCCTCTTTGAAGGGGCAACCTGCTTGGAAGCAAAGCTCCAATACAATATGATAAATATATGAGATATGTTCTACTCCAATAATATAACCACAATAGCAATGCAGGAATTAATGGAAATGCAAAAATAAAATAACCGAAGTGCTTAAGAAAATAACTGATTGGAAATACAACAAATTTATATTAATCAAGAGGAACATAAACTACAAGCCTCTTTGAAGGGGCAACCTGCTTGGAAGCAAAGCTCCAATACAATATGATAAATATATGAGATATGTTCTACTCCCATCCATGCCCTTATATAGACTCTTATTTGTAAATTTTCCTAAGCCTAGATAACTGTTGTCCTATGTTTCTTCTATTGCCTTTTCAAGGACAACTTTCAATCTGTTTCTACATTCTTCAGATACCCGGACCAGCGTTGTCTCGCACTCTTTCTTAGGGAGATAACTCAGCTTCGACAACATAAAAGTTCTCCAAATGGATCTCAACCCCCTCAAGATCAGCTCATCACAACATACTTTCACCAACTCCGACGGACCAGGTGACTTCAATCAGAAACGCCCCACATCTTCTAGTTTGAACAGAAGCAGGGTCACTAGACAACGCAGCAATAGTTTATCAGGGTTCCGAACTAGCAAAGGGCAGAGACATATCATGGACTTATTCAGCTCCGGTACTTAGGCCTCGACTGTTAGTAGAGATTAAATTTTGGAGGGTTCTTAGAGCTTGCCCCCTGGGCTGCTCCCTCTTCTTCCTGCAATGAGCTTCTCTGCACCTGTAAGAAACAAGTCATCTACATATAGCACCAAAATGAGTAGATCAGTCCTGTTGCCACATTTTGCACGGGGTGCCATGTTTTCAAAATTTGTAAGTATGCTGCTCTTCCTTCCCTCCTCCTCTTTCTTCCCTTTCTCCATTTTTCCCTTTCTCCCTTTCCTGCAGTTTCATTCCTCCCTTTTCCCTTGTACTTTTCCCCCAGTCAAATTCCCAAAACAGAGCAAGTGTTCCCTGAAAAATTCTAAGTGTCAGGGCGCAACCCGACTTCGCAGCGAAGTCGGGGTGCGCCCTCAAGTTGGAGCGCACTAGGGGATGCGAAGTGCGAAAGCAGGCTGAGAGGAGCAGAATTTGGCTAAGTGTGGGAGCGCAACCCGACTTCGCAGCGAAGTCGGGGTGCGCTCTTCTTCCTGTGCGCACTTGGGAAGCAGTGATTGCAGAATTTAGCTAAGTGTTGGAGCGCAACCCGACTTCGCAGCGAAGTCGGGGTGCGCTCCCCTTTTTGTGCGCAGTCCGAACAGCGGTCGAAACAACCAAGTACCGGTGCGCAACCCGACTTCGCAACGAAGTCGGGCTGCGCCCTCTGACCGGTGCGCAGTTGGGCAAGATTCATCAACAAGCCCAGAAATTGGCTAAGGCACGGAGGCCTCCCCAACTGCGCTGTTTCCCACCTGCGCTACCCGATAGCGCTCTGATCCCGAGCGAAGTTGGACAAACTGCCTTTCAAGGCAGACATGTGTCACTCATCGAATTCGACAAGTGTCCAGCCTCGGGATTCGAGCCGAGATGTGACGGGATAAAGGACAAGCATGGACCGCATTACCTACGCCAGCTGCCTCCATTTAAGCTGATGTAAAGTTCCATCTACCACAGCTACCCGCATTCCTGCTGACTAGAAGTTTCACCCGACGCGCTGCCACGTAGCTGTACAGCTTTCAGGGAGACCTTGCTGCAAGTACAGTCCTCGCCGACAGGAGTCAGCATCAGCAGCTCTTCTGCCGCTTTTGTCAGCTATTGTCTGGTCTGGGACTTTGTGCCCGTAATTGTAATCGGGGGGAACTTGGGCTATAAATAGCCACACCATTTCATTGTAAAAGGGTGGAAGGGGAATATACTGCTAGGGAACCATTGTAGCTATACGTTTGCTTCTGAATGCAAGACACATACTTGGCTCTGCTTACTGTCATCATCTTGTATGCTGCCTCTCCTTGTCATTTCTGCCTCATGTTTCTTATTTCATTGCTTACTGTTATACTGAACTCTGGATTCCAGTATTTGATGATTAAGTATTCCTGGAATGCATAGATAGAGGATACATAGGATGCATGATAGCTGTAGTTTTTATGGTGTGTTTTGTATTTAATTGTTGTTAGTAGTGGTGATTGATCGTTGTCGTGCTGCTTATTCCCCCCACCCAACTCCAATCACATTTGGATTCTCTTTCCGCAATTTATCTCTTTCCTGCACTCTTAGCTAAAACACTAAAAACCCACAGGAAGCCGGCCTTCTCCGGAGATTGGCACGGAAGGCATTCCTTCCTTCCGGCCTTTCAATCTGGTGGGCGAATCTGGGGCGCATTATACCAAATCCTTTCCTCATGGCAGATTCGTAACCAACAGTTTCTCTGGCACGCCCGGTGGGACATGGAAGTTTCCCACCCCAAAACAGAATCGAAGCACTGGTGTTCGCTTCATTGCTGTTAAAATCAGAACACCTGGCGACTCTGCAAGTACCTGAATACTCTCTGAGTCCGTGAAGACCGGTCCGAACGCCTTCATGCAAACGAGAAGGTGGCGAGCAAGGAATCCGGGAAACCAACCTGACCTTTACGAAATCGACATTGCCGCTCCAGGAGAGCGCGTCAGGTTGGCTGATCACCAAGCTCGCATAGAAGAGCCTGAAACCGAAATCGAAGAGGCTGAGGGTGAAGAGCAATCTACATCCTCGGACGGTACCGATACCGAGTACACTACCGGAGGAGAAGAAGACATGGCTGCCCAGCAGAACGATGATGATCTCTTCCCGACGGTAGACTCTACGGGGCCCTTGGCCCTAGTCGGACAACAAGCTGTGCCCCCCGCTGCCTTAAAGTCCATCCCTACATACGATGGCTACGGCAAGACGGCGTACGAACACATCCAGGACATTCTGGCCCTGGCTGCGCTACATTCCATCACTGACGAGAGTGTGAAGACCCGTCTGCTCGCCCTTTCCCTAAGGGGAAAGCTTCTCTACTGGTGGAGATCACTGCCAGAGGGATCTATCACGGGGTGGCGCCAGCTGGCTGGCAGACTCGTAAAAGGATGCAACGAGTCTGTTGATCCCTCTTCTTTGTTACATCAGTTCCAAAGCATCCAACGACACCCCCAAGAGGAGGTGTCGGACTTCAACATCAGGTTTGCGAGGTCTTGGAAACGAGTACCTCGCGAACTTCGACCTTCACGAGGTCAGGCATGCACTACTACCTGAGGTCTTTCAACTCAGACATCTGCTTGCTGCTGAAGATAGCCCGAGTCGACTCATTCCCTGCCCTGTACGAGGCTGCCCAACAAGCTGAAATGGACATCATCTCCATAGGCAGACTCCCGCATAGGGTACAACCACCCATTTACCCTGACTTTCCTCAATCCCAGTACCCATCGGCTTCTGGTGTGATGCCGTCGACTTCAGGACAGCACCCCCAACAACAATGGAATCCGGCGCCGGTCGTAAATCCCTACGGCCCGCCACAAATACATTATCCTAACCCGCCTCCTCCTCCTCCGCATTATCCAACACTCCCAGCTTCCCCTCAGTATGCGCAGTATTCTGCACCTCCTCCATTGGCTGCATTACCTCCGCCAGCTCGCTTGCCGCCTCCGACAATGATATTCGGAACAAAATCCTCCAGGAGGTACGGGCTCTGGCCTCTGGATATCACACCATGTCCAACGACATGACTATATTGAAGAAGAAACAGGCCCAGATGGACCTTGTTCCAAGGAGGCCATATCCTCCTCCGGCACTGACAAAAGATCAAGCCGCAGAACGGCGAGATCAGAGGCGCCCCCCTGCAAGAAATGCTGCCATCGAGGACCAACCTGGCACTTCTGACCAGGTTAACTGGTGCACCACATGCAACGACCCGCATTCAGAAGAAGATTGCACACTGCACCAACATTACCTCCAGACTCTGGCGGGCAGCGCCATAGAGGACGAAGAACTTTACATGATCCTGGACGATGAAGGCAACTTCGCCGTCCCAGAGGAAGATCTGGTGTTGCCCCCTGCCAAGGAAGACAGAAGGTCTGCCGAGACTGCTACGGCCCAAGCAAAGCCCTTGAAGGTATACGCCAGGAGAGAAAAGGCGCAACCTGCTGGGCTGCCACCTGACAAGAGGCTGTGGCCTCACACGGCCAAGGAAAAATTGCCTGCAGCCAAGCCTCCCGCAGCAAAAGCTCCCGCAGCTCAGCCTCCAGCTGAGACCAAAGAACAAGCTCAGGAGAAGCTGAGATACCCGTCTCTGACAAAGAGACAGAGAGTCGAGGCCACGCAGCAATACCGGACCAAGTATGAGCCTGCGAAAGAAACGGAGGGAGCTAGCACTTCAGGCTACAGCATAGTGGATGAGCTAAAGAGGACCCCCGCAAGGATAAGCATGTATGATGCTCTTCTGCTCCCAGGGCAAGTTGATCTGCTGCAGGAATCTTTGAAGAGCATGAAATATGGCAAGCAGATACAACCTGTTGTTCTGGTTCAACCCCTGACAGTCTCCGCCACTGGGAAGAACAGACCACCTCCCTTCTATCTGTCATTACGGATGCAAGGGTATATCGTACACAACTGTATGGTGGATTCTGGTGCCTCCACGACTGTTATGCCGAGAGCCGTCTGCGACGAAATCGGGATGGAATATACAAGGAGCAGCCAAGGTGTGTCGCAACTAGACGGCACCCTTGTCAAGACAATCGGTGTCATTAAAGATATCCCGATCCGGCTGCACAAAGCTCTTGACATAGTGGTCATTCAAGAAGTCGTGGTTGTCGACTTGGAACCCTACTTCGGCATGTGTCTCTCCAGGGAGTTCACTGCGAAGTTGGGTGGGTATCTGTCTCTGGATTACTCGCATATGGAAGTGCCCTTCAAAGGAAGGAGACTGAAGATCTACAACGAGAAGCCTTCCACATTTCTAGTGGAGAAGATACCCGGAGAAGAGTCGCAGGACTGCATGGTTCAGCTGACAGAGGAAGAACTGGTGGTGGTAGACATGACAGAGCAAGCTCGTGAGCTGTTGCAAATGGAGGATGAGTTCTCCTTGCTGGATTTCAACGCCATGATCGAGACTGAGCAAGGCTGCTACACCGTCATTCAGCCTGAGAGGCTTGACCAGTCAGCCAAGAAAGAAGTAGGACCTGCACCAGAAAAGCTATGGCAGCTCTTCTTTGATGGCGCCCGATGCAAAAATGGCGCCGGTGCAGGCGTACTCTTGGTTTCCCCGACCGGGATCCAGAAGGACTACACCTACAGGCTGGCTTGGAGCTGTACCAACAACGCGGCAGAGTACGAAGCCCTGTGCTTGGGTTTGAGAAAAGCGGAGAGACTGGGGATAAAGCATCTGCAGATCTTTGGCGACTCAGAGCTGGTGTGCAACCAGATTACGAACAAGTGCGCCTCCAAGAAGCATTATCTCAAGGCGTACCGTAATCGGGTCTGGGACCTGATGGAGTCATTCGACTCATTGAATGTCAAAGCCATATCACGTGAGAAAAACAAGCACGCTGACATTCTGGCGTCTGTTGGAGCCAGGTACGTTCCGGCTGATGACACTGTCCAGAAGCCGAAGCCGGTTCGTACCATCTACAGGCCTTCTGTGCCTGATAAAGACACCCACTGGCAGGTGTTTGACTGTGACGAGGAGATCGTCACATTTTTGGTTACCGAAGCATGTACAATCGAAGGTAGAGACCCTGATGACGAGCAATATGAGGGGTTGATACAGTTAAAGAATAATCATGTCCCGAAAGGACTGATTACACTAGAAAGTCTCTTTGATCAGAATGACAGAGCGATATCACACAGGATCAAAGTAGACCCCAAGCAGTACGTCGACCTGGAGCTTGAACCTGGGAAAAACAATCAAGGTCGGAACGGATCGCACCGAAGAGGAACTCGAACTGATCAGATCATTGTGCGGAGAGTTCCCCGATATAGTAGCCTGGTGCTACCAGGACTTGAAGGGGTATGACAGACAGATAATCCAGCATACCATTGAGCTAGAAGATGGTGCAAAACCATTCCGACAGAAGCGTAGGGCTGTAAACCCGAAGATCGAAGCCATGATGAAAGCCGAGCTCCTGAAGATGCTGGAAGCCAAGATCATCTACCCCATCAAGCATTCATCCTGGGTTGCGAACTTGGTCCCCGTGAGGAAGAAGAACGGAGACATTCGTCTCTGTGTAGATTTCAGAAATCTAAATCAAGCCTCACTGAAGGACCATTACCCGCTTCCCCAAATCGATCAGATCCTCCACATAGTTGCTGGAGCGCAGAGATTCTCCCTCTTAGATGGATTTTCTGGGTACAACCAGATCTGGGTCAAAGATGAGGACCAGCATAAGACAACGTTCACCACCAAATGGGGAACGTTCGCCTATCAGCGCATGCCCTTCGGCTTGTCCAATGCTGGCGCCACATTCCAGAGAGCCATGGACCTGGCCTTCCGAGAGCTGCTTAACAAGATCATTGTCATCTACTTGGATGACATGACTGTATTCTCTCACAGAAGAGAGGACCATGCTTCCCACCTGCGGCAGATATTTGAGAGATGTCGTGAATTCGGCATTTCCATTAACCCGAAGAAATCGGTCTTCGCGGTAAGAGAAGGTAAGTCGTTGGGACATGTCATCTCCGAGAAAGGCCTTGCAAGTGGATCCTGACAGAGCCGAAGCCCTCCTCCGCTTGCCCGCCCCAGTCGACAAGAAGGGGCTACAGTCCTTCTTCGGCCAGATCAACTTCGTAAGGAAGTTCATACCGGACTTCGCACAAGTGATCAAACCCATGGCCGAACTGCTGAAAAAGAATGCCGAATTCCTATGGACTGACGAGAGGAGGCAGGCCTTCGAGGAGATCAAGGCCAGAATTGCACAAGCTCCGGTGTTGATAAACCCGGATTATTCCAAGGACTTCATCCTGTACGCGGTGGGAGAACCCGAGAGTTACGCCGCAGTCCTGACTCAGAAGGGAGACGATGGCGAAGAGCGCCCCATAGCGTTCTTAAGCCAGGTGATTCAGCCGCACGAGGAAAAGTACAATTTTATTGAGCGGCAGGTTCACGCGGTCATGAAGTCTCTCCGAAAGTTCAGGCACTTCGTCTCCCAGAGCCGGACAACTGTCTTCGTGATACACCCGGACGTCCGGAACTTCATCATACAAGGGGAACCGGGTCACAAGAGAGCAGGATGGATTGCCAAGATCCAGGAGTTCGACATCGAGGTACGGCCAACAAAGCTGATCAGAGGCCGAGCCTTGTGCCAGGAGCTGGCCCGAAGCGCTGCAGCCGAGATATCTGCCTGTAAGTGGGAAGATCCGACAGCAACCACCAACCTAGCCAACTCCTTATCAGAGGAGAGTGACTGGACAGATGACCTGGTGAGGTATTTCTGCACCGGGAGATGTCCAGATCACTTCAATGCCTCACAAAGAAGGAGGTTTCGGCTAAATGCCTTGAGATACACTCTTCGCCCCGAGGGGCTTTACTTCAAGAACATTGACGGCATCCTGTTGCGGTGCGTCAAGAAAACCGACCAACCCAGGGTCCTTGGAGAATTTCACTCCGGGATGCCTGGAGGACACCATTCTGGAAGGCCTACGGCCTTGAAAATCATCAGAGCTGGGTACTATTGGCCCACTCTCTTCACAGACGCACATGCGGTCTGTGTAAAATGTGATAAATGCCAGAGATTTGCTGGCAGAAACAGAAAAGCACCTCTGCCCCTCCAACCAATTCAGGCCGAGACTCCGTTTCAGCAATGGGGTCTGGACTTCATCGGGGTCATTACGCCTAACTCTGCAGCGGGGCACAAGTTTATTCTTACCGCCACCGATTACTTCACTAGGTGGGCAGAGGCGATCCCCACGAAGAATGCGGACCAGGAAACGGTCATTGGGTTCCTCGAGAGCCTCATCACCCGTTTCGGGGTCCCAGAGTCAATAGTGACGGACAACGGTCCGGGGTTCGCAGGCGCTGTACTCACGGAGTACACCAGCAAGTACGACATCTATCACAAGATGTCTTCTAACTACTACCCGCAGGGGAACGGCCTGGCCGAGTCCACCAACAAGAATCTACTGAAAATCGTCAGAAGGACAGTAGAGAAGAACAAGAGGACTTGGCACCTACTCCTGAATCGGGCGCTGTGGGCGGATAGAATATCATTCAAGAAGTCTATCAAGACATCCCCCTATGCGCTCGTATATGGCAAGGAGGCAGTCCTGCCAACCCACATAGAAATTCCCGCCCTCTGGATGTTGGATGAAGAGAGAGGCAACGGGGATCCAGTGGACGCCAGACTGTGCCAGCTGCTGCAGTTAGAAGAAGACAGAGAAAAAGCATACCAGGCCTTCACTAAACACGCTGAAGCGACCCAAGGCTGGTTTGCAAAAGGCACCACCGCCCGAGTTTTCAAAATCGGGGACCTGGTGCTGAAGTGGGACTCACTGAAGGCAAAGCCGGGCAATCACGGCAAATTTGACGCCCTCTGGGAGGGTCCCTATCAGATTGCCCGGGTGAACCAATTTAATGCATTCATGCTCCGGGACATGGAGGGACAACTTCTCCCCATTCCCGTCAACGGGTTCCACCTCAAAATTTATCACCACTGAAGGCACCCAATGGGTCCTTCCTTGTACAGTTTTCCTTTCTGCATTTTTAGTTTTCAGAATGTACATATTTATTTCAGCATTTCAGTTTTTAGTTTTCAAGAGCCCAAGTAGAACTTAAAGCAAACCCCGACTTCGCAGCGAAGTCGGGTATCGCTCCTTGGATCGTGCGAAGTTTGAGAGAAAGCAACCGACAAAAGGGGCAAGAATTTGACTAAGTGCTGGGTGCGCAACCCGACTTCAGCAAAGTCGGGCTGCGCACCGTCTTGGGAGCGCAGTCGGGGAACATGAAGCAAAAATGGCTAAGTGTCAAATCAGATCCGCAACAATTTTTGAGCGAAGTCCGATCGCGCAGCAAACTCCGGCGAAGTCGGAGTGCGCTCATTTTTCGGGCGAAGTCCGAGTGCGCCCTCAGTTTTGGGCGCACCTTGAATGACCTATCGCGGGAAGCAAGGAAAAATGGTAAAAATTCTAAGTGTGGGCCCGGAGGCGCAAGTACGGCACAAAGGTGAAGTTGGGTCCTGGGCCAGAAATTCTCCCTCAAAAGGTGTGCCCAGGCGGCGGCTATGACGTCATCAAAAGCACGAAGTCCAAAAATTTTTAATGGTTGCGCAACTTTCAAAAACGATGTCATTAAGAAAGCAAGGCGCATTTGGACCAACTGCAACTAGGGTGCGCTTTTCAAGATTAAACCCATGCACAACCGCCAAAGTATTATAACGCTTCCACCAACTTCAAGTTAACCACCTTAACTCCCTCCCTCGCGCCATTAATGCTGAAATCCTTGCCTAGAAAAAGGGCCCTGGCATACTCAGAAAATTCAGATTGTCGAGCTGACTCCGAGACTGCAAAGCGCAGAACTGAGAAATCAGAAGCCGTAATTCTCTGTCGCTGCCAATTCTAACAGAGAAAATGGACAAGGGGAAAGCGCCAGTGCAGGCGCAATCCAGTGACGCAGAACCTGAAGCTGAGGAGCAGACTGAATCAAGCGCTCATGAGAGCGAAGTGCCGCAGGAGCAGAAAAAGAAAACCCGGACGAAGAGAAGTCGAGGGCAAATTCCACCGCCGCCCGTCAATCACCTAGCCGGGTACAAAGACGGCTCGTTTTCCATCAGCCTCACCAAACTGCGACCGAACATAGCAAAGTGGGCAGACAAGGTTTCGCCCTCACACCATGTCGGGGCTGCGTATAAATCGAACCTATACTGGTTCTTGTGCCCTCCTACTCACCAGTGCCCGGAGCTGATTGAATCAATCGTAGAATATTACAAGCCAGCTGCCCGGCAAGTCTGCGACAACAAGGGAAGAGTGTTGTTCACACTCTTCAGGGAGAGCGTCCAGCCAGCGTTCGCCCCAGGGCTTCAGTACGAACCCGGCGCGATTGTCAGAAGGATTAATCTGGATGAACAGACGGGCAGATTCACGCAGACCAAGCGGATGAGAGAATTCCTCAACTCAGAGCTGAAGACTCCGCTGGCAGCCGGACAGTGGCCGACAGGCCCCATACCCCTGGACAGGTTCGAGAACAAATACATATACATCATCCTGGCATGGGTACTCGGCTGTGATTCTGACAAAGTGGTACGCCCGTACCAGCTGGCGCTGGCAGAATGTATCCTGCATGGGGAGTTTTACGACTCCACGGCGCAAAAGAGTGGGAAGCGCCCCATTTTCTTCGACTGGGCAGACTGGCTGGCGTACGCCATTCATTCAAACCTAGTCAGGCTGCAGCAGAAGCAGACAACGGATTTCCGGTTTTGCTCCTTCCTCACATGGTTGTGCCTGTACCACATGCACTACCGGATGAAAGTTCCTGACTTGAAGAAGGTAAACGAAAAAGGAGAGCCGCTGCCCGTGTACGAATGGACCGAGATCCTGTACAGAAAAGGGTCATTCTATGAGTTTAATTTTAAATTTCTGTGCATGGTCCTGGGGCTGTTCAATCGTAAGGCATCCCGCCCGCCGGAGGTCATGACAAGATATCTGAGGAAGCACGAGTACGGGGATACCTTCCGGCTGACGCAGGGCATCGTGGTCAGAATCTACGGATTCAAGGGGAAGTCGTTCCTGCTGCCCTACTTCTGCACTGACCACCAGTTCGGGATGGAGATTGCGCGACAGATGGACTATGTCGAAGAAGAGTTCGGCCAGGGCAAAAAGAAAGGCCATATTTTTCAGTATCCTATTACCTGGGCGAATACCCGAGTGCACGAGATCGGACAACACGTCTACCTCGAACGGGAACTCATCGACATGGGTCTGATAATGCTTCCTCAGCGCTGGAAATACGACCCAATTGGGGTCAGAGGCAAATTCACGCATATCTGCCCCCGAGCAGAGATTATGCAGGAAAGGGGCAACAGAACAGGCGCAGACCTGGAATGGCACATCGAGCAGATGCAATCATGGCCTCCATGGCATGATTTTTACTGCGAAGAGGTGACGTATGACCCAGAGCGAAACCCGGATCACCGGTTAGATTCTGCGGGCTTCAAAAAATTCCTCGCCAAGGTGGCGCCCCTCAACTGGCAAAAGGACAAAATCGTTGAATGCTGGAAGATGAGATGCCGCACGCAGCACGACAAATCCAACCGAAAAACGCTGGCCGTTGATGATGAGTTTTCGGCCCTATATGATCAATACGCTGACACGTGGCGGCCTTTCGAATTTCGAAGTTGCGTTCCCCGAGGCGCAAGGAAAAGGTATACAAG